>JAVJGJ010000061.1:20122457-20143010 GCA_035590215.1 Microhierax caerulescens | reverse complement strand
CCTCGCCTCGCCTCGCCGCGCCGCGCCTGAGCACACCGCCCCGCGCCTCACCTCCGCACACCGCCCTCCTCCCCAGCCGCGGCGCGATTGGGCGGGAAATGACAGACCCTCGCCTCAGGGGGCTCCGCGCGCAAGCGGGTGCAGGAGTGTTGGCCCGGGGCCGGGGGGGAGGGGGTGTGTGAGAAAATGTCCGCCCTGACAGAGGCCGCCGAAGGCTCCCTCGGCGGCGACAGCCTCTCCCTGCTGCGGCGTCCCGGGGGCCTGCGGCTGGTCCCCGGCTGGTCGCTGCATTTGCCGCGGGTCAGGTACAGGTGGGTGGCCAGCACTGCGTGAGTGGGAGTTAGGGCTGGCTAACGTGTGCTCAGTGGTGTACTCACTTATAAAAATACAGGCAAATTATTTATCATTTAAAAAAAAAATATTATTCGGAGTGCTTTCCCTAGGTGTTGCAGGGGCAAGTGTCTCGCAGTGTCAAGTTGGACGGGGCTGGTTTGAATGCCCTTTGCTGTATTCCTCACCTTCAACGCTTGCTGGCTTAGTTCTGAATGCTCATTGTGTCTCCTGTAGTCTAGGAGAACGGTTAACAAAAATTTAGACCTTAAATACGCTGTAAGGTTCAAATAAAGCTATCAGAGAGAATTACTTACATGATATATTGTGGTTTACTGAGCATCATTAAACCAGCTTTTGACAGTTGATGCCATTTGGGGTGGTGCTGTGGAGAGAAACCTTTGTGCACACAGAAGGAATCTTCCCTTTCTCATAATTTCTACCATTTCCAGGTAACCTCCTAGTGTTGTAGGACTGCACCTCTTCACAGGTTTTCCTTAACAATCCAGGCAACAGACTGTAAGAAGTTAGTAAAACTTCTGGTCTAGACACCTGCCACAGATACCAGCCCCCCTCTGTAACGCGTGACAAATTAAAAGAAGACTAACCTCTTAGAGGTTAAATAATGTGTATAAATGTTTGAAGTACTCTAAATGCAAACACAAGCAGAGCTGATGATGGTAACCTAGGCATATAAAAACCAAAATAAAGCAGAGGGCTTGATTCTCAGCTCTAAACTGACATTGAGCACATGTGAAGAAGCAGAGTATAAGCCCCAGTACTTTTAGATAGGTGATCTTGCAATTTCTCTGGTTTCTTAAATGCAAAATACATTGTGAAGTTTTTGTTACTTGGAGTAACCTAGTAACACCAATTTGTTGAGTGGAAAGAATCAGTTCCAGGTGTCTTGAAGGATGATGTAGTATTATCCTTTTTTTCCAGAAGGCAATCTGGATGTAAGACAAGCTCAGGACATGATTGTAGTTTTTTTTCCTGGTCTCTGCCATGCTTTGCTTTGTGATCATAGAAAATACAGGTTTTGTTCTGATTTTCCCATTTAAAAAATAGTTAAAGCTATGTTGGAAAAGTACTGTAGGAATCTAAGTACCATTAAATAAAGCATTATTAATTAATTTACACACTTGTATTTCTAGAGTGTATTTCTTTTCTGAGGATGATGATCTATGAGTGTACTCACTCGAATTTTTATGTGATTTCTATGTATTTTAAGCCTTTTAAAACATCTTGCAGCATATTCTAATCTAGGTGTGGATTCTGTAAATATAGGTTCATTTAACGAGTCAGTTCTTTGTAGGATACCATGTGTTTTTATTAAATAATATATTAGTTTTAATATGGTTTAGTTAATATATTAGTGTTTTCAGGAGGAAGGCAATTCTAAACCTGGTATGCTTTAGAATTTTAGGTGGCCCTCAGCAAAGACAATTAAAATGGCATGTAATATGGATTATCCATCTCCATTCTTTAAAAAAGCAAGAGAATTAAACCCTAAATGGAAATAACAAAATACATCACATACACAAATGATGTATTTTTATATGTTCTTCATGTTTTTCCCCAAGTCACATATCAAACAGGAACTACTAACATCTAAAATGAGAGCACATATGAAGATGAAGAACTGTCAAAATGTTTCAGGAAAAACATTATTACCGTATATGGTACTGTGGGCTAGGACCACCAGTGCTTTTACCATGCAGCTTCCATGTGTGGTTACTGACCACAAAAGCCAAAGATTAGTACTTAAAACCACAATACACAGGACAGAATTTATATATAAAGTCACAAGTGCAAAGGTAAGGAAAAGCAGGGACAAAAAAGTTCAGAACACTGTGCTCTATGAAGAATATTTTATTTTTGCAGGGGAGAGACAAGCAGTGGTGAGTAACTGTACATCCTGATTGTACCTGGACATGTAAATATTTTTTCTGTTAAGGAAACCAGTGCTTTTGCCTTTGAAGTGAATAGTTGCCTTACCACTGATTTCCTAAGGAGTAGAAGCATGCCTTCTATCTTGGCATTTTTCTGGATGTCCAGTCTGGAGATTGGTTGCTGATTTATGCAAGTGTGTATAAGTGGCTTAGGAACAATGCCTTCTCTACTGTCATGGTTTCTTTCACAGTAAAGACTATCTAACCAGGCAATTTCCATGTTGATATAGCTTTACTGAATGGTAGACAAAGTATTTTTTACGTAACTATTATTTCTCTAAACTTGATCACAGTTATGAATTCAGGTAATTGTTTTAATTGAATTAAAATACAAACTTTTTAATGATGTACAGCATTCACAACAGTCAGAGATCCTAGGATTTCATACCTGCCTATTGCACCTTTCATTTTTCTCTGTATTAAATGTAGACTTCAGTGCCTTAGCAGAGTGGAAGAGCAGATCACAGAGCAAAGCATCTAACTGCTAGCCTGCTGTGCTAATAATGTTATGATCTTTGCTCAGCTATTTATGAATTATTTAAATATTAATGGGTGTTTAGAGGACATATAGTACATACTGAGCTTTTATATCCTTGTTAGACTTTGACTTGCGTCATTTATAACTTACAAAACCCAAAATAACACATGCAGGGTCGTATCTCAGGTCTGTACCTTAAGCCAGGCTCCCATAGATTTGAGTGTAAATTCAGACTGAAGCTTGTAACAGCAACATACCTGAATCAGGATTTGGTTTTTAGTTCATTATAACATGTATTTGAGATGTAAGTTATTTGTATATGCTTAGTAGTCAACAGGTCTCTTGTGAATATACAGATAGGCTAGAATGAAGAACTGATATTCTGAAAGAATTGTAAAAGAAATATGGAAAATATTTGTCATCCTCTGTAACCTCTAACTATATCAATGATAATGGGTTATAGATTTATAATCAGGCAATATTGTGAATATTTTAGAATTGCATCATGATGCTATTCTATTTATTTTAAAAATATATTTTTATGTGATTGGTAAAATACAGACTTTTATATATTTTAAATTTCTACCCTTGCTTTTTATTTGTAACAAATCCCTAGAAATACCACCACCATTTTTTACAGAGTTTGAATCTGAACAAAATCATGGGCATACACTGCAGCTCCTAGCTCCTACTGGCCTGTGTGCTTGGTGTTTTCTCTCTGTATGCAGTATGTGTCTAAGCTGGTGTATGCTTGGATGAAGTCTGTGTGCGGATATATCAGCAACAGGCACCATGGTGGATGTGGAAACCCATATAGACATAGCCAAAGACAAAAATGCAGTCTTCTGAGAGTGATGAATAATAACAAGTTTATCTTCCTGCATCATGCAACTGAAATATGAAATCTCATATTTCAGCAAAGAAATAGAAAACAAACCAACCAAAATCATGCCCTCAAAGTCAGGTGGCCACCAGATATTTTTCAAAAAGTATTCTTCTTATCCAGTGTGACATCTGTTTTTGTTTGCATCTTACAGTTTGCTATATGTAACAAGCTCATTGTTCTTATGATACTGCCTTTGTTCTGTTAGTATTTTCTGCACTCTTATTTGGCATGATCACTTACTATTCCTGCTGCTTTATCAGTATGAATGTTATGTTATATATATCAATGAATGTTCCTGAACTGACTTTCCACTTCATCTTTGAATCCAGAAGTTGTAAAAATGTATGTCAGTAAATCTGTAGAAGTTATTTCATAGTTACTATAAGTTTTAAATTCTCATTAGTTGTAACAATGCAGATACTAAATGGGTAAAGGTGCATTTAGCATAGTATGTTGGTGGATGGCAGTGGCTAGAGTTTGAATCAAAGGATATAATCACTTGTGCATATTGTTCAATTATAAATTTTGTTTGCAATGTATCTCAGAGTCTGTGTTCATATTAAAGTGCTTTTAATGCCTGTTATGAAGCTACAGTGCTGGTTAATGTAATTTCATCCAGATCTACTTCTGTCAAATGGAATTTTAACTGTCCTGAGCTCCAGTTCACATTTATGAAAGTAGGAGGGTTTATTTAATAAGGTTTAGTCACTCCTTCGTTGCAAAGCATTCACCATACATAAAAATTACCATAAATGAAAGGAGACAATTTCCTTGCAAGTTTACTTTTTCCCTTGAAGTATTTTGTCTTTTTAAAAAGCACATGAAGATTAAAAAAAAAATTGTTATGCTTAATTTCTTATTATAGCTGTATTGTTCAGGTAGTGTATTTTTAATTTGAGATAAATCTTTACGAATGTCATTACTTAATAAATACATCTTTTGCCATTCCATTGTTTATACAGATCTAAAAGTTGACCTATGTGTATGTAAAGAAATATAGCACACTGGATTACTCTGTCAAACCCTCCAATAATTTTTCAGTGCATTGGTCAAACTAAGTTGAAGGCACAAATGTAACTGAGTAATATAATGATGATATGAGTGTGCAGGTAAAGGAGAGTCCCTCATAGCTGCATTCTTTTGGCCCTCACTGAGGAAGATAGAATTCAACTATTACAAATTCTGTCACTTCAGCTGACAGCCAATCAGTCTGCATTTAACTGGCAGGTCAATCGGTGCTTGCGTAGATCAGGATTATCTACGCATTTCTTGTGCCTTGCATAGCAGGACATGAGATGTTATCACAGCAGTTCTCTGTGTAGGTGACAGGGGTTCTGAGTATAGGTTATAGTAGTACTTTGTTGGAAACTAAGTATCAGCAGTTTTACTTGTGTTGCATTTTTTTTTTAACTCTGGAATGATTTGTATGTCTGAAAATCCTAGGGAATGGAGTTTAAATAAATTTTTATTTACTGTGTACCAGAGGAAATGTGAAAACTGGAATCCCAAAGTCTCATAAAATGGAAATAAAAATAAAAGAATTTTATTATTGTTTGAAAACCTCATGATGAAGCTTTTCCCATGGCAAAGGAAAAAGGAGCTGAGATGTGAATGCTGAAAACATGGATTTGGTAGGACTACTGTGACAAGTGCAAATTGCCTGTTGGGGAGAGTTGATTGCTGGCTGTCCCCACAGAAGTAAACCCTTAGCTGGACATTACTTCAGATTAAAAGTAACTTCATTTGTATCTAGGATTTAAGTCTCTTACCACAGGTCAAAGTACTTTGATAGGTCACTGGCATCTCTCTCTCAAACTTTCCTTGCTCAAAAAGAAATTAAAAGGCAAAGAGCCTTACAGCATTGTCTGGAGGAGAGAGGTGCTTCAGTGTTGTCTTGTTCTCACTAAGGGAAAACAGTATCTTGGTACTAATATTATTCTGCATCCTACTGCTTTGCCTTCCTGCCTGTCAGGAAAGGGTAGGAGAAATTGCAGGCAGCATAGAGGAATGGTCTGGTTTCAATGGCATTCCTTGCTGCTCTTTTCTTGCTCATGTTTTGAAGCAGAATATTTATATATTCTTTATTCTTTAAAATACTATTAAAATTCACCAAATGGTCCATGGTAGCGGTTACTGGCGTGTTCCAGCTCATAGAGTTTGCCTTTGCATGTTTGAATAGATGCTTCAGTTTTAACCCCGAGATGAATAAATTTTATTTGTCTGTTATGTATTGTGATACTCTTTTCTATGAACAGCCTTACCAGTGGAAGAAATACATCATATCTGCTCCTCCTTCATGGGCTGTTCATTGCTGTCTGAAATGCAATGTTGCCCTTTTAAACAGTTAAAAAGAGCAAGGGAAGGAAATGGACTGCAGTGTTTTCATTCAGTTAGAGGAGGGTTCAGATTTTTTAACAGATATAGAAAATTTTTTTTTTAAAACTCTAGCGGCATCTTGGCAAAGAAGGTAAAACTACATGTTTTCTGTTTTTCAAGTGTCAAATCAATTATGAGGAAGAACTGAAAAAAAAAAGGACTTATCGTGATAGTAGAGGAAGTAATAGGTTGTGGTTAGATAACCTTGATAAAAACAAATCAAAAAACCTCCAAGTTGTTCCTTCTAGGTTAGCAAGTCTTTCATAGCATACATAAACATTCAAATATTTAATCTTAACACCATTGAAAGTTTTTTATACAGCTGTATATGCTACACATGAAAACTTGTCCAAATTGTATGTGTGAAGAATTATAGGAATTATCCTCTGTCTGTATTTAAACTTCAAGCTTGAATAGTTTGTACTTTAAAATAGCCTTTTGAAGATATACTTCTGGCAGATTTTTTGGTAGCCTTCTCTTACAGATACTCAAGCAGACATTGTCAAGAAAATTGTTTTATCTCTATAGAATACATATTTGAAATCTTCACAACCAAATAAATCAGGGATAAAATATCCTTTAAAGTAGCCTTATTGACATAATTGAATAGAGATGTATAGCTAGCACTGATGCTGCCACATGTATATGTGTGCTGTGATATTGTATTGAAGAAGCAGGAGAAGATCGATGGTGTCTTCTGTGAAAATATTACTGCCAGATAAGACTTACTGTGCTCTGAAGAAGCAAATCAGTAATATAAACTAGGAGCTGGATAAAGCGTTCAGTGGTCAAATAAAGTAGAAAAGCTTGTAGAGCAGTGAAAATGAATACCCTTGCTTTCTGTGATTTGCAGATAATTTTGTAGTACTGTTTTGCAACACTGAAAATGCCCATCTCACTTTGGCCACAGTGAAATAGGATGTCAGTGCAGTAACCTGCTGAGATACAAATTTAGGAACAATTGTATTAAACTGAAGACTGGAGTGGGGGTGCAGGAGCATCACCCACGCATTATCCTTCATGGTAAGAGATACTGAGTGTGACGTTTTAATTTCCAAATCAGTCATTCCTCCTGCATGGTTTTGTCCTGGCATTTGCTATGGCATGATACCTATTCAGTTTTGGTTGCTGGGCCAGTTAGTGACTAGGTATGGTTACTACAACAGCTGCTAAAGCTCTTTGTGGACTTCTACCCTGCAGACTTAAGGGAAGTGGAGATACAGCAGCAGCTGCCCCACAAAGATACTGAAAAGTTGGGGAAAAGGACTAAGAAGTTGGTTTTTTTAAGCAAAAAAGATTCAGACAAATGTAATACTTCCACAGTCTGTTTTACTTAAATTTTATTTTAAATTGGGTGGGGCAGCCGAGGGAATGGGTCCTTCACTGGATAGTCATAGATTTTCTATGAGAAGGATAGCGTTGCCTTAAAATGCTTTTACTCTAGCTCATACGTCTACCAAATTGTTGAGAGCTGAAGAATTTGCATTGATTTAAGAGTTGTCCACACTTTTAGATTCACCTAAAAGGTCCTATTCCATACATTGTGCTAGAGCTTTCAGAAATGTGAGTATGCTTAGGAAAGGACAGCAGCTTTAGCAGAAAATCCAGTGGTATGAAGTGCACCGAAATGCATTTTCTAACTTCTTATGCTCACCGATATCAAGTTACAACTCTGCTGCATCAGCGGTGAGGGGACACTTCAGAAACATACCAGGCGTCAATGCCACAGAACAGAACAGAACAGAACAGAACAGAACAGAACAGAACAGAACAGAACAGAACAGAACAGAAAGGCATCCTCACCAGCACTAGTTTAGCAGAGGGGAGCCAAGTTCGGTGGGATTGCTCTTTAGGGAACAGCAGTGGTGATCACAGAGGGGGGGTGTCTTCAGGTACTCAGGTATGGTCTGTGGAAAAAGCCTTTCTTGAGCCTTTTGGAGCCATGTAAGGGCTGTAGGGAGATTCACAAGATTCACCTCCTTGGGGTTGACTTCTGCAGCCCACCTCCCTCGTTTAAGGAATTCTTTTCTGGTTTAATACCACGGCCTCCTATCAGTGCGACTACAGTGACATTAAAGCTTGAGTAATTCTCCATCTGGCATCAGTAGTGCTTTTCTGATTAATAGGTTTAATCATTACTGTTCCAAGGAATATATTGTAATATTAGTTGTTTAAATATAACGCTAAACTACGCTTTTAAAAAGCTGAGTTTACAGCAATTTAGTAGGATAGCTGCAATGAGGAAGTAAATTTATGTTGTTCCATGCTAGGCAGCTTGTACCTAGAATAGAGAACATAATTTGGCATCATAAATAGATTAATTAATGTTAATTTAATGATGATGATGACAGTTACAATGATGACAATTTTATTAAAAGATGGTGGAAAAGCACTTAATTGATGCCATGGTATTTTATTATTCTCGTTATGCTCTCTCACTAAGTAAAACTATCCTTTTGAAACCAGTGTCATTGTTATAGATTATAAGCACTTAATAGAAATTACTTTGAATGCTACTAGTATTACTGTTACACTG
This sequence comes from Microhierax caerulescens, assembly GCA_035590215.1. Lineage (NCBI taxonomy): Eukaryota > Metazoa > Chordata > Aves > Falconiformes > Falconidae > Microhierax > Microhierax caerulescens. The sequence continues at coordinate 20,134,452 of JAVJGJ010000061.1, read as the reverse complement.
CAATCTGGAGTTTTTACACAGGCAAAATGCCATGTCCTAGTAAGGACTAAGGGCCAGCTCAGCTTGGGACACCTACTGTTAATTCATTCCTTACTCCTAAACTCTGAGGACTTTTCCCAGGAGCTCTGGTCAAATCCAAGGGCATTTTGTTGACAACTTGGATCCTAGTTCATTTTTATGCTAATTCACAATATTAACCAAACAGCTAAATCTTAATCTAGGTGTTTGTCTGTATGCCTTATTTAAGAGACATTAATTAGTTGTGACTATGGTATACAGTTAGGATTCCTGCTGCACTTTTTTTTTTTTTTTTTTTTTTTGTGTGTGGTAAAGCACAGCTCTGGAGAAGGTACCTTTTCTGAGATAGATTAATGGTTAAATCATTCACTGAAGTCCTCCCAAATTCTAGCTTAGTTTCCAAATGTGGTGGATCAAAATGTATGCTCTCCCAGTAAAAATATTTCTGGAAATTTAGTTGTACATAGTAATAGTATATTTTGAAGAGAAGCTATTGAAAGAAATGGCTTGCAGTAATGAATTAAGAAACTTCGAAACATTGTAAGGAATATAACAATTTTCAGACTGCTGCTATGTGTATTACTTAGAAATTTGGATTTCTCGTTTTGTTTAGAGCATATCTGTGAGTCCCCCTTCAAGTGCCCACATCATGCTCTCCAAGTGGAAGTAACTGCTGCTAACGCGAAGTGCTGTAGTTCAGCTGCTTGCTAACATAAGCCACTAGGAACACACAACTTTAATTTGACTTTCCCAGTAAATATGGAGTTTGGTTTCTGACTGCTGTGCTGATGTTTAAAACTCTGAAAAGCATGGCTCATCTACCTGTGAGAATGCTTGTTCTTCCATGGTGACTCACTTTACTGGGATCATGAAGCAGTTTTGTTAGAAGAGCAAGCTTTTTTCCTGCAGTTCCAAGACACTCTTTGCCATGTCAGTGGAAGTGAGCTCTGATCTTGCCGCCTTCTGAACTAGAGAGAAGCTCCATCTCCTGAGCCTTCAGCAATTCAGGAAAAAAAGCTACACAGTCTATGAATTATATCCCCCTAAATCTTATCCTTTTGACAGGACCAGAAGTGGAAGAAATTTGTGCACTCTCATTTCAGAAACAGCATTGAGAGAACAGTGTTGATTAAGTTTATATGACCTAATGTATGTTGTTTGCTAACCTTGTTTGCTTTTTCCCTGTCCAACTGCATAAAACAATTAAAACCACTAAACACGGAGATCCTACAGTCAATTCGATCCACATGAACTAGTGGACTTGAACAGTCAGCTGTGAGCAGTTGTATCAGTGAAACAGTTTCGGACACACTTTTTCTAGGAAAAGAAGATAGCCTGAGAATAATATCCCTTTTTTTCTTTGTCAGGCTTTGCTGTTAATTTTGAGACTCCATAAATCAAGGGTGGTGCTAGTGTAGTTTCGGTAGGGATCTTGTCTAAATGGATTTAAAATCTGTTTGCAAACTGCACTTCCTAATCTTCTTAAAATAATTTTGACAAGAGGGTTAATGCTTATTAGTACCTGTCAGCTAGTGCACAGTAAAAAAAAAGGAACGGGTGAAAATCTTACTTGAAATATTTCAAAAGGGAGCTGTTATAGTTGGTTGTGATTTGAAGTGTTAAGAGGATGTCACTGTGATGTAGAAGCAACTGTATACACCAGAGAGTTATTATTCTCATCTGTAGTGAATAAGGGCAAGTTGGAGTATAAATGAGGATAGAGATTTAATCCCTCCTAGACTTAATTCAATAAGAAAGATGAGAGACAGAGATTCAACGTGAGTATCATCTGGGCTTCTTTCTTGAGACAAAGATTTGGATCTTTTAAGTCTTTGATTCCAAAGAGAGATCTTTAAAAATAAAAATTTTATGAGAAGGAGAGCTTAAATTGTGGATATAACAATGAGATGATAAAGATATGTATTTGTGAACTTAGTCTTTGTTCATTGTAAGCTACCTGACTTCTTTCATTTAGAAGCTCATCCACTGGCTAAAAGAACATTTCTGTCAGTAAAATTAACTGACAGCATTCGAGTGAATGGTAAGTTTAATGATTGCTGACAGTTGTCTATCTTTCTGGTAGCCCTTTATACATAAATGATTTCTGCATCTGATCCAGCATGATCTTCTAGGAATATTCTGTGTTTCTGTGCATAGTGGTAGGCATGTAGTCTGCTACGAAAGATTCTTTCTAATGGTGGCAGTAAGTGCTTAGCTTACCTGCTGATTCATAATGTTTGATAATCACATTTAATGTGTATGTTATGGAGCTAATTCAATTTAGTTTCATAAATATCTAGTAGTTTTCTGAACCTGCTGAACTGCTGGTCCATATGCTACTTTGCTGGAGGCAGTTCTACAATTTTATTTTTCTTGAAATCTTGGGTTTTTCTAAAGGTGTTACTGTCACAGGTTTTAAATATTTTAAGTATTTGTATTAAAGCTCTTTACTCTTACTAATGAAGAGTTTAGATTCTTGCTTGCATATTTAATTTGTCCAACATTAAGAGACAGGAGCTGCATAAAAGAGAATGTACTTTAATAAAATCGTCTTTCTTGCTTGCAAGTGAGTAAACAGAACACTGGTTTGTACCCAGTGAAATGCATAAGAGAGATGTGGATATAGGAGTTACTGCTGATACCAAAATCTTTTTCTTTTGCCAGATAGATAGCTTCTATTTTGGACACCGATTCCACAGATCTGTTGTACGTTTGGATGTCTGATTTGTCATGTTCTTGTATAAACTTACAACTATGTATCATTACAAGTTCTGTAAGGACTGTGTAATTGCTGCAGCAGGACTTCAGTGCTAAGTGAAGCTTCTGGATGCTGCCTCTGTTGATAATAATCACACTCAGGTTGCTAACAGTCAGTTGTGAGGATGTTTTGGAAGAGTTTTGTAGAGGAATGCAGTGGGTTGATTAGCATTGATAATATGCAGCTGCGGCCTTGCCTCGAAGGCAGTGATTGACATGGACTATGTGCAGCTGTAGCTTGTTCCTGTTAAGTAGTTAAATAGCCCTGAGGATTGTGGGAAAGGTGGTTGGATGGAGGAGGAGTGATGTAGTCTGACTGTTGGAGGAAGGAGAAACAGCTTGGTCAGAATCTGGCTGACGGTAAAAGGCTTTTTTTGCAGCCTGCTAGTTTGTTTGTGCTGCAATGATTGGTGCCCTGCCCTGTGTGAGGCTGAGTTGGGCTCCAACTACAACAGGGTTTCATTATGTACCTGTGAAATGCATTTTAATTGGTTTATGTAATAATGTAACATTAAAGCAAATATTTGTGGGTTTGGTGCATGCAGGTGGGGATGTTTCTCTGATAAAGAAAGCCCTTGAGAATTTTGTCCTTTGTTTTCTTGCAGACCGTTGGAACGTTCCAGTGAAGATGTAGATATAATATTTTCACGACTGAAAGAAGTGAAAGCTTTTGAGAAATTTCACCCAAACCTTCTCCAGCAGATATGTCTCTGTGGATATTATGAAAATCTGGAAAAAGGAATCACATGTAAGAGAGCTTCAGATGATGATCTATTTTATGTAGATAAAAGTGGGGGTTAGCTGGGATTGTCTCTAGGAGATTGATGAGAGAGCACAATCAGTGGAACGGCCATAAAAACATTTGTAGTCATAGTTATAGGGGAAGGCAGGACTAAAGTACTGCTTGCTCTACAAATACAGTGTGTAGTGAATCTATGGCAACAAGGGACACATTGGATTTAGGACTATGCCACTGTTTTGTTGAAATATCAGAAGCAAGTCATTTCACTTAAATCTCATTTTCCCCCTGTAAATGTATTATTGATCTCTTTTGTAGGTGTTGTGATGTCAGGGGCAAAAGCGTATCACCTATGCATATCATTAATAGGATGTAGTTTGCAGTCACTCTTGGTAACACAAGACAGATTTGCAGAGCTGTGTACTGCTGTGGGGTACAACAGCTCTGTCTGGCAGCCCGTGTGCCAGAAGAAGGTGGACAGCTGTACTTGGTCTGTGAAGCTGAGATGGAAATAAGTGGTGGACCTGAGATAGGAATCTGTGAGTTCCCAGAGTCGTACCATGGGAATAGTTGATGGAGACCTGTGGTGTTTAGTAGAGTCTCAGGTACCCCTCAAGTAAATTTAGCATGGTTTAGGCACACAGCACTGGAGTTTGCTTAGAGTAATAGGAATTCTGATGCTCTGTAATCACACAGTTGGAATGCCTGAACATCAAAGTCCTGCAGCTGCTTCTCAGCCAGAACTTTTACGGAAGTCAGTGGGAGCTGTGTCTGCATCAGAAGATTGTGAATTTCAAAGGGATAATGTTCAGAAAGTCTTTTTTATTATTGTTTTGTTTATTAACTAAGATAGCAGTAAAAGTGAAGCAAATAGGATGAGTGAAGCAATGCTATGTGCTTTCATTGTTTCTGTAGTTTATTGACAAGTTTACTAAAATACATGCTTTCCAGTGTAATTTGAAATATTATTGTAATCATAACTAAGTAGTCTGATATGCCAAATTCTATAGTGCTAGCACTGACTACAGTGGTATGCTAATATGAGTGAAAATATTTGTTAATGTTCTTAAACTTAAAAGAGATAGCTCTTATTTACAAGATTTAATCTTTCCAGTATTCCGTCAGGGTGATATTGGGACGAACTGGTATGCTGTTCTGACAGGATCACTGGATGTGAAGGTTTCTGATACAAGCAACCACCAGGTAAAATAGATTATTTTTTTCTTAAACCATCCAGTCAGTAGTACTAAGAAAGAGTATGACATGCTAAGGTAGATAATGACAACATATATCGTACAGATATTTTGTCTTGTCACAATCTCTGAGTCTCATTTAGTCTTGGTTGTCCTTTGTCTGTGGAGGCAAATCATGTCATTGATTCCAAAAAACCTGTAATGTAGTGCTCTAGAAAGGTGTCTACATTTTAATATGAAACAAGATTCCTCTGTCTTTTCTAATAATGTCATATGAAGTGAAACTAAAGATATGAGAGTTGTTAATTTATTCCCTGGAAATATTTTAATTCAGGCCTTGCTCAGAAAGTTCAAACCAAACCTACCAACAGTGTAGTTTTGTAACAGCATACTGCAGTCTCCACTGCAAGAATGGGTATCGTAGTAACAGCAGAGTATTGGAACTGCTGCCACGTTAGACCAGAAGGCAGGGGTTAATACCTGTTCAGTGTTAAGAAACAGAAGAACAAGTAAAATTCCCCCCAAACTGCAAGCAATTTCTCAGTATCTTAGCACTCCTGGATTTACAAAATTGGAAATATAAAGTAAATAATAAAAAAAAAAGTATGAGATTTCTTCTGGGAATAGTCTCCCACACATGCTGTCTAATGTCATGCTGACAAGTCGAGCACTTCCTGGTGTGAGCTCAGCCTTCTGGCAAAGCATCATGTCCCATACCCTACTCCTGTGTTTGAGATCTGGGATTGTCCCATCAAGTAGCTCAGCATGGGGTTGTGCCTCTGACATGTTACTCGTTGTGCCTTCATATGTGCGGTGTAGCTATCCTGGACCTGAAGTACATGACCTCTTTTTTCCCACCTTGACTGAATATAGCATGCATGGGGTGGCGTTGTATTCTTTGTCCAAAGTTTTCCTGACCGGAGAGGATTTCTTGTTCATGGCAGATTTACAGAAGTTAGATTTTTTCACTTTGTGGAGCACTGTATCACCAGTGAAATTGGGTCAGAATGCAAGTCAGAACAATGCGTGAGCACTAGGTCTTTCTAATTCTTACAGTGAAATGATAGATACAAAAGGGACTTCTTTCATGTAATTATTTTTGGCAGCCTCTTTACTTTACTAAGTAGAGACTGAGAGTATAATTAGTCTATTTTGAGCAGTTCTCAGCATGGCCTGGCTGTCATTAGTATTGTCACGATTTGGAATGGTACTGGGTTCTTATGAGACCCTTTTCTGTGCACGTCTAAAGCAATCGAGAATATTTTCTGGTGTTGCCAAAAGATGGCACTATGCTGCTGTTAAGGTTCAAAGTTCTTCACTCAGTCGGAAAGAAATATATCCATAGAAGTGTTCTGGATGAGGAAGTTAAATTTAAAGTCTGTTTGGAGTTTGCTTTGTTCCATTAGACAGAGGATGGAACATTTTAGCCTTTCAAGAAGTCTAACATAAATGTTTTTTTCTGCTTGTTCGGGTTCACTGGATTTTCCTACCAATAGGAAACTGCAGAACTATAATTCATGTAGTTGTAGTTCTAGAAATTATATTCTGCAGTAATTTCTTAACTTTATGTTTCCTTGTCACAGGAACAATGAACCGAGTTCTTACCACTGCCTAGTTGCCTTATGATACAGCCTCACCGCCAAAAAGACAGCAGCTCATGTGTTTACCATGCCAGTTCTTGTTAAGTTTGGTGGTTGCAGCCTCCTAAATAGTATTTGAGTCCAATATTTTCTCTGGTTTTCCTCCAGCTTGGTGTTTATCGAATGTCCCTCCTTGGTCTGCTCCTTGTCCTGCCTTTACCTCTTGGGTGCCCTGTTCCAGACTTGTCAGTACTTGCTTGTTGGCATGGTACTAGCTATTCTTGAGCTTCAAGTACTTGCTAGTGCTTCCTGCCTGCTGTGCTCACTACAAACCCAGGTGATGGAGGAAGTGCAGTGTAGCTCCATGGGCAGGCAGCCCTGACAGACTCGGTTGCTGTAATTGTGCTATCAAGTTCCAGCTAGGAATGGATGACCAGTTGTTAAGACGTAGGGATGCTTGTAACCTACCCTGGAGCACATTTTCCAACAACAGCACTCAGGAGCCAAAAGTTCATTCACAATGTCATAGTAATTATTAATTGCTCTGCCATTAACTATGATACCATAAATTGCACAAATGCTAATAAGAAACAAGAGAGCAGAAGAGATACAGAAGTTTACTTGAGTTTACAAGTTTAGAAGTTTGTAGTCTCATGTAAATGCACAGAAAGTCTGCCATCTTTTCTAGGAAGGGAGAAGCTAACTTTGTATTTAGGTTTCTATTGTTTAAAAAGTTTTTAGACATGACTAATAATTTTTTAGTACTTATGATGAGTGGGAGGTTGTACTTGATCTCCGGAGTTTTTCTGCAGCTTGAATTATCCTATGATTTTATGTTGATGCCTAAAGTGTTAATGTAAATACAGAAAATCAATTCTCTTGATTAAAAATTAGTCTCGCTTTACTAGGTGTTTATCTGTCTACCCAGGGAAGTTAAATTTCAGCAAGCCTGGGGATAATCGCATTGTGTAGCAGCTACCATGTGCTATTTCTTTATGCAGTCAGCCTTGGTGTTTGGTAGCTTTCTCCTATAAAAATGCAGTAAATTATTGTGCACTAGCTGTTTACTAGGAATGTCTTAATGGCCTTTGCTCCTACAGAGGCATGTAGTTACATCTTGCACTAGAAATCATATCTAAAAGCACTAGTGAATCAATACTTAACAATAATTCAATGTAGCTCGTGAAGTATTAATTCATACATATTCTTGCTGCAGGTTAGCCTACTTATGCAGACACCTGTGATTTCTCACAAAAAATGTTAGCAATACTGATTAGGACCAAGTTAAGAATTCATATAAACAGAAATATAAACACTACCTATTATTTTCTGTTATGATAGGAGGAAGCATTCCATGTACTGATTTAAATGTTTTAATAAAGAGAAACACAAATACTTAGGATCTCATAAATCAAGATAAAGTCTTGCTTTCATATTTGTAGAAAAATCTTCTGACTGCTTGCAGAACTGTATTATGTCACAAGAGGGCAGTGTTACAATACATAACAAACTGAGTATGGTCAATGTTTAATACTAAAATGACTAGTTTGAAAGCCATATTCAACTAATTACAATATATCTGTTTTAAAGAGTTTGACCAGAGCAGATTTCTCTGTTACTGTTAGTTCTGTTCCACTGAGGTGGTAAAATATGCTAGCTACTGATGATCATGGTGGCGATTTAGTTTGCCATTTAAATGGATGCAGAGATCTGATAGGATTACTCATCTAGTACGTTGAGTGGTGGCTGTCTGCTTTCTGTACTCTTTTCTATACTAAATTTATGAATTTTCTGGGTATTCAACAATCAAGAAGAGACTGAAGATCACTTTTTTTAAGTAAAAATGTCACACTGTGAATTTAAGTGTAATGAACTGTGTTGGTCTTGTCTCAACTTATTTGTAGCAAATACCCTGATAAATATTGTACTTAAGTCACACAAAGACTTAGTAAGTCCCCTTCAAAATAAACAGAAAATGCAGCGTTTTCAGTATCTATTAGAAAGAGGTCTTTGCCCTCAGTTATGAAAGATTCTGAATTTAATTTTTTTTGGCACTGTTGCCTCCCCAATGTTACAACCAAGGTATATAGTAAAAAAGGTCCTCTTGGAGATATTCCTAGTTTGGTGGTGGTGTAAAAATACTGCTGACTGCCTTGTGTATGTTTAATTTTTGAACTCTGTTTTAAAAACAAACAGGTTCTAACAGATGACTGTTGGTAATTTCAGCATGAAGCTGGGAATAAATGCATTATGACAAAAGCATCAGTGTGACAGTTTTCTCAGATTCTGCAGCATTGTGTTTTACTGAATTAGATTCAGAGCTTTTCACCCCAAATGATTAAGGTTTATATTCCTATCTGATAAAACGGAAAGGAATGAAGAGAAGAAAGACAAAGACCAAATAGCAGTTTGATCTGCAGTTTTGCTGTAGTGTGCCAGCTGAATCAGTGTGTGTGCAAGGGGGTATTGCTAGTTTGTCTTCCTGTGTTTTGGTGGAGTTTTTTTGAGCTGATCAGTTTTTTAAAATAGACCAAACTTTGGAAACAATTAGCCTTTTATAGAAAAGCTTTAAAGGAGGAGCTGTGTGTGCTTGGGTGGTACAGCAGTGTCAGTTGTAGGAAGATGCAGAGGGCTAGGGATCAAAAGCCAAGTGAGTTGGTGGGGTTGCTGAGAAGAATGTGAAGAAAGAGGCTGAGCTGCCCATGTAAGAAGGGGAAGAATTTCCTGGCTGTTTGAAACTGAGGACAAAGCAGGTATGTATTAAGATGAAGTGGAAGCAAAGAAGGAAATTTAAACAGGACAGTCCTTGGAATATTGCATTCTGAATGTAAATGCCATTATGTGTGCATGTAAATAGTAATTTTGTATTTTGGAGATAACCTATGTGAAGCTGTGACATAGGTTTGTGCTATAGTCTGTAGTGTAAATATGCCCAAGCTAGCTAGCTTTAAATTATTTAGTTTGAGAACTGCTCTACCAATTCTGACACAGATTGGCTGCACTAACGTATTCAGCTGAGAAGCAGGGTGTGTTTTCCTATGCTGAGCTCCACGGTGTTGTAGTTGTACTAATTTTGGTTTTGAATTTAGCTTATTGAAAGGTAATATAGAAAAATCACTTCTGTCTGCCAGGTAACCTAGGAAAAAGTTCAAGACATTGCAGGTAGCTTTTAGAGCCGTAGAAAAGTACGGAAATAATGAATGTTATTACAGTCCAGTTAATCTGTCTGTAAATATTTTACTTAGGAACTAGGAGAGAAGTTGGTCACAATCTTAGAAGTATGCTTCCTTTGAGCAAATCATTTTGTCTTATGTATAAAGAGGATGGCCTATTGTATGTTGGCAAACTGCAGTTCTAGTGCAGGAGTAGTAGCTTGATAAGGATTTCCTATCTGAATGGCTGAAACACACTCCAGTGGAGGTTATGGAGCAGTAAGTCCCCTTCAAAATAAACAGAAAATGCAGTGTTTTCAGAATCTATCAGAAAGAGGTCTTTACCCTCAGTTATGAACAGATCCTGATTTTTTTTTTTTACCTACCCAATGTTACAACGAAGGTATATAGCATATAGACTTCATAGAACAGATAGTTTACTTTCATGTGAACCCTTTGGTTTCTCTGTTATAAAAGGAAATTTTTGCTCAGGGCAAACTGAACTGTGTCAAAGTAATAATAAGCACACTTCAAAATGCCAGCTTTTGCACAGCTCCAGTTAATCATGGTGATGGTATGGAGTCCTGGAGGGACACAGATGCAGGAGGGAGATAAAGGTACAAGGTGTGAGAGAATGATGAAATTGAAACTAAACTGGCTACGTCGACTCCCTTATAAATTCAAAATATTGCATGAACTAAAGTTTCGAAGGAAAGTCCCCAATCCCTTTCAACCTAGCACTTGTAATTTTTTTTTCTATTTTCTTTCTTCATTTCTCTTTCAGGCACCATGATTTTATTTACACACAGTACAAAAATTGTTTGCCATGTTGGAAAATAAAGTGTCAGGAGTCAGGGAGGAACATGTAGGGATGTGCCTTGCGATGGTGGGGGGAGTAAGGCAGATCCTTGTTTCTCATTCTCGTCCATTCCATAGAACGATCTTACAAATTCAATAATGTTTTAGGTTGATGTGAGGATGAAGTTTAATGGCTCTTTCACTGCATGTGTCTCACCTGCCAGTGAGTCAATGAAACTGAATACACAAGCAGCCTCTGATGTGAACACTACCATTTTATAGTGTGTTCAGCAGACCGCTATCAATGGAAACAATCTCATCTTTTTAAGTCTCTAATTCTGCCTTTTAAATAGCTGTGTGAATTTTAGCTGGTTACCAGCAGCTGGAACCCCCTGCTGCTTCTGGGATTGCAGAGGGGAACAGCAAACTGAGTTTTGAGCTGCCAGCAATCCTCCTGAAGTCTACACTGAACAGCAGGAGGTTCTTGAGTGTAAGGTTAACAGGTATAACAGGAAATGCACACCTGATTCCCTGGGAGACTGGAGATATATGAACATGGGGCAGAGGGAAAATGTATCTCTGAAGTCTTGAAGAAGACAGATGGGCTTGCTCCCTTGCTGGATGAGAAACTTCATCTGTATGGAGAGCAATGCTGGCTGGGGAAAAAATCTGAGAGAACTTTCACTTGATAGAAGATTCGACTTTCTTTAATGAATGTAGATAGGACCATGCCAGTTCCTTAACACCCCAAAATGATAATTTATTTCTCAGGCTGAACAGCTGCTTCATCAAAAGTTACCTTAGAAAGTGGTTCCTTAACCAACACCTTTCCTTTTCTCTTCTCTGTTCTGTCTTTAAAGAGATATTCTTTAGTGTTGTAAAGAATCAAAAAAGGTGAAGCGTTTCAAGAGTTTGGTTTTATTTGGAGGGGGGGAAGGGAATGAGAAGTTGAACTTTCTAAATAAAGTTAAGAATAATGTATTGGAGACCTGGACATTAAATTTTGTGTGAGCAGTAGGCCCATTTTCTTTTTAGCTCCTTTGCGTGGAATTGTGAGTATGGTAGCATGCATATAGTGTTTCAGCTCTGAAAGATAAGCTTGTTAAGGCACAACTTTAGTGTATAACCTGTACTATAGACTGTAGAGACATCTGTTTAGGTGCCTAGGTGCTTATTTCTAAATGTTTTTTCTTTTAAACAGTGCCTGTTCATATTTGCCTTCCTTGAAAATTTATTTCTGACAGCTGGTAAATTCTTCCTAGATCTTTTCTGAGACATAATTGATTTTGTTTTCCTGAACACATAATTTTATATGGTAATATCTGAGCAAAAGCAATTTGCTATGGTTCAGGGAACTGGACTATTATGGGCATTTGTCTTTGTAATGCAATTATATATAAAGCTACTAACTTGATCTTAATAACATTTGCCTATTACCACTTATTAGATGCATGAAAGGAAAACAATGCAATTTTAAATACAGAAAATGATGCTGAAGTATGCTTATGCATCTCTCCCAGATTATCAGCCACAAGGATGTAGCAGATGGGATGGCAAAATTTTCTGCTTTTATTTTTGTAGACATTTCATGAATCAGTTTTAGAATTTGATTCAATTTCTAATGTTGTATTAAGTAAAACTAGCATATTTTTAATATGTTTATATTTGTGGATGTGTATGATTTCCTTACTAAGGTGCAGTTTGTATCAATTGAAATTATTAATGCTGTCGCTATTTTTTTCATTACTCAAAACACAG
>JAVJGJ010000061.1:20075317-20122442 GCA_035590215.1 Microhierax caerulescens | reverse complement strand
GAAAGAGAGGTAGATAAGTGTTCAGCTTCAAGCCTGTGTGCAGGAGCATAGCAACCTGTAAGACTAAAACAGAAAATGTATATAAAGGTCTTGATCAGCAAGTTATTTAATTGCTGGTAGTCTATTTTTTTGTTTACAATAACTCATAATTGATACTTGAACTATTATAGAGGAGTTCCTGGCCAAGGGGGATTGATTTAGACATTTTTTCCATCACATGAATGGCATGTGCTCATACAGACTTTTTTTAAAGTGGACTTTGCTGCATGTTTGGGACCATCCTGAGTCCTCTATTCCAGGTTGTTTTGGACTTCCAGAGTTCTCTTGAAATCTGACTTATGTAAAAATATTTTGTTTTTTTTTTTGTCTGGTACTTAATTGGCAGGCATCCATTAACATTTGAGAGGTTTACTGGCATTTTCAACAGAAAGGCAAAGAGTTGGTTAAACCGCACAACTGTGTTGCGCACAGACCTTGTACAATAGAGAAATGCGTTATAAATACAAGAAGATAGTATAATTGAAAGGTTTACTGAGAAAACATAAGTCAGCTTTTCTTTCTGATGAGGGTAGCCAATGTAGGGCAGAAATTTATATTCCAAGATTGCACTTCTGATTTCTCTCACATTTCTAAAGAATCTCATCGTTGCAACAGTCTTTAGAGGCAGATGAACAGAGGTCATAACCTTCTTCCAAAGATAAAGGTGACTTTTGTGTTCTCTGCTTTGCAGACAGAAATGTCTAGTTCAACTGGTCATAGAAAATGCAAGTCCTGCTTACTTCCACATTGAAGATTCATGTTTTGTTAATCATCATATTGATTTTTTTGTTTGCATTTTTAATTAATATTCTTTTAAAGTAAATAGCTAAAAAATCATAAGGCAGTGCTATTAGCAAATGTGACATAAAGGCTCTTAAAACATCCTGGAATATTTAATATGTGTCCTTTTATTTTTGATTCGAAGGATGCTGTGACAATATGCACTTTGGGAATAGGAACTGCTTTTGGAGAGTCCATTCTGGATAACACTCCTCGCCATGCTACCATCGTTACCAGAGAATATAGCGAGCTCCTTCGAATTGAGCAGAAGGACTTCAAAGCGCTTTGGGAGGTAAATTCAGTTTTATTTGCAGTTTATGCAGAAAAAAGTGATACAATGTTTGAAGTGTTTATAATGAAATATAAGCACGTTTATACTGTAAGCAAGGTAATAATTCTTTTAAATTAGTTTGGACAAAAAGGGAAGACTTTTTTTTAGCGCTTCACATTCTACATGATTACATACTCTTGTATTTCTTTCTCACGGACTTCTAATGATGTAACATAGGTGAAAATTCTGGTGTAATTCATTTGAATACTGCAGGTGTTGCTTTCTTAGCCTTACATTTGCTTATGAGGAGAGTCTATCCTTAATATACTCTGATATTATAAATCATTCTCCTTTACTTCTCTCTCATCACCAGCTGTACAAGGATTAGAATTTGCAGATGGATCAAGATCACTTAAAAATTAAGTTACTGACTGTATGTGAATTACCCTAAAACTTTCCTTTGTGGAGAACATAATGCTGAGGTTATCGGTTTGTAATCTGTGTGTACTTTGATATCCACACTGAGAAGACTTCATTAACATGTTACTGTGCAAGGTTATTCAATCAGTTTGTTTTTGTAAGCATTACACTTGATTTGAAAAGTTCTGGAATTTGGAAGGCATCCTGTTGGCCTGGCCTACACTGCCAGCTTGATTTAAATGGTGACTGTACATATTTACACGTTGTTTAGAGCTGTCAAATGGTGTGACAGTGTCCTAAAGTTGCAGATCCAGGGACACTGTTTAAGAAATAGATGTTGGTTGTAGCATTTTCTTCAGCTTCTGTCCTAAGTGCAGACAGATGGATTTTTTTTTTGCTTTCTCTTTTCCTGAGAAAGAGCAGTATTATACTCCAAATAATTGTCCTAAAGCAGTACCTAAAGTAAGGCTATTGGAAAGAAAGGCAAATCCACAAGTAGCTACACTGACTGAGGAAACAGCACTAATATCACCTGTCTGCAAATATGTTGCCTTGAAATGGTGCAGCATGGCCAAGGCACAAAAGACCATGTGTGAATTAGATGCACTTGCCATTGAACAATCTCTTCTCTGACAATACCAGATTTCATCCTTCAATTGCATATCCATAATTTGTACCATTTTTTGGGTAATATCTACAGCTAAAAAAAAAATGCTAGTAAAATATTATAGCAAATGTGAAGAAATTCACAATGCAGTATTTTTCTGCAGTTAATGCTTTTTTCTGTACAGGAGCTGCATTATAGTTTTAGACCCTGGTATTAAAAGATTAAATAAGCCAGTGGTCTCATCTGTTTTAACATACACTATACATGCTGGTGGTCAGAAAAATTTAATGTAGTTAGTGCTTTACAAGCTCATGATGGAGGAGAATAAATCCAATTGTAGGTTTCTTAAGCACCATTTTTTTTAAAAACTCACTTTTAATTGGTGTAAGCAGAGTCATTTCTGCTATGTCTATGACTTCTCTGGTAAGCATTCAGAGATTGTTTGTTTCCTATGAGAAATAGCGGGGGAGTGAAAGTTAAGTTCTCTTCTTAAAAATTGTGAACCTTAAAACATACTTAAAGTTGTTTTAAAACAAAAATGCTAATGTGATTTGCTTTTTAATCACTAATACAATCAATCTTGTGTCTAACAATTTTGCTGTTTTTGATGATAGATGCTTTTGGAAAAGCTCGTGTTGAAAGCGTTGGGAGCTGGCAGCTATCATAGGGAGCCTTAGTACGCATTTTGTATGGTGCTAACTTTATGAAATTGTGCAGTAGAGCATGTCACAGATGCTGCAGGTGCCAGTCACAGACCACAATTTAGCTTTGTGGTGTTTCTTTGTCTCTTGTGCAGTTTTATAGTGAACACTTAAAGTATTCTGGTGTGCTGTCTTTCAAGGAGGCTATCCCTGTGCTGTTAGCGAGTGCAAAATTATGGCACAAAATACAGCTTTTCTGGTTAGTATGAGGTAGAATTTTAAGTTGTCCATTTTTTTCAAGGTAATATTTGTTTCCTTTTAATCTACTAGTCCCAAAATGTACATAAACTGCACCTAAGGTATAATAAACAGAGACTGTTCAAAACAGATGGAAGATTATTGAAGAAAATTTCCCCAAAATACACTAGCAATAGCAGCAGTAGTATGTTGTTGTTACCATTGTTATTATTACCTGAAGAAAAGTAAATACTTTAGGGCAACTTTTACGTTATGGATGCTGTGTTGGTCTTTCTGCCTTATCCTGAGATTTAAGTATCTTTGCTGTGACAAAGCCCATATGGGGAAATGGTTATTGACACAATGATGTGCCATTCAGATAATTTTTTTGTTTTTAATGAAAACCCACAAAAAGTCAAGAGTGGATCACAGATATTTAGTATCATGGAAAAAATTGGAAAAGGCAACACTGTCAGTGTCATTACAATCCAGATATGGTAAAAATTAAAATCTAGTGCATACACATTTCAACTCTCCGGACAGTGAGGAGTCAATTCCAAAAGGAAGTAGTTGTTCTGTTAAATTGTTGAATAGTTCTGAATAATGTAATACTGCAGTTTAAGAATAATCTAAATAAACTGTAGGGTTGGAATTCTTAAAATAGTTACTGCTTTTATGAATGTAGGATTTTTATAATTAATAATAATCATATGCAAAATGTATTTTTTGCAGTACTAAGTTTTCTGGGTTCTGTACCTCCCCTGAAATATACTTTAGGGAAATTTTACTTTTTTTTTTCCCTTTTGAGGGAAAGAACAAATGAAAACTGTCTGTTAGCTGATTAAAGATTTTTGGCCTACAGAGCATGGAAATTCCAAGACTGTAACATTTAATATTATTTATTTTTAGGTTGTGAATATAATCTTGGAAAATGGTGTCAATTGATACAGTACTGACTTTCATTTATTGTGCAGCTAATCTGAAATGATAGGAATAAGAGCTACAAACCATTTTCCTTTATAGTAAAAAATTTGTTAACACAGAAACCTACTGATGAAGTTTGTGTTTGCAACAAATGCTTTTCTGTCCTAAATCTATGCAGTTCTTTACAGACAAATATGCATATATACTGCTTTTGAATTTTTCAGTACAAATCCTGAGACTAGATTGTAAGAGAAAGATGTAATACCTATCTATTCTAGTTATTTCGAAGTGTAGAAAGACTTTGCAGAATCTCTGTACATTCACATTAGGAATTTACTAACTTTTTTGAGTTTTGTTTAAATCTGAAAGTAACTTTTTCGTGTATTAGCTGTCTCTAAGAAACAGTTGTATTGATAGAATATTTCACAGACCAGGTGAGGCTTATTAACATACTTAATCCATAATATAAAGCAAAGTGTATTCATTTCTTCAAGTACAAATTACAATTGGGTCTATACCTGAAAGGAGATTGTACTTCTAAACAGACTGTTTTATCACTATTCTTCCATCAGTTTTATAAATTTAAATACTATTTAAGGAAAAGATAGGATATTCTTTATCAAAAATGTAGTAAAATGCCTTCTGTAATATACAGAACCACATATTCAATCAACCCCTTAAATACAGAAATATTTTATGACCTTCATTTTTAACAGTTGGGGAATGATGATCAAAACAGAAGGTATTGTCCTGATAACAACCATTACCAGTTAAAATGGCCTAGTCTTTAATGACTATGTCTGTTGAAGTAGCATCCTGTTTGGGAACAAAGGTTGAACTTCTAAGCTTACTTATCCTTGGAGAATTGTTTTCAATCAACAGCTGCTCTAGCAGATTGCAGATGATGGAATCTCTGGTTAGGTTCTCAGACAGCTGAATACTGTTCTTTGATGAAGAAGCTCTAGAAGGTTATGGGAATGACTGGTGGCGTGCTTTTATGCAGCAATTGCCCCTGGCTTTCATCTCTGAGGAGCACTAGCAAACATGAAAAAAGTTATTCATCACTGTTGTAATACTGTGGACTTCCGAGGTGCTCTATGAATCTGTAGGACGAGGTACTCTTTGTGTTGATAACTTTGTTTTTCCCTCTTTTAGCATCACTGAGTGTGGTGCTAGCTACCTTGCCAAAAAACTGTTTCAAAGCACAAAGGAAAACACATCCAAAAATAAACATGAAAGCAGAAGGCTACACATGAGGAGCTCTGGTCATGCACATCCTGTTGGGTCACTGGGTTGCTCCACCCCTAATAGTTGGATTCTTTTAAACAGAGGAGTGAAATACATCTATTTCAGCAGTGTTACCATTACAGAAGTTCTCTGTAGTTCATCCTCAAGATTTGTGCTTTCATGCAGTTGCAAACTGATTCAAACCCAGACAGGAAGGGAGTGAATCTGCTGAGAGGTGACTTATTTTTAGAGGTCTTTCCTACCACACAGAATTACTCAGCCTTCCTTGGATAACATATAAATAACCAATTTCCTTTTTTATGGAATAAGATGATGTTAGAAGTTACTGAACATGCCTTGAGAAACGTTTGATCTTGAGTAAATGAAGAACAGCTATTACTTCGGTATACTGTAACTTTGGAGAGGGAATCTTGGCCCCTGTAAGGTCAGAATGATTATTTTAATTTGTTTTAATTAATATTCAGCAGCACTTATGCGTCTTGTAGTCTGATAAAATGTAGTGTAACTTGCTTCCTGCTTTTGCTCATTTGATGGTAATTCAGTAGCCTGTAGCAGACTTCACTGCTCTGAAAAGATAGCTTTGGGAGAAGCAGTTTTCTTACCATCTTTGTTTTCTGAACACTCTGGATGTTAGTTTTTAATGAGCTAGTTCTGTCAGAGCAGAAGAAATTTTACATGCTGTTTTGATGGAATGCTGTGTAGGAAATACATGTATGAAATTGCACACTGACTTAAACTTTGTAGCACTGCTCCTTGAGATTTCTAAATAAGGCTTAAGTCCATCAGAACTGAGACCACAGCTCTTACTGCATTTGTGTGTAATACCAATTTGTCTTTTTAAGGTGTATGTAATCATATCCCTTATATCAAGGTATAATATAATCTTATGCTTCATTTTTTGTCAGGATTATGGCAGCAGGGATTTTGAAAGCACTGTAAAAATATGTTAATGAAAATGAACATTTAAGGATTTTAATTTGTTTTATCCATGTGACCCTGCTGTAAGTACATTACTGAATCTCATGTAGGTGTTCTGCTGTGTGATTCAGTAGGCAGCATTTCAGAGACACAACTTTTTACTCACCTTAGGCTGGAAAATACATGTTACATTGCTACTTGAGAATGTTCTTGCTTATTTCTCTGCTAGACTCCTGAATACTTCAACATGTTTAAGGAGTATTAGGAATCTCATGTAAATGTCAGTAGTTTCTGATGCACCTTTTCACCAGTAAGTATTCTAGACCAGAAATTCTTTCCAGTTTAAGTGAGAGATTAAATCTAATCTGAGAAATGAAATATTGAGGGGGGGAATCAAACAAAAATCATATTCATGTCCAACTCTTGAACTATCAGCTTGATTTATGGTATACTACTCTGCCAGTTTATAGCCCCATAATCAATTGCAGAAGTCTTTGCTCTGATTTACTGATTTCCAATAGGGAAACGTAGTAGAGACATAAAACTATAGTTAATAAAATATAGAATATTTAGCTTTACAGGATGGGTGATCATGTGATTTAAAATAGTGAAGTGCTTGAAGACCCACAAAAGTATAAACAGGTGGTCACTCAGCTGTCTTTACCTGCTTCATGTCACACTCTCCATTGACTGCTGAAACTCTACCTTGATGATTTGTTCCTCTAATGAGGTTTTATTTGAGAAGTGTAAAGGTGATCTAATTGTAAGAGCCTGTATTTGTAATGTAGCTAATACTGTGTTCACCAACCTCTCCAATAGCCATTTTGTCAGTATAAGGAAGAATTATTCCATGTTATCAGACACAGCATACAACACAAAAGGAAGTTGTGGAAGGACCCAAGTGTGTGGAATCTGTTGCCTTATGCTGTCTGCAAATCTTCAGCTGATGACCAATTCAAATGTGTGTGCAAAGAAACAGAGCTAGTGTGAGAGACATTGACAAATGAAGTGGTTAGGCAAGCAGATTTTTTTTCCGAGAATGACACACGGAAGAAAGAGGAATAGAAAAAGTCCTTCTCCCCTCCCTAGCTTTAGAATATGACAGTAAACACAGAATTGGCAAGATGTGAGCAAACCTTTGGAAATGAGTAACATCACGCTTTCATACCTTCTTGTGTTAATAGCGATAAAGTGTGCGAGTAGGAGGGAAAGATTTCACAATTGTTATGATACCAAGAAGGCCAGATTGCACTTCCAGTGTTGCTGGTGTGAATTGAGCATATTTCAGGTGAATACAGTACAATTGCTTTGATAAACATGGCGCTAAGTGGGAGCAGCATCTGGCCTTTAGTGCTGCTGTTACACTGGTTTTGACCATTCTTGTGATATGCTTTTTTTTGTTTTTTTTCCTCTTGTTTTGCTTTGCCAATTTCTAATTTTAATGAGTGGTGCTCTGTCTGGTAGAGCAGATATAAATTAGTATGGAATGGCATTCTATCCTCAGACAGACTTACATCAGAACAAGCCACGTTTGTCAGCATAGCAACACAGTGCTGCTTTCATTCAGGTATATTAATCACTTCATGTTTTAAAAAATGGAAGTAGATTTTGTGAACATTATTTATGACAGTGTATCTCCTAAGGTAACCTTCCTGGCCATTGGCAGTGGAGAAACATGTCTAGGAACTAGATTTTTCACTTCAGTAATGCAGTTTTTCTCTTGACCTGATATGCACTGGTGGAAGTGTACGAGTCTTTTGATAGTCTTTCTACGATATATTTTTGCTACATAATAGCATTATGACTGAAAAGTTCACACTTAAGAATTGCTCACTCTGTCAGATAATTTGCTGTACCATTACGTGTAGTATTTAATGTCAGTGAGGCATAATTTCTGCAGAAGACTAAGGGATCCAGTTTTGACTCTCTAAGTATCCTTTTCTTTGTTGTTATCTTTGGTTTATGGTGATAGGCACAGGCACTTCAGACATCTCTTAAGTGACTGAAAAGATTGAAAAATAACAAGCTGATTGGAAAGGCCTGATCATTCCTCATGTGTCTCTGCAACAAACTTACCCAGTGCATGTTTTCATGTCATCCTTACAATCAATTTGCACTTCAGTCTCCTGGCTTATTCTGAATCTATTTCAGTAGCAACGTTTTGTAACTGTGTCACTGATCACCATGTGGAGGTGGAATAAGGCTTTGTAGATCTGATTTCTCTTAAATCATACTAACATGTCATTTCTCATGGGTGCAAATCTGTATCACTGTAGTAATGCCCATCAGCTTGAAGCCCCTGTTGAATCTATTATACCAGACACTGTGCATAAATATATTGTCATTCTTATTTACAGCTCTTGTAAATGTTTATATGTTTATTTACACTTCAAAGGGTCTTAAATTATGTTGTAGAAAGCTTGACTTATTTGAGGTTCCTTCTTGGATAAAAAGAAATAGAAACATCCCGTTAGTCTCCCTGATAAGTAATGCCTTTATTGGTTTTCTCATATTTACCATGGTTAGAGGTAAAGTTGAAAAATATGAATTCATCCAATTTTAAAGTAAAGAAATTATTTTGATTAATTCCTAAAATATTTTAATTACAGAAGAACATCTGACAAACTGAAATGTATACACTTAGTCTGCAGATATTTTTGAGGCTTCTATATTTCTTTGAAGCTTTACTGCCAAACTTGCACTTTCTATAACCAGCTTTTTTATTAGCAAAGGAATTGCTTTTCATCTTCAGCAGATTGTATTATTAAATGTGGTATCTCTAAGTGTGATGTGTTAAATGGCAAATACATATATTGCAAAACAAAACTGGGAGCCTGAAAATCTTATTTCGGGGAGCAAATTTCTGGCCTTCCTTGAGTTCATTTTTTATTAGGTAAAAATGTCTTTCAGAAGAACTGTAAGTTTTGAAGCTTATAAAATTGTTTCTGACTTTTCCCAAATATACATTTTAACTATCAAATATGTGTCTCATTCTCATCTGTTGCATAACACAGAATTATTTCTTTGTAGAAATGGGTGTGTAATCTGCTATCTCTCTATGTATTGTGTGTATGTATTACTACATTAAATTTATATTTGCCTTATCAAATTTCTGTGTCCAATTGCCTGGAGCTTTAGTTCTAACTGCCTTTGTGGTTGGCAGTGTCTTTTCCTGCCTTAGAATAGATACCAAAGTGATCAACTGCATAAGGCTTTGCTTACACTTCTAAACTTTTGGATTTGACACAGACTATCTGTTCCTTAACTCAACTGTAGGGTCATATGCGGATGAGATTTTGGAGACTGATACTTTCTGATCTTGTCAGTGTTATCTCAATCCTTGGTTTCTTTTCAGATGAGTGGTGATTTTTCTTCCTTACAGAAAAGGTTAATCTATTATTACTGCTTCCTCCAGGTTCTTGAGGAAAATAGTAAGCCCTTAGAAGCTTTCTTTCAGCAATGATTTTTTTTGTTGCTTTACAGCAATGGATATGGTTATGTGTTCCTCCAAGGCATTCCTATAGAATGTGTGCTTGTATGCTGCATTTGAATGGGTGCTCTCTGCTTTTGCTATATAATGGGTCAGGCAAATAATGTGATACCATTTAGTAGATCAATGGATATGTTTTAATATTGACATTTTAAAAATCCATTAGCTTAAACCTGCTGACGTTAAAGTCTTTGACGAGCAGTAGAAGATCTTATGCAGATTAACAAACTGAAAGCAAGGTTGTTTCATTATATGATTATTTTTTATTCTGGCAGTCTTGTTTATAGAATATTTTGTGAAAATATTTTATAAAAGTGTTCACTTTTGTGTAGCAAGGAAAGTAAATGAGTCCTATGTAGTGGAATGTAAATTGCTCCTTCCTTAAGGAAGCATTCCCTTCAGTGAGCATTCAACTTCTTAAAACTCAAAACAAGTTAAACCCCAGACATTACCAATTTATTAGGTGTATGGACTAATAAATGGGCTCAAAAAGAGAGCGCCCTTTGCTTGCCTTGTATAGTATAGTTCTGACAGATGTCCTTTCCTGGTCATAATCAGAGCTGTAATGTTCAGTGTTTGCCCTTTAGACTGGTTTCTCCCCTCTTTTCATCCATGGTGAAACCCTGCCTTATTGAAGTCAATGGGCATTGTGGGATTTCAACCCAGGTAATTACTAATTGCCTCCCTCTCCTTGTATAATATGCAGCACAGGCTGTTGGGAGTAGGTGTAAATCCTCTACCTGCTTCCCTTCTGTAACAGTTCCTGTCCACTGACATAGCTGATGCAATGTGAGAGCATGAGGCTGGAATCACTCAAATGTTTTTGTGGCTTAGTAGTAGTTCAGGAGTGCTTAAAGTGTTCAACCCAATACTTGTACTGAGGTAAATTGTATCAAAGCCTTACAAACCCTAGGTATTCCAGGGGTACGCTTAAAAATGTAAATATAAAGACTTAGAACTGAATATGGAATATCTCCTGTTGCAGAGAATAAGAACTACAGGGCCCAACCTGTCATCTGTGCTGATATGGCTAGTCCCAGATATCAAGAAGAGAAAGAGATGTAAAAAAAACCCAAATAACCCATGTGCTTGCTCTTTAATCAATCCTTGTTTCAACCTGAGCAGTGGAACTCCACCCTGAGTGCTTGGGGTTAGTGGGTATTGTTCTAATTCCATTAGTTCAGTGTGCTAAAAAATTCCTGGAAATCTGTTTACCAAGAATGTGAAAGTATCAGGCCTGAAACATGCTCCAGGGGGCCTGCAGGCCCTCAAATCTTTAAAACTCAAGAGGATTTATGGAGCAAGTGGTTCATGGATAATTTTCTTTTGGTGAATGGTTGTTTATGCCACAAATATTCAAGAACAGGTGACTTTCTAAGACATGTGGTCCTTGGTTTTTTTTATACTCTAATGAAGTGGATGTTCACAGAATTTGGTTTTAGCTAATATTGCTTTTAAAGCCTGTTGTTGAAATCAGAATGTTTATCAGAATTTGTGGATTTATAGCATCAGTCTGATGTGATGCTTAAAGCTCATTTTCTTTATCCTTCATCTCATGCCCAATTAGATAAGACCATTACTGTGTATTTCCTCTGAACTCTGCTTAAAATGGTTTCTCAGTTAAATCTCAAATGAAGAAGTTAAAACTGAAACTCACAAATAAGTTTATATACTAAATACCTTCTGACTGAATTTTACTTCTGTTTATTTTAAATTACACTGATAAAATAATCTTGTCCTTGTAGATACTGTACTTATCTTTAGGCCAGGCTTTTATAACATTTGTTTGGGGGTGATAAATAATTAGCATTTAAAATTAAATCTTACCATTCTGCATTGAGTATTTATTGATACAATTCAGTTTGCTTATATTTTAACCTCTGACCATTTCCTGGGTAATTTCTATTTAATTTTGCATTCCATATTTCTCTTGACCTTTGAAAAATATCTTTTCTGACTACCAATGCAAACTATTTTCTTGAAGTATTAACCAATTCATTTTCCAACGTAGACAAACTTTATTCTATTAATTTCCAGAAAACCCTATCCAGATGTTCCTGAGTACAGGTTAGTGGAAACAGGTAGAAGAATATAATTTTGTTTAAGCATAATAAACATATGCATGACAATACTTTTTTTTTTTGTGACCTAGTCTTTGAGAAACTGAGTCCTTCAAATAAGTCATGCTGTTCTGAAAGGACTGAGTTATAAGGGAACTTGTTTGAGTGACTTAGGCTTTTATGCTTAATTCTCTCTGGGGATAATGCTGGAGACTCTCAGTACAATTAAGGAAAGATTAAAAGCTCAGTACAAGCTTATTTTCTCTCTTCTTTCTTTCTGCCAATACCCTTCAAGCCTGTGTCCTCTCCAGAAGCATGAAACATTTTTCAAAGGCCTTTTTTGTTTCTGCCATCAGTTCTCAGGCAGTTTTCTGGTATACGTCTCTTCCACAGATTTATGAATATGGTTCCTCTTTCTGCTTTTGTTCCTGCTAGCATTTAATGCCAGTTTTGTTGATCTCTGGTTAAGAGTTCATTGTTATTTCTCTTTAGGTTTGTCTGTGACATTCAGACTGTATTAGGTAACTGGGGATCACCAAGCAGTTAGGAAGTAATTCTTGCACAGTTGAGGTTGGTGAGAATTATGCCATCACTCAGTATTTCTTAGCACATTTGCTCTGCAGAGCTGAAGGAGTGAAATGTGGTAAAAGTGTATACAATTAAGTAGATACATCTGAATATGCTGATGGAGTAGATTTGATTAGTTGAAAAGGTACCCATTTTACATGATGCTTTATCAAAGAAGAGCTATACCAGTCTGAGTATGTAATAGCTGGGGTATTTACCTATGCTGTTGCTGTGGTATGGTTGAAAGATTCTATGCTTTGAGATTACAGCAGACATTCACACCAGTGCTCTCATCTCTGCAGGTTGTTTCTGTCTGATGTATTTACATACATTTGCCATATGGAATTGCCTTATAGAGGATGTTACCTCCATCTGATCTCATATACAAAATGTACCTTGTGTCATTTTATTCTGAGACAGACTTTTCCTGTTTTAACAATAGCATGTAGATTTTTCTGCCTTTTAACTTTTCTGAAGAATTACTTGATAAGACTTCAGAAAGTGATGCATACCAGTCAGCCCACAAGTAGTGATACTTCAATGGATTGTTGTAAACTTTGTACTCTAAAATCATGTAAAGGTGTGAGGCACAGGAAATCCTGGAAATGCTTTGAAACCTACCAATGGTAGGACTATGGATTTTACTACTGTAAGAATTCTCGAAGGGATTGATCTTAGATGGATATCCATCTAACTGCTAATCCAAGTATCATTACAGAATGGTGGGTAAATTACCTTTCCTGGTATCCATTAACTGCACATCTTTGGATGAGAATTGAGTTAATCTGTATTGAATAAGCTGTAATGAATGGTGTTGATATCCAGAAGCAGACCATAAGTCATATTTTGCCTCCTTATTTAATAAAATAATTCATACTACTAGTATGAATTTTATGCTTTGAGTGAGAAAATAGTAAACCCACAAAAACCAGCCCTTGTCATGCTGTTCTGTTGCAAGTATTTTCTGCAGGGAGATGGAGAGGTAGTTCCTATCTGCCTACTCCCCTGAGGGAGAACAGTGGCAGAGCTCACCCTTTGTGGTAGTATGTGTATGTAAAAATAATATCAAATGTCTAGAAAGAAATAGTGTGATTGACTATTTATCCTTTCTTGTGTTCAGTTAATACAAAGCCTTAGCATGTTTCTCTGTCCTTGACAACTAACATTCCTGTTGATTTTTCCTTTTAAGTATGCCTTTACTACTAAGACTTTCTCTTATTTCAGTCTACATATGCATATCTTCATTATCTGATAATGCTATTACCATGTGTACAGTTTAAAATTACTAATTTAATATGCTAAAGTTTTATACAGAAGGAAAATGCAACTATTACTTTGAAAGCTGTTAAAGTAATAATGAATGCTATCTTTATATTAGATGTGTTCTTTTTAAATGAACATTTTTAAATTTGCTTTGTGTGAGTAGAATTTGCTATGAGATGCCCATCTGACTGTCTCCAAAATCAAATTGCTTAGCATGATAAAAATAGAAACATCTATAGAAGTTTGGGTACTATAGAAAAGAAAATCTCTTAATGTTGCTTGTTAAATTTTCAAACTGTAAGCAGGTTATGTGCTTCATTACTGCTTATGAGCATGCTGTGTTCTGTAGTGGCACCTTTATCTTGGCATTTTTACTGTCGCAGCAGTGCTTGTGTATTTATGGTAGGCATTAATCACAAACTGCCACATAAGAGAAGTGGAGGGAAGATATTTTCTCAGATATTCCGCATGGTGAGACAGCAGTGCCATGGAATAGTATTTGAAATCTCAGAACAGGATGGTTCAGTTCCATTAAGTTGTTTACTTTTTTAACAGTATCTAGAAAGGCACAATATTCTTAAGCCAAACCTGTCAAGTACACTAATTTCATTGCAGTAATGGACAGTAGAATTTGCTGTGCCTGTGGCATAAAGCTCCACATACTGTGTCTTCTGTCTTTTGCTGTAACAAATACCTGCTTATTTCAGAGAAGCTTATAGAAGTGCCCTTGATAAACTGTTTATATATTGTAAAAAAGGATTGTAACAGCATAGCATACTGCATAAATAAAAACCTGTTGTGGCTCCTCCTCATCGGTCTTATGTCTGACTGGTTCTGTCCCTTCTTTTGGAACTAAAATGAAGTCTTTAATGAGATCTTGATTTCCATTTCTCTCATGCCATCACTTTCTCCATCTCCCCTCCAGAGAGTATGGTATGTTAAGTATCCCTAACAAATAGTTCATGAATGGGTGCTACTTTTGGAGAAATATTCCAGAGTCAAGTGCATCCTATGCTACTGACAAATTTATTCTCATTTCCCTGCCAAAATTTTTTTGGAGTTCATTCTTTGGTTTTTGTCTGTACTGCTTTCATGCCCCTCAGGTGATTTCTCTCTGCCTTCAGTATTTATATGCTTCACTATTTGCACACTGTGGTCATGTCTATGTTTTGTTATAACAACAAAAAAATTTAAAAAAATTAATATGTCTGTTCTCAGTTTTCCTGAAATGTTATTGTGCTTCTTTGTATAAGCTCTCTGGAAGACAAAATGATATGTCTTTCATGTATATCTGGAACATACATAATCTGATGTTTGCTGTCAGTGTTACATGCCAGAATTTGATAATTGTTGAAATAAGTGTTTTGCTATTAAGAAAGACTGTCACTGTAGTTGAACTTAAGTATCTATACAGAGCTAGAAATGATGGCAGTGGGAGGTGTGCTGTATACTCCAACTATGTTCAGGATTATTGCTTCCTAGACTTTGCTTACTCACTAGCTCTATGTAAATGATGACTCCATTGAATTTTTCCAAATGGATCTTTTTCTCAGCATTGCTAATTCCCGAGAGACTTATGCATTCTATTTATTTTTTGTCCAGTGTTTTTATCTTCTCCTTCTTTAGTGTTTTCATAATATGTTATCAAGCTGTTTATTCTCCTTTTGAGATTAGGAATATAAAAAAAAACCAACCCAGAACCCAGCCCTTCAGTACTTCTTTAGACACCTCCTTTTTTATGTGTTCCCATGTTCAGTTATCTTTCAATTGCAGTCATTTAGCTAGTTGTTAATTTGCATGACAGCGCTTCTACCCAAGGCATTCTCTTTTTTTTTTTTTTAAGATGAACTATGGCTAGTAAGTATTTTACTGGTACTAAAATGTGACAGCTACTACATTGCTTTCTTCTACTACTTGAGTGATTAAAAGAAAAAAACAGCAACCCACATGTAAAGCCTCCAACTGATTAAATCAGTTTTGCTGCTTTACAGATTTGTTTCTGTTAACTATGAGTGAAGAATCTCTGATCTAACTGTAGCGATGTTTCCTGCTTCACTTTTGAAAAGTAATTTCCAAGTATTTTTGGGTTTATGTTAATTGAAAGGTACCTTAGGACATGGTGCTGGATACAGCCTGGTCTGAATTGAAGTGATTAGTGATGGTAAAAATAATGCCATCCATGTGGATTGGATGGAAAATAGTGGAAAACTACTGCAGTTCTGATATTGTAAAGGTCTTCAGAATAAATTGTGAAAACTCACTCCCAAATGAAGGAAAAAGTGTATTAGAAAGTAAGGTACTAGCAAGGATGTATAATTCCAATTATTTTTCTTTTACTCACCTGTTTTCGTTCCTTTCCTGAGTTATTCCTAGCTTTGCCAGGACAAAATTCACCACAGCATAAACTGGTGCAAACTGCATTCCATTAATCTTTGGCATAGCTGCTAAAACTTAAATTAAAGCAAATTAAGGTTTTTATTGGCACTGCCTCACAATGACCTCTTGTAATAATTATTGTTCTGCTACATTTGCCCCTCTGTCAATATGTACATCATTAAATACAGAATATAAATTCTGAATGTTCTCTTGTGAATACTGTTGGTTGGTTACTCTGTAATATGTTAAGTATTTATTTCCACTTGTTGCAAAAAGTTTCTGGTGTTTGTGGAGTATCCCTTTCTGCCCATGTTGCACAAAGTATGAAGAGGAAGGAGTGACCTTAAACTCACCTCCAACTTCACCTTTTTGCTTCATGTCCCATTTTGTTCTCCAGTCCAAAGCTGACTGGCTAGCTGCTTAGTAGCAGCTAATTAAGGTCAGGAAGATAAAACAGAAATACAATAATTATACACCATATTTTGCAGAAGCTGCAACATTCAAAGCATGCACAGTTGTTTTCAATGACTAATATAAATTATTTTCAATCTCCTTCTATGCAGGATTTCTGTAAATATTCAAGTGAAAGTATGTATATTCAGTTCATTAGTGAGGAGAGTGTCAGTTTCTTCCCCCAAGTAACAAGTGATCAGACAAGAGGAAATGGCCTCAAGTTGCACCAGATGAGGTTTAGATTGGTTATTAGGAGAAAATTGTTCACTGAAAGGGTTGTTAAGCTTTGGAACAGGCTGCCCACGGAAGTCGCTATCCCTGGAGGCACTTAAGAGATGTTGCACTTAGGGACATGGTTTAGTGGTGGACTTGGCAGTGCTGGGTTACTGGTTGGACTCAATGATCTTAAAGGTCTTTTCCAACCTAAATGATTCTATGCTCAGGTGTTTGATTGTTAATGTTGTGCTTATCCCTGTGACATGGCTGAAACAAGTAACTCTTGTTTCTTTGTCAGCTCAACAAACCTGATGTTTTCTGGCCATCTGATTACTCATTTATGCTGCTATGTAGTAAGACAGTTTATAACTGTCTTCCTTTTTCATCTTCAATCTGTAGTCTGAAAAGGAAAAGGACATTTCACAATACTGACACTAAAATACAAGTAAACATAGGGACATTTTGAGAAAAGTGAGAAATTCAGCTTCATTGTAACACTCCTGTTCTAAGGAAAGCATGAGGCTGATGTTAGCTATTCAGAAGTATAAGATGTAGGCTTGTGCTTTCTACCTATTCAACTTTTTCCAGTGATTCTCAGTACAGTGTTGTTTGGCAAGAGGGTTGTGTAGCCCATAGAACAACATATAATCTCTTCTATTTTTTTCTTAGTTGATCATTGCTCCTTCTGTAGCCCATGTTGTGGCCTGTGCAGTTTGTACCTAGTAGACTTCTCTGATTTTTAGGGATTTCTGTGTTTGAGATTACATCTCAACTTTTATTTTGAAAGAAAGATCCCCATTTTTGTTGGTTTTCCCTGCTGTGTTTCTTGCAGAGAGCCCTTGAAATGTAAACTGGATGCCTGGGGTTAAAGCCTTCCTACTGATTTATTTTCCCTAAGCATTATTGATTATTTGGTCTTCTATTCAATAAAGCCAAGGCTGTACTAAAATTTTGCTGGCAGGGTTGTGGGGAAAATGTCACTGTTAGGTTGGGAAAACGGGTTTTGTGTGATATAGTTAGCCTAATGTAGGGCTGGTATAAAGAATAGTTGCAAAAGAGCTTTTGCTGGCACAAATTGTGTTATCACTAGGATAATTTGCTGGCTGAGGTTACAATGTGGAGCAAGTGCTGAGTTGGCCTTTTGAAACTTGTAGTATATTCCCTTAATTTTTCCATGTCATGGCAATGGCACAAGGGAGGAATAGGCTGTCACTGGTTAGATGACCAGTTCTTCCCTGTGGAAAGCCTAAGATGTGCCAGCTATTGTGCAAAAGGCAGGTCATATAAACCTGTTGTTGAAAATAAGTTGTTTAGCAAATTTGATAAAGGCATTTAATTTTACCCTCTTGGTTTCTCCATATGCAGGGTGAGAAGATACTATATATCTGACTCCTGAAAGCTTTTTGATGATTGTTGAGTAGTTGAACATGCTTTAGATGTTCAGATGTATCACATGCAACACTTACTTGAACACACAGGCTCTCAACTGAAGAGACTGCCCTCTACTGCACTTTTTTGGGGCCTCAGCATGAGCAGCTAGGTGCCCTTTCTGTGATGGGACTCTGGCTTAAAAACGTGTGGGTTGGGGTTTTTTGTGTGTAGCTTTTGCAGGGTTTTAGATGTCTTCCAGAAAATAACCTTATTGATTGTTTAACCTCCAAAATTCTTTCTGCCCATCTCAGTCTAATATTTGACATGTTAAACAAATCAGTTACTAGCATAAATAAGCACTCTTAATATCTTATCCGTTGTTTTGAGAACATGCATTTTTTTACATATGTGTTTTTATTTGTTTGAAATTACAGTGGACTTGGAAAAGTGAATAAATTAGAAATGCATTTTAAAATCTTTTAAAATAAATAATCTTTTTCCTGAGTAACACTTCTTACAAAACATTTTATTGTTCTTTCATTTTCCCCCAATTAGCTATCTTCCCTTTTAGTAAGGTTTTAATGTGTTTTTGCAATAGAGGTGTCATGTTTAATTAAAACTTACTTGCATGTTTTCAGTTACAGATGATAATTTGTTCAACTTTACACTTTCAATTGCCTTGAGTAATTTTCTGTAGAAATACATACAATCGATTTGCATGTTTGAAGTATTAGTGTAATTTGCATAGCTTGTGTGTAACAGTTCAGCAAACCACTGGGGCTTAGGAAGCACAGATGATGTTTTTAGCAGCAAACAGTGATACGATGGCTATTCTTTCTTCTCCCTGCTGAATAGATATGGAATAGACTTCTCTGAAAGAACTGGAAATTATGTTATCAAACCAACATGTTTCAGTAAATAATTGGGAACTAAGCAAGTGGGCCAGCAGTAATGTTCATATTTTTGCTTGACATAAGTGAATGCAGATTGATGTTAATTCTTCATGGCCTTGTGTAGTGTAGCAGAGAAAATACATATTAACACATCCCAGTTGGTATATGTCAGAATTCTATCACAGATAAAGCTGTTATAATTTGTAGCTGCTGGAGATGAGATGGTAAAAGGTTTAAATTTTATTACAACAATGTATAAAACCCAGTTTGTTTGGTCTACTAAAATTCTATGGTAAGTCCATGAGTGGAACATAGTATGTATGGTTGTGCTCACTCATGTTTAGAAGACACGAACTCAAACTGGGATAGGTGCAGAGAAGGACTAACATGGTTAAGGGAGATGGAGCGTCTATTTTATATGGCAGGACTACAAGAGTCTTGGTTAGTCTGTTGATGTGAAAGGTGGTAGGGAATAAGATTGCTGTCTATAAATGCTTAAGACCACCACTCAGGGGAAGCAGCCTGTTAGAGAACAGTGCTTCTCAGAAGCAGGTGGGTACTAACACAGCTTAAGTGTACATTAGAAGTTTCTTTCTAACCATCAGAGCAATGAGGTTCCAAATCAAACTTCTAATGAGAGTCTAGGGGCAAAAAAATATGATATGTTTAAAGTGGAGTTTAATTATTTTTTTTTTTAGTTTTCTGCGTCTACCTGCAGTAGTAGCTCCAGTGCTGTTCCTACATCAGATTCCAGTATCTTAGCTAAATACCTTTTTCGCAGTACAGCAAAGACCTACATGAAACCATGGGGTCTAAATTGTAAGTTCTTATTGAAATGGTGTCCTTAAAACTGATACTGCCTTTAGAATTGACAGCACTTCTCACTTTTGTTTGCCACATCCATGTCATGCTCCTTTTTCTTGGTAGAAGCTGTTGGGAAGGTCAGTATCATTCTGTCCCCTCCCTAATGTAGTGAATCTTGAATTCTGTGGCACATTTCCCCACAGAAGGGGAGGAGCACTGTTGGCAGAGTAGCACCATTTCTTTTAGGTGTCCTGAGGCGTGATGGTTGGAACTTGAATTTCATCCCCAGAGAAGGCAACTGAAGGTAGAACTAATGCTCTGTGAGTGAGTCCAGTCCTGAGGAGGATTCAAAGCCAAATGGAAGCACAGAACCCTGTCTCCATTATTCTTGAAATAGAGACCTCTGTTCTTTGAATGTGTGGTGGTAGGATCCTATCATCCACAGAGACTCCTCAAATTCAGAATCATAAGAGGCTTACTCATGATGTGCAAGGAGCTGCCTGAAGGCTGGGAGGGCATGAGGTTGAATGTGTGTCAGCTCTTCAGTGTTTCCATTTAGCCAGCTGCTGGCAGCTCAGCACTGCGGATGCCTTGAAACTTTCTTCAGGTACCTTTCCTCAGTAGACTCTCACTCTGGCTTCTGGATGCCCCTTCTGCGGTCATCTATTTCATTCCTTATCAATGACACACAAAAAGAGGAGGAAAGCTGGGAAAGCTTGAAGTCATGTGCAGTCCCACACCTAGCTCTAAACTGCTTTTGTAGCAGTTCTGTGCTGATGAGCATGCTTAGCTCTTTGCTACATTCTGTTGCTGAGGTTGCTGTGCAGGTGTAAAAATATGTATCTGTAAAATCCAGAAAGCACTTAGAAATTGATGTTGCCACATTTTGCCACAGTAGGCTTTCACATTGGACTAAAAATAGCCCCTTTTTGTTTTAGGGTATATTATAAAGTAATGAGTTCATTCTATTTCCTTCTTTCTTTCTTTCTTTCTCTTCTGGTTTCCTGTTTAGGGTAAGACACTCCTTGTAATGTTTTTATCAAATGAATGCTGATAATAGAGAATAGGTCTTTATGAGTAGCTGAGACTTTTCTGCTATTCAAATATTATTAATGTTTAAGTGGCACATATTTCTTGTTTAATATTCAGGTATGGCATTTGTTGCTTAAAAACAGAGAGGAATACTTCTGTGATCAGGAGTAGCAGCTAGGAACAGCAATGATGTGAGTCATTTTGACAGTGAGCAAACATGTCAGAATGTTCACGTTTTCAAGACTGGATGGTCTAAGACATCAATTTTTTCCTAAATATTTTTCAGAGTCCTAATGAAAATTTAAGCAGCTGTGTCTCATGGTGTCTTGAATTGAAAAGACCATTTTTATATAACAATTATAACATAAAATATAACAATATAACAAAAATAACAATTGCATTTTAATGCTAAAATACTATTTGTTTATTGGAAAGTCAAAATAGTACCAATGAGATTGTCAGGTTCTTTGTAATACTCTTAATAGCTGTATTCTACAATCCCATAGTGTAAAATATGCAATTTTAAAGAGAAAAGGGAGAATTCATAATGAACACATATACTACTATAAGGCACTGATATAGTTTTTAAACAAATGAGTTTGTATGTTAAATAGCTTTAACGTATAAGGTACTTAACTTGCTTTATTTTGTAAGCCCTGTTTGCATTAACTAATTTCACATTGTCCACTTCTTTGGAATAAACTAGAATTTCACCATGTGCATATAATACCTTTATGTTACAAATTGAAAATCCCATTTTCCTGGCTGAAAAGTTGGTGTATTACAGCTGTATCTTGTCTAGGGGCATCTGCCTAGGCTAATATTCCTTTAACAGAATAAATCACAAAAGACTATAGCAGACTTACAGAATAAGGGTTCCAGTATCTCTGGCTACTGTTCTTGCCAAAGATATTAAAAAAAAGGAGGCTCAGTAGATAAAAACATGGTATTTGTGTGAGACTACCTGCTTTGCAATGGTTTCAGAAAGAAAAAATTGTTCTACACTCACTGGCTCTTTAATTCGGATTGCCAATGATAATGCAGAGTCTACTGCTAAAGAAAGGTAGGATGCAGAAGCAGAAACATTAGTGCTAATCTGCTGCAGAAGGACTAGATAAATCAGCACAGCTCTCATACATCACTAAGAGAGAAGCTGATTGCAACTTGACCATGTGCCTAAGTGGTCACATCAGCAACAAGAACAGAGCATGGATAAAAAACCTAAAATGTACCCTTAGGGCTACTTGCTGTGCAGGACCTATAATAACATATCAATGTAAGTTGAAGATTTCATTATTTTTTATTTCCTTCTGTTGTAATTATTGTTGTTTATGAGGCTGTATTTTTATTTTGCATATATTTAGGGGAATTATAATGAAGTATAATACTAAGCAGATAATAGTTTGATACTGTTTGTCTGTAAATATTAATGGGCTTTATTACTGTGTCTCAACATAGTTCTCTTTGAAGATGCTTTCATTTTTAATACTAAGTCATATCTTAGAAATTGAGTAAGGTTTTGGGTGAGATTGTAATGAGATCTCTCTTCCTTATTTCTGTCATCTTACATTTCAAAATGATTTGAAAGACAGAATGCCACAAATATATGTATGTAATTACTTCTACTGTGAGAATTTTTGCATGTTTTTATTCTTTCCGTTAGGAAAAATGTTCATAAAGAGTGATTTTTCTGGACCTTTTTATTTCTGAATTAAGTGCAGATGCTAATTTTCCTACAATTTTTAAAATTTGTGCAATTGTTTAATTTAATGTCACTTAAGCATCTGCAAAAAGGAAGGCAGGGGTAAGATGGAAACTGAATAAGCATTGATTGCTAGTCTGAAAATTAAATTTTAAAAGTTTTTGCAGTAAATCTGATTTCAGTTCATTTTTTACTAAATTATCATATTTAAATTGAGGGTAGAGTACAGCAAACATGTGTGAAATTGTCCTGGGTAGCCCACATTTCCTGATGTATCAGACTATAAACAAGTTGGTTGTAGCTGCCCAGGAATACCCTAATCGTAGAATTCAGAGCAGAATGTTTAAATATTGCATGTGAGAATTAAAGGGAAAGGTGGAATTTCACTGTTCAGATATTAAGGTGGTGCTTTGCTCAAAGAGAAAAGATACATAATAAAAGCTACTGATGTGGAATTTCAGGCTCTCTCTCATGGCTTTAGGGCATGAGGAAGGAAAGCCCAAGACAGGTCTTGCTGTGCAGTCGGAAAGTGAGGGAAATTTGGAAGCACTTCTAAAAAATAAAAATAATAATGTTTTATTTAGTTATTTTTAGGGAAAGATAGGGGCTTCAAGCAAACAAATTTATGAAATGAAAAAGGATCGAAGGATGCTTCAGTGATAGGAACTTGCTAAAATATGTGTAAAAATACATTTGGTTTATAATGTTGTAGATATGACCAAATGAAAAGACTTGGAAGCAGAAATAGCCTGCATGTGTTTAGTCTACAAGTGGTTTATTTTTGTGGCAATTGAAAAATGTACGGATAGTTGTATGGCAATTGTCCCCTTCACAGAGCTAAAATACTCAGAATGTGGGCCAGTTTCTTAAGGGACAGATATTTTGTGTAGGTCTTAACCAAAACAAAAGTTAAGGTTTATCTATTAATAGTTACAACAAGAATGATAGATGGGAATGGAGAAGGAGGAAGGTAAAGCTTTATGGCAAAAAGGTTGCTCATTCTACCCAACAGAATATATAACCAACCTGGCCAACTGGCAGATGAAATGTGGACCAAGCAGAGAGTTTATTTTTGTACAAATATATATATGCAGGATCATACAGGCTCTCAGTTGTACTTAGCCCCTGAAGCTGAATTCCCATTGGGAACCCACAGCTTTAACAGTCTGACTTATAAAATAATAAACATATAAAGAGAGGAAAGCTGTATGGCAACAGGAATCCAAGAACATTGGCAATTTCTTTAACCGTGTTACTTCTGTGCTAATGTACCCAATGTATTAAGTTGTAAACTCCATGGCAAAGATGCCTTTATTTTTGTTCTGGGAAATATTCTTATTTCACAAGTGACACAGTAATATAATCAAATCTGGCTTCTCTTAATGGAGTTGGCCTTCTGTTGGTAAAATAAAGGCAATCTGTAAAGATTCCTACCAAAGTTATATCTGAACAGTTAGAAGTGCTATGTCTGCTAAGATAGTCTACAGTTGTGTTCATATTGAGATCTTAAACAAGTGCTTCTGTGTGTTTCTGTGAAGTTTCATAATGCAGTCACAGTTAAACTAGATGCTAAATGAATTACACTGCATATGACAGAACTTGGACTTATGTTACTGCTTCTTTTAAGTTTTCTTCAACTAAAAGAGACTGGAGACTACTGAGTGCCTTTTGTAGGCTGAATTTGGTCTTGGATGCAGTTTCCATTAGTCAAAACAAGGCAAATACAGTCTGAATTTCACTCTAGAGGAAGAGTATCTGTTTATTATGCTGTTTCAGTGTTATCTGTAAGCTCTTCCACTAGACTGTTTTTGTCTCATTTCCACCTTCAGTTTTAGGCAATAAATTTATGCTAATTATAGTTTCTTGTACTTCAGAGAAAAGTGTGCTAATGGACACTAATCCCCGCACTTTCAGAGCTGCAGGGGGCTCACTGATGCCAATTTCAGTATATTGAATTTGCTTATACCTATGATATTCAGGCAAACAACATACAAAGTATTCTTACTCCCATTGAGTTTAATGGAAAAGCTCCTATTAACCAAAGTTACCAAGGCAGGGCTGAGACCTTAAAGCGGTATGAGTCCTATAGTGGCATCTCACACAAAAAGGCTGTCCTGAGTAAACACCTGAATATAATCATAGGGGTTCAAAAGGTTATGATTAAATAGCATTTCTTCTAGTTTTCTGTCTACAAAACAGTACAACTTTGTGGAAGTGGAAAGACTGGCCTCTGCTATCTCTGTGTTGGTCACAAAAGAAAATTGTATTGCCCCAAGGACAGGCCCTTCAGTTTCTGTGATATCAAAGGAGAGAATGTACTGCTGTATTACTATAATATGTTGTGTTCCATCCTGAAGCTTACTATTTCTGCTGGCCAGGACAAGGAGTGACGTGGCTTTCCTTCTTCCTGCTCTTCCTTGTCCTTTCTGGGCTCTAGTCACTTCTGATAAAAGGAGACATCATTTTGCAACTATCCCAAGAGACCTAAGAACTGTAGATCTTTAAAGTATGTGAGAACAGTTCCCATGTTGCTTTATGTATGCAGGCCTAAGAGCCCATTGATTTCTTCCACAAGTTCAATAATTGCTAATCCATCCACTGAACTGTCTGGAATACTCCATAGGACAACCAACTTCTGGCATAAAATGTTAACTCACAAGCTACAGTGTATAAAGTAGCCACAGATCAACTCTCCTACTTTCACAGCAGCAGTTACCAGCTGAAGTACACACAGAAAATTGTGATAACTTTGCCCTCAGACAGTGTTGCACATGCTGTGAAGACAATACACATGGTAACTGTCTCAACAAAGTGAAGTCTTGTCCTAGTATCATTTTCTTCTAGGGAAACAGTGACTCTGGAAAGGGCAAGAGAATTTTACATGTAAGTTAAGTGAAACAGTACTAATTACAGCTTACAAGGAAAAAAAACCCCTATTTTATAACTCAATTGGGTCCTCTAACCAAATCTTGGAACCTGTGTGGAAAACAATGTTATAAGCTGTTACAGAAGTTCCTATGTGGATAGGAATTTCCTTGGTATTTCTCCTTCTAGCTTTCATGTAGTCTTCCCAGCCTTGCTAAATGCTGTTTCTGAAGTCACTTTCTTCCAGAACCTAGTGAACTGCATGGTATCAGACTCTGCTGGGGCACATACAACAATGATCTCAAGCTGGAAGCTCCTAAGGGCAAGCAAGCACTTGCCTGATTTTTCAGTCTTAAGGGAGACTTACAATGAAAATATGTTCAAAAAGGGGATCATGCAGACTGATGTCTATAACTCTGCTATTCAGTGAAAATTATAGACTCCTAATTAGGGTGACAGTGCCTCGAAGTTTTGTAAAGCTTTTAATAGTTTTTGTTACCTCTCTCTTGCTATCCTGGAAAGTAAATAGTTACATATTGGATAACCATATGGATGATTTGTTAGTGTATTTTAAGAAGATTGCTCAGATGGCTCGCAGCCCGTAATGGCAATGCCAGGATTTTTATGTATGAAAATCTAAACAAATAACTGAAAAATGGAGGGAGCAATCACTGAAAGGAAGAGTGAGTGGTAAAATGTAGAATCCCCCTTTATCATCAGTGATAGAAATCAAGGCCATGGGAGAAGTATACTGTGACTTCTCGTGCTACACTTGCGCCATGCCCCACTTTGCTTTCCTGTTTGATCTGGGGAAGCAATATGGGTGGCTGTTCCTTATTTCCAGTCACAGTACTAGGCTACCACTGTTTCTTTTTAAAACTCCATGTTCCTGTTTCCGTTTATTTCCTCAGTGACTCCAGCTGAATTTCCTAGCAGAAGGGGTGGAGACTCAGGTTGCAATTTTCACCAGAAGTCCATACAAACCCCATTTCTCAATTTACCAACTTAACATAGCAACTTTTTGTGATAACAAGGCCATTGAATAACCTGACATTTTCCTTGGGTAGATGATGAGCGGTGGGAGTAAGGAGGGAGGCAGAAAGAAAGGTATGAAGAATAATGCAAGGAAAATTCTTGAGGGACTGAGTAATTCCTTCAGGGAGGCATCTCATCATTTTTGTTTGGTGCTTGAATGCTGCTTATATAATTTATACATACACTTTTAGGCTGTTCAAGTGAAAAATGACCCTATAATTCAAGTCTACTCATAGCACTGTAAATGCAACCTCAGTGAAGGGAAGAAACTGTTTGAAACACTGACACTTTCATATTTAAGGATTTATCATGATCTGTAAAGCACATAATTCTCGTAACAGGAAAGCTTCAGATGTTTTAAACCCTGGCAATTTTTCATCCAGCAAAGAGATTTGAGAAATACCCAGGCAGCAAGCCTTTTCTCAGATGAGACAGAGTGGGCTGTTTTATATCAGGAGCTCCATTTCCTACTCTGCTTCCTCTGCCAGAAATTCTCTTGCCAGAAACTGTCATTTCAGCTTTTATCTGTTTTTGAGTTAACCATCCTGGTATCATCACCACAACTACAACAAAAAATCTGCAGACAGTGGAAGGCTATGGAAAACTGATAATTGGACACAATTGCAGATTTCCTCAGGCCATGATAAGCAGTAATAAAATTGCTAGCTCCATTTTGCAGTGGGGAGATACTTTGGTACAGATCTATGCCTTTAATCTTAATCTGTGGACAATTCTGAAACAACAGGGTAGCAAACGTTTTGTTTATGTCTTTTACTACATGTACTGTATTGCCACATATACAATTAACTGTTGCAGCCATATAACTATGTTCAGGTACTGGATTCATGCCTTTGAAGGAACACACAACAGGCTAGATTTTTCAGAAGCTTAAAAGAATTAAATGTAATCATGAAAATTTTCAATATTAGGCTACTGTAATTAAAACTTTGTCCTCTTTAATCTAGACATATATATGCAAGACCACATAGGCTTCAGTGGGGAAGTCCTTGTATGCATTTGACAGAGAATTTGATCAACAGTATTACCAAGCAAGCAAGCTGGAAGCTTTAACACACATGAGACTGTGTTTTTTATACTATGTGATAATAGTGTTTCTGATTGCTGAGTTCTTTATGAGTAGTATATGTTAGTAGAGAGTATTAGTATGGAAGTGTGGATCTCAGCTTGCTGAGAGTTAGTACGTAATGCTCAGCAGAGAGACCTCTCTCGATTTCATTTGTTGCTGGTCATGTCAGTTACTGCTGTGGTGAATGGCAACATTCCAGATTGCATCCAAGTCAAATGTATTATTCTGCAGAGTGACGCTTTTCTGAGGAAGAGAATATCCAGGGTCCAGACCTGAAGGGTCTTTTGCAGTTTTGGTGAACTCATCTGAGAACAGTCAATATGCAAGTGTAACTGCTGAAAGTCTGTAACGTCATTTTCTCTGTATGCCGAGAGGCAGTCAGTGAGTGCTTGCAAAGGCTTTTTTTTTTTTTTGGCTGAAGGAATACAAAAGCATAACTGAGGAGAGACTGTGCTGGGGATTAAAGTAAAATGATGTATCACACACACCCCCCTTTTTTTTTTTTTTAATTTTCAAATTAAGATCTGAAGTGTGCTTATCACTTCACAGCAATGACTAATAAAATGGTTATCTTTGTTGTACATGCATTGTAGCCAACATTGAAAGTGCCTAGCAGTTATCCACAAGATTCTGTGACATTTAGACAGCCACAGTGATAGTAGAGGTAGTGGTGCAGGGTGTCAAAAAACAAGAAAGTTGTTATTTTGTTTGTTTTGCTCCTTAAGGAGCTGGAGCACTGGAAGACTAGCAGAAAGCTGTTAATGCAATAATAGCTCTCACTTCAAATAGAGAGAGCAAGTAAATAAAATTACAAGCCCACTTGCATTCTTCACTATCTGTGAACGTTTGCACCCAGTGAACAGTCTTGAAGGCACTGATATGGCTTTTCACCCCAATGTGCTCTCCCTAATTCACTGTAGTTTTACTCCCATATGTATATCAAGTCCTCCAAATAAACTAAGCGCAAAAATCCTGTGCAGAAAGGATTTTATAAAAAAAAGCTGGATTTTAATGCTCTAAAGGAGACTAGAGTATCTCATGGGATTAGTGAGTAGGTGGGAGGAGCTGATTGCCTCAGGCATAGCCGAGGGCCTTTAATTCCAGCTAGTCATTAATCCCCCTGTAATGCCCTATGCAACACAGAAATAGAAAGCTGACTGACCTATGGACTTTGATGGGTTATGTTAATCTTATAATGATTGCTTATATTTCTAAATGCTCATCACTACAGCATTGGACGGAGTTTCAGTTTGTAAGCTTCATGTCTTTCCAGAGAGTTAGTGCTTGCTTTGTTACTCATAGGAAGCCTGCAGTGATGTTATTGGTATTCCATTCTGTCGTAGCCTTTAAATAAATCTTGAAAACATTATAGCCTATATGAAGTATGCTCTTTGTATTGAGTCCTGGGAATGCAAAATTGATATAAGTACTCTCTAAAAATAATTAGCATGCATATTTTCATATCTGGAGAAAATGAAAATTGAACATGTGGTTCCTTTACTCTGTGGTTGCCATGTAAGGCAAAGTGTGGTTTAGGTTGCATTTGGTTTAGGTTTTGGTTTCGTTATTTTTTTAAAAAAAGTCCTAAAATTTTAATGATTTTTTTCAATACCCAAAGAAAGGGAAATAAAGGACAGACTAGTTATAAATCATTTGGAAGCAACTGCCATCACATGCCTTTTACATGCGCGCTCATGTACTCAGCAGTACACAATAAAAGCATTGCTAGGCAGATCTTAAAGTGCAGGAGGAAAAAGTTCAAGAGCAAGAGACTGCCCCCAGCTCCCAGCTTAGCAGATCATGTGAACACACATGACTCTAAGCAGCACAGAGTTTAGGTAGCAAACAGCAGCTGTGAGAATTTCCAGAATGCTGGACTTGCGTGTCTGTTTAAAATTTTCTCCTAAAATGTTTTTGCTCAAGAAGAAAGCTATTAATCTGACCTTTACATAGAGTCCTTTTTTTGTCAGGGATCCTAAAGTGTTTTACAGATGCAGAGATTTGGTACTAACACGCACAAGTCAGAGAGAAAGTTAACAGACTGACTGCACCATGGTTGCAAAGAACTTTGGCAATGCAGAAAAATTACTACAGGTGAGCTTCACTACTACATTCCCTGAAAGACTATACAGCAATACTGCGTAGCAGCTCAGGTCGGGAAGTGTGGGATACTTTACTCAGCTGAAAACATAGGTGAGTTAACAACACTAGACTGTATAAGAACAATGGTAAACTGCTTTAAAAAAAGAAGAGGCAGCAGCTGAGCTCTCTATAATTAGCACTTGTGGTGAAAACATAGATTGTATTGCTGAAATGTGAAATTCCAGCACTACATTGATTCCAGGAAAGAGAGTATGAAGTTGTTTGAGGGTTGATTTAGAATAAATAACCACTTCCTACAGTGCTGTCTGTGCTCATTATTTACCCAGCTGGGCC
This sequence comes from Microhierax caerulescens, assembly GCA_035590215.1. Classification (NCBI taxonomy): domain Eukaryota; kingdom Metazoa; phylum Chordata; class Aves; order Falconiformes; family Falconidae; genus Microhierax; species Microhierax caerulescens. Next base: position 20,092,707 of record JAVJGJ010000061.1, on the reverse strand, counting down.
TTGTTTAGTTTATAAATTCAAAATCCATTACAGCAGAGTGTTGGGGCATATTAGAACAAAAGAGGAGGCTTAGGATAGACTGTCTTTCAGTATACTCAAAATGTCTGAAATTTATAGAATATGTTCATAGGAGAAGTTGTATGTAAAGTTTAGCAGTGGTAGTATGGTAGAAGGTTAGTATATGGATATTTTTACCACTTCTTGTATGTGAAATCTCATTTGCCCTTGTTCCTGTCTTATACACATAGAGGGAGAAGAGCCTAGAACCAAAGTTCTTTCATTTTAGAAAGACTAGTTGGAATTCTTTTCCATTCAGTTATGTTTGCTAATTCTAACATTTCAGCACCTTTCATTGAAAACCAGTGTTTTTCAGAATAGGCGTTTTTCAAAGCCGTTTTGCTATTCCTTTTACTTCCTCTGACTTTACTAAACTTTTACTGTTAAGTTTGGCTTGCCACTATGCAGGAGGAGGAAAGGTGAAGAAAGGAGGAGGTGGTAGCCCTCTTTGCCCTGCTTACTACCCGTTCTCCCTCTTTCTGCTGGCACAAAATAAATTTTGAACTGTTTACAGAGCTGTCAGAGACAAAGAGGGGTGGGAGGGAGGAAGAGGACAACAGAAAAAGGTAAGAATGGGAAGAAACCTTTGCCCTCTGGAGTCGTTGTGAGGCAAACATGCATCCATTCACCCATCTGAGAATGGCTGTAGTTTAAATTAGATCATTTTAGTGCATAATGAGAATTTACTCTCCTACAACTGGGAATTAGCTAATAAAGTCTTAATTCCATTTCTCTGTCACCCAAGAATTTTAAAAAATTGTACAAGTTAATTCATCATTTAACTCGGCAAACTAGTCCCTTAGAGATGGTATTTACCAGGTGAATCAGTGGAGCTGACTGATGTAATCCTGATCTTCCATGAAGGTACGTATGAGGCTTTATCAGGTACTCCCTGATGGCCTGGGCAGTCCTGTAGAAACCCACAGGGGATTGTGCTAGCTGGCGGTGTATGCACAGTACTGAAAAATTCATGTGGAATTAGAGGTTTGTGTCTTTATCCCAGAAACCTGAAAGTAGTTTCCTTTGATTCTTTTTCTTAGCAGATCTGTCTGTTAGCCTTGATGATCTGTGGGCTCTGAAATATTGCAGACTTCTGTTTCAAAGGTTGTTTTATAGGTAGGAGTATTTGAAACCAAAGGGAGGATGTTTGGAGCTCTGTGTGGACCTAACTCAACAGAGTTTAGTGTGTGTTGGACATAAATGGAGGTCTGCAGTACCAGTATATACAGGGATGACTGGAAACCACTGGGCTAAACACATCCAAAGGTAGTAGTGACCTCCTACTTCCTGTCTAAATGTTCCAGAGAGGGACAAGCAATCCTTATGTGCTGTTTCCAAAGAGACATGTCACAGCAGTTTGATGCTGAGTTACTGCTATTTGAATTATCTGGTTTGAGTTTCCTTTTTCTTTGAAAGGACTTTTTTCCAAATATTTTTACACTTCCTTCCTCATGTTTGTCTTTTTTCCAGATTCCAAAATTAGATCAAGTCACATTTCCTCATGGAACTTCTGCTGTAAGGAGGCATTGAGCTTTTGCAGCCCCTAGTCTGAAGGTGCCTGCTCCAGTGGATGACCTGCGCTGTCATGCACGCTATCCAAAAACAATTGGACAATGGCAAACTTTAAAAGTTAATGCATGTCCTGATTACTGTCCTATCCCTCTCAGCTTGTGATTTCTGACTCTTTCTTGATGTTGCTGAGTCCTGTTTGTTGAAGGTACTATTTAATCCATGACTTGCCTGCTGCATTCTTGTTTGACCTGTTAACTGTTAAAGCAAAGAAGTTACTTTAAGAACAGGCTTGTCAAAGAGGGAATGTCTCATCCCTTCAAAGACCTCTAAGGACTAATATTTGATTAAAATGTGACTGCAGCATTGAAATGGGTGCCCTGTGTCTTTTTGTAAATTAATGACTAGCAAACTTGTGGGACTGTCTGGTTTTTAATTGGCAAATTATTCAGTGAATGCTTCAGGGGGAATTGCAGGGGAGGGTGAGGATTGAGTTGATTTTTAGATAAATTCATTGCTACTTTTATTCCTAGAGATAGTCTGAAGATGACTAAATCCCCAGATGTATCCACAGATGCAGTTTAAATTTCCTCTCTGGAAAAGAGGAAGAGGACATGGCCTAAAACATAGGATAAACCCCCAGGCCCTGACTTGTGCAGCCGCACATCAAAACCAGGAGGTTAGGTTTGTGGTCACCTTAGCGGGGGCTGTACATATGACCCATGCAACTGCTGCACCGTTCTTTTTGCCTGCTTCTATTTGCCTGCTGCTTTCTTTATGAATTTCAGTGAATGTCTACTGATAAAATCTGCTCTCAAAAGGGCTTGGAGACCAAATTCCTGTCCATTTTCATACTATGATGGATCAGAAGGACAGCCAAATCTTTAGATACAATTATTTATGCTCTACAGAAGACTCTAGGACAGTTGATATGGAGAGGGAAAATAATGGGTAGACTTACTGTATAGTTACCTAAATACATGAGTGGATAACACTGTATCAGTCTACTGGAAAATACCATGGAAAGGGGTATCAGGACAAGGAAAGAAGCATAGCTTGAATTTGCTTAGTTTTACTTATGAGTTTGCAAGTCTTGATAGCACTTTGTAAAGAGAAGAGACTGTCCCGTTTGGTATGTATGAGTTTGATGTTGCTATCTTTGCTTCTCTAAGTAATGTAATCCAATGTAACAACTCATTAGGCACAAAGGGCTCCAGAAAGTCTCTTTGAGTATGCCTCTTGCTGGGTCAGTGCAGTGCGGGGCTTCTGCAGAGGTCTTTGACTAATTGTCTTTTCTTGATAGTTGGCTGCTGACTTCATAGTAGAAACAGAATAGCAGAAAGTATTTTGAAATGAAAGAACAAAGCCTGAAGGGCTACTGTTATTTCCAAAGCACTCTCTTTCAAACCATAACGCTTGGTAGAAGTGAGATGTGCGGGCAACCTTTAGTACCTAGATTATCCCTGCACTATGGACAGGCCACAGAGTGGTGGTGCCAGCTGCAGTCAGAGACTTTTTTTTTTACATGCTCAATGATCTGGAAGACAGACAATTGGGAATGGTTGATTAATATGGGTATTTATCTTTATACAGCTGGAGACAATGAGACATTGCATGCAGATTCAGGGTAGATGGGAGTCAACTCTTGTTTTAGCTTTTCTCAGTGGAAAGGGGGCCATTATTTTTACTGACAAGAAAGATTATACAAATAGAACTTGAATCACCTTCATGTTACATTTTTCTTTTTTGCCTGATGTAATTAAATTGCTTCAGTGAGAAACTCTGAAATGCAATATAGGGTGGAATATATGGAGTATATACGTATGTTTGCATCTTCTTCATTTCTGTTGCAAGACTGCTAAAATGTTTATGTAAAAGATGTAAACCCAATTTGTTGTAACATTGGAAAGGAAAACCAAGTGCTTTGTTGCTTTTTTAGAGTTTTATAGTGTGCTTTGGTTACTTTTATAAATGTCTTAACTGATCTTGTGTGAAAAAATGTGGCTATTTTCTCATGTTACGAACAGGCAAATATTGCCTCAAGATTTGCCTTGCCCCTTTCTGGCTATTCTTTCTTGGTTCTGCAAGCGATAAAGTTCCAAATCTGTTCAGTGCTCCCTGTTCACAGTAGGTCCCCCCTTCTCAATCTTTGCAGACCTGGCCAAGAAGTTGACATGTTGGGCACAGGAGTAGGAGCCAATGGTTGGCAGGGCATAGGCCATTGTTGCATTGAATACTTTGTATTGTGGAACCACAGCCAACAGCCATGGGATGTCTGGGAATGTGTGAAGGGATTGGATGTAATCTGGATTTGCTGTGGTTCTTCAGAACCACATTCCAAGAAAAAGAGATTTATAGACAGAGTAACATCATGCATTGCCACTTAATATCATCAATGTCTAGTACAAAATTTTGAAGCTGGGAATACATGTAATTAAATGCTGATGAAGAATAGACTGCATAAGGAAGCAAAGATGGTAAGAGGGTTGCAAGTGGGTGGTATTGAATAGCTGCATCCATTAGTGACTTGAACTCCTGGAAGAGTACATTAGACAGAGTTGTACCTGAATGAAAACTTAGCATTTGAGATCTTTGTTGAAGTAGGCCTTACTATGTTATGGGAGAAAGTATATTTCCAAAAATATTTTGTTACAAAGTTATGTATAGTTTCAAGGTTGAAAAAGGTATAGCTGCAATGACTTATATAGCTAACATAAAAGTCTCAGTGGGTTCATTCCAGGTGCACTCCTCTCTTAGGTCTCCCTGATTTTAGCCAGTAGCTTCTGGTTTACTAATACTGGTGACTTCTGTCACTTCTTAAGAGGACACTGAAGAGCAGGAATGGGTTTTCCAGTGATCTGCAAGATATATTTTGAAACATCACAGAAAGGTTTTGAATCTGGGCTGACCTTACTTGTGGGTAGCAATGTCCCAAACATGATGGACTGGCTGTCATCATATTTGTAGGGCTGGAAATTTCTAGGGTTGGTCATACGGCCCAGTAATGAAGCATATGCAGTATTACCTCATTCTCTTAACATAACAGTTTGAACTCAGTACCAGCTATATGTATCTTGTACCCTTGTAATTTAAATTGTAATGGTGTGCAACAACAGCAGTAGATCAGTGAAAATGTATTTAGGAAACAATGCACATGGTAGATTAAATTACTGATCTAACTGAAATGTTTAGACTCCAGGTACATCGTGTTGAATTTGGACAGAATGGAGGCCTGGGAGAAATATATAGTCCCTGTAATGCTGCATTTTTGTAGTCATAATGGAATTGTAACTAAAATTCCTGCTGGTCTTTGACTGATGGTCCTGGCCATCCTCTGTGCTTCTGAAATAGTTTACCATAACAGAGTTTCTCCAGCTTTTTCACCCAGCTTACCCACAATAGGGAAAGGTTTTCCATGTCAATCCCTAGTTACCCTTGTGCTCAAGCTCCTGTTTTTTGTGCCAGCTTGCTTGCTTACCCATAGCCATATTCATCTTCCAGGGAGACAGTGCTGGCTTGTCAGGCTACAGTTGCCCTGAACAGACAGCATAATGGTTCAAATTAGGGCAGCTGTTTTCACAAGCTGCCTCTGGCATTAAAGGAAACAGAACTGGCCCAGTGCTTAGCACTTTGGAAAAGCCATCCTCTTTGGAAAAAGCATTTTAATTCTGAATAAACATTGGGTTGGCTTTTAGCTCATGAATAGCACTTTATTCCACTTCATTAAATATCAGTACCAACAAGTAACCTCATCGTGTCTTGACCTTACTTAAGTGTATGGCAACATTCCAAGTTAATTTTGGCTATTATTTCCACAAATGTTTAGGTCAGGTTTTTATAGGTATTTGTTTCCTAGTTTGGCAGTGCTTTTGCAGACAGAAGGGCTGTAAAACAACCTGACCAGTTATCAAGGCTCCATGGCCTAGTTCTGGCTCTGAGAGTATCTCAGGTACAGCCTTCCCAGACTCCTCCTGAGGAGTTTGCTTCTTTGAGGAGCATGTGACAGTTGAGTGCTGACAGACAACTGAAGAGCTAGAATTTTATGGAAAGGTTTGGAAAGCAGTATTGCTTTATTAACAGAAAGTTAAAGCACTTAAAAGTCAGTGGAAGACAAATGCACTCTCATCCTACTTGTGCTCTCCAGAGTCCATGAAGAAGGGATGTCTACCAGTGTGCAAACAGGGAAACAAGTTTTCTTCTTGCCTTACCAGGCCCCTGATTCAGGCAGTCTGCTTTCTGCTTAGACAACTGAATGAAATGCCTTGGACAACAGAATGAAGCTTCTAATGCTACTGTAAGATCATTTCCACTACAGTCCCAACCAGCAGTTGCTTGGCCTTGTCATGTGCTGTCATTGCAAAGATGAACTTCTCATCACGATTCCCCTTTTTAAGATTGTATTTGAATAGAGGGTCATCTTCATTTAATAACCCTCTTATTGGAGTTGGAAGCTTGATAAAGATAGGAGTTCATAACCTCACGTGGAAGCCCCAAGTTATCATATGCTCATTGTGGGATTGGTTAAGAGGGCCAGCACTTAGGTAACCATGTCTCTGAATGCTGAAATACCTTTAAATTCTGTCCCTGGGATCACTGAATGTCAGTGCTGCATAGTTTCTGAAACGCCTAAGTCATTGCTATAAATGGAGTGTGGTTGCTTAAGTAATTTCAGTGCTTTGGGATATTTTGTACTCTCAGCTTGTTTGCCAGTTAAATAGGGAAGGTTATTTTGTTGCTGATGCTCTGTGTAGGCTATCACTCAAAATATTAACATTAGAAAGTGTAGACTCCTGCCAGATTTCTCTTGACATTTTTTATTTAGTGCAGAGAGAAGCAGATTGAGGTTTGTCATTTAGTGTTTGATGGAAGGCCCTCTCTCTGTCAGTGCTCCATTCCTATACAGCAGTGAAATCCCACATACTGTACTATATTCTGCCAGGAATTCTGCTAACCTTTCATGTAATATGTAATAGGTTTTATAGCCAGTGCTGCAGAGCTGTTTTCCATACAGGAGGATTTTCAGCTATTTTTTCTGCTGCCTTGGTAAGATGCAATGGTTCATTCTACAGTGCCAGATGTACATTAAACAGGAAATTATATACTGTTCTCTTGCTTATTGAGCAGAGCGAAGAATCTACTTTTAAAACCTATCTGGGAGAGGTTGCTAGAAATGCCAAGTTTAAAGAGACAGATCAAGTATGAGAGATGAGAAGGCAAGACACAACTTGCCTGAATGTGATGATGAATGCTAAATTTCAACTGAAATGCAGTTGATGTACCAACATTAAAGGGAATGTACTGAATATATAATGACTATGGATATATGCATGGGGTTTTGTATTGTAAGATAATAGAATAAGTAGTTCTTTGTACATACATTTACTGACACTGATGGGAATCTCAGGAGAGCTCTAATGATCTATATTTAAAGAGTTATCAGCCCAGTTACATACTGTAGTGTTTATCTATTCCTGAAGGAATGCAATGTCAGAATAATATTATTTTGTTTAGCAGTTCTATGGGATCCTTAATCTACATACCTTGAAGCGTTTTACAAATATTAAGCATTTAATTCAGTAGCATTCCACTGGGTTGTGTTCACACGGATGGTGAAGCACTGGTTATAGAGATCAAATTAAACAGTCCCTCATGAATAACCCTGGTGCCCAACTGGTCACCCCTAGCTTGCAGGTTCTTTCTACTTGGCCTATGGCCTTTTCCTGTCACGTACCAGGGAGCAGCTGTTTGGCTACCCTGCTGCCTAATAGCCAAGTGCTTCCTGCTGCCCATCAGGCTGTTTCAGTGTCTGAAAACTGAACTCTGCCACTTGTCCATGCAGGAAGAGAGTATGGCCTGGGCTGCGTGACAAGGAGCCACTGCAAAGCAGGCCTCTGGATGCTGTAGCTGCAGAGGTTTGACCATTCTGCTGCAAGGCATGAAAAGAGAACCATAAAGGAACATATCAAACATAGTATTCATTCTCATTAGTAAGCAATGGCTAACATGTGACACTGAGAATTTTAGTTCTAAGGAGATAAATCTTTTATCTTTCAGAAACTTCTAAAACATACTGATAAATTCAGAGATGATTTGGGTCAGGCTCTTTGTAGCATTTTCTACTAGACAGAGCCACTTTAGGAGTTGGTTTTTATGCATGTGTTACTGTTCTTTGTACTGTTTAGGGTGATGGTGAGAGATCTAGTTAAAATGTAGCTCTGCACAAATTAGAGAAAAGACAATCAGCTTCTCTACTGGGAGTGCTGCCCCAACAAAGGAAGTGTCAGTTCAGTCCAAAGTCTTGTCACTTACCTTTCATCTGGTAGCTTGAAACGGCTTTTCTGGCCACTGTTGCCTCCTTCTGCTACTAGTATACACTCTGGAAACCCCTCCTGAATTACATCTCTGTTGTTCTAATTAACCTGATATATGAGCATTATTTGAGTTTTATGTCTCTTGGAAAAAAGTCACACTGACATGAAATTGGAGTAACACATTGGTGCATCAGACCTTTAGTTTCTGTCTTGGGGCGGAGGAAATCAGCAGGCATCTTATTTTGCTCACTTCATTAAAATGCTACCTTTGAACACTTGTAGCTATTTTCCTTTTTAAGAGGCCAGATTCGATGCATGCTATTGTTGACAAATAATTACCTATTAAGTAGTCAGGCACTATCACTTTCTTCTCTTGTCTGTGTTTTCCCACTTGTTTCTGTTTGCAGGCAGGATTAGCTCTAGCTGAAGCTAGCAGCACTACAGACACCTGCTGGGCCTGCAGTCATTCAGTTGGTCTGCAGGCCTGTTTGCACTGCTCTTTCTAATCATGTCATCTTTGTAATACCTGTCAAGTTTGCTAAGCTTAGGTGATACCGGTGATTGGAAAACTTTGTGATTTTGCCATGAAAAAAACACCACCAGATGTTTTCCAAGACAGTGGCAGGAGTATGTCATACCTATTTCACAGGGCTTTTGTTTACTGTTTTTGGAATCTACAGTGATTTCCTAAAGCTTGGAAGTGAAAACAATTTCTGAAATTGTTATGTGGTTCTTCTGTGGAGGGGGCTTTTGAAGTCCTGTACTTATCTGCTTATCCGCGTTCCCTATTGGTAAGGCAGTGCAACAGGGCCTGGAATGGAGGAGGGCCAGGACACAGCTGGAACGTAGACTGGCTATATGTGGCCCTTCCCAAGGATGAAATTTCCCACTGCAGAAATGAACAGGAAATCTGTTAAAGGGTAGTCAGGCTTCACATTTCCCAGTTTGAACCAGTTTTGGTTCAAGTATCAGTTATGGTGAGTGAGTGGCAACTTGGGAATATGGCAGAGATCTCCTGAGATGTTGCCTTCAGTACTAGTTAGTGGACAATACGCCTTCCTGCCAGAAGGCAAGTGATCGTTAGTGCTATTGGAACAGATCAACAAATACAAATCAGTTTTGCTTAAGCCAGTGAAGCTGTTATGTCAGCTGAGGATCCATTCCAACACAGGTGTGTATGATGGACTTTAACTCCATAGGAGTTAACCAAATAATGATCTTGCATAAAAGAGAGAGATTACAGGTGCTGTCTTATCTAAAAGATACCAAGATTCTCACAGAAATCTGAAGTTTATAAAACTAAAGAGACAGTACAAAATTGCATTCTGTGATGCTCTTTTAAGAACCAGCTAGCAATATGTAGAGGAATACTTGTAAATTGAAAACTAGCCAGTTAAATATGGTAGGCATATGTGTACAGCTTCATATTCTATAACACTGAATTCCCCTCAGTACTTTCAAAGGAAGACAGATCAGATAAACAGCAGTTACTATATGAGGGAAAAATTATATATTATATGGAAACAATATTTTTGCCTTATTTCTAAAGTGTTTGATTTTTATTACAATATGGCTTTCAAAACTTGTCTCTAATATAGTTTTAGAGTTGTAAGTTAACAGAAGAATTACGGGAAGTGAATTTAGATGTGAAGGCAGCATTTTCTCTCTGTTAATGAAAACTTTCTTAAAGGCTGTTCTATAATTACACTTGTGGCTTGGTGGATAATGCCTTGTTCCCATACACAAGTCATTTGATTCCTCTGGTGCCTCATAACGCTCAAGAAGCATGGACTCTTGCAGTGTGACTCATGCTGTAGCTTATTTTACTGCATATTCTATATAAAGACTGTCTTTGAACGGTGAGTGTATACACAGTATCAAAGTGACAATAACAAGCTTTGTCTGTCTTGCTTCATGACAGAGAAAGAGCCCTACAAAAATAGACTGAAGTGTAGGTCGTTGCAAATTAGGTAGCCCTTCAATTAAGAAATGCTCTAACTCTAGTGTTACCAGTGACCTCATCTTGTCTTCTAGAGGGACTGAAAATCTTGTCCCAGTATAGCAATATGCTTGGTTCAAGAATTAATCATTTTTCTTGCTGTCAGAAAAATGGTGAAGTATAGCAGATTACTTCTCAATAGAACCTGCCTCTCTTCTATCAGAGGTGCATAACTATGCCCGTGCATATTTTTCACCACTGTAACAGCAGGTGATAGCAATGCATTCCAAGCCCAAGCTGCCTGTTTCAGATGCTTAGCACCTTCAATACTGGTGCCCACAAAATCCTGAAAAATAGCAACTTTAGGACATGCCAGTGTATGGTCATAATGAAAACACTGAGAATTGCTAAGAATAAGAATTGAAGTTGCAAAGTAATTTTGGGATATAAAGGTAATCACAGCCAATGAAAATGATTGAAAAGTTTTTTTGTGAGTGGAAGGACTCAAAAAGCTGATTTCCTTTCCGTTTTTGCTCTTCCCTGCCACCAATATTTACCATAACTTCCATGATGTATCTTCTTGATGGTAGACAACATATGTGGCATTTGGAGTTATATCTGCAAGGATTAGCCAGCTGATGTGAGTGTACAGACTGGTCAGCTGGCTGTTACTGAGTGAATGGGTCACAGAGTGCGCTGCCTTCTTTTCCCTTAGTAGTAACGGAATATTTGGGATCTCTCTCCTATCAGTAATTTTTATTTAGTTTCTAGGACCTTATTTGAGCCCTATCTCAAATTTGGTTAAAATTTTTCCACTGGAGTCAAAAAGTGACTGGGAAGAAGGGAGGAAAGGGAGGAATTTCCTGCCAGGCAAAGCAGTTACATTTCCTTAGGAAGGCAGAGGAGCAGAATGGAGTCTGTTTACCCCCAGATGAGTACAGAAGGTCTGGCACATTGTGGCCACAATTGTAACACAAACAGCAAAGGTTTGCTTATAATGAGAAGGTTGGGAAAATTATCAGGGACTGTTCAGTGTAACAGAAACAGAAACAAAGATGAGTGGACAAAATTCTCTCTCCTCCCAGTTGCCACTGCACAGCCAGACCCAGGGTTATTTACTGTAAGTATCCTAGCAAGGCCTTTAAAAAAAACACTTTGTAATGTCTTGTTGAGTCTCTTCGAATTTTCAAAATGTACTTGTGCAATATAAGTCTTAAGCAATCCATTCATCTTCATTTGATAATCTACAGAAATTATTTAAAATAATAATGTAGTAATATTATGCACCGTTATTTTTCCTCCTCTTCCGAAAACCAGTTTAGTTTGCTTTCCATGTAAAACCAATGTATTTATCTAGTACAGCTGTTTTCTTTGTGTAAATATTATTCATTGTAATACATTGTTTCCAATGGGTTTGGAAGAAGAACAGCCAGGGTTCATGAGAAGCAGGTGGTAGTGCCCCCCCAGCACAGCCTGATTTATTTAATACCTTTTTGTCATCCTTTAAACAAACAAATGAAAAATGATTCCATAGAAAAAGGAGAAGGAAATAGATATTTAAGAAGTGAACAATTGAAAGCAATGGACTAGAATGATGTTTTACTTTCAAATCTAATGCATTAGTGTACATCCTGGTTGTATTAAACCTACTCATCTGGTGGGGTAGGTTGAGATTTCAATATGCTAGTGAAAATTCTTCTAGCCATGTGCAAGGGGGTACCCAGAAGAAATGACTGTTTGCCCAAATGGAACAGAAACATAAAAGTTCAGAAAATTTATTCATTTTCTAGTAAGCTTGCTATCAAATAGGTAACTTTTAAAGTCAAGTATAAGTTTTAGAATATACTTTTAAAATCCAGGTCTTTCAGAATGGCAATCTTAAATGCCACCAATGTTTCATGGAGCATTTTTAGCCAGCTTGATAGAAGTTGTCTCTCCCCTGAGGAGCTGGTACTTGGGCATTTGTGTTGACAAGTTTAGGATGCTTGATCTTGGCAAATTGTTTCTGGAGGAGCCTTAGTGCAAGAATTAGCTTTTCTCATTGCCTTTCAGATATGGAATTTCCTTGCCAAATTGCCTCACAGAACTGCTGTGTTTTTACATATGTGTTCTATGGCCAAGTTTAATGGTCTGTTAGTGAGTCTTCAGCGACTGCCTTTCTCTTATAGTTGATTACAGTCTTCCACCATCATCATTTGTGTAGTCCTTCCACATAAACTTATTAACTGTGCCTCTTTTAATCTGGTTATGTCTAGTTAAACCTCTGTTTGGGATAGTGTTGGCTCCGTTTCTTTGTTGCATCCTTTTTTGGTGGTATAGTTGTAGTGCAAGAATGTTACAAATACCATTCTTTCACATCCCAGAGAGTGTTTCCTAAGGCATTTTCATTTCAGCCTTTGGAGGCCTGTCCCATGATGGATGCCAAAGCTGTGAACTTCTTGTTTTCAGTTATCTCATGCTCTGGTATAATTTTATTTGCTTTATGTGAACAGAAATCCTCAGTGAAATATCCTCTTCTTGTATTTAGTTAGTTTGTGCCATTCTGCACCTTTTATACTGTGCCACTTGCCTGTTGCATCCTGCCTCTAAGTGCACTGTGAGCCTTTCTGGGTGGGAGGCAGGAGAGACAGGATCTGACCTTTCATATTGTCTGTAGAACTTAGCAAAGTTGGACCCAAGTCAAGATGATTTCAGGGCTCTGTTGGACAGGGGAGGAGACTGATATGATGTTATACTCCTCTCCTTCCACCCTTTTTCTTTTTCTGGAAAGATTATTATTCAGTTTAGTTCAGTACTTTACCCTTCATTGTCTTGGAGTTGTCTCCATTTTTTTATGTACCTCTTGCTTCATTTTTTTCTTTTGGTCATGTGTAGATTCATCCTTAACATCTTTTTGCTATTTTTTCCACCTAAGAAAATCTACAGTGCATCTTTATTACTGTGCCCAGCTGCATGTCTCGAATGCTGTTTTAATCTTGATGATAGATAACATGACAGGTTATAGTGAGAATGGAGGCTGATAATGAGGAATGAAAATCAAGGTCATCATTTTTTGTGATTATATATTGTACAGTGAAAGAAACTCCCATTAAAAAAATGAAATAAATAGAAAATAAAGGCTTTTGAATACAAAATTCCTGCCCACACTGAAGTGTCAGCATAGTCAAACTAGGCTACAGGCTTGATACTCAGCTCACTTGGAAAAAACACAATTTGAGTAATATTTAAATGGTAACCAAAAGGATTTGGATTATGTTTACCCAGCTGAATTGATCTGTGAGAATGTTCTGTAATTTCTTTAAACAGGTTACTCAGAATCTCAGAGTAGTTTGGACTCTGCTTGTCTTCCTTTGAAACTCCCATTTTCTATCCTATTTTCTTCTAATTTTGCTTATAATCGTCATCCTGGTGCCACAACATAAAAAATAACAAAGGAAAACAATGCTTATGGAAAATAGAGATTAAGCTTGTGATTGGGAAATTGGTAGAAGTTGTGTTATGCACTGTTCATCTTGATCTGCAGAATCTTGTAAGCCTAGCCTGTCTCAATGACAGGCAGATTTAAGGAGCCTAGCTTCTGCCTGTTGTGAAATTGCTATCTAAGACATCATCAGGTAGAAGTGCTTCTTTGGTGGCAACAAGAGAAAGGAGGGAGTTCATTTATTAGGTATATCTGTCAGCCAGTTCATTCTGTCTCCTTTTCTTAGTGTGCCCTCTTCCCTGAGGTCTGTCCACTCCTTGTGATACCTCATCTGCTCAGAGGACTGAAGAAATCTATTTAGGCTATGTATTGCACTCCCCTGCTGCCCTTCACCCATTGCTCCCCAAAACATTTTCACTTCCTCCTTATTTCTTGTTAACGCTTCTTTCTTAGCTAACACTTAACTTTCAGTGGGACTTTCTTCTTTCTTTTCCATCCCTGTGTGCCTCCATTCCTCGCTGTCCCCTCTTGTGATGAGGTTTGAAAATGTTTCAAGGGCTGAGGTGAAATCAATAATGTTACTTTACATTATGTCTAAAGAAATGATTGCGTGAGAAACAGCCACAGCAAGACTCTGGGTTAGAATTGCAGATCAGCATTTGGTGTGCAGGCTTTTGTAGTCTTGGTGAGGGATTAGCAGCTAAGTAAAATGTGGGAGGGAAAAACCTTGAAAACTTCCCTATCCAAATTAAGGCTGTTGCACTGAAGGTTGTTAATGTATTTTACCTAATCCCTATGTTACAGCATGGCTGAATAGTCATTCTTAATGTTGTCTGCATTTTGGTTTGATAAAAGTCAGTCGTTCCTCTCCAGTATGTTTTGATATCTTTAGACAAGATGCTGTTGTACAGGTCTGTCAGAGGAGATGGTCTGTTTCATGGGCCTTTTTAGGGAGCTTCAGAGGTGAGGGCCATGAGATGTTGGACTGTGCATGTGGATGTCAGGCAGCATAACTAAATACTGTGTTACAAAGTAGTTGAAATACTATTGTGAACTCTGGTGGGGAAGTGCCACAGGCAGCATTTATTATAATATACTGTGCATGAAGGGGCCTCTGGATGTGAGCAGCTGGATCCATGAGAAATTTATGCTGTCAAGGTAATTCCAGTGGTGCCATTGCACTGACTGCTAGCTGAGTTGGAGGCTCAGGTATTTTGGGGTCCTGTTGAGTGATATCAGTCTGATTGTGAGTGATTTTCTGTGTTGGAATACACTCTTTTCCATGCACTAGAAGGAGCAGACTATGTTCAGTCATACTTGCTGAATTATAATTATTTAGTTTGTCTTTAGGTTTTCCCTTCTTATTTTATATGGTACGTGTTTTTATTTCACAGCAGTGTTACGGAGTGAGCTGCACAAGCTGCTTTTAAAGCAGCTCACACTGTAATCAAAATAATGCTTTAAAAACATTGAAGAAAGGCTAATGTTAGAAGGGAAATTCCCTTGTATGTTTACTTATTTACATTTATGAAATAGCCTCATTATTGTTAGGCAGAATCGAGTAAAAACAACCACTTTAAGGAATTACCCATGAAAAGGAAGCCTTTAATATTAGAAGAGTATTGGAAGTTGTAATGTGCTTGTTTCTGTGAGAAGCAAAAGCGCGGCATTAGACTGACCCAACAGAAGTCATTAAGAGGTTTATATTGATTGTAGAGGAATTAATATTTAACCTAGAGTTTCCTTCCAGATGAAAACAAGTTTCTAGACCAACATAATTCTGTGCTTAGAGGTTTTAAATATGAAAAGCAGAGTTACAAATCGGCTCACCATTTTGCTTTTCCTTTGTTTCAAATCTCCTTGTACAAAAATACAAGGGGAGGAAAGAGAAGAAGCTGTTTATGAACAATGGATAAAGCCACTGCTGCACACAGTGTCAGCATAAGGCCAATATGTCATTTAAGTTGCACTTAAAACCTATTTTTAGGACTTAAGTACTGCACAGACCTTGTGGTGACCTTACAGAATTTCATTACAGAGGAGCATGACTTCAACCAACTGTCAGAGCACAGCCTGCATTGGGAGGTTTGCAGCTTCTCACTCTCTCGGTGGTACATACCTAGTTCCACACACATTTCTTCAGATGAAGCTTTTTTCATAATGTTAATGCAAAGATATGATGGTCATATGTATCAGGCCTTCTTTATCTGCAAGGTGGTATAATCTCAGGGTGGAACAAGAACTTGGTTTAGAGGCTCTTCTGACTTCTCTAATACACACAGTCCTTGGTTTTTACTTGCACTGCAGGTTAAGATACGTGATTAGAAACAAGGCACGTGTGTTGCTGCAATTACAGAATTTGCCATTCTGTCAAAGCACTTACAAACATAAATGTCTTCCTGGTTTGACCTTTTGTCTCAGCTGAAGCTCTGTTCCAGAAAAATGCTAAAGATCAGTGCAGGGAGGCACACGGTATGGAGGAAATAGTGTAGGTGGCAGCCCATAGCTGCCCGAGCAAGGAGCTGGACAAAGCCAGCCTCATCCTGTGTTTGCAAGTCTCATATTACCTGTCTCTGATTTTCCTTGTATGCTGACTTCTCTCATAGCATACCCAGATTGAGCTCACTGAAAAAGTGCATCTCTGCTTCCCTCCTCATCAAAATAGTGTATCTGAAAATAGGAAATGTGACTGCTTCAGGGTAAAAGTATTTTGTGCCTAGAACCTAAGGAAATTGTTTTTGAACAGGTTTCCCTTGCGCATGACCCGTAAGATGACGCCAGACTTAGCTTGATCTAACTGCTGTCAACGTAGGTTTAAAGGTTGACTGTAGTGGTAAGAAAATTTATGTTAAAGTGGTAACTTCTGGTAGTTCTGCTCTTTGTTTTTGAGACATATTTGCTAGCTTTGCTAGTAAAGATGGAGTTTTACAGTTGCAGGTATACATAGCAGAACAGTTTGAAGAGGAGTGAGATTCTATTCTGCCACTTACATAATTCAGAAAACTCCAGCTAAGGTGTGATTTGCCACCTCTCTCCTACAAGTGATAATGAAAGGGGAAGAAAAGAGAGCACAGCTTTATTTTCTGATTTTGTATTGAGTTTGAAGCACTGCTGCTGACAGTCATCATCATCTGATTTTAAAGTGAACAAATTCAACACACGTACGACTGTGAAAAAGTAAATATGGAATTGTATAATGCTCTTTTTCAGCCACTTTTGAAAATTTGAACTTCACATTAAAAGCAGTTAAATTGTTACATTTTTTTTCCTTTAACTAGTTTATCTATTCTAGGGTTACACAAGTATAGTAAAAGAAAACACATAAATCAAGTGGACTGTTTGTTCTTCTTCATTTATTTTCTTTGTCCTTTTTTAAGTATATGCAATTTTTCCCACCCCTCCCAACCCAGTCCTGTCTCCACCCAACTGCATTTCCTGAGTGGATTCCTCTAGGAGAGAGAATCGGAGGGCTGCATGACGGCATTTCTATATTTAAATTAGATGGAGCAGAATAGGCTGTGTAATTTGTTTAATCACTGCTCATGCTCTAATTTCCTTGGATTTGATTTTTTGCAGTGCAGTCTTATCTTCGGGTTTCTATCTGGTAGCCAAGTCTGCTATTTGGCATGATTTCAGGGAGCTGGGTGCATTTTTCTTCTCAACTAAATATCAAGGGGATTCTGTGGTGAAGCAAAATCTGCACACAGAGCTTTTCAAGCACGATAAATTGATTTAAGTGGGAATGTGACAGAAAAATATATGCCTCCAAAACAAAGAGATAAAATAAAATCCAAAGCATAGTTGATTAGAGCCATGCAGAAACATTCAGAAGATGGTAAATAGGTAAATAAATGGAAAAGATGCAGATTCATCTGCTGTTATATAAACTGTACTAATTCTGGGATCAAGATTCAGCAATTTTAGTACAGGCATTTCCTGTATTTATTTTATCTAAATATGACTAAATGGTACTTCACTTCTGCTATTTCAGGCCTTGTCTATCTCATTTTAATGACTTGATAGACTGACGTATACATAACAGTCTCTGTTCAGTAAGTCGTGGTAGGATCTCCTATTTTTCCACAATACATAAAGATATGTTTTTGCTAAGCAAAAGCATTGTTTTTTTTCCTGATTTGTCTTTATCCTTTCC
>JAVJGJ010000061.1:19977369-20075217 GCA_035590215.1 Microhierax caerulescens | reverse complement strand
TCCTTTCCTGTAGAAATACCTTAATTCTGTTCTCTTACCTATACCATGAGTGAGAGAATATATATATATATATATATATTCTGTGAATGACAAAGACAAGTATTTAGTAATTCTCAGGATACTTTGTGTTCTGGAGTGAAGCACCAGCTTCAAGCAATGATTCACTATCCAGTGTAAAACAGCCACGGGTCAGGTCCTTTTTGTGATATCCAGTTAAGTGGCATTGACCTGAAATGTAGGGAAATTCTCTGATTGAGCTTGCTTAGAGAAATACTCTTGGTAATTTGTAAATTTAGAAGGTGGGATCTGAAATCAGAATTATGCCAGTCATCTGTGGGTCTTGGCACGTACTATTGGGCAATAGCAAGTGTATTTTTTGGTTTCCCCTGTGTAACAAGATTGGGTAAAAACAACTATGAATATGATTATCAGGGTTGGGTTTTTTTGTGGAATTCTGTAAGAATTAAGAACTTTTTATGGGAAAACACTAATGGATAGTGGGCAGATGACCTGAGATTTTACCTGTCAGTTCAGTGAAGAGCAACCTTTGGAGCATCAGATCTAAAGGCAAAGATCTAGACTCTGAGACAGCAATCTCTGCTTGCTTTGATGGATGAAAAGAGGGTCCAGGGATCTTCAGGGGCTCATTCGCATCTCTCCTTATTGTTCTGGAGAAAAGAGAAGAAACAATGCACCATGGGAGTGACGCACCCTGATGAGTAATGCTCACAAGGGAGGGTAGTTCATTGCCAAAATGATATGACTGGTGCAGCCAACTCAGAGAAAGAACAGAGTTGTATTGAGAGCATCAGTGATCAATTATTTATTGTCAAGGTACAGCACATTGCAGGAATATGGACAGCTAGTACTGGATTGCCGGAGTCAGGTAAGAGTCAACAGTATCTAATAAAACAGTTAACACAAGGTTTTGAAAAGTGTGTGTGGAAAGGGCACCTTGATGTTTGGCCTAGAATTGCTACAACTGAAATGAATTATTTTGTGTTACTTCCAAGTCTGCAAGTAATAAAGTCTCTGCCTTGTCACCTTCTCTGCTGCCACTGCTAGGCGGAACAAGAGGCAGAAGAAGTGCAGCTGGTCAAAAGTGACACTGTGGGTTGAGATTGTGAGTCAGGGAGAAAGAGAAGGAGAAAAAGAGAGTTCATGTATTCAACCAAGCACCTGTTGCAGTCTACAAAACTTCCTCCAATGTTACCACATACTTCCTAGTATCTGGTGACACATAGGTTCACATTGGCACGAGGAAGCATCAGAAGCCTGACTTGACTCCCACGTGCTACGAACTGCCATTGCCTGGGTCCTTATCGCAAGTCCATCAAATACTCTTTCCTGACTGGAGAACTGCTGCACTTGAGGGAGTATCTGGTGTGGAACCTGCGTTCAAATATTTATTCCTTTCATCAGTCTTGAGTCTTTCCTGTTAGAGTTCTCTGGTTTTGCTACACAATGCACATAGACAGCAAAGGCCCATCAATTTTCTTCACACCTACCTGGCTTGTTTTGGAGTGTTTGTATTGTGCAGATCTCTTTTTTGCTCCTTCTTTCCTTTTTAAACAGGTGTTAGCTCTTCAGTACATGCAGCAGAATAGAAAAGACTAACTACAAAGACATATTTTATATACCTTATGTATGCTAGAAAAATTTGTAAGGAATTTAGAGATAGCTTGCATCAAAATTATGGTAATTGCCTTTCTAAACATTAGCATATAAAAAATACACCTAATCATGTTCACAGAGTAGAAGAAAATCTATTGTAGCCATGAAAACCTCTGAGACTAACTGCCGCTGTCAATGAAGTCTAAATAAGAGCATGTGAAGGAACACACTGGAAAACCTGACATTGAAGGGCCTTAGGAACTGTTGGTATGAAATTCACCCACAGCACCTCCTCAGTAAGACAAGCGTGTGATCCTCTTTCCTCCTTTTCTCCCATCCCCAACTATTCCTTGTCAGCACTCTTCGGTGCTTCAGGCTCTATCAATGGCTGAAAAGGTCGTGTTAATTTTCACCACTGCATGGATATGAGGTGGTCGGTAACTGGAAGAAAAAATACCGTCTTTATTACTTGTGCTGTCATATTAGTTGCAGGAAGTGTCATCTTTAAGCTGTTGCACGTTAGAGTTTATAAGTTGGTAGAAATCTGAAGACAAAGGGAATAGGTCACAGCGTAGTTTTAAAACCTGCTTGTCATGTTGGATTTAAAGAACTTGAGGACTTCTGGTAATAAACAAGCCTATGATGATTTGGTAACTGTTGCTGTCTTTCATAAGGAAAGCCTTTCCAGGCTTCATACCACCAGTGGAATACATTTTCAAAAGCCTTTTGTAAATATTTAGTCTGTTAATCTTAAGGATGATTTTAAATGCCACCTACGAGTACAATTTAACTTTTAACTTGCATTTTCTTTTGATTTACCGACATTACAGTAACACCATCGGTCTCACAGTCAGTATTGTATTTTCCTCATTTTCTCAGCTTTCAGAGATCTCATGCATGGAACTTCATTACTCCGTCTGATACTGTGAATTTTTATGCCGTTACCAAGTCTTTGCATACTTAGGTTTCTCAGCAAACAGTGTTTCCATGACTTCTTGACAAATAAGTGTCCCTTGACATTTAATTTGACTGATGATGTGATGCAACTTTAAGTGTAAATTATACCTCCTGTGTCAACCCACACCCCACTGAGTTATCTTCACGGGAGACCATGTGTAGGCAGTTGTATCAGCCTTCCCTCTAGATACCCAGATACAGAAGGTAGTTTCGTTTATGCAAAAGTCCCCTGGATGAGTCTGAACAACTGAGCTTTCTGAGGGCATGTCTTGAATTAGTGCCTCTTCTGGCAATGCTGCCTGAACTCCTTTACAGGCTCATGGCTCACACGGTACAGCAGTACCCGACTCAGAAGTAGACCCATCCCATGGCTGGGTGAGACCTTCATGTGGAAGACGCCAGCGTTGAAGTCCTTGTCAGTCTGTGCTTTTGTTTCTGGTGGGCTTTGAGATTAGCTGCCTACTTTAAAGTGTTATATGCAATTCTGGCTTGTTCTGCCTGTAGGTATTTTTGTTAAGCTAGGCCTCCAGATCTTTTGGAAATTATATGGAGTGTTCTATGTTTCATTTAGTGAGAAGAATAATCGGGAAAAATATTACAGAATTAATCAGAAGGGAAACTGTCATGTGGTGTATGATGATTGTGAACTTGGTATAGGAAATAAAAGAGAAATGACGGTCTTCCTGCAATTCAAGTTCATTAGCAAGGTAGATTAAATGTGGACTAATAATGTGTTTCTGGGAAAATGCTGTTTTGGGAAAAACAGAACAAAGAAACAAATATAATCTGAATGGTGAGGAAGAACACAAGGAAAAAAAACCCTAAAATTTGATTTTATCACATCCTATATGAAACATTTCAATTTTCCATTTCTAAGTCACATTTCAAGACCAAATTCAGTAGAAGGTTGAATAAAACATTTACCTACTGTTTGAATAAAGTGTTATTTCAGCCCCTTGTGACATGCCTCCCCTTGTTTCATTTGGCCAACCAAAATGAGTTTTTCCTTTGTTTTATGTATGTGATTTACTAGTTGAACTGAGAAAATAATATTTGTATTTAATATATTATTTCTCATATTTATTAATATATTATATATTTATATAATTATTTCTCATGTTCTTCCTCTTACTTAGTTCCAGGCATAGGACTGGATGCAGAGCATGGGAAAGTGAACAGTTTGGGAAAGAAAATAGGAGATTTTTATCCTCAAATGAAGTAGCATTTATTTTATGTGACTGACCAGGGATATAACATAGTTTTGCCTCTATGAGTTTTCAGCTGGATTATGGATGAGATTTAAATAATGTGTAACTAAGCTTTAGGATATAATAGCTTGTCTAAAAGTAGGATTGGATTATTAAAATTAATGTAGTCTTCGTAACTTTTGTATTATTTGGAATGCAAGACATTTCAGTCTTTAGTGCTAGAATTAATGTTATTTTCATACCCATTTCCAAGAAAAAGGATATTAACAGGATAATTCAAGCATCTGTTAAAATCCAGTAGACCACTTTCTAAAAGTTAATACATTCAAGCAGCTCCATAGAGCAAAGGATAACATTTTCAAATTAAAATTGTACTATGAGGGAAATCTTCTGTCTCAGTTGTTATGTGTGCTTAGTTGAAACCTCCATGAATTTCAGCTGGTTGGTTGTTCACAACCAGCTCATTGCACACCCTGAGGACTGCATGACACATTTTATTTACGTTGATAATCAGCATCCCTGTTGCACAAGCTTGTTTTCTGACAGTTCCAAAAGAGAATTATAAATGTTTACCCTTAAGCATGACAGTAATATAGTATGATTGAAAACAAAAAATATGTCACTTATTCGTTGAATGATTTGTATTTGATAAAAGGATCTTATCTTCATTTGGTGTTATTTTTTAGTTTCTGTGAATTTCTTAAGCCCTAGACAGAGCTTTGAACCTTATTGATCATGTCACTAGCATTCACTGAAGAAAAATACCAGTTACTGACATCAGTTACAATTATGTAGTTCACAGCGGTAGGAGGGAAATTTTTTTTACAGTTACGAAGTTTCATCTATAATACAGTTTGTGTGTGTGTGTTTACATAACGTGAGGTGCTGGGTTTGTGCTGGGTTTCTGTGTTTCATAACCTTGTAGTTTCTGAAAACCAAAGTTAGTGTGTTGGAATTAAATCTTTAGTGGTTTTTCACTAAATCCTCTCTATTTCAAATTGACACCAAAATTGTAGAAGTACTTGATTCCCATGAATCCTTAGTTAACAGCCTTGTCTCCATCCCTACATTAAAGCAGCTTTCTAGCTTGAGTTCAGCTGAGTAGTGTAATTTCAAATGAGCTTTAAAACAGTCTTTATGGGAAATCACACAACTAAGTACAATATTGATTTATTAGAACCCTTGAAGTCATGCTTTGGGGAAGATGAAGGAGGAAACTGTTTTAGCACAACTTTTGATAAAACAAAGGCAGTGTGCTCCAGTCAAGAAAGCATGTTGTGTAGTGTTAAAAGATGTGCCTGTCTGCTTCATATTTTGTGTGTGCATGTGAGGCACGAGGCAGCAGACACACAAATGTAAATACTACCTAATCCATTGAACAGCTTTGTACATCTGTACCTGACTGAATGTGCCACTGCTGTCTTTCAGAAATATCGACAGTATATGTCTGGACTTCTCACTCCTCCTTATGGTGTTATGGAAACTGGCTCCAACAATGACAGTAAGTGTGAGAAAGTAGATGTTAAATGTTAGAAAAAAAGAGAAAAGAGAAGAAAGGGATAGATAGAAGTCCTCTGGTTTTGGGTGTTGGAATTTAAATGTTAAATGCAATTCAGTATTATGACTGTATTAATACTGCATATAGTAGGCAATACTTTGGAACTTGCCTAACTGCATTCCCAAGTGTACACAGAGCTGTACACAAATCTGCACTATGAGCCAGGCCTGTTGATCGAAGCATACTGTATGATGTCATTTAACATTTAACTGGTTATTGGTGTTACGTGATTTCCATGGAACGTGGCCATGAGTCCTGCTACTGAAATAAGTATAACAAGCTGACTTGTTTTTTTAGTTAGGATGGGCTACACAACTTGCTTGGGAACCTAGGTTAGTGCTTGATCAGACAGCCTGCAGTAAATATGCTGCTGCCTGACCTTAGTTACATAGCTAAATAAGTTTGGGTATGTCTCTGCCTCATGAGAACCTGTCAAACTATGGGACGGGGTTGCAGACACAAATCCAAGGGCGGCCTTTGGAATGCATCACTTCGGTAAATGAAAGTACTTTTATTTAGTTGCCAGAGGATTATTTAGATCCCTACCAGGACAATATCTGATGGCTAGCAATTGCATCTGCAAATTTTGTCCCATATGTTATGTGTTCAGTATGTTCTATTTGTGAGACAATTGCATAGCATAGCATTTGACTCCAGGTACTAAAACACAGGTAATGTAAAATAAAAAGCTGTAAGTAATTCCTGTATAAAGACTTCAAATATTAAGTTGTGAGAAAGTACCATGTTTAGCAAGCTGTTTATAGTATTTACACAAGTTAGCTTTTTGGGTTTTTTTGTGTTCACAAGATAAAACTTTTGTCTGAATAAATCTGTTTTGCTCTTAAAAGATCATAGATTAATGTGTATGTTATCAAAGTATTGAACCCTCCAATCCCCTATTCTAGTAATAAATATCTCCGCTGTTACTTAAAGAATGTACAGTATGTATCTATTTTCTGTATTATTTTTTTTTAGGAATGCCAGATAAGGACAGTATGTCAAGCAGTGCTCTTTGCCAAGTTTCTAAAAATTGTAATAAGGTAAATCGCACCTAATTTTGCCTTTGTTTTTTGACTGGGGGAGCCGGGGGCAGATGGGCAGGAATTTGGTAATAGAAATGCAAAAGTACAGCATTAAATTGAAAAGAACCAGGTGCAAATGCAAAGCATGTCATTGATGCGTATGAGTACAGTATACAAATATTGTGGATCATCGTTATGAGAAATTATACTGCTGCCCAAGTTTGTGTTACAATCTGGTTGTCCTATCTTTGTCAGAAAGGTGCTGAGGGTAAAGAAGAAAAGCAGCACTGTGACAAGACCAGCGCATAGCCAATGGATCATAAAATTCATACTAAATAAATTCATAACTAAATCCTATTTTAAGGCTTAACTGATGCATGGGCATTGTTTCAGCCCTTTGCTCAGGGTGAATTTTCTCCTGTGTTCAGAGAGCAGCTCTACATGCCAGTTCCCCTTTGTAAAATAGTTCTGTGCTTTCAGTCTCACCAGAGGAAGAACCCACATGAAAGAACTCATGAATATTTCTATGCTGGGTTTGAAGTAATTATAATAGTGGGAAGAAATAGTATTGGGCATTGCTGTAAAGATTAATAACTTTTAAATTTTTTTTTATAGCAGGAGTAGAAAAGTTACAGTAATAAATAGATGCTTGGATGCCTTCTTTCTGGACGTAGGAATTTATTTGGATGCATTTGTGTGATGTTATTAAAAGGTTAAAGGTATTTTTGGTACACAAAATACATGTCTTGACAGCAGATAAAGACAATGAATATTTTAGTGTGTTTCCTTAATGCAAAAATAACTGCTTCCACCTCTCCCTGTCTGTCTGTCCTGCTTCCTCAAGGGTACTGACCTTTCTTAATTGTCACATTCAGCCTTTATTAAATGTATAAATGTAACAGTATGCAGTTCCTCTTACTAGAGCCTTATTCACTAATGCTATAGCACTTCCTGACACAGCTTTATCCTGCAGGAAAATAAACATTTTTCCATGTGGTGAGCCATAATGCTTAGATACTTAGATAGCACCTTTCATTCTGTAAGCATTTACAAACAGTTATGAGTTAAGTCTCGTTGCTTCTCTAAGAGGACAGAATTACAGAATGCTCAGAGTTGGAAGGGACCTCTGGACATATTCTAGTCAACCCCCCTGCTAAAGCTGGTTCTCCTAGAGCAGGTAATGTTGGCATTTCAATGCTACACTTGGAGTTAGGCCATATCAAGGGTGTTGCCTGACCTTTCAGTGAAAGCTAGGTATAGAATCCAAACTAAAAGATGTATTTTCTGAAACAGAGGTAACAAGGTAAAAACATCTTCATTTCTAGAAGCTGGTATCCCCACAATCCTAGGTGGTGAAGCACAGCTAAGGGTGGTACAGACCTTCAGGTAAAAAGTGTTTTAGAAACTGAGCAAAATTTAGTGACTAATACTGCTGCCAATAGCTGTGCTTTTCTAGCACAACAGGACTCTTCCCACACAAAGTAATGTTCACCTGGGTAGGAGACAGAACTTGGCTGGGGCAGGCTCAAACTGTTCAGTGATTTTTACAGGAATAAGATCCTTTGCAAACCATTTTAACTTCCTTTCCAAGACACATCTATAAAACAACCACCCTTCTCCCTCCCACGCTGTACACATTTCTGTGGAGAAGCTGAGAGAGTATGTATGTGACAGATGCTTGTCACCTTGTTTCATGCTGGAGGAACTCAGACAGTCCCATGACAAATGTGGCAGAAGAACCTACACAGTGTAGAAATGGTTCATAAATCCTAGATCCGTGTTGTAGCCACATGGCCACGGTTCTCTTCTGTTACACTAAGTGAAAGGTAAATGCAGCAGAGATAAATACCTCAGTGTTTTGTTTACTGCATGCAAGCTTCATTCCCGCAATTTTAAGCTGGACAGCTGTTACAGTGCTTGCACAACATGCCCCCATCTTTGTGCCCTGCAGTCAATTTTGAATGATCAGGGAGATACTGGGATTGCAGGGCCAAATTCCTGGAATTGTTGCCAGCTATTTGAGATACAAAATAACAGCATACCAGAAAACAGCCCTGTATTTGTGTATTTTATGTATTTGGCTTATTTTAGAGTGATATATGACTGTCAGGATGGCTAAGCATCAGGGAAGGGCATTCATCCAGGGAAAGGGAAGAGTTTGGAGGACACCTTTAGATTACTTGGTATCTTTAGATTGCCAGAATTATGTGGGACTGGCAGCAAACACAGCTCGGAGAGGTCTGCAGGCTACTCTGTAATGTCCAGAAAAAGGCTGAGTGAGAAGCTTTCTGAGATTCAGAGAAAGTTCCTCAAAATCTTTTGAATGGTAAGAAAACATTACACTCTTAGACAGAAGGAGATATCACCTTCAGTATTTCTGATCATAATAATGCTTTTATTCTGGGGGATGTGTGTTGTTTTAACTTTCCAGGGAAGTTTATAACTATAAATAATTTGCTTTAAATGAATTTTAATCTATTCCACTCTTGAAACATGAAAAGCATGTTTTTCTCTTTTAGCCTGTGCTGAGCCTTTTACAAACACGGTAATAGATTATTTTCCCTATTTACTAATTATTTGAGTTTCATCTTCATAGCTTAATTTTTTCTCCTGTCACATGTATTAGTTTTTTATGAGTAACGTAAGATTTTTAATACATGCCTTGAAACTTTCTCACCATATGGGGATGATTTGTTTTCCTAATTCATTAGAATCTATAAAAAAATTGGAGAAGGCAGCAAAGAGACTTTTTTTTTACTAAACACGAATTCATTTGCATTTAGGGTTACATTATTGCACATCATTTAATGCAATATAGCAGTTAAATTGAGCATAAAATACTGAGACAGAGTATACTGCTGTCCTCAGTTATATTTTGGGGAATGGAAACAAAGTCAATTTAAAGCTGTCTTACATAAGGGAAGATAACACAGCTTAGGTCTTTTTAACTAGTCAGTCTAATACCTGTACACTGGTCTCTCTAGCTGTAGTTTTTGAAAATTCCCGTGGGGCAGAGTTGGATATAACTGCATCTGTGAGATGAATATAACCCTCAAGCCAAAATTACAAAATCAATAATAATTTCAAATACATTTTTGGAAAAGATACAGAAGAGTACTTAGAACACGGGGAGGTCAGGTTCCAGTGTGCAGACAGAATAGGTAGTGGTTCTGTTTCCATATATTACCAGCAGAGCTGGCAGCAGGGTTACACAGAGCTTCCCACTACAAGTTCCCGTTCTTACAATTTGGCCACTTTTTCACTGTTTATGCTGAATTTGCCATGCTGAGAGTATGCTTCTGGCTGATTTTTAAATTGAAATGGATCATACCCCTCTGACATTGAGTTTTGGGGAAAATACATAGCACACATTAAATAACTTTTCCCAGTGATACAGTAGCAATCCTGTCCTTTGGACTTAGGAGGTCGACATCTGGGGCTTGTTCTGGCAGTAAGGAGTGCCATTTGTAACCCCCTACAAAATAAACTGTATTAAGACTTGAAAAATCTCAGTTGAAACTGGCTCGCTAGAGGCTCGTTACGTTTAACTGCAGGCTTGTGCACACAGGCTGTGTGTGTTGCGTGTGCAGCATTCCCACACTGTTCGTCTTTGGTTCTGGGCTGCCTGGGCATTCCTGTGTTGATGCTCAGCGGTGTGGGTTTCCTCGCAATCGTTCATTCTGGTGCTAGAGTGACATTTTGATTATTATAAAGCCAGACAGTAACTGAAAAGCAGTTGTGTTCCCTGTGCTTTTTCACCCCCTACTGGTGCCCAAGTGGGAAATGAGTAAAGAAATATCCCTTTCAGCTCTGGAGACATGAGATATGTGATAGTTTTAAAGAGGGCATTGCAGAAATGTGTTGGAGACACAGGAATGAATGTGGGTAAGAACAGAGGACAGACCCATTGAAAGCATGAACTTCTGCTTTGCTACAGTGTGGTGCTGAATGTTTTTTTCTGCTATCAGTAAATGTCTTAAACTCCTTTGCAAACTGTGGGTGCTATTTCTAAGGTAACAGGGATGATCCACAGAAAGAACAGAGATCTGTGATTTACTCAAGTAGCTGGTAGTTAAAAAGTCCTACTCCTGCTAATGATGCAAGCTGAAGTTTTATATTGTTTTCCATAATGGAATCTCCATATTGCAGTTTGCTAAAAGAACCCCCACATCCTCAAGAAACTGCACAAAAAAAACAACCAACCAACCAAACAAAAAACCAAACAAACCCAAACCCCAAAATTAAATAGTTCTGCTTGAAAGGAAGGCTGAAAAATTAAGTGCTCAAAAGCAGAGAATTTCAAGAATGGAGGCTGACTGAACAGTGTTAATTAAGTCCTCTTATCCATGTTTGTTATGTTACAGACTTCAATTCTTCATATGTATTAAGGTACAGACTTTGATTACCTGCTCACGTATATTTTTCCTGTGACATATTCAATTAAAACAACATCTCATATCAAAACCCATGCTACTTTTTGTACAACTTAATCTCTATGACTGTTTAAAACCTACATAAATTTCTGCCTTCATTGAAAGCATACATCCTGAAAGAGGGAAAAGTGCTTCTTCATCTCCTTTGTACTGAGAAAACCGTATTGAACGCAGAAGATATAAGCAGATTAAGTTGTACAAACTCATACAGTCATTCTTGCTATTAGGTAAACAATACATCTTTCTTCTGAAATCTCTCTCATGCTTTATTCCTGTTAAGTCTGGATTTCTATTGTCATCAGGAGTTGCAGGAACTCCCCCTAGTGCACGAAGTAATATTCGAGAAACACAAGGATAAGTTTGTGAAGTTTACAGGCTGAAATGTCCCCTTGATGTTTTTCATGTAATGACCAAATGGTCTAGGCTGGAAGCTTATTTGAACTGATTTCTTTGAAGGTGTTTTGTATAGCAAAGCTAGTATAGGATGTGCTGAAATACTCCTCTGAAAGTCACCTTTTCATTCATATTCTTCCCTGGTTAATTTGATGGGATTGAATGTAGATTACTGAATTTTTAACAAGGCTTAGGTGCCGTGCTGATTTTTATGCATTTAAATAATTTGAGTGATTGTGAAAACATGATTTATTATTTTATCAACTCTAAATGCATTTAATAAAATTATATCCAAACGATTTTTCAGTTGATAGAGAAGGATATAATCTAACTGTTAGTTCTCAAAATATTGCAATTTTCAACATTGCCAGGCAAATGAATATTCACTTATTTCAGTCTTCCAGCACTTAAGTATACTGGTTTTAAAGATGACACGGCAGCCTTGAAGGGTCTACACAAGACTCCAGTAGTAATCATGTTCATTCACCATATTAGCTACTCTAGCATTAAACCAAATAATTTTACCTCTTATTTCCCTATATTTCAATTTACTTTTCCCAGATGACCGAGAAGGTGGCTTATCTTTTAATGCATTTGGTAGATTGTCAAATGTGGAATTTGATAGAGCATTAGCAGAATGCCAAGGGAAATGTTTCACATGCTTATGAAATTTTGAGCCTAGAAGAAACAATAAAGAGAGGGATAGAGCAGGAAAACAGGCAGTGTTCTAGCGAGGTGCAATGACAAGGTGTTTGTTTGGAAGTGTTAACATCCCCAACATGCACATGAAAACTGTGTTATATCAGAACTGATTTTCTATGTGGATGGTTTATATAACTGTCCAGTGCTATGTGTGCATTAATTTCTATCCTCACTTGGGCTCTGTGCCAGAGTCCGTTCTACTATACAACATTAGCATAGGGTTAAAAAAATAATTCCCTTTCATTTTCTGTTTTTGAAGTGATTGCATAAAAGCCCTATGTGCAAATATTTCTAAATAATGTCTTCATGCAGTCCTAACTGTAACAATTATTTTAGGGGCTGCTGTGATATTTTGGCACCAATTTCACATATATGAAAGTAATTTGCTTAGAGGTCTGTTCAAGTTCTTCATTTTGCTCTAAGTGGAAGTGCCCAGGGTTCAATCTTTATCGCAGCCTGTAACAATTTGGCTAGTGCAGGGGCTGTGCATATAGTCCCTGGCAATGAGTCACATGGTGACAGCATATGGCAGGGGAGATAACAAAGACAGGAGTGTGAGATGAGTAGGAGTCTGCGAAAAATACATTTTTCATATGTTAGTAATGAACTTCATCATGAAAAATGTGAAAGTCTTTATATGTCATTAGAGCTCCTTAATATAAACAAAATTGTTAGTAGGTCTGCTGACTTACATAAGTAGACTTTGCATAAACTAAATTGTTGCAGAACCACAGGGAAGGTTTTGGTACATCAGTATCTCCAGTTCCAGCCATATGGAGATGATACACAACTGTAGGCTTCCCTTCCAAATGCCAGTGTGAATAGCGATGCCTCAAAGAAAACCTTGCACTTGCACCACCCCATCTTCTGTTACCTGGTTCAGCTACCTGATAATCTATGAAATATCTGTGACCCATGGATTCATTGTGTACCCTGAATTCTGGAGACCCTAATGGCAGTTCCTACTGGCAAGTTTCTTACGCTCTATCTGATGATATAATTGAGCTCCAATCTGACCAATACAGAACTAGCCCGAGTAGTCCCAATATGAAGCCTGCAGAAGGGTTAGTGATTCTCATTTGATCTGTTATTATACAGAAATTAGTAGCATTGTGGAGAGAAAGAACAGAATCCTTGGTCCAGGTTGCTGTGTATTTACCAGATGACATGTCAAAATCACTTCTCTTCAGTGCGTACTTGATTCAGGTCAAGGATCCCTGGTCCTTGAAGCCCTTCCGTGAATTTGGAAGAAAAAACATGGTCCTTTCTTTCTACAATGAGGAGTTTTCATTGTGGTGGTTTTAAGGATGGCTCTAAGGATAAATAGATCTGTCTGCAATGGTAATGAGATTGGTAAGAGATGGAGGCAGGACTTCTCTTGGTAGATGAATTAAACATTTTTTTTAGAAAAGGGCAGAATTTTGCAATCTACAGATGCTAAAGGAATATTCTTAATTTTAAATTTTACTCTTATTTTAGCAACAGAGGATTAAATATATAGAGGTGTATTTCAGTTTTAAAATATAAACAAATTGGCACATTTATCTTGGAAGACGATGAAACGGGAAGGATACTGAATAGTGTCTGATAGCACAGCACAGTTGAATTGTTACCACCTGAAGACAGGGCTTCCCTTTTCTGTCAAAGCTGCAAAACTTCAGAAGCAACCACTGCCCTTTGCTCCGGAATGAAAAACTGAGCTTGGAAAGCTGTGTCTGCATCTGTTCTTCTTTAAGTGCTGTAATGACTTTCTGAGTCATGGTGAAACTACCTGCAAGATCCAAATCAGGGAAGTGTGGGTTTTATCGTTAGGGAGGGGGGGGGGAAATGGAGAATGAGAGGTATGGGGGAGAGATAGAGACCTCTGTTACCAGCAGAACAATCCATATACTCAAGTCAATATTAAAGCTAAACTATATGAGTTTTTAGTTGCATGACCTTTACATCTGAGTATTAACATTAATTCTGAATGAACAGTCCCCTCAAGCAGTCATCACTGTTATTTTGGTGGTCTCCACTTCTCTTTTAAAAAAAAAAAAAAGTCAGTCTTTATTGCAATTTATGTGTATCCTAAAGCCCTGTAAATCTTGTTTGTACTGGGTGCTGTGATGCAAAGGAGGGATGAAGGCTTCTGCTACAAAGAGCTTGCAGTCCCAGAAAAGATGGAGTGACTGTCAGACAGAAAGATGCTGGTTTACTCAGAACATCGTAAGGCATGGGATTCATATCTGTTCATACATTTCAAATGACTTTTCTTGCAGGGCCTTATTGTGATCAGTCCTTGGTGCAATAATCCTAAGAGACACTATGAATGGGAGGAGGAATTTCAGAAATCAGTTGACAAATGGAAAATTAAGTGATACATATTTCTTCATTAATCTTGTAATTTGGTGGGGATCTAACTCATGCTGTTGGCCTTCTTCAGGGTAGCAGACTAAGCAAGTACTCACCTCCTCCCTGACTAACCTCTGCACAAAAGGGTGCTTGGGATAGTATGGGAAAGGCAGTTTGGCTGAAGAGACATTTTCCCTTTCTAACTCCTCTTGCCTAGCAGAATGAGTGTTGCTATCACAATTTAGATAAATAAAATAAATAATGTAAAAATAACAGAAATTATTAGAAAAGGCTAGAATTTGTAAAATACTCAATATTGTGGAGTAGGTATGGGACCTTCTTTCAATAGCAGCATCACTCTCAGTTCCAGTTGTCTGGGGAAACAGCATATTGCCTTACCTGCCAGTGCTGGCAAGGGCAGTCTGATAATACATACTGCGGAGTTGCATTTGATGACTCCTGCTCCTTGGCTGTGTCTTCTCTGTGATTCTGTCCCAACCCATAAAAACCATGCACATATGCTCCGTTTATCTCTTGCACTTGAAAGGCAGAAAGTAATTATGCTGAGAAAAAATAGTCCTTTTCAAGGTTCATATCTTCAGATAAGTCAAGCATATACAAGTAACACATTTGGCACTTATATCTGAAACAGCAAAATGAATTTTTTTGAATCTTGTAATTATTTTCTCAAGTTTGGCAGAAAAATTGGATCAGGGATCTTAAAATCAGATTCATTCTAGTCATTCATATAATCTCTCACAGAGCATTTTGACTGCCTGTCCTACAATGTGTGATGGAAATTGGTATTCCACAAAGTCAATTATAGTTCTGAGTCTGTAAGAAGTAATCAATGTGTCTGATCTGATCATTTAGCAGCATCTTTTTTTGTCTGTGTACAGATGACAAAAATTTGAGAGGTTAATAAATAGTGGGGAAAACAGTGATTTTGTTCTTCTTTTTGTGCTAGCTAGTCAAGAACAGGAGCCTGTTGTGCTGGCTCCACGCGAAGAGCAACACCACCAAAACAAGTGTTCAGCTTGTGGTGCTCATTTAGAGCCATTTTGAGTTAGAATTGCTGAGGCAAAAATGTCTGATATCTATGACAGAGCCAAAAAGGTAATTAGGATTATTATCGCCAGTGATGATTAAGGAACAAGTGCTGCTCAGGTATTTAAAGATTTATGATTTCTGACTTTTCATTATTTATTCTTTTTGTAAATGTCCTTCTGGAAGAAAGCTTGGCACAAGACTATGAACATATTTGATGTTTGTGTGCTGTATCATCTGTGATACAGCTGTCTTAAAATGAAAGATAACAGTTAGTGAAGAAATACAAATACATACAGCTGAATTGACTACCAGAAAAATATATGATTTAGATTCCAAAATAAAAATGAAAAAAAACCCCAAACCCAAAAGATCAATCTTACTTCCAGTAATAGTTATTACACTGCTTCTGATTAGGATTACTCAGCCACACTCGTTTTCATCTTAGGAAATGAAATTATATAAACAGTTTGTATAATAACCTTAAATATGAACTGGATGGAGAAAGAGCCAGTAGTTTAATAGGGGAGAATTATGATTAAGTCTTTGTAAACCTCCCAGTACTGCTTTGTCCAGCCTCACTCTTGAAAGTAGCTAAATTCAAATGTATGAATCTGAGGGGGCTGAAGAAACATTATCTCTCATGCCACTCTTTCCTTGTAGGCTTTTGCACATTGGCTCAGATGGTTACTTTTCACCCAAACCCGTTTTCTGACACAGTCCATCTTAGAGCAACATGAGGACCAGCAGTGACATCAGGAACAGAGATAGGAGAGGGTGGCTGTGCAATAGGAAGATAGTGAGAGCATCATCTCCCAGAGCAGAGCACCATTTGGCCCAGGGAGAACCACGGGGTTGTGGCTGCCCTTCTACAGCAGCTTCCAGTGACCTGTACTGGGACTGTAGGGCACCTGTCCTCCCCCATGTCCCTTCTCTGGCATCCCTTCTCTCTGCATCCAGCTACACGTGCTCTCTCCTCCATCACACTGACACTCCTGCTTGCCTGGTGGTAAGGGAGCAGCACTGACAGAAACACCCTTTATATGAGCTTAGTTTTCTGCTGGTTTGGATGAAAAATAGTTTCCTGGCCAGGGCCAGCACAAGCGACAGGGCAGAGCCTGGGTGCGGAGTTCAAGGAGGGGATGGTCCACAGTGGTCTTGTTTGAGGCTGCTGTGAACTGTCTGCAGCCTTAAGCATCTGGCCTCTGCACAAAGCACTACCAGGCCTGTCAGCTACAGATGGGGGTTCTCTCCTGCCCCAAACCTGGCATTTCTGCCAGCCCATGTCAGCTGCAGTGGAAGCAGAGGGACAACTGACAGGGGATCGCTTTGTCAGGCCAGCTTGCAGCTCTATTGCAATTCACTGCTAAATCACAAGTGAAACACAGTCTCCTGTGTTTAAATATAAGTTTGTATTATTTGTATAAATAACAGTTTCTTATTGCTGTAATACACATACAGATCCAGGCAAATATTTGTCGTCGTCCCCCCCCGCCTTGGATTGTTTTAATTGTGTGATGAGGGATTTTCAGCTTGTGGTCTGCAGGCTGCTGGGTTCTGGCAGCTTTTCCAAATGGATCTGAACCTAAGAAAAGCCTATTGTCACTAACTGCACGAGGTTCCTTGTCTTTACTGGCAAAACTATAGGGGTCCACAAGATAAAGGACCCTAACACACCCCCCTCCCCTTTTGTTTCCCCTGATTCAGTTCACACTCTGCTGAGTATCAGTTGCTACAGATTCCAGAGCAATGTTGGAAAAACCTGTCGACAGAACTCTAACAGTAAGGTTTCTGGCATTCCTTACACTAAATGTATAGCCACTGCTCCACAGCAGTCCTGGGCCTGTGTAATAGAATGGCTCTCTTGTCTTCCTGATACTGGCCCAAACTGGGGGAAGGAGGAAGGAGAAGGAAATCAGGAGGTTGCCTTGCTAGAGCTCCTGAATGCTACTTAGTCTGTTTGGTTTCTTCAGTGTTACAGTCAGTGTTCTTGAAATGCTGTCTTTTGTGTTTTGTCTGGCTTTTCTGCTATGAGGTTTGGGGTAGAGAACCTGGATTGCTGCCTGGAAAGCGCTGTGTGACCTTGTGGTAGTACAGACACAGGGGAATCTGCAATAATATTGGACTTCACAGTACCAGAAATTACTCGGGGGAGGATGCATCTTCCATTCCCCCAGACAGTCTCCTAGACCAACTGTCATGGAGAAGCTGAAGATTCCTACATTATTGCACAAATTATATTTTTTATAACATAAGTTAGCTGGGAATACTCTAAGTACATTCAGTATTTCCAGGCAAGTGGTTTTGGATTATAGTAATTAAACTTCTCTGGAACAGCAAACATTTTCAGCTGTGATTTCCTTAACATGCTGGAACAGTCCTTATTCTTTCTACAGCCCGCAAAGAGTCACTAAAGAGTCAATTAAGCCAGAGAAGATTTTTGGATTATGTTTAAAAAGGAGGTGAGTGGTTGACAGATGGCAGGGACAGAAATTCAGCTGGACAAAGCAATATTTTTAGCGATGATGTGAAAATTAAAGCCAACATTAAAGAGAAATAGGAGAAAGGGAATAAATTACAAAATACATACAATAGGTCCCTTTCCATTTCACAAGGACAGGGCTGGTTCTGTGATATCCCTAAAAGCCAGACATCACAGAATTTACACAGCTTGGACTACATACTGAGAGCTAAAAAGAGGTCATCTCTTTCAGAAACATACTATGGTGAACTGGGATGTAAAGAGATGTGGTTAGCTAGGGAAAATGCAGGTAGAGTAATTTCACCTTTCCATCAGTATTGGGTTAATTATTGCAGTTTTCTGTGTGCATTTGTGGAGCAATTTTTTTCTTAAGTTGCAAGAAAGATTCATTTAGCAACAGAAGCAGCTTTAGAAACGTCTGTCCCTCACTAGTTATCAGGGAGGATGAGCTGAAATTCAGAACAGTAAGATCAAATGTGAACAGTCTTGATTTAAATGGTAGCAAGTTAGGCAACTACAAGCTCTGTAGGAAGTTAGGAGGAGCGAAAGAACAGATTTACAAATATGAAATATCTACTGTTTTCCAGTGCTGATTATATTTTGTTCAGATTGGCAGGAATTAATACTGTTACTCTTTTACTGTTTTCTGGGGGAATACCTACTGTTCACACAGATGCACATTAACTCAATATTTGTATTTTATTTACTGATTATTCCCATTGCATTATGGAATTAATGTGAAAAACAGCGCATATTAATCCATGTTGTTCAGAACTAATTTGATTCCAGATGCCCTTGTATGTTTTTAATTAATACAATTACTGCCACTAAGGTATGTGAAGAACTCTGAATTAACTGATTAACTAATACAACAGCTTTGCGTTTCATTTCACATTAGTTAAATATGTGAGACTACAATTGGATTTTACTGTAAAAGAAAAAAGAAAAGCCCTTACCCTTCACAGCCAGTATTTCCCCCCTGAATGTACGCTGTTGGACTTTTTTGTTGTTTGCTCTTTACTAAATTGGGTGATGATGTCACCTCGTAGCAGGAGGAAGTAATGATGTTCATGGGTTGTCCTCAGAAGATGCATGTTATCCCTCATGACCAGGTCCCTTCTGTTTTGGTTAGATCTGTCTGGTCATGAAGGTTCATTGTGGTTAGCAGAGCTGTGGCAATGCTAACATGTCCCAGTCAGGGATAGGCGCTGTATCTTGTGTTGAAAGCACTAGGAAGAAGGGTGCTACCCTAACAAGACCACAATCCAATTTTGAAAACCACCCAATAGATAAACCACACAGTCTGAGAGGCTTGGATGAAGCAGCACAGGTAGCAGTCAGCACATCAGCACCCTCCACTTTGACAAGCTTTTTGTAGACATCATGAGAAATAGAAGTTTTAAGAAAGTTAAGAAGGTTGTTTTGTGGATACTTGCCAAGAGCAGAATGCTTGTCTTTTCCACTGATGCACAAATAGGTAAATTAAACAGAAGTGCTTGAATGGTTTTTATGTTTATGACAGAAGACTTAAAGTTGTTCAAGAAAAGAAATGCTTGGCTGAAAGAAGATGTTTATGCTCTTTTAAAAATGTGTTCTGGTCTAGTCATCAGTGTGGGATTTCTTTCCTCTGATTACTTTCATATACACCATAGAAACAATAATTTACCTTTTTAAAGAAATATATTCTGTGAAGATGGGAAACCAATATAGATCATTAAAAATCTCCTGTGAAGTAGGATAACAGAAGGTGTTGATAGGGTATTGATAGATTATTCCTTCTCAGTTTCATTTTTAGCAAAAATTTGTTTCTGAAAAGGATGACAGAAAGAAGAGTGAGGAGTAGAAAGGGCAGCTGGAATCTGAGGCAGATGTGCTGGTCTCCTTCAATGTTTCTTCATTTCATGTACATTCACACAATGTACTGTCCTGAACCTGGAGAAGAAGGAATGTGGGATCACCCAAAGAGACACAAAATGAGTTTAAATTAACCTCTCTTCCCCACTTACCAGAGGCTTTACCTTGTTGCTGACCTCCCCAGGGAATTCAGGAGGTAATATTCAATGCCTTCTAGCCCTGCTTCACTTTGATGACTTTTCCTTTCTGTGTTAAAAATGCTTAGAATGAATTTGTAGACACTACACTTCCAGGATTTCAGTTGCAGCATTCAGCGGTGTTTTTAGTTGCTCGTTCTCATCACTTGTCAGAGATGTGAGTAGTTACTGTCGTCCTCATTTTGCAGATGGAGAAGTTGAAATACTCAGAGGTGGAATGGCTAGCTGGGGTCACACAATACATAAACCGCTGTCACCCAGGAGACAGGAGCTCTTCCCTCACTTGGGTGGTGTTTTGACTACACTGAAGTAAAAAGTTTTACCATTGATTTTAATAGGTTCACAATTTTACCCGCTAATTCACACTCCATCCAGGTTTTGGCACCCTTATGTTTGGCATGAAACCACTTAATCTAAAATCTCACCACCTAGTCCTCAGAGGGCAGTTCTGGCATCTGGCTGTAATCAAAGCATAAGAGAGCCCATCCTGTTTGGCTAGAGGCATGCCTCCTGGGAGACAGGAGATGTGTGCAGAAGTGATAAAGGTATCTAGAAACAAATGAAATAAAACCTCTAGAAGCTCATTAATGTTTAACTTCCCTTTAGTTTGCCTTTTGAATAATTGTTGTGTACCTATAGCATGGGTCAGAGGCAGGTCTTAAAAACCGGTAACGTTGCTGCCTAATATTTATCATACTTTTTCATCTTCATCATTATAGTTTGTTTCTCAAGAAGTAAATGATTTCAGGTAAACATACTATTAAAACCATGGATACTAAGAAACCAGGAATTCTCATGAGAGACAATGAAAAAAATGCTTCCTTCTTTTATAGGTTAACAAAAATGCAGCAGCAGAGAAACCTGTGACAATGCTGACTTGAGATTCCTTATGACAACTGTAGTCATACCTCTATCAGAATATTGGGAATGCTCACAGCAGAGTTAGCATTTTCTGACATTTTATTCAGTGCGTGCAGTGTAGTTATAGCAGCTGTTTCATTGTAGTGGGGAAGTAGAAAAATGACAGGAAAATAAGACATCATTAGCCATGTTCTCGGGGTTTTTGTGCACTGGTCATAGTCTGTTTCAATATTCTTTTTCCCTTTGACATTCACAGTGAAGTATCATTTTTGGTAATGGCTGAATCATTTTGTGTTAAAAGGACGGACATTTACAGTTTGTCAAAGAAACATTGTAGAAGTGTTAATGCAATTTCAATTTAACTTTCTAAAATAAATTTGCTACACAGATTGTATTTGAGAATTTAAAGGGACACATTTTCCTGTTTATACTATTAATACATGTAGATTACTAAAGAAAAGCAATTTTAGAATGTTTTTTAAAATACAGCTTAGTGTTCACATTGTATTACATTTAAAGAATATAGATTTTAAAATGGTTATCATTACTCTGAATATTTTGATAGTAGTCCATTTGCTGACCGTATTCAAAGCATTTTACAAAGGTAGAAATTATTACTATTCCTCTCTCCAAAAAGGAGAAAATGAAACATGGTGTGATTATGTGATTTGCACAAGGTCATGTACTCTGAAAAAAAAAGAATAAAACTGAGCTGTCTTAACTAGTGATCCTGACAATTTCTACTAGTCTGTTTTGCTTGGTTTCATTAGTTAAATATATGGGTGTTTAGATTACAGGTGTTGTAGTTTTATGAAACTCAGAAGATTTTAAAAATGTGATTAGTTCCTGTTTCTGTGGATGTTCCTTAATTTTGCGAACAGCCCTGTGACTGCGTGTTCCTCCATTCATACCTTGCCCTGCTTCCCACTTTTGTTGCTTACAGATGTTTCTTAAGAAACTGTATGGTTATCTTTTGTGAGCATGGGTGGTTTGAAAATGCTTTGGTAATACAATTTTAGATTATCTGGACTGGTTAACTGGTTACAGGTCCTTTTGATACTTGCATTGTTTCATAAACATATATGAAGAGCAGAAACAAGTGCTCTTTCTGAGTCATTTGTCCTTTGTTAATTGCAAAGTGTTGCTAAGCCACCTACAGACCTGCCATGAGGTCAGTCATTGATGGTTTTGGACTTCTCCAGTTAGGAGATGTGAGCAGGCACTCCGCTCTTTGGCTGCCAGTGCTGTCTTATGGAGAGTGTTGGGGAGCATAGGTTGGTTCTCTCAGCTGCTAAATACATTTTGAGGAGATAGCAAAGAGGTCACTGAAATATTTCCAGCATGGTAGTGAAGATTGCATTTCTATTTCCACAGTTTTTGTCTTCTAGAGGAGCGTGATGAGATCTCCCTGCAGGTATGACAGTGGTCTGGGTTGACAGAGCTCAGTCCTGGTAACACAGAATCACAGAATTGTTTAGGTTAGAAAAGACCTTTAAGCACATAAGTCCAAGCAGTAACCCAGCACTGCCAAACCACGTCCCTAAGTACCACATCTACATGTCTTTTAAATACCTCCAGGGATGGTGACTCCACTACTTCCCTTGGTGTAGAGGAATGAATGCAGTGGGTTGATTAGCATTGATTATATGCAGCTGTGGCATTGCCTCGAAGGCAGTGGGTTGATTGGCATGGATCATGTCCTGCTAAGTAGTTTAATAGCACTGAGGATTGTGAGAGAGGGGGTTGGATGGAGAAGGAGGAGTGTCGTCTGGCCTCTGGAGGAAGGAGAAACAGCACAGACAGTAGAATCTGACTGATCGTAAAAGCCTTGTTGCAACCTGCTGGTTTGTGCTGCAACTATTGGTGCCCCGTGTGAGGCTGACTGAGTTGGACTCCAACTACAACACCTCGGCAGCCTATTCCAATGCTCCACAACCCTTTTGGTGAAGAATTTTTGCTAATATCCAACCTAAACCTCCCCCAATGCAACTTGAGGCCATTTTCTCCTGTCCTATCACTTGTTACTTGGGGGAAGAGACAGATCCCCACCGTGCTACAACCTCCTTTCAGGTGCTTGTAATCAGAGAGGGTGGGCTGTGCCTTTCTTTCATTGATAAAAGCTCTCCTTCTCCTATAGGACACTATTGTGTAAGATCTGTGGGAGGCTCATGGGAGGTAGGACAGAGATGATATGTACAAGGAAGGAAGGGATTCATACAAAGGTGAGCAAGGAAAATATTATAGACTGGATTTAGGAAGTAATTGCATTCTGATGTGATCAAGAATATTTTTTTTCCCCTCATATCTTTCTCTTTGTCATTTTAAAAGACTTTGGTTGGAAACTAACCTGTATTTCATCACTCTGTCCTGTCTTCTGTAAGAGGGTGGTAGCATCTCCAGACCAGTCTACACTGATTACAAACTGAAAATGTTTGACGTAGTTAGTATGTCATCAGTTATTTCCTGGAGTGCCACAAATAAGCAGCAGATCAGTTTTTGTGTGCTCTGCTAGTGCTCACTTTGTTCAAGTACAAGCTTAAAAGCATAGAAAACAGCATCTAAGCTTTTTATTCCTTACAATTTCAGTACCACTAACTGCCTTATATTTTGCATTTAGTTGTTGTTCTTTGGATTTTCTTTCCTACATGCAGTTTCCCAAATTTTCTGACCTGTCCCCTAAATAAGGTTAAAAAACCAAATCAGATGATTTAAATGTTTGCTTTTATCTGCACTGTAATTGTGAAACTTTTTTTTTTTTAAAAAAAACAACAACAAAAAACAAGAACAAATGAAAAAAACCTTCACAACTGCTTTGGATTTGCAGAAAAAATTCAACATGTATATGTTTGATCTGTATTGGTAGATTAGGGGATTCTTGTCCAAGTTCTTTTCACGTGGAAGAGTGTCCACTTCTGCTCAGCTGCCTGCTGGCATGAAAAACCTTTGTATTTTTGGGCCTAATTCAAATCAGACTTTTAAGCCAGTGGTTAACGTAATGAGTATCTCAGGGCTTAATGTGGTATATCTCTAATGGCTTAATGTGAAGTTCTGCTGAGATCCTTTAATGACTGAAAGAGGATGGACTGCTACATTGTGCAAGGAAAATCTACCTCTTATAGAGTGTTGGCAACAGCCCTGTTTCTTGTAGGGTGTTTTTTTGTATCCTGCTCGAGGAAATCTACTGTGGGCATTAGAAACTCTTAAGAGTAAGTTGTTTCGCTAAGGTTGGTCAATGATTGAACTGATGATTCTGTTTCCTTAGCTTACAGATGGGAAGTAATTCAAGCTACCTAAAATCATGTTTATTAATGCTGCTGTTTGGCAGAGGGAAACAGATTTTGTGCCTGTATATTTAGGTTGTAACTGTATCAATGACAATTCATTTATGCTTCCCCAAGGCAATAGTAGAAATAGTTGATGATCAAAGCAAAATTACGCCACCAGGTTTCAGGAAGTTTCCATGTCAACATTCTTTATAACTGAATATGATATTACTGTTTTATAAACTTCACATTTTCACTTTGTCCTGTGATTCTGCCTTGACTTAAGAAGATAATAAGGGCAAAGACTGTTATGTATATATCCCAACCATGAGAAGTCCCTGTGGCAGAGAGTGTGTGCCAAGGCTTCTTGTGGACCGTGCAGCCTGGGGGGTTGGTGAGAGGTCATGACATAGGTTGTTTT
This sequence comes from Microhierax caerulescens, assembly GCA_035590215.1. Taxonomy (NCBI): domain Eukaryota; kingdom Metazoa; phylum Chordata; class Aves; order Falconiformes; family Falconidae; genus Microhierax; species Microhierax caerulescens. The sequence goes on along the minus strand of JAVJGJ010000061.1, from coordinate 20,050,871 downwards.
CTGATGGCAAGCATTGGTCAGTGTATCAGCATGTTCTACATAGGTCTACTCCAGAGGTCCAATATACGCTAACAGAGCACAGAAATTCCTACAATATTGGTTACACTTTCCTTCAAGTTTTGAGAAAAATAGTTATCAAAGGACCTTTTAATGATAGGATCTTTGGCCAGCTGCTTCTCTGATGTTTTGCAGTAAGCTGCATTTACCAAATAGGTTGTCTTACCTGCAGCACCCTAGCAGAGATTGCTGCTGTCTGCATAGTCACACTCTCTCTCTGCAGATGGAAATAGGACCAATGGTATTGACTTAAGGATACTCTATCCAAGACTGATTTCCACCTGGAAATGCACTCCCACAGCTACGATACTGTATGCTCATCTTTATCTCGGCTATATGGTTATCCTGTAGCACTGGAAATAGTGATTCGTATTGGGAAAAGAGTCATCTCTACAAAGGCTCCTCATCTTTGGAGCTCTTATCTATGCCTTTGGTCTGAAGTAGCTCAGATAGATGATGTATTACAAAAAAAGGCAACTCTTTGGAAATGGATATACATATTTGAGAAAGAATCGTAAGAGCAGAAGCAGGAGGTATTTTGTGGGAGGGCTGTGGGGACCTTTTCTAATTGTCAGCTCTGTCTTACTGACTGGCTATATTTTCACCAATATTGTGGGAATGGGTTTTTGTATGTTTTATTTCCTCCCATGTGAACCAGTTAGGGTATTGATAGCCTTTCAGGAGATGTGTACAAGGATATTCAAGCATGTCTGTCATAAATGACAGTCATCAGAAGTCATTTGGAATCAGTAAGAGCTAATGATGCTCTGCTTCCTGAAATACACTTAAGAGAATCATCAAATGCTATGGGCCTGACTCAAAACCCATTGAGTTAGTTAGGGATTTACCAGTAATTTCAGTGGGATTTGGATTAGGCGCTAAATCACCAGTGAGCAATAAATACTGAGGATGTAAAACAAACAGACCTCTTAGTGATGTGGCTGTTGCTGCTGCCACCTTTCGACTTGTGTGGCTTTTGTCCTTTGTTTCTTCTGGATTCACTGGCAGTCAGAGGAAAACAGATGTCACTTGCAATTCTTTTCAGTGCCCCAGTCGGAAATAAAGGGATCAAGAGTAGTGCACAGGTTTAGCTGATCACCCTGGTAACCTCACATGCCATGCTTAACTCCAGTAAATGCCAAAACTTGTTCTCCGTTCAGAGATGAACTACACTGAGGTCATGGGAAAAACATGATTCGTTGGCTTTTGTTTTATTTCATCTTAGTTCTTTGCAATACACATGTCCTATGTTAACATTTGAGAGTAGTAAGTTAGGTCCCCTCCATCATTTCATTCTATAGATCCAAACTGCTGTAGATCTAAAGCATTCATTCATATGTAAAGGCTCAGAAGAAACATCCCTTTACAGCTATTTAACAAGGGGAATAGAAAAATGTATTTTTATAAGAGGTGTTCTTGGATTTTATTTAGAAAATTCAAGTGACTTGACAAACGCAGACCTTGTCATTCATTATATTATTTCTTTTTTGGCATATGGCTTGCTCAGTGATGTAAGAAGCACAGAAATAAAGGCAGCCCTTGCCCTATAGTTTGAAATCTAAGGCCTATGTCTCTAGTGATTAAATGTGTGCATATAATTATACACATGAATAGTCCTATTTAAATCTATGGTATTGCTCTCATGCATAAATATTGGAATCTTCAAAGGAATAGAGTCTAAAATTGTTACTTTACCTGCTTCTCCCAGTTTAACTAGGGAGTTTTGTCATTGGCTTCATGAAGCATTTGTTTGAATGACACGAATGTGAATCAATAAATATCCAGATAGGAGTTTGTCAATGTTAATGCTAAAAGCCATTTTATTACACTTTCTTATAATAATTTTCTGCTTCCCCCAACCAACTCCTGCAGCTTTCCCTTCTCTACCCTCCAGACCCATATGCACCTTCTCCCCTGGGGGGGCATCAGCAGGTCATGTGTGTGAGTGCACTAGTTGGAAAAGGGCATGAAGTAGTTAAAGCTCAAAATGATGATGCTGTATTGCTTTATCTCACACTGAAGGATGGCTAAAAACAGGTGCGCTTGATACTGCTGTGGCCAGGAGATGGGTAATAATTTGTAAACTGCTCTAATTGGCTTGCATATTGAGCTGTTAACATGATAACTTTTCCCTTATTCAGAAGTCCTGAAAAATGTGGTCATCAAGTAGATGCCATCATACACCTCTGTGCAACATGTGTGTACTTAAGTCACATTAATTCTTCACAGATAGCATAATGTGTTAAGAAGGTAATCAAACACTCTTCTCACTCTTTGCTGTTTTATAGGGTGAGTTTAGTTCTAAGTGCTTTCTAAGCATCCCTTAATGGGAGAGCTGAGATTGTAGACTTATGAAACATTCCTTGGACTTCAGTCAAGTTGTGACTATTATCCTAAGATACGACCCTGTACAGAATCCTCTTTTTTTCTGACTGGAAGTTGTTGCTGGAACACTGTATCTCTTATTAACTAATTGATGTTACATTTCTCTGCCTTTGAAGCATGACTTGCCTTTCTGTAGCAAACTCAGTCCAAGCCCTGTTGCATTGCAGCTCGTTGCTAGTGCAGCCAAAGTTCACTGCATTAGCTTTGAAAGGCTGTAACTTTGAGGGGACTCTTTGCAGGGCATGTCTTTTGGGTGGCAACGATATTGTTCCTCAGTAGGAATGACTGCCTTTCTGTCTTGTAGACCAGGCTTGCTGCTCTGGGGGTTGTATTACTGATCATCTCTTTAGGCATTTAAGGGTGTCCTCAAAAATGGCATGGTGCCACATGGTGAGGCTAAAAGGTATTTCAGGAAAGCCTCTAGTCCATCCCTGAGCCACATGCACAATTCATGATCACTGTGTCACTCCTAACAGATACCTTATGTACCCCCCCAAGCCTCCAAAGATGGAGGAACCACACCTCCCTGGCAATCTGTGACAGTATTCACTGTCCACACTGTTAGAAAAGCTTCACCGATGCCTAACCTGAACTTTTCTTACAGCAATTTAATCTCTTCCTGGTCTCTGCATGATGGACTAGGTCACTTCTTTCTTCTTTTCAAAAGCCTTTTAAATCCAAAGACTTTCTTATCACACTTTTGCTAAGACTTGATTTTTCCTTAGCTGAACAACTTTGATAATTTATGTTGTGCTTTCTGATTAGTCTTGTTGCTCTCCTCTAAATTCTGTCCAGTTGGTTTAGATGCTTGTGAGGTGGGCAAATGAGACACAGTGCTTTATCTTAGATCTTACTGAAGCTGACCGAAGCAGAACTGCATTATGTATCTAATCTGTTACTACGTCTCAGTACAGTATTTGTTGCTTTCACACAAGTATGGCATTGCTTACTCAGTTCTGTTTAATACTATTATAAACCTTATTTCTTTTTTTCTATGGAACTGTGCTAAGACGCTTGTTCCCTACCCTGTCTTTATATAGCTGATTCTGCCTGCTTCAGAAAAGTAGTCAGCACTACCTGTGTTGCATAACAGCATCATATTTTTTTCGGACCAATGTCAAAACTGTATCAAACCGTAAACTTATTCTCCAAATGTACATGCAGTCTCTACAGTCCTGAAGTCTCCTGCAGAATCAGTCAGTGTATGTTCTACATCATCCTGTGTTAATATTTAATGTTATCAGATGTGATATATTCTTGAGAATGCTGCTCAGAACAGACCTCTGGTATGACTGCCTGTTTGACTTAGCTTCACTGGTAATGGCTTTCAAAATACAGTTTTCTAGCTGACTTTGCACCTATTTTGTAAGAATTTAATCTGCCCTTTGCAGGAGAGAATATCTTATGAGACAGTGCCAAAGTTTTATTGAAGTAAAGGATTGAAAATCTACTGTTTCTTCCCTAATTGATCAATGTTACTTACCAGGTCATGGAAAGGAATTAGATGTGCGGCATGATTTGTTCTTGATTAATACACGTCACGTGTCTCACCTCCCTGTTCTTTTCCAGGTGCTTACAAATGGACTTTTTCTGGGTAGACAAGCTGACATTTTTCAAATCGTCCTTTTCCCTTATTTCTGTCTTCAGCTGCCTTTCTTAGTCCCCAGGAGTTGTCAGAGGTGGCTGCTGACCAGCTTTTAGTTTCTTCAAGCTACTCAAGTTTCCTGCATGAAATTCTACAAATGCAGCCAATCTGAAAATAGCTAATTTATGTAATCTTTTCCTCAATCATTCTTTTGTTTTTTCCAGGCTGAGGTTTTACTCCTGTCATTCTACTACTTAGGATATTAGCCATGTGTCTGCCATTGATCTTTCTAATGAACACTGATAAAAAAATAAATCAACTGCCTCTGGCCTTCTTGAATTGTCTGTCAATAGATTTTCTTCTGTTGAACAGTAGATCAATGCTTTTTATTTTCTTTGCTTTACTGCTAAAGTACTTGTGGAATATTTTTGTACCTCTTGACATTTCTTGGAAGATCTGTCTCATTTTGTACCTTTGATTTTCTAATTTTGTCCTTTGTTACTCTATTTTTTTATACTTTCCTTTTGTAAACTCCTTAGTTTCTGCTTTCTGTGCATTTCCTTCTTGTATTTCAGTGACAAGCTCTTTCTTTAGCTGAGCCTTTACTACACCTTCTAGCTCGGTGCTAGTATATATTGTATGTGTGGCTAGTATTGTTTCTTTAAGTAACTGCAAGCTCTCTTCAACTCTTTTTACCATATACTTGCTCCCCCATGACCTGCTCTAGGAATTTAGCTATCAGTATTCTGGTTTTATGGAATTTTTGTCTTCCTAGACCATTGTTTCTACTTTGATGTTCTTACTTCCTTCTGTAAAGTTCTGACACGGGACCATTTCATGATCACCTTCACCCAAGTTACATTCTATCTTTGCAGCTGATCCTTCTGTATTGGTCAGGATCAAATGTAGGTGAACAAGCCTTCCTGCTGCTTTCTGCGGATTCTTGTGCTGCACCTTAGCTTTCACCTTGGTTTTTTTCTGTACTTTTGGGTTGAATCAGATTTCTTCTAAATGCTGTCTTTTATTCTTTTTTTTGATTAGGATGGGGATTTATTGACAAATCTTCATCCATATTCATTTTTTTCCCCTAGTACTTTTATGCATTTTTGTTGCAGCTTAACGAATACTCTTAATGAACAAAAATGTGCATTCATTTTCACTAGTCTATTGCTGTATAAGTTTCTTACATTTTGTCTTACACATTGTATATATCCTTTCAAGTGTATTTTTAACTAGAATTAAAATCTGGAAGCTAGATTGAGTATATTGTGCTTTACTGATTTAAGAAAAAATAAGAGCATAGAATTTAAAAATAATTTTCATAATGACTTCAATGCCAATTTAGTCAAACATTTAAGTATATATTTACCTTCAGTCTCATTGAGCTTGATGAGGACTTGAAATCCTTTAAAAAGAAATTGGAAGAAAAAGTTATTACTACTCAGAGTGGTATCTCCGACTTCATTGTTTATTTATATAGTTGTTTGAAACTGTTATTCAATGGGTTTGTTTGCATTAGAGGCATCTTTCAAAAGACCATATGGTATTCATAGCGTGCTTTAACTGCAAATGTAGACTGTCTAAATCATGTTTCACATAGTACCAGGAACCAAGAAACATTGAGAGATGTTCTACTGCTGTTCTGTTGGGACAGAAATATTTATAATTTAAATGAGTCTTTGAAAAGTTGTTGACTTATTAATGAGAAAAATCAGGAATCCCAATTTAATTGTATGGATTTGCCTTTTTAGAGACTTCTTGTAAGGTAGGAGTGGAAACAAAAAACCATTTGCATTACTTTCCATATACAGGCTTCTCCATTAAGATTATCTTTATTGATTTTTGTCATGTGCTTCCCTTATTCTCCCCTTCCTGTCTGACCTATAGTCTCCTGGTGCATTTGTAGCTCCTAGCACTATTTGATTACTACAAGGTCTTTATCACATCATTAAAGTCCTGTGGGAGCTAACAAACAGATGCCCAGCTTAAGAAAGCTGATACCCAGCAACCCAGCGGTACACAGCGTGTGTCTAGCCATACGCATACTTCTGACCCGGTCCTGCCCTTGCTGTATGGGTTAAGGGAGCCGTGGCTGCCACAGGCCGAAGTGTGAGGTCTTGCTCTGGTGGGAAACCTCTGTGTTTGGTATGATCTGCCTTCTCAGCAAGCGCAGAATGCCAGCCAAATCCAGCCCTTGTGTCACGTCTGCTGGCATTTCTCACTAGAAATAAATTTGCTCCATGCTGTTAACTACCAGTCCCAACAAAGCAAAACATCTTCCCATCATCCTGAGCAGCTGAACTGCTGAACAGTTTTGTTCTCCTTTGACTCCATTTATACGGTGTTTTAACCCTTTACTTTCCTTTCTTTAGGTTGTGCCATATGCTTCCTGTCTCCTTTCATGTGTTTGTTACATGCCTGTTTTCCCACTTCTTTTATCCCCTTCCCTGCTTCTCTCTTGTAGCACCGATAGTCTTACCTTTCACTTTTCCCTCTGCAGAATCCAGTCACCAGCTTTACTCTTTTCTTTTTCCCTCACCAGCCCCTTTGTGAAAGTCCTTACCCAGGCCTCTGCGAGTGGCCTGCATGCTCTTGCATTTCAGAGGGTGGCTGTAAGAGGGTTGCCAGCTAGGCCTCATGATAGTTTAGAAGAGACAGATAGTGGGGCCAGAGCTTTTCTTCATTGCAGTTTCTTGTGCTATGCTGTAAGGGAGAAAAGAGCTGAGCAGAAAAAGGTGCTGAAGGAGGAGAGATTTTCCGGGGGTGGGGGGGCTGAATGGCAGAGGCAGCCACCTGCAGAGGAATGCTTTTATGCCCATTGTGGGTCGAGAGCAGCAAGCAGAAGAGCTAGCTATGCCTGCGTAGCTTCAGATCTGGTGTGATGTTTGGCCACTGCACACTTCATTAGTACTTCAGAAAGTTTAACACACATTTGTTATTCATCTTCACATGTCATGTCACTGTTTGAATTTGCTGAGCATTAAAAGCCAAGTTTGTCTCCAGGATGTCTTCAGAGAGCTTTTTCTACTCGCATGCCCTGGGCAGAGCTTGGACTTACATGTCATTCTTTATTTTAACAGCCTCTTTGTTCAGGTTCTTTTTTTCAGTCTTTATTTTATTATACCATTCAACCTTTAAAAATGTATTTCATTTAATTTCATTTTATTTTTCAGACACCTCTTATTGAACCTCACATCCCACAACGTCCAACTAAAACTATTACACAGGTAAAAGGACATAGGTGTGCTGTAGAGCCAGGCTGCTAGACGAATAGAAATAACTCCTATTTCTAACATTGTGATGTGTATCAGCTGAAGTAATGCTTTCTGTTAGATGTGATAAGTATATGAGGCTTAAAATCCTGAATAAATACTACATTGCTCTGCAAAAGTAAGCATCTGTGCAAGAACTTTTAACTTAGGGAAAAGAGAACTTGTGGGGTTTTTTTTTGCAGAAAGCAGTACAGAGATTGCAGAAAGTTTAAAATCTGTGTCTTGGTCCCTTTTTTTCTCCATGATCACCAAGGTTCCTTCAGAAAAGATCCTCAGAGCTGGAAAGATTTTGCGGAATACAATTCTGTCCCGAGCCCCTCACATGATAAGGGATCGTAAATACCATCTGAAGACTTACAGGTGTGTGAGCTGATTGTATAGAGGTCTCTGAATTTTTATGCCTGCCATCCTCTGATTTGTGATTTATGCCTTACCATACTTGCAGGTCTCAAAAGGTCTGAAATTATTCTGTGATGCTATTTGAATCTGGATGTTATGCAGTCTTTAATGGGCCTGGTAAATCTTTTCTCAAGTAATTTGACTGGAAATTGAGTCCATGATTGTGGACAGAGCATTCACATTCAAAAACTCTTACAAAGTTAATAGCATAGTTAGCTGGAATATTCTGTGCAATACCAAGTTAAAATGTAGATTCTGTTCTCTTCATATAACAGTAAGAGATAATGGAAAAGTTCATTAATATATTATGCTACTGTACCAATTGCTACAGCGATGTTGTTCAGCGTGGAGTTCTGAAAATTCAACTGGTGAAAAACATTCCTTATGTAGATTTTCTGCTCTATTTAAAATTATTTTTGTTCAGTGTATTGCCAGGTATTTTGTTCAGTGTATTGCCAGGCTTTCTTATCTTCCTGCTGGTGGCAGCACTGCCTTGCTGAAATGGGATAACAATGGCACTTGTAGAATAGGAATCTGACTTCAAAGAGTCAGAATCTGTCTACTGTTGGCTTAAGAAACAATTTGTTTTAGTGTCTACTGTTTAAATCAAATATCTAATGCATTATTTAGAGTATATTTAAATAAAAATTGGTTTAAAATCTCTGAGTATGTCTTTTTCTAAACAGTCAATCAAAATGTTGGTGATCTGCTTTTGAGATAAGTGCATTGATTTTCCATATTTCAGTCCAAAATGTGTTTGGAGTTTGTGAGTTAATCTGAGAATATATCATGATATGCCATTGCTCATTCTTCCAGAAGAGCAAAAGAGCATGTATGATAAATGAAGACCGGTGCTGGTCCGAGCAATTGCACCATTTTATCTTATACATAACTAGGAAAAACTCTTACTGTTCTGTCTTTCAATTTTTTTAAAATATGAAAGGCCAAAATGTAGATTGGGTCCAGGTGAGAGAAAGAATGGGATTTTAATTGGAAGAACATTATTTCAGCTAAATTTCAGCAATTTCAGTATTACCTGTTTCCTTGGTCTCTGAAAGTGATGCATGAATTGTGGAGCCACGAGACCCTGTCTAGAAGGACTAGCCAGCTTCCTCTCTGTTCTGAGTGTGATCAGTTACAGATTTCTATGGGTTTAATCCCATTGCTTATTTGCTTCTGTTCTGCTGAATATGGCAAAAAAAAAATTATTTAGTTGACCATGTGGTTTTTTGGTTTTTTTCCCCTCTTGGGGCATTCTCCAGACCTTGAGGCCTGTTGTTGTCTGCCTGTGGGTCATTCAGGAGCTGCGAGGTGACCAGCACCTACCATGATAGAGCTTCAGAAATGCTGTAGACAAACCAATGTCCCCAAATACAGTCTGGGCAGGGTTTGATTACAAATGGAGGAACACCCTCATAACACTCACTCTTCCTGTGGAGGCTGTTCTCATTGGCAAAGCTTTTACAGTATTAGATGATTGTTTTAACACAGGATTCTGAAGATCATGAGGCTTTTGCTATCCCATAGTATACAGAGAAAATTTTCTTTGAAATCTGGGTTGGAGTTTATTGCAGTGGTGCAACAGGTCTTGTACCAGGTGCCACAGGCTCAGGATCCCCTGAACTTTGCATTTCCCAAAACGCTTGTTGTTCTGTTGAGGTGATCCTCTCAAAACTGAACACCTTCACTGGTATTTTAAGCATGTACGCATAGATGGTGGTATTGTATTTTCTGTAGGGAGATTTGACTAAGGTTAGACAGAGTTTAAGGTATCATTGTTCTTGGCAGACAGCATGTGACCTCTCTCTTGGCTAGCTGCCTTTTCATTTCTATCTGTTCATTTGTCCTTCAGGCAATGCTGTGTGGGGACAGAACTAGTTGACTGGATGATGCAGCAAAGTCCTTGTGTCCATTTACGAAGCCAGGCTGTTGGCATGTGGCAAGTATTGCTGGAAGAAGGTGTTCTTAACCATGGTAAGAGAGAAAATCAGCATCTTTACTAAAACATGGGCAATGTGTGATATCAGTGCCTCTGTAGATCTCTTTCATGAAAAAACAAAGGGATCACAAGCCCAAAAGAAATGCTGCAGAACAGTCTGTTCATTCATAAGTGCAGGTGCGACACACAGACAGTATTCCACGGATCTTGCTACCAATATACCTTTTTAACTTATGAGAATATTGAAAAGTAAACAAAAAATTTATAATGATAACTCTGATACTTAGGAGTACACCGGCTTGTTCATATATTGCAAGAGCTGGATAGCACTCAGGCCAAAAACAAAAGATGTATTACCATGCACTGATCTTCATCAAAGATCTGCAGCATTTGGAAGTGAATGTGAGCATTTGTACTCAGATCCATAATTTTGGAATGATTTTCAGTGGGTTTGGAATGGTTCCCAAATTCAGCACTCCAAATATTCCACTGCAGATATCTGGGATTTTATGTTAGTTTTCTGACAATATTTTACATTGATTTTCAGTTTCCATTTGGCAGGATTTACTTGGTAACAGGATATTATAGCCCTCAAAAGGGTAGCTTTCTAAAGCAATATTCATATTTGAAGCTGTGCATGTGCAGTTTTATTAAATTCAGAAGAGCTGCTCTATTACAGTACACTTCCTTTTATCCTCTGTTGTGCTTCCCATATCCCAGAGAGAAATCTCCACTCTGAGAAGAGAGATTGTTTCCACCGCTTCCTTACCCTAAGGGCTTTAGTTTTGATTCCTGCCAGATATTCCCTTGAACTCCCAGTTGCAAGCTGCATCACAGTATCCAACTCAACGAATCACCCTGAGTTGCTTGGAAGACCAAGGGCTTGTCCTTTACCATATCATAGCCTCTTTTTAGAAAAAGTTCTTCTCTTGGCTATCTTTCAGTTAAGTTCTTCCACCACAGCACAGGTCAATGAACTTGCCTCTGGGATTATATCTTGATGACGTACATTTCTGGTACATCAGAAAGAGTTTAAATGCTTTTGTTACTTTTTAGCCCTGTCTAAAACATGTAGGGCAAGGTGTTCGTACTAGGGAACACCTCTTAGAAATTGATGATGTAACCATTTCCCCAGTGTGAATTATTTCCTTAAATGAAATGGTTTGAAACAAAACCAGATCTAATAAGAAAAAAACCACACATATGTATGTATACATGTTGTGTATATGTACACATATGCATGTTGTAGAGAATAAGGTCTGTCCCAGCCGAAACTGGGACACGCACAACACATGTATATAGAAACGTTTTAGAAAGCATTTGTAGTACACAGTTTAAAAGTGTACCCTTCAAGCTACGTAATTTGGATATATGTGGGAAATAAAGGTGTTTCATAATCTTGCAATTTCTCTGTAGCTTTCTTCCCTTCTTAACTAATATATCTGTGATATATGTGATGCTACACTGATTTCTACAAGGTTAACTTTAATGAGGAGAGATTAGTGCCTCATATGTTGTGTTTTTCTCAGTGGACCAGGAGCATAACTTCCAAGACAAATACTTGTTTTACCGATTTTTGGATGATGAGCATGAAGATGCCCCTTTACCAACTGAGGAAGAGAAAAAGGAATGTGATGAGGAGCTGCAGGACACTATGCTGCTTCTGTCTCAGATTGGGCCAGATGCTCATATGAGGATGATTCTTAGGAAACCGTAAGCACATTAATGAGTTAATATTATACGTGAGCCTTCCTTGTGACATGGAAACAAGATAAATCTACATTTATTATCAGGCATCCTTTAGCCAGTTATGTCACTTCAGTGCCATTTTGTTCAGTCTCTGAAGTTTTTAAGTCCGTATTAAGTCATTTTCAGTCCTTATTAATGCTTATAAGTTGAACCGTGTGTTGAGAATCACCATCAAAGGCTTTGAATGCCATCATACTCACCTTGTGGAAAATGGTACATCATGATTTTTTATCTTGTTTCTAAGTCTTCCCAAAAGTAAGTTGTAGGTAATAGAAGAGTCCTGCTCTGTTAACACTTTCTGGGTAGATGTGCCATTCAATTAACTATGCTGCTTTCAGTTATTGTGAGTAGAGTGGTAGGGTGGCAGCACAGCGGGTACTTTTCAAGTACAGTTGTCAGTGGCAGGCATTGATTAGATTTATCCTTGATAGAACTTTATTGAATTAAGGCAGGCTGGACGTGGCCTGTTGCAGTTTGCTAGCAAGGTGTGAAATGTGGATCTGTGGGTTTATTTATCCATTTTTATTGTTATAAAATCAACACATGCTCTCTGTACCTAGGCCACAGAGGATATCTGCCTAACCTTTTCACAGCTATCAGATCATGTCCTTTCACACATCGGTGGGCTAACCGTCCTTTCAACAATATATTCTGGTCACACTGAAAACTGCACTAAAGGCCTTTTTTATAGGCAGCTTTATAGTGACTTCAAAGCAACCAGTATAAACTCTGTTTGACCCTCCATTGAAGGCAACCTCTTCATTATGCAGGTAGTGCTTAAGGGCCGCTGAGGACATATTTTACTGCTAATTAAGCATACTGAGAATAATGAATTACTTAAACTCATCTCACTTAAGATTTACTTGTAAGGGTCAAATCAAGAAAGATACATACACAAAGCAGGATTCTGCTCCTTTGAGGCCATTGGAAAAGTTTGTCTTTGCTGTAGGATAGAAGTGGGCTCTGCCTACAACATGAGAAACTTTTTTATACTAAAAATGTTTTGAATCTGCTTAACACAAGTGATTGCTCCTGTTCTATTCCTGTCTTTATCCTTCCCCCGCTCCATTCTTGTCTCTGTGTTGTCTGTTTAGATTGTAATCTCATTTAGATGGCATTTTTCCAAAACTTGATAAAAGCATTTAGTTTCAAAAGTGTCATCAGATACTTGTGTCTATAAAAATAGGTATCACTGCCATGCAGCAATAGTTTTAAAAGTATAAATTTGCTTTCCTCTGTTTATTAGATGTCTAGTCAAATACAACCAAATTGTCACTCATTCCCTGTCACAGAAAATACATAGACAAACCAGACTGGGAGTATGGTGATTCCATAAACCCTTATGGTGTCAGGGAAGCGAGTGAGGTGTTTTCCACTCTCATAGATGTCCTGTGCATTCTCCACTGGGGAGCAGAAGGGCTTCCTGCACCCATGAGCAGACACCTTTACCTCAGGCTGACTGAGCAGGCTGGCTCCTGGAGAATTGCCCCCTTAGGTTATCCTGGGTTTTGGCTGCCTACTACATTTGTTTTCCATCGTAACTTTCAGAGCAGACAGTGTAAGTTTACCCTGGCGGGATCGATGTTGATTATCATCCACACTCCTTGCAGACAGCTGAAAGACTGGAATGATGCTGTGCAAAGTACTGCTCTCCCCTCTGTGTTGTCACTTGCATAGCATCATCTGAAAGAATATTCATAGGAGATTTTTCATGCAATGTAGTGAGGGGAAAGAGGTTTTCTCAAGACTGACAGCTATCTGACATCTTTCTCTATCCATGTCCCTGAAAGTGCTTATTTTTGCTGCCCTTTGCTCATGGAAGCAAGCCTGTACTGCCAGGCACCATATTATCTACCGTTCTAGTATTCAGTTTACATACGTTATGATTTTGTTAGTGGAAAATCCACTCTGGGCTGAGCTGTATCAAAGCTGTTAAAATCTCCATGAATCCTCAGAGTCTTAGTTTTGAGTAGACATGGTTACAGCTGCCAGAAGTTCAAGGAATTGTCAGGGCTTCAGAGATGGTGGCTCTAGCTGACCTGAGCAAGACCCACAATTTTCAAACCAACACAGCTGCGTTTTATAATAGTCACCATTTCCAGAGAGGTTGCAGAACTCAGATAATTACCCTGAAAGAAATAAGACAATATTCTTTGATGAGAAGATTACTTTGAGAATTTGATTGTATAATGAAGCTGTTGCTTTGAAAGGTACTTTCTATTGTTCAAAATCTGAAAATCTCTAGCAAAAAGTGTCACTTGTTTTGACAGTAGACTTAAAAAATTCTCTGTTTATTACATTAACTGCAGCATTTTAACTGTCAAACTGTGAAAGAATGTTCTATAGTTTAAAAAACAGAATGGAGCTCAGGGAAATTTTTGGCAGGCTCTTGTTGCTATTGGGTGGTTTTTTTCTTTGGAAACACATACACTGAATGTGAAAACAGCTTTTTGTGAAGTAGCAAACAGCTCTCTGCTCCTTTTAATGCCTGGAGCACAGGTGCAGACCTTGAACAAGTCCCTAGAAAAAATATTATAGAATTATCACAGCTCTTCCTTACAAGCATTTCAGTCCTCCAGTATGAAAATACATCATGAAAACATTTTTATAGATATTTTTATTTGATTTTAATGGTGTTCAGATATAGGTAACTTGATGGTAAACCCTAATTAAATAGGATGCTATAATACATAGCTAAACATAACAACAGGAGTCTTTAAAGGGAGAATGATATTCATCAGACAACAGTATTTAACTCAGACGATGTTATGGATTATATTCTTTTTTAATACTCCAGGCTACAGTAAGTTAGCAGTATGACTGAAATAATAAATCTGTGTTATATATTCTTGGTGACTTCACTCAGCAAATTTTTTTCACAGTACAAAGAGTGATACTACATGTGACCGGTAATCAAATTTTAGTGTCATTTGCAGAAGTAAGCTGGACAGGATGCTAGGGAGAGGAAGTGAAAACAAATCTAAACATGATGAACAGCGCAAAATACATACATAATCAAATAACAGTTTTTGCTAAGAATCTATAGCTTCTTAAAGGTCTTGTAAAGATTAAGCAAGAAATATTTATTCTCTTGTTCTTAAATTTTTTTATTTAAATATTCCACCCAGCTGTTAGTGGTAAGAACCATACTGGATTTCTCCATAAAGACTGTATTAAGTTCCATAGTCCTTGATGGAGTTTCCTGCCAACAACATTTAATAAACCAAGTGTTATTCCTGGGACAGGAAATACAAATAATCTTTCCACATATCAGTTCACTTACATTGGTGGGTGCTATATGTGGTAAATGGTATTTATGGAGTTAATCAAGGAGCAGTGATTCAAGGACAAAGATTATGTAATTAGCTTCCGTGCTAGAGTAAGTGAATATGCATTCACTTTATCACTTCCACACTCAGAGGCAGGAAGTGGGTAAAATTATTCATGTCTCCTATATATTCTTTATGGTACTTCAAAACAAAATTTGTATTCTGGAAATATATGCTTATTTGACATATAATCACAGTGTCATGGGGTCTCTGATCTTTTGGCTTGTTCTTATTATTTGAGAATTTTCTGGTTAGCTGTGTAGTAAAAATAATCAATAATATTGCTTGTATGTACATGGTTTGTCAATGGCAAAGTACTATGTTATTGTCAACATCCTAGTCCAGAGAAGCTCGATGTCTCTGACCTTGATAAATTCTCCAAACACTGAACAGTTTTTATTGATCACTTAATATCACCTGAGTTCTGCTGTTCATTAATGTGTAGCCTTGTTCTCTACCTATTCCATTTATTATCCTGTCTATAACCAGCTATTGCTGTTAGAGTGTGTCCCCTGCAGAAACTAGGTCTTTACACAGCAGGATCCTAGAAATCAACATCAGTGGGTCACCACACAGGTTTTACGGAAGCAGTGATGCCTAATATCTCTCCATGTGACACCTGCAGGCACAGTGGTAAAGACTGGGTATGTCCACTATAGATCGTCAGTCCTCCCAATGTGCTAACACAGGAGGCAAATGAACATACCAAAAGAAGAGTGTACCCTTTTTCCTTGATAGAGATTTGATGTATTAAGACATGATCCTTTTATATTTTAATTTCGTGTAGAAATTTGTTAATTTTTCACTGTTTTCCGTTTTCCAAAACATGCTGGCTTTGCAAGCATGTAATAGAATGAATTTTTTTACTTGCTGTGGGAAGTATTATTTGTTAAAATCCTTACTTGTGTTTCTTAAACCTCCAGTGAAAGGTAGCCAGTGCTGGCTTAGCTTTGTTCTGTACTTAATTAAGTTGCTACTGCCCCACATAAATCACTAGGAATGGCAGCCTTATAATTTCAAGCCAGATTTAGAAATAGTAAAGAGTTTTTTGAGTCACTAGAGGGCATAGCAGTACCAAACCAGTTTCTGTTTCTCCCTTAACTGTACGAGAAAAGAATAGTTTAATCAAATTTTTTTTTGGTCTGAATTGGTTTTTATTTTGGGGAATAATAAATGCATGTAATTGGTAAGTGAAGAACGGATGAAAAATACAGCTTGCTTAGCAGAGATGTTGGTTGTCCTTATGTTTTCTATGACTTCTTCAGTACTTCTGAAAGTCCCCACCAAATTTATTCTGTAAAAAGATGCAATATAACTGCAGTGACATGATTTCTGGGTGCTCTCTCTACCTCACACATGATTAGGTGATTAGGCAGAAAACCTAGAGTGCACTATATTTCTTTATATGACTTCCCTGATCCTCTAGATACTAGAATGTCCTGTAATGTTGACATTTTAGGAGGAAAACTTTTGTCAGAAAGGTTCATTGCGACATTTTTTTAGGACTCTCCAAAGATTCAACTGTGCTGTTAATTCTTTTGACACCACGTGTTGCAGACAGCAGGATTTGGAACTGTGCACTAGCCTGTTCTTTATGTTGGCATGGAAACCTTCTCCTTTGACACTCCTGCCCCTGGACTGGACTTCCTGTATCCCATTTCCTCACATCTTAAATTTATCCTCTCCCCCTTCTTATGACTAGATTGCTCTTTTCTTCTATTCTTGGCCCATGGATTTAGTTATTTATATTCTCTTTTTCACAAATGTAACCATATTGTTTGAAAGGACTTAGTCCTATAGAAGTAACTTGGGATGATGCTTTAAAGGATTTTTTTCTCAGTGTGTGTGTGTGTGTGTATGTAACTCCAATGCACTGCCTGAAATTATATCACAGGAGAATTTGTCCTTTTAGAAAATAGAATTGTATTAGACACTTCAACTAAAGAGGATCTTGTCTGTGGGCAAAAGATCAGGAGTTACTCAAGCTCCTACAACTCCTTCTCATAGGTACCGTTTATTAGATCCTCCAAAGTATCTCTGACACACTGTAGTCCTCAAAGTATTTATGTCCTTTTTTAGCAATCAGAAAATTTTGCAGTGCATAGACTACAAAAATGCAATTATTGCAGTCACAGTGAAATGTAGTATAAAATCCTCATTCCTTGTTGTGCTATAGGATTATTCCTTCATCAGTGTATGCTTTGTATTAATGACAGCTTCTTGTATTTTTCAGTGAGAGAAGTTGAAACTACTGAGTGAGTCTGATTTACCTTTGTGGCTAAACAACAGCACTCAGCATTAACTCTGCAGCAGTCATTTACTGTCCTCCAAGATGCACTGCTGCCTCTTCCAATTTGTTCGGCAGAAATTCACGCACCCCTTTATAAACCACTGCTACTGTCTGTTTGCTACAACTAGTTAATGGCACATGCGAAAAAGAGTGCAGGTCCCACACTCAGGAGTCCTTTTGAAAGGAACAGATCTTTATGTACCATTTCTGATTTATCTGACCATTTTACATACAGAACACTTGATTTCATCTGGAAAGCTGCCTAATCAGGATCTCTCTAAGGTGGTTGCCATGGCTGCTGCTCGGTGTCATTCAGGTGGTTTCGTAGTGCTTCCATCCTTTGTGTGTTTCAGTCCTCCGGCCAGAACCATTGTTTAGTCCCTGTTTATTGACGATGTACCCTTCTTTAGACAGTACAACAGCATTTTGTGTTGTTTTGTACTTCTCTGAAGCATTTTGGGCATTTATTGCATTTTGCTGTCCTTTTATCTTCTCTATATAGGCCTGGACAGAGAACTGTAGATGACTTAGAATTTATATATGAGGAACTTCTTCATATTAAGGCCTTATCTCATCTTTCTACCACAGTAAGTATTCTTAAAAATATAACTCATTACCAAAAGGGAGGTTGAATTTTGGCTTCGATGCTTTACTAGAATTGGAGTGCCTATAACCCTTTCCATTTATACTTGCCATGCAAATAAGTTATTTCCACCTGTGAGGACCGCCTAAACACTATGCAGATTTAGGTTGTCTTTTGGATTTCAGATATAATCCTTTTCATGTGTTTCTGCACAGTTGCTACCTTGCCCACTTGGCACAGGTGCTCCCATCTGGGTCCATATCTGAGTTTAAATTAAGATACATGCAATCTGACCTGGCACCTGGGACTGTGGTGCTACTGAATTTTGCAGAATAGATGTCTGATTTCTGAATTGTAAGAAGTCTTGGCTTGGACCAGTTAGGAGGGGGAATTACACAGTGCAGAAAGTTGTACAGTGCAATGCTGGCTGGTTAGTTTGGTCATTGAGTGAAGGAAACTTCATCAGACACCTTCTCTCTGAGTGGGCAAGAACAATGTAGAGAACCAAGAATAGATGAAATGAAGAAAATGCCTCGGAAGAGAGAAGGTAACTGTTTAAAGTCTCACCATCATTGACACACTGTGTAGGTAACTGAAGCAAGCTAAGTAGCACTTGGTAGCAGCAAGATGCAGGTGCTTTCAGAAGAAGGAAGCCAGTCAGAAAGTAGATTTACGTTTGACAATAGCTCCTTTGGAAGCTTTTGATATTTTCAGTAGTTCTTGGCTAACTTGGACAGATGCAGCTAATAATGAAGCTGCATTACAGAAAGATAATATGCTGTGCAAACATATAACACCTGAGCAATGTTTTTTGAAAAGAATATGTATCCAGATTTAGTAACTGAGCTAAGAGGGAACAGCTCGACAAAATCCTTAAGCATCTCTGGGATGCAGAAAGTATTTAAAGAAAGATTTCTGTAACATCAGAAATCACCCTTTTCAAATCAAACAAAAGAAACTACCCAAGGTAGAGAGATACAGAGAGGGAGTGGGAAACACTCCATACTACAGACATAACCCAGAACAAAAAACCTGAAACATGGAATGTTTCGAGCTCAGAAGAAATTCAGACTTGGTCAGAATCCACAGCAAATAGCATATAGAACAAGAATGGCAAATGATACAAACTGCAAGAAGTACTTGGCATTTTGAAGAAGTGCAATTAATTCTATGTGTTTAGTAGGAATTTGGAAATGTCAGCGTATTACATGCAGCATGAACTAAAGCAGAGGACAGAAACCATGACTAGTTTAGAGGAAGTCTTCAGAGGAGCAACAGACAGCATTGCTCAGAAGATTAATGGTCAATCAACTTGGAAGCAAATGGAATGTTTATTCATTTTAAGCAAGCCGTAATTCCTAAAGTAATAAGTTTTCTAGATATGCCACAAGCAGCGGGAAGTAAAATGGATAAAACTCAAGTCACATGGTGGTGAACTAATGCCTGCTAGAGAAGCCTGTGAAGTTAATGAATGAAGAACAATTACAAAACAATTACATAATACAGTGTTAAAAACAAATAAAATTCTTGGCTTCATCAAGAGGACTCATACACTGAAGAAGCAAATGACTGAAACAACTGTGAAGACATCTCAGGATGTACAAGGCCAGGAACGCTCTCTGCAATGTGCAGAACAGTGCTAATGGGGCTGTGTTTCCAGTATTAATGAAAACATCATTGCCTTCAGGCAGAGGCTATAAAAGAGTTCAGTGAGCTAATTGTTATAGAAATCACAGGCCTTTGGGTGCATTCACTGGTCAGTGTATTAAGAAAGCTTGTCCAAACACCTCTGTTTATCCCTCTTCTCCAGACTGCAACAGGGATTGCTTTGCACTGGCTGGCAGGACGGAGTTCTGGGAGTGGTGGCTGGTGTGATATGTTTATGCCTGGTGCCTGAGTAAAGGTTTGGTGGGTGCCTTTAGGACATCAGAGCCTAAGTTTGTCCAGTGATCTTAGGAGATTTCTCCACCAGACTCTCATCTGGATTGTGTCCAGAATTTGAGAGTTCTTCTCCAAGTTTTTCTTCATGGCTTAAAATTTTTTTTCAATTTAAACAGTTGGGAGAATAGCGTGAAAACATTGCTCTAAATATATGTTGGAGCCAGCTTTTGATCTGTATTCAGCATGGCTAAGTTACACGGTAGTATCTCTGTCACGAGCTGACAGTCTCTGAAAGCAGGAATCCCACTCCTTGGAAATCAGCCTCCAAGTCCTTGGAGACTTGTGACTCTATGAAGAGAGACAGAAGGCACACAGGAAAACTCAGGATAATATGAGGTTGCCAGTGCTGCTACTATTTTGTGCAAGTAACACTAATTGTTTGCAGTGAGAAAAAGCAGTTGTGAACAGTGGCTCACTAGAAGCAACTGCCCGGTCAGTCATAAGAGCTAATCACACCAGAGCAATCCAAACGCAGCGAGGAGCGGGCTGACACCAAGCACGGTGTCACGTTCTCTGGTTCCTGGATGAGGTAGTGAGCTGGACGCTTTGTCTGGGAAGCTGTCAGGCAGAGAGAGGCCTCAGCAGGTCCAGATGGCTGTGCCTCACAGCTCAACACAGCAGAAGTGGCCAGGCTTATGTCAGTAAGGGGAAGGATACTGATTTCTCAGGGAAGAACAGGAATCCTGCAGAGCCCTATGGAATAACTGACAATTGCTACCTGTCTTCTGTGATAGATTAACTATTGCTGTTTGAAATTTTCCATCGTGTTAACGTTAATTGTTGATGATGGTTTCACATGTGTGTGTATGAAGAAAGATGTGGAGACTGTATTTAAAGATGCCCTTGTCTGAGCCATTTGGAACCAGGAAATGTGGAGGTTTATGTTCTGTAAAGCAGATCAGTAGGAAACAGGACATCAAATGAAGCAGACCATTGTCTGGCTGTGTGACTCTGAATGAGTGCTGAATGATGCAGAGGGAAGGAAAGCAGTAACTGGGGTATATTATGTGACTTCCTCTCATCAGGAAGAATAAGATACATACAAAACCTGTAATTTCTCTCTCTTTATTTTAAGGTAAAGCGAGAATTGGCAGGTGTCCTCATTTTTGAGTCACATCCCAAAGCAGGAACGGTCTGTAAGTAAATGGAGTCCTATCAGATCTGTGGTAGGAACATTTAAATTCTTAATGTTTAAATTACAAGAGCAAAACTTGAATGTACTCTTCAAACTTGAGTGGCCTTCAGTGTTTAAAACCTGCTGTAATAGATGTTGGCTTAATCTGTTGCCAATTGTAGGAACAGTACCAAAATTAATTCTAAATTCTTGGTTGGATGTATGTATCACTGACAGTTTGGGTATGCTTTTATCTAGAATTTTGGGTTAGACCAATCTTTATTTAAATTACATTTTAATGTTATCCCTGTATTAAAAAAGGAATTGCTGCACAAAATAAATGATATAAAATGTTAGATTACCCAGATGTGTTTATACTAAGTTTTGCCAAATGAATGTCAATTTCATAGCCACTAGAGAACTGGGTTAGAGCACGGTGCTACTGGTGGGATCCAAATTTGTGTGCTGAGTAGTAGTTGATAACCTGACAGGTATCGATAGTTGTTACAATTGTCATGGAAAACAAAAGTAACTTTCACATCCGTGTAATAAAATGACTACTATATGGGTATGGGGTTTGTTTCTAAAATCTGAAGGCAATTGCTTTTAAAATCATAGTGTGCCCTTTTTACACGCAGACATTAGTATGACTGCAGTACAGTTACCTTAAGAGTGCAGAATCTGGCCCATTTATATTTTGAATAACTATATTCTCACCATAACATCTTTTCTCTCTCTTGTAGTATTTAATCAGGGAGAAGAAGGTACTTCTTGGTACATTATCCTAAAGGGATCAGTAAACGTAGTCATTTATGGCAAGGTATTTTTTCAGAAGCCTTTGTATATAATTCTTATTATTAAAATGTTAAGAGTAAACTAAAGGAGTACAGTTTAATTTAGAACAAAACTTTGTCTGAGGAAACAAAATGAATGCAATTTTTATTAAGAAATGATCCAGTGGTTTCACTGATTATACTTCCAGTTGATTGCTTTACAATTTCAGGATACATTACACACTTTCTGAATATAATTCAGTAGAGTTATATCAGTATCTTTAGTACATCTAAGTAATATGCTGGAATTTGGTGAATTGCCAGACTTTTGTCTCATGGGGGGTTTTGCCCTGTCCCTTTGCCACCATATTTTCTTGTATTTGTACATCTAACTTCTCTCATGGATGTCAGACATGTCTGAAAGGAGTACTGCTTTGTGACTAGTCATTCTGAGGTTGGATGAATGCCTCCCAGATTTATGCCAGCTCTTCATGTTAGTTAAGCTATAGACTGAAAAGCATCTCTATTAAATTTCCTGTTTATGAGAGAGATTTTTCAAGGCAAAAAGTAGGACTTTGGTACACAGGAATCCCTTGAGTCTTTAGAAATCTTTAGAAATTTAGAAATCCCTACTTCCACACTGATTTCTCATTCAGTGACAGAATCCTCCATAATGAACACCAAGCATTTCATAAAAATGTAGCGTAGAGGCCCTGATGCTAAGTAATTTCCTAAGTAACCCATATTTAGCTACATTTTTTACAACACTGGGTAGGCTAGGTCCTCTCTTACTATAAACTGGAGTAAATGGAGCACTTCTGATTTACACCAGCTGAGGATGTGGTGTTACATGTTATTTCTGCAAACTTAATCTTATTTTTTACGGCCTCTACAAATAAAAACAAACTTTCTGTCTTCAGCAGGGGTAGAAGAGTCCTTCAAGCTGAATGTAATTTCAGAGAACAAGCCAATTCTTTTCTATTCTTGCCTTTCTTTAGTAATAACCAGCTATCAAGTATTGTATCCTCGTCGTTATTTTGGCAGTTGATTTCCTGCCAAATAGATTTGTTTTGGTATTTGATTGTGAAGTCCAGTGTTTGTGCAAGGACTTTCAATACAATCCAGAATAATGATTTTTTTTTTGCATGTAAATGTTTTGCTCTGTGCAGGGCGTGGTATGTACGCTACATGAAGGAGATGATTTTGGCAAGTTGGCACTTGTGAATGATGCTCCCAGAGCAGCATCCATTGTTCTGCGTGAAGACAACTGCCACTTCTTGAGAGTAGATAAGGAAGACTTCAATAGGATCCTTAGGGTAAGAGTGGGAAGGGCCACCCCAACAGCATATCAGGACTTGCCGATTTTTCTAGAGTTTGTCTTATTTCTATGGATATATTGCCATTGATAACCTTGTTTGAAGCATCCCTAATTACAGAACAGAGATGGGACAGTCTAGAAGATCAAGTGAAGAATATATTAATCAACTTTCCTCTTGTTCTGTTCGTAGCTCAGCCATGAAAATGGAGCCAAATGCAATCTTTTGTCTCTCACATTTCTGTGGCCTATAATTTTTCAATTGCTCAGTTTTTTCTTATGCTGTCAGGACTTCTGGGTGATCTTTCATCCAAATATTGGATAAAACAAGATCACCTGTTCTCCCAGATAGGTCAGTTCAGGTACCTTAAACTCAGTAGATTCAAGGCAGAATCAAGTGGCAAATTAAATAGGCTGCAGGTAAGTAAATACACAGATGCCTTTATCAGAGAGCTCTAGAAAGATACTCCCAGACTAATTTTACAGTTACTCACATCAGGGCAAATATGTTCCAAAGTCCAGCTGTAATTCTATAAATACAGTTTTGTGATCATTCATAGTATAGGAAGTCAAAACCAGTATCTTTCTGTATTCAAATGTGTACATGCCCGGTATTGCAGTCCAGAGTACTGTGCTAGAAAAATGATGTAAGATCATGTTTACTGTATAAAAGGAATGAGGATCCCATTGGCAGTAAGGTTGGGTTGGCCATGGCGACTCCCAGCTGATTTAGCTTTGGTTGATACTTCAAAGAAGATGAAAGTCCATGGTCTCCCTGATTTTAATCTGTGTTATTTGAATGCACATTATATTCAGTTCTTCTTTTCTTCTTTTTCTACTGTGATAGGGTAGTAGAAAATGAAAAGTTTACTGAGCCAAGGCTTGCTATATAAGTGCCATTTTCTTTTCTTTTTGAAAAGACAGAAGTCAGATTATAGATAATCATGTTCATGTATAAGTGGGGATAGAGATTACATTACATGTGGAAGGTCTGGGATTTGGGCTCTGCTTTTTGGCAACCCTTTTTCCTTTGCATAGCCGGAGATTTTTCGCATGGTTCTTGCTCTAGTCCCTCCCACAATTCTTTGCCTCTTCCTCTAGTGCCAGTGCTTCCCTCTTGATTCTGTCTGGGAGAAAAGCAGAATAAAGATAGATAAATACAGGGGAAAAAACCAACCCCAGAGTCTTTTGTGTTTGAAAGTCATGCACTTTTTTAGAGTCACTAATCTGCCAAATCAGGTGCAATTACTTTATTAAAAGTAACTTGTCTTGCAGGATGTGGAAGCAAATACAGTAAGACTCAAAGAACATGACCAAGATGTCTTGGTGTTGGAGAAGATCCCAGCAGGAAACAGAGTTTCTAATCAAGGAAACTCACAGCCTCAGCACAAGTATGTTTTCATTCAATAGTGCAAATGTCAGACAATGATTAACCTTTTCATACGGTATTATTATCCAAACAATAGCATATTTCCCCTTTCTGTGGAAGAATGCAGTGCATATAAAGATTTCTTTTTTTTAATCATCAGCTGATCACATGCCTCATACTGGATAATATATCCATTTCCAGCAGCACACCAGTCCTATGTCTTTACACAATAATTCTCTAAAGATCTCACTGTAAATACTTATCTCATGTAATAGCTTCTAAATAGACTGCACATGGAGAATGCTGAAACCTTATTAAGCTGAGCTACTGTGTAAAATACGTGAGGAAAATACATTGTTTTATTGTTAAGTAGAGATATTTTCATCTTGGATTTTGAGCTCTGTATTCTAATAAGAGTTTGCTAGGTACAATTTATGTACAAAACTAAGATCTCACGCAATGAACGTTCACAGCTTATCTTACAGAATAGGTTTGCACTGTAATAACAATATTCATTATGTTTTCTTTACTTTCTTACTGAAAGGGCAAAAATACAATTCAGTTTGGAAACTACTGTGATAAGAGTAGAGTCAGGCTATTATCATTCCAAATGTTGGTAAAACCCCTAAAGGCTTTGTAAAAATGTTATTTGCAAATGGATGCACAATTTTCTTCAGAAACAACTGCAGCAAAATAAGCACCAAGAAGTTTTGAATCCTTTAAGATAGACCATACTTTTTCTCAAAGAAAAAGCTAATTTACTGTGAGATAATTTTGAGTATAGTTTTTATCTGATCTGGGATTTCATATACCTGTTTTATCTGCCTAACTGAATGTAAAGATTTGTAAAGATCTGTGAGGGATTGAATAAATAATTCCTTGGGGTTTTTTTATACACACATTTCACATATTTCAGAAACTGTCATTTCATCTTTCACTTGATCTATTGGAAAAAACAAAGTATGCCCCCAGGAAAACATGTACTCTTACAACAAATTTTTCATTGTCTAAATGGAGGGAACTTGACTGCAGCTGGTGGACTTGCATCAGCAGCTGCAACACAGAGCAAATTGGTTATAGATTTAAATGCATTTTCTTGGGTCTGATACATTTTTCATACTTTAAAAACTGAAAGTTTAATTTAAACATACTTCAAACACTACCTTCCTTGCAAACTGTTTGCACCAGCATTATTTGTATTACTTAACATTTTCTTGTTCAGAATTTGATAAAAATAGCTAGAGACATTGATGGTCTTTGGTTGTTAGCCTGTATTTTAGAGCTTACATTCCAGAAATCATTTCAGGTAAAGCTCAGAATTTCATTTCTTTATATATTTCATGCATTTGGTCAGCTTTTTGGTACTAATCAATGTGTCAGCAAGGCAGCTTTTGCTGATAATAATGACAAATATATATATGCTACACAGTTCACTATCTGCTTTTCGGCAGTCAGATTACTTTGTTAATACTGTGTTGGCAGCATCTTTTTGTTTAAAATATTTCTAAGTGATTTCACTGGGTTTGGAGATGACATTTCTTTTGTTACTTTTGTTAGTAAATAAGAGTAAGTGGTTACATTTATGCTTGAGAGTCCAAATCAAAGTTACTGATGCATTCTGATTTCCAGAATGTGTTAGATGAGTGTTCAGTACTTTTGAAAATCATTATGCCCAGAAAAGAAGCTTCACCAGGGACCACTTCTTAAACTCTTGCTGCTTTGCCCTTAGTTGGGTAGCTTACATCTGCTGTTCCTTCAGATGAGCTGCCCTTTGGCCTTTGCTCCCTAAGGAGATATATAGCATTTGCACCAGAGAAATGTTCCGCATCCCATAGTTGTTCCCTGAGATATCCAGTCAACCAAGAAACTTATTTTCTTCATCTTAGTCCTGAGGGAAAACTTCAATTTTGGGAGCAGATCCTTTCAGTTGCAGTTTGGAATCTACTGCCTTCTCTACTGAGGAGGCATAGCTCCTACAGCTGCGCTTTCAATGACAGTTTTGCTTCGAAGGACTAGCTCTGAAGTTCTCTCTCCCAAGATCTAACTCTTTATGGGTGATCACACTCATACAGGATGAATTCAGCAGCCCTGCAAGTCACTTCACTGTTCATTTTCACTTTCATATTCAGAGTACAGCAACCTGTGATTTCTCTGCTTCACTCACTTAGATACTTGGTTAGTATCTCTGCAAGAATGTGCACTGGCTTAACAAGTGTTTGTGTTCTTGGGACATCAATCCAGTTCTTCCAAAGGGGTTGGCAGGTAAAAGAACTGTGACGGTCAGCGCTCAAAGTGAGGAGGAGCTCCCAGGAGCTCAGCTCCACCACTTATTTCTCAGCAGGAGCAGAAGTATCTTCACTTCCCGGGTTTTTTTCTTTCTTTCTTTTTTTTCAAAGTTTCATACTTTATCAGTTGGATTCTAAAAAAAAAAAAAAAAAAAAGATGCAAAGATTGAAAGAATGGAGAGAAAGATAAAAAAATCTGATCTGCAAGGAAAGAAAAAAAAAAAGATAACAGGACAAGTTTAGCAATATCATATGAGATTCTGCTGGTACTTAAAATCTTGCCAGTGTTTTTGCATGAAGCAGAAAAAACTGACTATTGCACTACTTCTCTCACCTCCCTTAATTTACTGCAGGAAATTGTACAATTCTAAGTTCATCCACTTGAAAAACTTTACTTACCTCAGCTATCTAAGGCATTGCACAAATTTGAAGATACAGTGTGTTATTTCATAATCTGCCCCCATCTTCTCAGACCAACCCCTGTCAGTGATGCTGAAGAAAATTGTTTCCTTGCTCTGGCACTGATACATGCCAGTTCTCATTTCATGCTCATAGTAAGTCTGTTAAGACCCTCTAATGACCATGAATTGCTATCATTACTGAGATACTTATTTTCAGTGGAGAAGCATTTCTGATTGCACTTCCCCAGATTTGCACCAGTGCAGCCCTGCTGATTGCAATATAACTGTGATGGTGTAATACTGGAGTACCTGTGCAGGGGAGGGGACCATCTGTTATCTCATACTCCCTGGATAGAGAGTGTTATTGCTCCCATTTTATGGGGGGAAGCCAAGAAAGATTTCAAATGGTTTTGTCCTAAGCCACACAGAGATTTTGGTTAGGCGAGGTATTTGTACTCTGGCACTCAGCAGTCCTGGTCTTCTCACTGGTACACAGCTCTTTCTTGATTAGCTGCTTTATCTATGAGACACTAACTGCTCCTTTCTGTCCCTCAGGTATATTGTGATGTCAGGAACCCCAGAGAAAATTTTAGAGCACTTTCTAGAAACCATGCGCCTTGAAGCAACTTTAAATGAAGCAACAGGTGTGTACATGACAAAGGCTGTGTTATTATTACTGTATGAGATGGTCTTGCTGTGGGAACACTGCAATGTGATGCTTTGAAAAGCAGCTAGTGGTAGTGTTCCCCAGAATAAGAACTATCCACTGCTCTGAAACAACCCCAAGAAAACCTAGGAAATCCAGAATTAAAGACAACAGTCCACTCCTCCTAACCCACTCTATTGTATTTGTACTTTTGGTTCAGAGTAGAAGAGCAAAATTGCAAAAGGTGCCTAACTACTACTCATGACTTTAATTAGGCACAACAATAACAGGACAGAGCATATGTTACCACCCAAAGATAAAGGTACTCATACTTCTTGTTCTGGATGTCACTTCATATTGTGAACTATCTTGACACCTCCGGCCATTGCATTATGCTAGTATAAGTATTCCCAAATGTTCATATTATATTCAATTTAAATTACTTGTTTGTGATACTTTCCCATGTGCATTGGAAGAGTTGTTACTCAAAAGAGAAGAACTCAGCACACCATGAGCAAAGTCCCAGGAATACAGGTTGCTGCAGCTGCACTTAGGCTGATTCTCATTAGTGTAAAGAAAACAACAGAGAATTTACATTTGCTGGCTTACTATTATTAAGTATTCCAATTTTAAAAAAGTCAGGCGCAAAAAATTCCTCATAATTATGATAAAGTAATGCAAATGCAGAGACTTAATTTATATTTATCTACATAATATACCTTTATCAAGTACTTTTTACATTGCAGATGTCTGAGAAGTATATATGTGTTCTTAAATTCAGTTAATCTGTTACTGACCTCATAGTATTGGAGAAACCTGTATAGTGCTCCATAAAGGGTGGAAGAATTGAAAGATTATAGAAATCTTTCTGCAGTGTGTGTTTTAACCACTTTTAAGGAGGAAAATGATCCTTTTCATAGGTATCTGTTTGTTAGGATTACAAGCCAAATGTTATTCTTTAAGCTTGCAAGTATATAATCACAAGTTTACTATTCATAGTGTGCATGTATTGTACATTTGTCTGAAATAAATTAGGTTTTAAATCTTTTAAAACTTTTCCCCAAAACATCCAATTACAAGATTATATGTATGTTCTAATGGCATACAAAATGTCACAACACAAAACTATTTTTAGGGTATGGAAGCTTAGAGTGCTGGGAAATAGAATCTTTAGTTTATGCATTCCTTTAAAAACAGTAAAAATCCACTTTGCTCTGAATACTATGCAAAGAAAAAGTCCCACCCATCTGGACATGAGTTTTGCCAACTGAGAGATATTTTCATATATAAATTACAGTGGAAGCAATGGTGTGATATTGCATTACCCAGTTATATCGCCATATTTTTTTCTGACATCCCTTTCTTACAGGGTTTTTAAATGTTTCACTTATCTCACAAGTTGCAGTGTAGAAATGATACCCCTGGGTATTGTGTTTGTTGTTTCTCAGTGGTTCCATATAAGACTTGCACAGTTTAGAAGTAAAATAAAGTTTATTCTTATGCCAAACTTATTCCAACCTCTGCAGCCAGGCTTTATGAATCCTTCTTCTTGTCAGAAATATAAAGATAACACAAACTGGGATTTACACCAGCACTACCACAGATCATTTTAACAGAAAAAATAACATGCCATTTTTTGCCCGAGAAAACATCAATCATATTGTTAATATACATTTTAATGTAAATAAATGTAGCAGCTGTGATACTTTTGAATCAAAATAAAACCAGAAATGTGACTGTCCATTTACCTCTTTTAGGCCTTCTGCTCATTGCTAGGAAATCAGCAAAGAAGTAAATTACTTGCTTTCTCCTGTGTGGTACATCCTAAATGTGCTGTCTGATGGTTCCCTGAAGCAAAATGCAGCAGCATTTCTTAAGTACCCAGATGTGGCAGGTCTGATTCTTCTTATGCTGCTATCTCTACACCTGTAGAGAAGCATGTCCAAATATTTTGCTTTAGCACAGATGTGGGTTTTTTTCTGTGCCAGATTTCCCTTTGACACAGGGAAATGCCTGTTAAGTGCAATAAAACTCATGCAGACAAGAATAAAAGCTTAATATTTCAGCTTATATTTGTTCATTCCCCGTTTTCATACTTAATGACTGCAAACAAAGTGCAAAAATACCCCTTTATTATCTGCAGAGGGCTAATAAGATATTTCGGCTGAAAGAAAACTCATCCTTGTGAGCCCCAAGCTGTTTGCAGGGGCTTAATTGACTGTTTTCTTTCTTCTCTCTTCACAGATTCTGTTTTAAATGATTTTATTATGATGCACTGTGTTTTTATGCCAAATAGTCAGCTCTGCCCAGCCTTGATGGCGCAATATCCTTTCGTAAGGGAAAAGTAACATCCCTTTAACAGCTGTCCCTATTGGTGATGAGACTGAAGCTTCTCTCAAGAAGTACATCATGTTTCATGGAGGCTGTGCCTTGAGGGTAGGTTCTCGGTGTCTGACTAACAGCTGTCCATAGCTCAACAACTCTGAAACGAATAGTGTATACTCATGATGAGATATAGCCCTGGAGCATGAAAACTGTATCTTTCCTGTATCAATTACCATTCCAACGGGAAGAAATATAATGTTCCTCCACCAGATAAGTGAAATTACATAAAGGTTTAGATTACTCTTCCTGTATCCTTTCTGTCTGGCTTGTTTTTTGCTGAACTATGGCATCTAGATTTTAACTAAGTTGTGTTTTAGTGATTTCAGTGGTCCACTACATAGATTACAAGCTGCAAACTGCCTTAAGCAAAAGGATGCCTAAACTAGTAGAATAATGAGTAAGTAGTCCTAGGTGCTGTCATGATAGTTAGGAATAAAAATAATAATAGTCTATCGCAAATGTTAACAAACTGCAATAAACTTCAGTTGCATGCAGATACCTCGGGGCTGAAAGCTTACAGTGGATAGCATTGAGAACTGGAGGTGATTCTTGGAGCATCTGCATGTTGTACAGAAGGAGTCTGTGCAATGTCCATCAGTCAGTTACTGGCAGGTCATTTAGTTTGGGGAGCTGAGAGTTTTCCTTGTGCACGGTGACTTGAAGCTATCAAGTGACAAGGAACATTAAATAAACACATAATGTTTTCTGGTTTATAGAATTCTGACAGGAGTATAACAACTTCAATTCCCTACTTATTTTTTTAGAATCGGATTGGTGTGAAAGTGTGCTTTCCTTAAAGCTCAGCGGGGCGAGTGACATCTGGGAAAGCTAACACTGAAACTGCAAAATAGAGCATCGTGTCCTTGTCTGGCAAGCTTGAGAATCCATTTATGTTACTCCTAGCAAGGACAGTAATTGTTTTGAAAACCTTTGGACCCATAAAACTGATCTGCAGAAAATTGTTCATACACCTGAAACAAGCACATATTTCAAAACCACACAGTTTTGGATATCAAAAGTATTGTGAAATGCTGTTGCTGACAGCTTTGAGAGAGGAAGAAAAGGGCAGCACTTTTTATGTTGGTTGGTTTTTTTTTTTTTCTTTCTGATTTATTTAGCTCATATTATTCAATCAGTCCATTTGAGACTCGGGCTTGTCTATCCTCAGTTATAATAGTATACCTCTGATACCCAATAACTAGGAAAATCGGATGCATAAGCAAAATGTACCTCATTGTTTATAGGGGAAAAGCTTTTCTGAAGATCAAAGTGGTAATGTCACTTATGTATATGCATTCACTTGTGATGAAATTTATTCTGGAGAGGAGGCTAAGACCATGGTGTTAAGTGGGTCATAGCAGGCATCATGCTAATTCTTTCCAGAGAGAAAGAGGGCTGGAAGTAACTGGTATCCCACTGCTTTAGTGTCAGTTTTTCCTAGAGTTGAATTACTGTTTATTTGGTCTGTTCTGAATATGGAAAATCAAACTGCTCTGTTGATTGTACTATTGAAATTTATTGTTGGGAGTTAAAAGGTTGCAAACAAAGCTCATCTTTTTTGAGCAAAATCAGTCTACAAAAATGTTTGCTGGTGCTGTGAGACTAAGGAGAGATTAGTTATGTTCAGCGAGGAAATTAAAAAAAGAAAAAGAAGAAAGGTGATTCAGTCAGAGACAGCTTTTGCTCCAGCTCCCAGTTTTGAATCAATACAAGTCTATTTTCCTACACCCACTTAAGGTACTATTTTAGCTAGCAGCATGCGAGTGTGAGTACAGCTAGACCACTGTAGTGCTTTCAAGCATAGTACAGGGTATAAATTATTTGGTATATAAATTGGTATAAATTATAAATATTGGTATAAATTATAAATTATATTATAAAAAAACCCCACTTCTTTTACAGCAGCATTTTGTCATCTGTAATTTCTTTAATCCTAAAAGGAGTGGAAGAGTACACCATTTTGGCTAAGTAACATTATTGCTTGCTGCAGATTCTGTGGTTATACTGTGCTGTCCCTTGGCACACTACTCTCTTTTTAGTTATTAAAGCATATGAGTCCTGTAATATCAAAAAAATCACATACTACTTTTTAATAGGGAAGCAAAGGGCATGCTCCCCTGTCCTGGATCAGGTCATCAGTCCTGTGTGTTGGACCAAGGCCCTAGGGCCCCTGTTTCCCTCTCTTCTTCACAGAGATGGAAATGGACAAATTCTCAGAGCTTACAGCTTGTCAGAGGGAAGCAGGGCAAAGCCCAAAAGAGAACTTGAAATAGAGTAGCATCTCCAAAAGTGCACTTGGCATAGTGCCAGTGTGTGAGCATGTGTGCAGGTGTGCATCTTTTTAAAGGACTACTGTCTAAATACTTATGAAGTGTAAAATTCTTTTGTTCTTTGTAGAAGATAGCCCTTTGGCATGTTTCTGTATGAATGTTTTGTGAACCTCCTTCACCATCATGCCATCAAAGTAGTTTGCATTCTGTTGTAGTAATGGGTGCTGATTTTGCAGAACTCCTGGTATGGTCAAGTGTTCCTCTGCAGGGAAGAACATGCATCAGAATTACTTCCATTTTGGAGTGTATGCTAGACATAATTAGAAATATATATATATATATATATATATATAAAAATCAAACCATGTTGGTGTTGATAAGTATTTCACAATTATCTGACACTTGTTGCAGGTATACATGCTATTTTACTTCTGATTGCAGTCTGCAGTGAAGCTTCATCCTGTAGGCCCCTTAAAAATGGCAGAACCCTTCATTGACTTTCCCTGTGATAATGTTAATAAAAGAACAATTAATATAAATGAACAGTAAAAAGACAGAAAAAATGACCAGTGCCTGTGATGAATCAGTTAGTAACGAAGTAAAAATACATGAAATAACTACAGTGTTTGAAAGGTAAAAATGGCGTGAGAAAAATTACTCAGTAGAATATTAGAACACATGGCTTACGATGTATTATTTACTTCTTATGACCCTTTGACTAATTTACTCCCATAAATTTACTGACATGTTTAGTTCTCTAGTAATTTTAAACCTTTCCAAATGAAATTACAATGCAGATTTCTGGAATTTTGTCAGTCAAACAAGCATCTCACTAACCCTGGTAGCATGTCAAATCTGCAAAGGTTTTGGGCAGGGGGATCATTTGTAAAGTGTCAGTTAATAGATACTTTTCCCCATTATCTTTTATCTGTATTTGTTAGAGAAGTGCTTCTAAATCAGAAGCTTGAAAGAAGTATCTTAGATAATGTTAATTTTAATTAATATTTTAAATTTCTAATTAATATTTTAAAGTATTTTGTTAGAGCAACTGAAAGTGCACCTTGAAAGGATGCTGGACTTCCCTGTGAGTGAAAAAAGTGTCAGGATTTTAATATTAAGCATTGCTATATTGTTGG
This sequence comes from Microhierax caerulescens, assembly GCA_035590215.1. NCBI lineage: Eukaryota > Metazoa > Chordata > Aves > Falconiformes > Falconidae > Microhierax > Microhierax caerulescens. The sequence continues at coordinate 20,017,648 of JAVJGJ010000061.1, read as the reverse complement.
GAAAAGTATTATTCTTGACAATCCAGAATCAGAATTTTGGTATCAGAGAAGGAAAGTTGAAGATGTTACTGCACTCGTTCTGTGCTTACTGCACATTCAGCCATGAGTTTATTGGGAAGCAGTTTAAATATATATTGATAACCTCTGATCAGTGAGAAGGTGGCATACAAATTTTCATATACTGTTTCTGCTGGGAATTCTTCTTCATTTTTGCATAGGTTAAAGGCTGAAATTATCTGAGTTTATTGTCCATTGTGCCTTTACCTTTTTCTTGGTTTCTTCCTTTCAATAGGTGTTACTTTGGCCTTTTTGTTAGTTGCATATTTTCGTAATGTTTACACTTCCTAATGAAAAGGTCAATGAAACATTTCCCATTTGTTCTTATTGTTTATTACAAAATAACTGTCACAAAGTATTGTGTCCCAAATATGCTTTATTTGATAGAGTGGGAACTTCTGACTTCCTCACAAGTAAAATGAGGCTACTGCAGGATCTATTATTTTACCCCATGCCTCTAGGCTGTGAACTTCCAGGTCCCCCTACCATAATGGGACTGAGGTTCACCTTGGGTTGCAGTAGCTTCTAAAAACAAAAAGGAGTAACACTGGTCATTCATTCCAGTAGTCTTCACAAATGGAAGACTGGATTTGTTAATACACACAAAGTGACATTTTTCATTTTCAGCTGTCTCCAAAGAAGAACAAGGAGAAATATCCTACTTGTCTCCACAGTTAATACTCTTCCCTATTGCTCCAAATATCATTTGTGTTCTGCTCCCCTACCGCAAATGTCTCTGTGGCGGGATTGTGATCATTCCTGTGCTCTTCAGAGAATTCACTGTCTTTCTGCTTTTTAGTATGAACATGAAAGGTTTGCAAGTCTTTATGCTAGCATCAGTTAGAAATCAAAAGTATTTATTTGGAAAGCTATGTTTGAACACCCTGAAAATGGTTTGTTGCAAGTCAGTTGTTTGTGAATTCGTATTGGGTTTGATATTTTCAATCACTGAGTGTTCTCCTTGACACCATGGCACCTATCATGCCCAGCCTTCCCAGGGTACAGAGCAGGAGAAAATGGATTATGCCCTCAACAATAAAAGGCGAGTCATTCGACTGGTTCTGCAGTGGGCTGCTTTATACGGAGATTTACTACAAGAAGATGAAGCAGCAATGGCCTTTTTGGAGGTATAAAGGAATTGTTGTATCATTGTACTGAAAAGTACCTACCAAGCAAGATAAGCTGAAAGCCCGTTTCCAGTCTGTAGGATTCTGTTACGAACTAAAGAGGAATAGGTCATTTCAAAGTGCAAACTCATAACTGTGTTCTTGGGTTTGGCTGCAGACAGTATATGCACTACAACAGTGCTTGAACCATTGTCAACCTCTGGACCTCTGAAAATACCTGCCAGAGTTGCAGACCCCTTTCAAAGCACTGCATGGGTAGATTGCTTTATAGCAATGGATGAATTTGCCTTTTTTTAGTATTTTCTTGTGGATGGTTCAGAGGCTGTACAGCTTGAACTGGGGGGGCTCTTTATGCCTGCCTAAGGTGTGCCAGGAAGAAGCTGGAGGGTTCTCTCTACAAAACGAAAAATCCTTTCCAATTGAGTGAAAGCTGTACTACAGCCTTTATAATTTTCCTTTCCAATGGAGTGAAAGCTGTACTACAGCTTTTATAACTTAAGACCTTTGTCTTCAGAACCCTTCTGATCCCTTAAAATCTTAATCATTTAATTCTGCAAACATTGGTTGTAAAGTCTTTGTGGTAGGTGCCATATCCTTGTGCCTTTAAGATAAAATGCACTGCCAGTGTCATGTTAAATAGTCTTGATTGCCATTATTGCTATATATTATGTTTATAGGACACAGTCCCATATGTTACTGGCTGAATGGAAGTTCTTGCCCCAAAGAGCTTAAAACTGAACGTAAGATAAGTGTTACAGGGGAACAGAGAAGGGCCTTAAGAAAGCTTTTCATAATAGACAAGCTTTGGAAACATACACAGTGTCTTTGATTAGTCCAGAAGGTAAAGAACAATTACTAGTTGCAAGGACATAGATCCTTCTTTGGGACAGTTTTATGCATGTGTGGCAGGAAGAGGTCTAAATAGGGTTATTGTCATGGACAGGAGTAGCTGAGAGTCAACAACTCAGTAGCAAATGAAACACTAACAACTGCAACAGTGGTGAGTAAAAAAACCATCATGCCAGTTTATTTGTGAATTTTATAGTCTTTATCCTTGATAATCTCAAAATGCAGGTTTTGCACAAACAGTCAATGGTTACACAGTGAGCTAAAGAGCCTCATCAGACTTCCCTTCTGCCTGTGTAACTTCTGCTTCAAATCAGCTGGAGATAAACATGTAGAAGTAATAGAGGGTTGGGCCCAGCATGTGTTCCTCTATGCAGATTATCATTCTTTATAATCATTAAGCTATCAGATGTCATCTCATAATCCTCTATCCTGAGTACTGCTCATTTACCCCTACGGTTATTTAAAGCCTATTCTGTATCATTTACAGGAATTTTATGTATCTGTATCAGATGATACCAGAATGATTGCAGCGCTAAAGGAGCAACTTCCAGAGCTAGAGAAAACTGTAAAGCAAGTGTAAGCACAGTTTTTGCTTCTTTCCTTCCCCTGCCCTTTTTCTCTGTAAATAGATGAAGGAAACTTATTGCATAAATCTATTAAAAAAATCAGTTCTATGAATGGCACTCAGTCATAGAAGACTGAATGTTTGCATGCAAGCTTGTTTGGATGAATGTCTGTGGCCCTCTTTTCACATCATTCTTGGAAACACCGAACTCTCATTAAAATGTTGAGAGAAGGAATAAGAAATTATGTACACAACGTTGAAACTAAACTGGATGCTTATTTCATGCTTACATGGACTTTGTATAGTATTTTCCCTTCCATGATCATAGATTAAGTATGGTATCATCTAGTCTTTTCCTATATGCAAACATGAATATGTTGCTACTGTAGCTTGACAGGTGGTCCGTGTTCTATAGGTGGTTTTGTACACAAAATCTTCCAGGTAATATTTAATTATATATTCTATGCTTTACCTTTTTATAGTTCTGAAGAACCTAAAGCACCACAAAAGAAGGTAAGATAATTTATTTGTCCATTTTCTAAAGTAAAAGCTTTAGCACAGCAAATCCATAAGCATCTTCTCTGTAGTAATCATGGATATATTAAAACAACACATTGAGAAATAGCTTTTAACATTAGGTGTCAAATTCTGCATTGCTACTCTTTTTCATGCCATTAAGTAAGAGATCTAGTTTAGTTCACGCCTACCCCATAATATTTCTTTTTGCATTAATGTCAGTCCTGATGATTCATTTTCAGCACAAAGTTCTTCTTCAGCTGTTCAATACAAGTGATGACAGAGCACAGAAACGCCAGCCTATCAGAGGCAGTGACGAAGGTGAGTTCCTTCTCTGCAAAATTTTCTTGAGCCACTGAGATTTGCACTATATTAGTCTCTCTTAAAAAAATAAGTGGTCCAAACCTAAACAAAAGTACCTACTTAGAGTTCTGAAGCCTGGCCTGAAGCAAACTGTTTGCTTTTGCTAGCCCAACATTCTCCATCGATTTGAAATGCTATCAAACACTGTGCTTCCTCAGAGGAAGATGTAAAAACCTTTAAAATAGGGAATGAAGAAAACAGATAAGAACCAGTATAGACTGTGTACTGCAGGTAATGGCAGTGCAATAAATAGTGAGTGCTGAAGGTCATGTTTGAGCCTGTCTGCCCTACATAGGCTGAGCTAACATGTACAGCTGTTCCTTTGAGAGATAGGAGTGGAGCAGATAATCATGCCATGGATTTCTGCCCTGTGGCACACAGCCTAAACCCCAAAATCTGCTGGTTTGCCCTATTGCTATTGTTTGATTCTCTGAAGAGATTAAGGTAAAATTTACAGCAGTGTATCAGAATATGATTTTCAGTTGTACTGGCTTTTCACATTGTCTTTTACTTCAGGCAGGTTAAAGCACTGCTATGTGAACAAAATCCTGAGCTCTGCTGATGAGGTCTGTTCATTGTAAACAAAGATACATGCCCCTTAAAACTCATAAATCTGAGGACTTCTTTGCAGCTGCTAGGGCCAGTCTCCCCATGGTTGTTTTGGTGCATCTTCATCACAGAAAATAGCCTCTGCTTCAAGGTATTTGATATTAAAGGATAGGTCTTGCTAGTGAACAGAAGTAAGAATAAGGGAACAAAATGCAAGGTCATATAGCTGAGAAAGCTGGTGGCATAAATCAAGCCAACGGAAGAGCCATTTCAAAGGCTGGAAGCAACTGCATATGAACAGCAGCCATCCTGGCAGGCATGCAGCTTCTGTTGTCTGTATCAGTTTTTCTTCTAGGTCTACAAAGAACAAAACAGTTCTGCTGCCAGGGAAGTACTGCTTCTTGTGTCTGTGTGGACAAGCAATGACTGCCCCTTTCATATGGCTGCACCTTTCTCATTCATAGGGCAGGCAGCACACTGAATGTTGAAAATCCAGTGGACAGTTATAACCCCAGGAGCTGCTTGGTTTGGCAGCTGCGCTGAAGGAGTATTTTGCTAACTTCTTATGTCTTACATTCATGTCACTTTGTGCTGCCTTGCTTTTTGCAGACTAATGTACTATCCTATTAATTTCTAGGCAGCCAGGAGCCTGGGTTCGTGTATTATTCTTGTGAGCCCATTTGTACTGTACAACCAAATGCATTCTTATTCTTAGGGTATTTTTCTTCATTGTCTACAACATTCTTGATCTAGCAATTACATACTTGCTTATAAAAAACAGGTTGCAACACAGTTTGATTTAAGTTCTGATTGTAACCAAAACTATTTTCAAATATATTTTGTAAATATGAAAATTATTTTCCTGTAATTAAGTGAGTTTGCAGCCAGTTTTCCTGACTCTTGAAAAGAAGTGTTGATTTAAGATATTATAATGTCTGGAACATAACAAAGTGCTAAATTAAATTGGCAGCCATAAATAATTTAGCACTACTGAAACACTAGTACTTCATGATTCACTAAAAGCTCTGGGAAATCAGAGATTTTTATACTAGAAATTGTAGAACATCTGAGGCACGGGGAGCTATCAAAACTGTAGTGATTTATTGTTGCTTTGTTTAATTTGTGAGGAGTGGTTACTGATGTAAAGTTGCGTCTCTGTTTGTTACATGTGGCATGCACAGCACAATCTTTTTTCTTTAGTTCTGTTTAAGGTGTACTGCATAGACCAAACCTATACCACTATCCGGGTACCAGTGTCTTCCTCTGTGAAGGAAGTGATCAGCGCAGTAGCAGATAAGCTGGGTTCTGGAGAAGGCCTCATCATAGTAAAGATGAGTTCAGGAGGAGGTACTGTACTTGCATCATCTTACACACTTTCTGCTTACAGTGAAGGAGAATGCTGGGAGGGATTGCAAGACTATTTCATTGAAGGCTTTTATACCCATGTGCATGTTTGGCTGGTACACAGGTTCTGCCTTAGAGGCCAGTTTCCCTACTGCAGGCACAGAATGGAGCTCACACGGGAGACAGGGAAAATGGAGAAGCTTGTGTATCTGCATGTTACAGACTAGAGATACGCCAAGTTTCCTTCACTGTAACACTTGTAAGAGTTTATTAACAACAGAAATGGGAGGTAAGCATGGATAATGTCAGGCTTACAGCAAAATCAGCAACAGCAGAAAACGCAGCAGTGCAGACATTCCAGTCAGTAGTGGTCACCACCATTCTGGCCACTCTGTCCATGCAAACCACTACTGAGCAACTTAGTGCCAAGCCCACTGACCTAGTGTTTGCAAAGGGTCAGGAATCAGCTCCCCACTATAGGCTGTGGAAACTGGAGAGCAACTGCAAGGTTAATTCTGCTGGAGAAGCGGTGTTGCTGAAGTGCTCTGGTTGAGTATGACTGCGTGGACACACACAGAGCTAATGAGAGCTGTGTTGGAAGGCATTTTTGCAAACAATGATGCCTGCCAAAACCAGCTCACTTCCTGAGAACTGACACCAGGCAGCTCTACTTTTTGCAATTGCAGCAATTTTTTATTGTCAGATTTGCCGACAGCCATCGCATGCTGGAAGAGACTGTTTTCTAAGTTACTTCATTATCTTTTCTTTACCTGTGATGCAATGCTTTTTTAGCACTGCTGTAATGAGATTTGCGTACAGCTGCATTTCATCACCACCTTATGCAGCTGCTGTCTTCCAAGCCAATTTCTATTAAGAACAGCTCTCCAGATGCTTACAGCTCGGAGAAGAATGGACGGAGTCCCTAATTATGGCTGAATTTTTGCAGGTAGTTTCTAGATACGGCAGCACAGGCTTCGTGACCTGTCTGTACAGTTTGGGGCTGGAATTCTAGTTCTCCATGCCAGTTCTATAGAAGACTGATTTGGGCTGAGCTTCTTGTCACATTTCTTCAGTAAAGAGGACCTTGTTGTCATCTATTTTGTGTCCTGCACATTGGTTTACTGTGAAAAATTTGTTCTCAGAATGGTGATCTGCACAGTTGTTGGATCAGTCCTGTTGTAAATTCTGCATATGTATAATAACCAATTTTTTGTTTTATATTTACAGAAAAGGTTGTGCTCAAACCTCATGATGTTTCAGTGTTCACAACTCTCAGTGTTAATGGACGGCTGTTCGCCTGCCCACGTGATCAGTTCGATTCATTGGTATGTATGCATGCAGTTCTCAGGAAGTTCAGTTCTTCAGTTTATTTGAACACTTGGCCCTTTTTGCATTACCAATGCTTTAGGTAAGAACTAGTGGTAACGTTCACAACAAAGGGCTTGTCACAGTGCCATGGGATAAGCCCTGACATGAAAACAAGGTAATGTTATAATTGCCTAAATTAGAGCAGAAATCCATCTGATCCACGTGCCAGCACTTGATCCCAGAATTCTCTGTGTCACACTGAGCATTTAGGAAGAGCTGAACATTGTCACTAAGACATGCAGTAATTCCTGATTACAGAATTATCTCCTCAAGGCCACAGGGATATATTCTTGAAGACAGATGTTACCAATTAAAGCATTCTGGAGACTTGATTCCAACAGTAAATTCCTTAAAATCTTGTTATTTCTCATCCTCACAAAATACTGTGTCAAAATTTCAAATGATTCTAAGTAGAATCACAGAAAATATTCCTGGTGGAAAGCCTGTTTTTCCTGAGGTAGAATTGATCATAAGTACTCACAGTTTATACAGTAATTCTAACAATCTCCATGGGGTCTGCTTTTATAGAGTTTGATTTGACTGTACTTTTTGTTCCTTTTATTTCATTAAAAACAAATGTCATTGCCAAGTCATGTCAGCATGAACTCTATTACTCCTAGCCTTGTTTCAGCCTCCTGTATGCTTTTAACAAGCCACTTAGTATGTATGCCTGATTTCTTTTATAGATATGGTAAAATCTGTGCTTTGCTGCTGCTTTCAATTTAGTAACCAGGGAATGCATATCCAGCATACTGTAGTTCCATGCAGAGATACCTCTTGTTCAGTTTATTAAATTCTGGTGTTCCTTTAAGGTTAATTAATCCTGCCAAGTAGATATCTTCATGGGGCATGCTACTTTAAAGCAGGGGTGTTGCATCAGTACAACTGTGCTGGGTACTTTTATATGGCTCTGAATTGTCTGTGTAGACATAGGTTTGGCAGCAAATTGTCCTGACTTTCCTTGCCTTTTCCCCTGGGCTATTTAACGTGGAGCAAGTACTCAAAATGCTACAGGGAGCTCTAAGACATGGCTGCAATGTGCTAATTTTCATCAACTGGACTGGCTTTGGTAGGAATTAGGGAGGAACATTCAGCACCTTGAAAAAGGTTCTCAGCACTGTGTAACAGAATACATCCCCTTATCTGCTGCAGCTTTTCAAGGAGGTATAAACAAACTGAATAATGTTACAGCCTTACCTGCCTCATAGTTTAATCCTTCCATGTTCCAATTTCTGGCTGCTGCCTGTACATGTACATTTATTTATGTTACACTTGGCAATTCCCATGTGAAAATTGTTCTAGGTTAGATGAATTTTCAAATATGCAGTGAGTTTACCTTGAAGTGTTTCTTTCCTAGTCTTGGAAAATATGTGTTTGTTATGGTAACAGCTATGTTGTGTTTGTCTCCAAATAGGGGAAAAAAGCCCTTTTTCAGAATGTGGGCAATTCTCTTTCTACAGATTTCCACAAATTAGGATTTTCTACACAAAACTGCTGTACTTTTAATTCATGCTCTGTCTTAAACTAAAGAAATTTTGTGTTTGTGCAGATCCCAATTCAAAGCAATCTGCAGCTGTAATAAGATTGATGGCTGTCCTGATTTTTTTTCAACAGTACTTTTCTTACATACACTATTTTTTGAAATTTTAGATGGAGCTTTAAAGGAAATAATACCTGTGGTTTAGTTTAATAATTTTAAATTCATTTGTATTGTGATGATATTCGAAAGGCAAGTTTTCCCTAGAGTACAAAACAAGAACTCATACAGAAATAAAACTCCTACATACTGTGTGTTATTGAGAAAGTAATTTGATGTATTAATTCAGTCAGTACTTTTTCTGAGGGAATTATAATATTTTTATATAAAAGGGAATCCATTTAGTAAGCTCATTTTTAATATTGCATTATGTAAATATGGTCTGTTCATCTTGCAGAGTCGGTTGAGTTTGTCCTCAGAAAGGATCCTGTGGACAGTTCAGTGCTCTGCAATTATCTAACAAAGGCCCGATGAGAAATGGGGAAACTTGGAAGGGAACTCTGCTGCCCTCTCCTGGAAACAAAACAATGAAAACTTGGGTTCACAAGACACTTGACTGATGTCGCTAGTGCATTTGAATTTGCAGGAGGGCTGGTTGATAGTAGTTTAGCAGCGCTGGTTCAAACACTTTGACCCTAATATATACAACAGACATACTTCAAATCTGACTTGATCTCAAGTCATGTTATAAATCTCACCTTAGTATAAGATTCACTTGTGTGCAAAACTCACAATGTGTATCACATCTCGTTCATTGGGTGGTATGGAAGCATCTTTCAAAAATGTTTTATACCTGAATGGTTTAAAGGATCATTTCTCATAAGATTCTGTGTGTATAATTTTACTTAGCATAGCCAGGAGTTTTGCAGTCACAAAAGTGGATCCCTGTACCGTCAAAGAGGAAGTATGAGGCTTATTTTACAAATGATCAGAAGATCTTGCAATCAGTGCAGATTTCTGAAGTACGGCAGACGTAATTCTCATTATTAGAGTCACTAACTTGCAAAAGTATTTGGCTTGTGCTTTGTGGCCTAGTTATTTGTATACGTGAAAAAGGAAACCGATAACAAAAGCTTTGTTGAAAGACCTATGCTCCTAACCAAACATACATGCTTTAGTTAGCACAACATGTATTGAAGTATTTATTTCTGGCTTCAAATTTTAGAACAATGCTAAAAATAACACGCTGAGAACAGTCTGTTTTATTTCCTTACATTGCCTCTGAAGAGCTTTCAGAATTTTCCTGACTATCCTGTGCATAGTGGATACTGATTTTGCAAGGGCTTCTCATTTCCTAAAGCCAGCCTGTGGTTAAAAGCAAACTTCAGTTTTACTTTAGAAACATGCTTAGGAAAGTGGTCACTGAAAAAAAAAAGTCAGAAGCATTATGGAAGAAAAGCACCAGTCATGCAATTTAGTATTTCTAAAACATTTTTATACCATTTTTCCATTTGTAGGCACCATTACCAGAACAAGAAGGACCATCTACTGGTACAGTAGGAACGTTTGAACTCATGAGCTCAAAAGACTTAGCACATCAGATGACAATTTATGACTGGGAGCTCTTCAACTGTGTGCATGAGGTATGAAGATCTATCTATTCAGCAGATCAGAATCTGTTAGAAAATGTTTAGTTGTACATTGTAGGTTTGTTATTTGTGAAACTTTCTCTAAGCTTGAATTTCAAAAGGTACTATAATAAAGTCACTTACAAGTTCTGAAGGTAAAAGACATTCTTAATTTTATAGGCAAATTGCAAAAAATAAAGTTAAGCTTCTCCTGGACACATGTTGCTTATTCAATTGCTTTTGTTTAAGGTATTAAGCTATTTATACGTACTCTGTAGTTATGCTTTTAGCATGCCTCAGCTATTGTCTCCTGGGTTTGTACCCTGAATTCTTGTCATCTGTACAGCAATAAACATAAACTGCAGAGGAATTTTCAGGCTAGATACTCACCTGCTCATTCTTAGCCTCTTTCCTCTGTCAAAAAGATGAGATTTCTAAAAAAAAATAATCCCAAACTATTTTCTTTTTCCTAGCTGGAATTGATCTATCACACTTTTGGAAGGCACAATTTTAAAAAGACCACAGCAAACCTGGACTTGTTTTTAAGAAGATTTAATGAAATTCAGTTCTGGGTGGTCACAGAGATTTGTCTTTGCTCTCAACTCAGCAAGCGTGTTCAGCTTTTAAAGAAGTACATTAAGATAGCAGCCCAGTAAGTATACAATCATCTGTCAGCTGGAATGAGGTTCAGTATGGTCAATTTGTTGTTATTTTTCTTTTTTCAAGCAGCCATGCACAGTAGAGGTTAAAACCTTCTCTATTTGATAATTCAGTCCATTTCCATATAGGGCTGTATAGAACCTTGTTAATAGATACTCTTCTTTCCTGTCCTGTTCTCCATTGCTCCTTGATCTGTGATCTCTTAGGGCCATGTTTTCACATCAAATTTGTGAGTAAATATATTTCAGTTCATTAGGACAACCCTTCATTTACCCTTACATGCATTAGCAAATATTAATATATGTGAATTGGTAAACAGTAACAGAACCGAGCCTTAATTTTCTTGAGAACAGAATCATTTCTGGTGCAGTTCAGGAAAACCATTCTCAGAATTGCCCTGAGCGGGAAAAACCAAGAGGGGAGAGCAAAGAGGTGTAGTATGGAGATGATGAGACACATGTTGCCCTCAGCCCACTTGGGATGTTTTTCTAATACTTTTGTTTAAAAATGCAACAGGATGAATGTTCTTTTTTGTTACTGAGTGCTGGGTCTGAGGTTGGATAGGAGGCAATTCTTGCTGTCTTCTGTTCTCTTACTGGTATTAAAACTGAAACTCTTTGGAGCCTTTGTGCTAGAGGTGCTGGCTGTGACACCTTGTCCCTGAAGTCAAGGCAAGGCTGTGCCTGGCTGAGGAGAGAGCAGGGGTATGTCCCTGCCCAGAGTAGCTGCGGGTTTTTATGGCTGTTGCCCTGCTCCTTCCTTCCTCCCTGCCCAGGTCAGTGGCGGTGGTGGTGCGGCATGGCGGTGTCGGTGCGGCATGGCGGTGTCGGTGCGGCATGGCGGTGTCGGTGCGGCATGGCCATGTCAGTGCAGCATGGTGGTGTCGGTGTGGCATGGCGGTGTCGGTGCAGCATAGCGGTGTTGGTGCAGCATAGTGGTGTCAGTGAGGCATGGCCGTGTTGGTGCGGCATGGCGGTGTCAGTGCGGCATGGCGGTGTCGGTGCGGCATGGCCATGTCAGTGCAGCATGGTGGTGTCGGTGTGGCATGGCGGTGTCAGTGCGGCATGGCGGTGTCGGTGCAGCATGGCCGTGGCTCACAGTGCTGCTGAGGGCTGCCGCAGGTGCTGCCTCTCCGAGTGGCCTGTCACTCTGGGCACAGTCACTGGGGACCTTTAGGCAGTCTTGCTGAACTTACTGAAGTTACTATTTGCAGATAAACCACGAGGTTTAACTTTTTTGCATTGCTAAAGGCAGCAGTGTGATGGCAGAGCGCGACAGGGCTGTGATGGCACCCTCCTGCCCGTGGGCAGGGCAGGCTGCCTCGGGCCTGCAGCTGCGCCCAGCGGGAGGCTCCAAAACCCAGCGGTGGGCACGCCATCAGGAGCAGGCTGCTGTTCAGAAAGGGGCAGAATTTCCCTCTTTAGTCCCTAAAAACACACATTCGGCCTACGGGGCACGGCGTTCGCCTGAGCGCCGGGCAAGGCAGCCGCCGGGCGGGCGGGCCGTGTCCAGCAGGGGGCGCTGGCGCCCGCGCACCGGCGCCGCCGCGTCTTCCCCAGAGCCAGAGGCGTGAGAATGTGGTAAATTAAGAGACAGCAGTAATTTCCATAAACGCTTGAAATCAAGTCTCCTAAAAATTACAGTTAAATATCTCCTTAATAAGCCGCCCTAGCCCGTGGGTTCCTCAGTGTCATGGGTCTAACTCTATGCTATTTACAACAGCTTGACAACCTCCTGTTTACTTCCATGTTTCTGGTATCGCTGCAATGCTAAAAATAAATAGCTAAAAGTGGTCTGTGCCGCTGAGCCCTCTTTGTCTGCTAAAAGCAGAGAAATGCGAAGCACAAGATTTTCCCGTGTGCAAAGTGAGCGAGCAGGTTTAATTGCGGCGGCTGGAGGGGCCAGGGAAGTTGTGCCAGGCAGCTGCCCTCTGCGCAGCGTTGCCATGGCAACAGGTGCCACCGCCTGCCTGCAACACCCACGGCTGCACCCCAGGCAGAGGGCACGGAAAGCCGGGGGGCTGCATCAAAGGTGAGGGCCCAGGCCTTGCAGCAGTGTCTTTGAGGCAGTTTTGCTTGTGAAGAGCCTTGAGACGTAATGAGAACTTTACCCTACCTAGAAGTACTAGACTCATTAGAAAAGTGTTTGGGGAGAGCAGCTCAGTGCTGTGCCATTAATCTTAGGCATGACTGGTGGTAACGAGATGCCTTGCACATACCGATTTTCAAAGACGACTGTTACTGAGCACCCAGGTTCAGTTCTGTGGCTCGGGGAGCAGACGGCGTTGCAGAAGGCACATAATTTTGTACCTGCCACCCGCACACCCTGTGATACGTGCTCCCTGTCTGTGCCAGTAAGCGCGAGGCCGAGTGCTGGCTCACGCAAGGCCAAGTGCTGGCTCCAAGTGCTGTGCACATGTGCTTTCTGCTCCAGGAGCTGGTTTTGCCTTTGCATCTGCTGGGAAAGGATGTAGAGGTTTCCAGGTTCATCTCTGTTCTCCAACTATTGTAGGATTAAACTTTCAAACAAAAGGCAGAAGTTAACTATGTTTCCTATGGTGGGTTCTTCCCTACTAATTATATTAGAAAGACCTGCTAGGATGCACTTGTGCATACTCTTATGGATATCCACAAACCCAGTTTGTGTGCATTTCCTCTTTGCAGATAAACCCACAGGCTGTTTAGAAGCCTTCTTGTGCATCACTATACTCAGGCATTTTCATTCTGTATTTGAAAATGATTCTTTCCAACACATGCATATATTCGAAGCTCAGGAAGCCTGTAAGAAATTTTTGAAGGGTGTATGTTTACAGAGAAAATGCCAAGACGAATATGCTTGTCTAAGTACTGAGTGATTTTAACCACATGTGTGTTTGTCTTGGAGACAAGGTGTGTACATACGTCTGTGTTCACAATTCATCCTAACGGAAAGATTTTTCCAATGCAGTCTGTTTTGGGAGGCAGAGGGACCTCTGCTCTGAGCAGGCTGTGGTGCTTTGGAGGATCTGCTTTCTGAAATTTTACAGACAGCATATATGCAGCACTGTCCCTAGAGAACCGCCTTACAGTGGTCTGGAACTGAGCTATGTAGTGTAGAGCCCATAGAATTTACAGAAAATTTGGTGTAGAATGTCATACATCTAGACGGATTTTTATTTTTAACTTTGTTAAATTACATTGCTTAAAAGGGTGTTTGGCAAAACTTTTCCTTTTTAAAATGAAAGATAGATGGAAATTACATATTGCAGATACATTTGCAGCTGCTTACTATGTTTGAGCACTGCTGTTGTGTGGTACTAATTTTTCTTACCATGCCACAATTTATTCTCAATGTCACAAGCTGTGGACAGATATCCCTTTCTGGATTTAGTTGTGCCTGGGGAAGAGGTTATCACTGACAGCCTATCCTGGCTGCTTTTCATCCTTATCCCCTCTCACATCCACTAACGAGGCACTCCTTGACCTGCTCTAGTCAGAACAAGTTGGCATAGCTTCAGCATTTCAGCTCATCGTTGCTAACCTTGCTCACTGTCCCTAAACTGATGTGGGAGAATTTGTATGAGCAGCTCTGCCAGAAGATCTGAGGGGGCAGCAGTCTCCAACAGACAGACCATCAGATAGGAGAGATCGTTTTTTCACAGGCTCAGTGTTCACACAGTGCAGACACAAGTGAGGCCCAGATCTAAAGGACTCACCCACTCAATACAGCGAGTGTGGTGAAATGGAGGGACAGAGAGAACAGAGTAACAATAGGGTGATGTGGCAATTATCCAGTTGGACAGTAGGATGTGATGACTGTACTAATTTCATCTGGAGCTGAGGATACCTCAGAGAAGCTAAGAGCTTCAACAACAGATAAAAAAAAAAATCTATCTGAGAATCATAGCTTGAATCTTGCAGAAGTTTTCTTGATAAACAGTACAACAAGCAGCGACTGAGGTGCTGAAATCAAATGTTGGCAAATCAGCTGGGAAAAACAGCAAATTATTTGCAGGGACTTAGTGTGACACAGATTTATGATATATAGGCTTTATTCTTTCTCTTTTCTTCCCATTGAGTCAACAAGCCACCTGATGTGGCCCTAGCTGAGCGGTTGTGTGGGCTGTTCCTGCCTGATTGTGTCTACTCCTGCATATGGTGTATTGGATCTTCCATAATAATCACTTACATGTTCCAGTTTTTTTCCTCATTGATAACATAAGTTCTCCTTTGCATTAGGGATGAAGTGTGACCTACAGCTCCTAGTGCCCAGGGCCTCTTTAATGATGCTGGTAACAATGGCAGTTCTTTGCTTGAAACATCCTAGAGAGTTCCAGAATCTATACATACTAGTTAGAAATCATATATAGCAAGAGAGGTCATTGACATACAGGCATCTCTAGACAGCTGGTCGTCTCCCTTTAAAAGGACTCTGTGCACCTGTAAATTGCAATGAAGACCATCTAGGGACAGCTTCCAGCATTCAGTAGCTGTTCAGAAGCTGTCAGTGAGTTCTGCAGCAAATGAGGTTGTAAAACAGTGGCTTCCCATTTCTGGTATTCCCTTGGACTGAATTGAGCCCCGTTTCAGGAGTGTGTTCCTGGCCGGGGAGGAGCTTCAAAGACTCCTTTAATGTCCTTGCAGGATCTGGCACCCAGTGGAGTGGAAGCAGGAGGTCATTTTAGGAGGGGAAAGGAGCCTCCAGAGTGCGGTGAATTACTCACTCGTTGGTGAGGTGGTGTGCCGCAGGCACGCTGGCCGGGGCTGCCCAAATTGTTACATCTGTGCTAGATGCCTGGGTACAGCTCTCTTAGGGTTTGCCATGTGTACTTCTGCCCTGACTGAGACATACAACTTAAAACCTGGTCCTTTTTGTTTCAGCTGTAAAGAATACAAAAATCTGAACTCCTTTTTCGCCATTATTATGGGACTGAGTAATGTTGCTGTGAGCCGTCTTTCCTTAACATGGGAGGTAAGTCTTAGCTAAAATCCACTGCCAAGAAGTTTGGCTGGGATTTGTGCTTTTAGTTAGCAAAAATATCGCTGGGGCCTTTGTTATTGATAAAATTAGATCTACTAAATTCAGCTTCTGAGCACCTTTAGCTAAGGCTGACAATTTTTATTAGTAAGGCAGTATACCCATAGATGGGTTGAATACTCACCAGCAGTTACCAGCAGTGACAACAGCAGCTTCTAGTGGTGAGCTAAACTGCCCAACAGGATGAGCAAGTTAGCCAGTTAACCTCTTAATTAGCCCATCCTCTGTTTGACTTTACTGATCATTTAGTGAGATCATTCCACAGATACTCCTCCAAAATGTATCCTCTGTTAATACAAACTATTTTCTGATCTCCATATGGACTCTGTTGCCCTATTAAAATGTGGGATTGTCCTAACCAGTTCTGGTTTTCTCTCTGACAAGCATTGCCCTGCTTTCTGTCAGTTTGGCCTTCATTCTCAGGGCTTCCACCTTTTTCTTTGGCTTTGCTCTTTTGTATGTGAATATATAAAATGGGTGCGATGTCCAGCAGGGTGAGGTAGCAAGTGCGTGTAACCACTAAGAACACACTGGTTGTCAAAAGCAGTGCAGATTCGAATACACATGTATTTTTTTCATTAGAAATTCAGAACAGTTAACATGACTGAGGTTATTGATGCAAGTGAGACCAAAATTTGTACAAGTCTAAAAAATTGCTCTGAAATAGAAGATCAGCTGAGAAGACACCAGCCCAGTTTTCTAAAGTACACCTTGCAACTGACAAATGTGATCAGTGCTGAAGGCAAAGATTTGCAGATCAGTTTCTCAAAGTAACGACCCTTCGTTTGTGGCTACTGAGAGGAATAGTTGGGAGAGCTGAGACAGTACAAGAGTAGCGTGGCAAGAGAAGAGGGAATTGAACATATATACTATATACAGCAATCTGAAGTGGGCACAGGGTCTGAGCTGGAGGGGCACAGATCATTCGTGGGTGTGGGTATGAACTTGAGTTCAGAGAAATGTTATCACACTCTGGTTTTGTAGGGCAGTCAGTTTATCAAGAGAATCTCTGCAGCTTGGTTTTTAGCCAGATGTATATACAGAATATAACTAAACCCAAACACATTGAAACCTGAATTTTTGCTATATTATCATGCATTTACATTAGTTGCATGCACAAATTAGGTATTTGCAGGTGCAAATGTCCAATTATACCACTTATTTCACAAATACCTAATCTGTATGCATATGCAAACTAGGCGCAGAGTTGTTGACACACATCATTAAAAATTAGGCCCTTGCTGTGGCACAGTGTAAATAGCTTGCTAGGGTACACACTCCAAATGTAGAAAGTATTGCAAAATATCATTTCTGCACTATAAAGTCTCTATTAATTTTTAATGTTACCTGCTGCCAGTAATAGTCTGATTTAATCAGCAAATATAGAGAAATTTCTTATTAAAATGAGAAAGCTGACATATTCTGAGTGCACATGAAACATTACTGTGATCTCTCTAACTAATTTATAACATATCCTGTAGTCTTTATAGTAAAATTATTATGTATAACATAACATGAGGGGGAAAGAAAATACTTCGTAAAGCCCATCTCATTGCGATCACTGCATGATCAACTGACCATATTTGTGTAGGCATTTTGGACTGAAAAACTATTCATTAATTTATACCCCAGAAAGCAGTAGAGGCTCTTGGCTGCTGGGCAGGTCAAGAATTTAAGTGATAGTTGGTGAAACATTAGCATGAACAAAAAAACCTCCTGGAAATGCCCAGGCATAGATTTGAATGTTGCAAGGGCAGTTCATCATTGGTATGAATAATTAAGCTGAACTACCCCTACGCAAGCCGTGTGTAAATTATATTTTCAGATAGCCTATATTCAGGAATGTCCTGAAACCATCGGCTTCAGCTTCTGCTTACATTCTGAATTCAGTGATTGCAATGTGAGCCAAACAAAAATCTGAATCTAAATATCCCAAAGGAGTAAATTCAAGTTGGGGTTTAAATCAGGATCCAGGTTTCATGGCTGGTCCCGTCTCTATTTATAATCTGGTTGCTAGGAAACATGTTGTATTTTAGATTAGCACATTGTTAGACATATCTGGCAAAAAGAGCACTTTCCTGACTTAGGGCGTTGTAGAAGGAACTAGCATTTACAGTAAAATTATCACACAAATTGGATTTAATTAAGGTTTGCTATTTTTGTTTTTATTAACAGAAACTTCCAAGCAAGTTCAAGAAGATCTATGCAGAGTTTGAAAGCTTAATGGTGAATAGCAATAGATCCCTTATTCTATGCACAATCTGAGCTAATTCAGTTTCTGAGTAACTGATTTGAATTCCTTGATTCAGAACATTTTATATGTCCTTGTTTGACTTTAAGAAGTTTATGATCCCATTTTAGAGCTGCTAAAACAAGTATGTATGACTAATAAATTATACTCTTAGGAACCTACTCTGAGAGAACTTATGTACCACTCAAAGTTAATCTAGGAACTCAGAAAAGCTTTATCACATGTTTTCCGATAGTACATATGGGAAATTATATTTTCCAACCTGGATTTTTCCAGGCAATACATTTTAGTGTAACAGCATAGGCAAAACTGGATCTGCAGCTGCAAGGCGGGAGGAAGAATGTGTGGTTCCTTTTATGAACAATTTGTTTGTAATCATATCTTACCTTGCTATTTGGCATGAAAAATGTTTGTGTTTAGCAGCTGCATTCTCATCGTGTAAGCTGTATGGGAGAATGGTAGAAGGTGTCTTAGTTTGCAGATGTACTTTTAAAGCCACAGGAGAAAATAATTATTTTAAGAAATGCTATGACATCTAAATAAATGCATACAGTGTCTCAACACATACAATAATACATATTAGTAATTATTTTATTTCTCTTTTTTTCTTAAGGATCCATCAAGAAACCATAGGGCCTACAGACTAACTGTAGCTAAATTGGACCCTCCAATAATTCCTTTCATGCCACTACTTATAAAAGGTAAGCTTGGACGTTACCAGAATTATTAACTTGAAAGCTATTTGTCAAATATTTGAAGAGCAAGAGTAGCAGAAAGAAAAAGCAAAAATCATTCTCAGCATGAGGTATGATCTTTTTCCATTATGGAAAGCATGATACAAAGACAAGAAAAACTGCTTTAGTACATCTGAATATTACTAGTCTCAGAAATGCTGCAAATTAAAAAACTAAATGTTTTACTTTTATAGCTGCTTTGATTTTTATAAGGGATAGACAAAACATTCTGCTGTTTTGTATGGCCATGATTCAGTAATGGGCTCTTATTTCTATACAGACATGACGTTTACTCATGAGGGAAACAAGACATTCACTGACAATCTAGTAAACTTCGAAAAAATGGTATGTATGACATATTTTTACAAGACCTCCCTATTCACCTCTTCAAGAGTGAACTTCTCAACAATGACTTCCAGGGCTAGAGAAAGTGAAGGCAGGACCAAGAGCTGGCAAAAATAGTCTGTGTTGTGCACAGCACCTGGGACATCTGAATTTCTGAAAAACTTCACAGAGGTGGAGAAGAAACTGCCCACTGAGCCATGCACATCCAAAATGTTTCCTAGGAGAGGCAGCAGCAGTGACAGGAAGGAGAGCTGTTAGAGACAATTTTTAACAGCCATTTTGGGACCAAGCTGTGATTTTAACTGCTGTTCCTTCAAACAGGACTGAACTGCCTCAGGCTGGGATAGCTCTGCATTGCTCCTCAGAGATTGAAAGGAGCTTTAACACAGAACGTGCACAACATCTTATTTTCTTCTTTCCTTTAACAAGTGACAGGAGACTTCTGAGACTTGATTGCTTTCATACTGGAAAGGGGGATCAATGATAGAAGGCTAGATGATACTCAGATCCGATTTATTTTAAATCCTGCATCTAAGCTCTCATCATTTCAAACACTGTTGTCAAAACCTGCAGGTAGCCGACTTCCCATGGCAGAAATCTCAACTGAAACCGAAGTTTCTCAGCAGTGAGAAGCCATTTTCTTGGTTGCTAAAGCCATGTTCTTAATGTGGTTAATGACACCTGCATCCGAGAACCAGTGTTAACCAAGCCTAGCTATGAGCAGCTGTACTGCAAAACCAAACCTGAGTTACTGTTCCAGCAGTAAAGCTCCATTCAGCAGCCATACTAGAGGATATCTACTCTGGCACCTGTATCTGCCTGTTCTTAGTACCACAGAAACCAGGACCACTCCATGGTTATTTCCACTGCACTGCAGGAGAGCTTGTTTTACCTTCTGAGCATTGATGCCACAGAGGGGAAAAATCAGCTCTTTAGAAAACTTCACACAAAAGTGGTCATCACTCTGAGTGAATTCTTCTGTCAGATTTTAGTCTGTAGTTCCAGGACAGCCTCTGTCCTAGGGTGAAAATACCTCTCTACTAAGTAGAGATTTTTGGGGGGCTAAATGGTAGTGCTAATACCTGAGTAAGGGCCTAACCTCACTTTGCAATAATGACATTCTGTAGTTGCATACGCAGACTGTGTTGGCATCTTCTTTCAAAGGCCCTGACCTTCTACTTGCAGAAAAGGACTTTTTTGCTAGACTGCCTGTTCTAATTAGATAGATAAGTATATTTATTTTAGGGTAGGTATTAGTAAATTAGATATTAGTAAATATTTTGGGGAACACAAAGGGATCTGGGTCTTAGCTGCAGCACGTTCAAACCACGAGGGATGGCAGCTGCCCTGCTCTAGCCATGGCTGTGTGGCTTGCTCCAGGTTCTCCACCTCACCTGGCCTACTTACACCTCCTGAGCCAGAAGGGCTGTTGCAGCCACAGGCCTCAGAGCTGTTTGCCTCAGGCTCTTCTTTATGCCTGATTATGTGTCAAAGCTATTATAGGAACCAAGAGCTTTCCCGGTGAGTGCTTGCCCATAGACAGAAGTTCGAGCCAGGCTTGTAATTTAGAAATGGTTCTGCACATTTATACCACAGTTTGGCACTCCCAAAGCCAAGACTGAATTTTATAGCAGCTTAAACCGATTTATATCTAGGCTGCTGCATGTCTGCCCTTTTCACTCTAGTCTGTGTATTGCTTTTATCTTCAGAAGTATGCTATCTCCAGAATATGGATATATTAGTAACACCCAAAAGTTTTAAATAAAATTTTATACTGCATCACCCATTTTGATCAGTAATCTGAGCTTTGAGCATTTCTTTTAGGAGGGTAAAGTGAAGATCAATTAACGTATTTTTGATGTTGATTTTTTTTTTAAGAATCAGTGTAATGTGTCATGTTCTTCCACACAACAGAAAGGGAAGCATTCTCCTTTCTCAGTATTCTAAACTGTTCTTCAGTTGGTGCTCTACCTAAAAGCTTCCTCTGCTTTTTTTCCAGGCCTTACTACAAGTCTATCTTTTGTGGGTTTAATGTTCTTCACTAGCTATTCTGCATAATTCTATAGTGTTTTTACTGCTTCTTTCAACCCATAGGTCTTCAAAGCAACATGTATTTCAGATTCCACCCACATAATTCATTCAAATCCTAATGTGGACCTGGCAGTTTGAGCTTTTTGCATGTGTCATTGGGTCAAGCAAAGAAGAAAAGCCTACTGTTAAACCTCAGTCGATACTGCCTACTTGCGTTAAGCTTACAACTGTCATATCCACCAGATGCTAATTAGTGAAGACAAGACCACTCAACCACATAACTCTCAGATAAATTCAGCTCTCTTTTACCTAAGTATAAACTTGAAGTAAAGCTGTGACATTATTCTGCCATTTTCAGGAGAAAAGCTGAAACCATAGTTCCTCACAGGAATCATGTTCTGCCATTTCTGTTTTTCCCTGTTGTTTCTGCCTGTTTGTTCTGCTCCGTGATGTCCTGTCACAAGCAGATGGAGATACCTCTGAATATTGCTGGGAGCCACTCTTACTGAGCTGTCTAAAACATCTTTGTTCTTTGGAAAATGATTTCCCTTGATCCAGCCTAACTTTGATGCATGCTGAAGTTTATGAATAAAAATATCTAGGTAGTTGCTGCTGGTGGTGCCATTTGCCACCAGAGGAGGTGGGTCCCTCCGACTCTCATGTAAGCGCAGTGATGAAACCGAGAACAGCCTCTGGCATCATGTCTGCATTCTCGCCACAGAGCTCTGATCCCGACAGCTGATGTGCTGCTGACAACTTTATTCCTGTAACTGGCAGCCAAAAGTAGAGGTTTGATCTAGTGGGATCTCTTCAGCTGAAACAGCTCTTTTTAAATCTTTTATGTTTTCTGATGTTTCTGTTATCATTTATATTAAGCGATGCATCTTAAAACAAGCAGGAGCTGTCAGACGGTGTCTGAGCCAGGAGTTCCCCCAGTGCCAGAAACAGTGAGGCCTGGTTTCCCAAACGTTTGCGTTTCATGGCTGCCTGAGCTCTGCTCAGAGCTTTCCTCGTGGCTGGGGCATGTGTGGTTTCTTCATGGCTGGGGAATTCTGTGTGAATAGGCTTTTGTCATAACATAGGAACTTGCACTACAGCCTTTTCTCTGAAGGAGACAGGAGAAGAGGGCACTTACACAATCTTTCTCTTGTCCACAGCCATCTATTTTCATACCAAATTAGTAGGAGCTTTCTTATGTTTGAAAACTCTGGGTTCTTTTTTCAAATTTGACAAAATTATCTAGAGAAGAAGGGAAAAACAGACAGATGGTGTTAACCCATATTATCCTAGATTTTTTTAGCAAGTCAAAAAGGAAAAGGAAAAAGGACTTTTTCCTTCCTAAAAAGGAAAAGGACTGAGTCAATTTTCCCCTGCTTTGGTCTTTTCAGAGTATTGCTGAGCTTTACCTGCTGCTGCCTTTGTAACTGTCTGCTCCTTCTTCCCCTTCCCCACTCCTGATCACTATGGATGCCTCTTATTTGGAGGAGGCTGCGAGGAGTGGGAGAGCAGGGGCAGCTAGCCAGGGAAGAGAATACCATGTGTGGTAGAGCCAGAGCTATGTGTAAAGAGGACAGTTTGTAAGCAGATCCATTTGGCTTGTACAAGATGTGGGCAACCAGTATTGAAGGTGTCAGGAACAGGTATACTCGGTATGCTCTTTGTATTTGCACTGTACTTGTGCTCTATACCACCTATGCCATTTATTGCATGAAGCAAGGCAGGGTGGTGGAAGAAATGAGCATTTGGCCTTAACATCCAGCCTGGAACACGTTAGTTATACTTTTGTCAGTAAGTAAATAGAATAACTAAATTACTAGTATTAGTAGTATGAGGCTTTAGTAAAAGGCTTTGTCTTCAATACCAAACAAGACATGGTTTTAGAAAGGCATTGAAGGTCTTTTACTTATCTCACAGTAAGAAGCTGATGGAGAAAAAGGTACAAGCCGTTTCCACCATGGTGTTGCTGAGATGTACCTTCTAGGCTGGCATACACTCCATGACCTTGTGTGTTAAAAACTACCTGCATCTTTTCTCTACTAGTGAGTCAACAGCAGATGTTAGTTGTGTTGCTTTAGAAGACCCATTTATGCAAAAACTGAAGACATACTTGTCATGTAGTATGGCAGGCTAAGGACATTTTGAGAGCTGCAGGTAGGTGAAAGATAAAAAGATGGCAGCAGACAGAAAACACAATTAGTTTGTGATCTAGAATACACATTTGTATTTTAGGTCCATTAATGACCCTCTTTTCAGGTGAAGGAGTGCCCCCAAAACTGTCAGTAATGTTAGTTCCTAGAAACTCTGTATGATTTAGTAGATAGAGGACAACCTACAACCTGCAGCACAGTATACGGCAATATATAACACTCAAGTGGCACTGCTTTTATAGCTATATATTTAGGAAAAAAAAAAATAAAGCTCTTTCCTAGAATTACATCTTGCTAAGGGAAGAAGAGAAAGTGAGGAATGTACTGTGCATGACTCTCCTTAAGGACTAGCAGTATTTCATACTCTTGACCACGTACTGATTTCCACTTTTTTCAAACCTCAGCTGCATAATCCTGCAGTCTGTCTGCCAGTACTGAATTTTGTATTCATAGGCAGAGGGAAGATGCAATTATTTGGGAACTTTATCAGCACCATTTCTCAAATCATCAGACAGCCCGAACAAAGATCACTTTCCATGGCACCATCCCCATGTCGCCCTACCCAGCATGTCTCAGAAATGGCACCTGTAGAGGGAGCAGAAGTCTCGAAAGAGCTCTGAAAGTGCTGACATGCCATGGCAGCACAAGACAGTGCCATGATGCTGGCCACCGATGCTTCTTTTTGTCAAGCCTCTTCACCCTTCAGGTGTGAAATGAGGATTAGAGAATCTGTGCATATTGGTTTTCGGGTTTTGTGGAGATGAACAAAAGGGAATTCACACACTGATCCTTCTGCAAAAAAAGGGCAAACATTCTTTCATTTTTGGAACATAAAGATTATGCAAAAATTGTGTGACTAAAGCCCTTGGTAGTTTTTTATGGCGTATATGAATATTTATAACATTTAGAAACCTGGGTTTGGAATGGATTAGAAGTTAATGTGCTGGCCTGCTGCCACTATTCCAGACTGCATAAAACTTGAAAGGGTATTGTTGTGTACATATAGCATGCTGGTAGTAGTGTTATACTGCATTGTGTTTTGCAGTTGGTTCTGTTTCAGAAAGATCCAGATTTAGGTTTGTACGGCTTTTTGTTAATGGTCTGTCTTAGCACAGTGAGAAAACAGGTTAATTTTTGCAGGCATTAACTAGGGGTAATTCTCTAGTTGAAGAAAAATTATAAGGAGCTGGCAATTAAACTTCCATCTGGACATTTTCTCAGTACATGTTTCTAGGTTTCCTGACTCCAAAGAAGGCAATCCAACTTATCTACAATATTTAGGAAGATAAATTAACTTTTGTTTCATGTGCTGTTCTTCTGTTCAAGTTGCACCTTCCAAAGGGAGCTCTTTTGAATTTATATTAGACAGTACAACAACACTTGGGAAAAAAAATTGTGAAAGGAGTTCTACAAGGATACATAATGCTCCAGAATCTCTCCATTGGGTTGCAATGCTGTCTTCTGGCCACAGTTTCTCGATTTATTCTGCCTGAACACTCACTTCCTCATTCCTTTGTTTCATCATTGTCAGGATGCTTCTGAATGTGCAGATTGAATGAGATTATCCTTAGAAACAGCCAAAGTAACTGCTTAAAACAAAGCCTTTCAGCTAACTGCAGGAATGCAGGCAGTTCAGCCTGCAACCAGAAGTCAGACAAGTTCATCACTAGTTCAGTTTTCCTTGCCTGGAAGAGCCCATATAATGAGAAATTTGGAAGTAGTGAAAACTTTTAAAAAACCTTTGCTACACACAGGATTTATTTTCCAGTAGAATACAGCATTACAGTACTTATTCCGAATGCTATTGTTTTTTTCCAAACAAATTCTCCACGTAAAGAAAAAAAAAAAAGAGTAAAATAATTCCACAGAACACACTTTTTTGGATAAATCTAAGTTTTCACTTAACTAATCAAACACTGAGTCTACAGTATAGCTCCAAAGATCATTATGAAATGGGGCTTCAAAACCTAAACTTTTACAAGTATGAAAAATTAGGACATGTATTAACAATCCACATCAAGCAACATTAACTATCTTCATACAAATGAAGGGTCCTTAGCAAGGCTTCTCTTGAAGTTAGACGCTCTGGAAACTTCATCATGTTGGCTGGTCCAGTTCAACTTTGTCTCCTTCACATAGTTATTTTAGGGCAGTACTTTTTGAAATTACATAAATCAAAATAGCAGCATCATACAACAGAACCTAATATGAATCCACAGACTTATGAAACATTCATGTTTACATGTGCATGTTGTTCTGATTTTCATTTGATTGGGTTAGACTTGAAGAACCAACGCTGCAATATGCAGTGCCTTCTGTCTCAAGTCGGTATGATAATGGTACTTATCTTTGAGTATTTAAGAGGTTCTGTCAAAGTCAGTGGGGCTTATTCACATGCTTAATGTAAGCACATACGAGAAAATCTGCCTCATATTAATGGCTTGCCATTTTAATATTAATATGCCATATTAATGGCTTAACACAGTATAAAAATTATTCTTACTTGAAATTCCTTAGAACTTCTGGGAACTTGCGTTTTAGAATTAAAATATTTTAGATCGGTTTCAGAATAACTACATTTCATTTGATTTTACAATGTGAAAACCACAAAAATTTAGTACATGATATATTAATAGTGTTTCTAATGCTGACCACCAGCCATACCCATTTTTGTATGCTTGACAGTGCATTAAACTAAGATTATTCAGTAAGTGTGTAAGGAATGTTTTGCACCGGTGCTTCCCACTTCTGGCATGACAGATTTCACAAAGGTATTTTATTCATAACATCATTTTCAAGTAAAATTATAATAGTGTATGACTTTTGAGCAATGCCCCAGGTTTTACTGTTTACTTGTAAGAAATACATCATTCCATTGTGTGAGGGCGTATGGCTAGCTTGTTAATCTCACACAAAATTTCAAGAAGGTATGAAGCAGCCTGGTGAGAGTGTGCTGTGTTGAAAGATGTAGCTGTGTTGTAATTGTTGGACCATGTTAAAGTGCTGGAACAAACATTGATTCCTGATTAGGAATAGCATTTCCCTTCTCTGCTTTTTCTTAAACTAAGCAAAATAAACTGAAACAAATGTTGTCCTTATCGACAGTGACTGCTTCAAACTATCTAGCTAAGGAATTCAGGTTTAGTGCTGAAGTTTCAGTTTATTTGATATTATGCAGAACAACAAATTTTGCTCCTGCACTGGTGCGTATACTACCAGCCAGTTAAAATTTTGTAGTCTAGAACTAGACCTGAAATGGTTTGCTTTATAACTTACCTTTATTTCTGTTCTTAAAAACTATTGTAAAATAGCGTCTGATTTATCAGCACAAAATGTATTAATATTTCCTTACCTAACTGAGTGAAATGAGGGCTTATTTACTGAAGAGCAATGACAGCCAAGAAGGACTGAAGTGACTTCTTTTTTTGTGAATTGCCAGTAGAAGTGTCCACCAAAAGTGAATCCACCCTTCACGCTGAGTTAGATACACTTGTGCAAGCTAACACTAACAGGTCTGCTTGATGAAACTTGCCTACAGGACCACAGCTCTAATGTGGTACATTAATGTGGTACTCTAATGTGGTACACAGCTCTCACCTGTAAATCGAGCATACTTCCAGAGGAAATCAGTGAACATACACCCTCACGTGCTCATTTTGCACTGTCATTTTCCGGGAGGGGTGTATTTTAAACTCAAACTCATGTGAAAGGTAAAAGCTTTTTAATTGCTGAATATGTTCTAGAAATGGCCTTGCTGTAGGAACTGATGGTCTTAAAATTAACATGAGTATATACTCTGAGGTGTTGTACATTATATTCTTTTTACTTTTTAGTGTGGGAAGATGTTCTCAAAGAAATGCACATTGAAGGGGCTGATTTTCATTCTTAGTTAAGGCCTTTTACAGCATCCAAGCAAGGGAAAGGGTTCTCTGAGCGCAAGTAAATTACACTCATGCTCATTTAAAGCCTATGTAAATGTAAATCACACCCTACATATGAGGGTACCAGCATTAAAATTATATTTTCATTCGTATGACTGCTTTTATTGGCATATGTCTTCACACTCAGGCACAGTTAGGTGCTTCGTTTAAATGATGATGAAATACAGTGCTTGTTCTCTGATTGCATCCCATCTTTTCTTTCCAGCGCATGATTGCCAACACTGTCAGGACAGTGAAATTCTGCCGAAGCCAATCTTTCAGTAAGTGCATTACAACATCTGCACAGTCAGCATTATCAGCAGTAGCTGTAGTAATTACAACTAATTCTGTCTGTACCAGAATTGAAAAGCCTGGTTTCCAGTGATTCTTCCATGTTTGGATCCTCCAGTGTTTCACAGGGTGAAGTATCCTTCAGGAAGCTCTAATAAGGGCCTTCTGCTCCATCTTTTTTTCTAAACATGTGAAGGAGCTAAATATTAGTGAGGTCTCCACACATCTGTCAGATTAGAATTAGTTGAAATTAGCTTCTGGGTTCAGAAGTGGTTGAAATAAGGCTAGCAGACAGCAGCACACAGATACATGCAAGATACTAGCTTGGATAAACCCTGTTTCTATAGGAAAGCAGTCCGGAAACATGACGTTTATAAATGACATAACTGCATAAGGTGGTGAACTTAAAACCAGTTTGTCAGTGTCATTACCAGAACTTACTTGAGGCCATGTAAGATGACAGAGCTGTATGGTCAAACAGGCTTGCTCTGTGGGTCTCATCCCATCTAGGCACACAGTCGGTCCCAGTCACACTGGCATTTCCTCGGTGCTTCATTCATATTGACTCACAGCAGCATTCCTCTTTCTCAAAGAACAGAAAATATAATATAAAACAATGTCTTTTTCTAAAAATAGTTTATTTTCATCTGGGTCAAAACTTAACTCTAGAATATCAGTGTAAGGGAGCTTTTTTTTTTCCCCTCCCACCATCAAGGTTTTTCTGGCTATGGATCTTTTAATTTTAATGCATTAAGCACTCATGAGGCCTCCACATGTTTAGAAATGGAAGTGGAGTTTCACTATACATGATGTAACAAAATGTCAGTATATAGATGTACCTGATCTAGGTCCCACGCCTTCTCTGTGTGTGTATGTGTATTTATAAATAGATGCTTCAGTACCTTTGTTTTAGAGAAGTTTAAGTTACCTAGCACACATTTCATTAAATCGTCAGCCGTTCACTGTGAGGCTGAAATACTCAGCTTTTACCTCAGAGGTATTTCATAACTGTTGTCAGAGTAAATACAATGCAGCTATGTTAAGTTAAAGGGGTAGTAAATTTTGAGGCTTGAGTGGGGGAGCCATTAAGCACTACAGTGTTACAAATATTTAATACTGAGCTAGAAATGGGAATTTTTCATGAAAGGAGGCTTAAATCAATCACACAGTTTTGAACCTGTGTGAAAGCTGCTGGTTCAAAAGCAGATGGGCAGCTTTAAATCATACTAGTTAGCTATGTAATTTACAGCTATTGACTGGTAAGGTGATGTATAAAACTGTAACCAAAGGCCATCAATTTGAGTAAATGTAGCCAAGGATATCTGAGAGAAAAAGTTAATTTGTGGGGGTAGTAACCAGAAAGATTATCAGATATAGAGGAACGATTTCAAAGAGAGCAATTTCTAAATATTTTCTTTTTAACTCACCGGTATCTGGTGTTTCCTGTGACAGCTTGTGAAGAGTTATGCATTCTGTTCAGGCATTTGTTCATTTAAGGGTATCAATCCTACATCATTTCTCTTTCACCAGATCCCGACGTAGCCCTAACTAATAAGAACCATCAGGATGTTCGGAGCTATGTGCGGCAATTAAATGTGATTGACAACCAGAGAACTTTATCACAGATGTCTCACCGACTAGAACCGCGTCGAGCATAAACATTTGAAGCAATGATGAGAAATGATCTTTTATCCTGTCAAGGTCACTTGTTAAGAACTTCACTTTCTCTGCTACCACACTGCCACTACAAAAACAAGCAAAAACATATTCTAAGGTCTTAGGCAATGTACAATGTACCAGCCTGTCAGAGAACTTTGGCTGAGGAAGAATTTATGCACTGTAGCTGTACCAGGTGGCCGTGTTGTGAACTGTTAATTCATCTTAAAATGTAGTAAATGATTTCTCACATGGATAAAAAAGGCAAAAGATAAAACAGAATAGGTAGTGAAAAATGCACAAAAAGCTTCTATCAATTCTAAGGGAAGTCGTTTTTCTCCCTAATTAAAAATCTCTATTTTATGATTTATTCTCCAGGTCAGGACTAAAACTGATTATCGGTTTAGCTTGCCCAGCTACTCTTGACCTCAATAGAAGATGCATGTAAGTATCAGATAAAAGAATGTAGGTCCAAGAGATGTCCAAGGTATAGTTCCATTCAGAGAAGACTTACAATATTTCCATTTGAAATACAACAGATACAAAGAAAATCTCATAATCTTAATTGTACTGCCAACTACTGCAAGCAGTGTGGCCATTTCAGAAAACTGACAGGACTGAAAATATTTTGAATGATAAATAGATTGATCTGTGTTTACATTTTACTTCTTTTTTTAAACTACCAATCAGGTTTTTACAGAATTCCATTATGATAGTAAGGTTGTTTAAATCAATAGCATAAAGGTAGCAAAGTACTGGTTCAAAAAGAGCACAATATGCACAAATAGACTTCAAGAGAGTAATTTCCTGGACATTAAAACCTTAAACTTTGGCTATAATTAATTGTGGCTGGTTAACACATATTTTCTGGTCTTAAGCATTTACAAATATCTTAATTTTCAGCCAATTGTTTTGCACTTTCAATAGACTGTAAATAAATGTTAATTCATTATGTTCTAGAATATTTATTTATCTAATAGCTATTGTGCCAAAATAATTCAGTTTTATTTATTTTGTTTAGCATGTTATGGGAGTGCAGCTTTTGTCTGTATACTTTTGTGCGCATTTTATGTGTAGGAATTGTGTGATGTATGTTTTCTGTAAATAACACGCAGTACCTTATTAAATGTAATTGCTGGAAAGGTTTAGTCACTGGCCTTATTTGCACTTTCAGCTTCAGTCCTGCATAATACCAATGCTATTAATTGGCTGATACTGCAAACTTCTCTTGCCATGCGCTGAGCCTCGAAACCGCAGTTAGCCTACATCCACTGGGATATGGGTGGCCAATGTAAAGCCAGTCAGATCCATCCCTGCCACTGGGGATGGCTGTCTTGCAGTGATGTAACACTATGGGTTTATTAGCTGGTTTGTTTAGAGTTTCTAAGGACGCTCCCCACTCTCCCATGTGAGACAGAAAAAGACATTTAAATTGGAAAGGTTTAAAGGAAGAAGGGATGTATTCTTAATTTTAGCTCTGACTGATTTGTCCTGCTCGGTCACTAATGTGAGCACTGCAAGTTGCTATGTCTTGACAGGATTTTATCTCAGGGTGGTAACTCAAGTCGAGGCCTTGGCTAATGTGGCACTCGAGAGGCCTCTGGCTTCAGTCACCTCAGGGAGGTCTATCAGGTCCTGCAGCCATGTGGGAAGAGGCAATCTGGCCGGTACATTCCTCCCCTCCAGGATTATTTGTGCAGGCCCAAATATCCCTTGGGATGGCTGCACTACTGCTGGGCAAGCACTGATGGTGGTCAAGCACGTGCCAAGGGCACGATGATGTTCAAATGGCAGAAGTCTTTCCTATTGCATTCACACCGGATCTGCTCTGTAAAGCTGGATGTCATAAAAATGATTAAGCCTGCAATTAGAAGTTGCAACTATTATCTTATAATTAATGACCTCATTAATACAGTCTACATTTTGCCTCAGACACAGAGTATACTTTTCTTGGTGCTGATCAAGACTGTGTGGAGTCAGTATACATGTAAATATTTTACTTTTTTTACCTATAAAAAGAATTACATTCTTTCAGTCAAAACATAAATTCTGCAAAAGCTGAGAGTCACCAGGGAAATGGTGACACACAGAACCACTATCTGCTCAGTACCTGCATTCTGGAAAGGAAAGAATTACACAGTTAAGAAATATTCTGCAGCATGACAAAATAATTTATTTTAATTTTGCTGTCTGACTAGAAGTTCAAGATGATTCAGAGGAAAACCAGCTAATAACATAGAGACAAATTTGTGTCTTGCTATTTCAAGTGAGAAATATTCCTTATTTCCATTTGTACTGCTCTCTGAATATATTTCATATGGCCTTTTCAGATACAGAATCTTCCCAGAAGCGAAGTATGCAGTAGAATAAACTACAGGGACACAATTAATTCAAAAGACATTTTTATCTTTACCATCAATTTATAACATTTGTGAGTTCATGATTTTATTTGTTCCAGATTTGTTCCTATTGTTTGGACTTTCATTTGTTTCTGTATTAACTGGTTTATAAAGCTGCCAAGTTTCAGCTTGGCTCTGCACATAGACCAATTCTTCATCCGTTTAGTATGGTTTTATCCCCTTGGTTTATTCCTTTATTCCTTAGAACCTCTAACTGTTTTACTTACTTGTTGCCTAACAGTCTCTATCATGCAGATACATCCCAGTGATACAAATGGAGGTTTTATGGCACCTCCTTATCAACAAATAAATGCAGTTTACCTATTCAATGAAACTGGTACCTGGCATTTTTTAATTTTCCAATAAAGGGTGCTGTATAAATAACGAGTGTTGCTATCTCTGTATCTAACTCATTCAAGTAGCTCAGATAGTTGCTATGGTGCTGACCGCTGTCTACATACCTAGAGATTAAATGAATAAAACTACCTTCTGGCTCTGGGATCCATACTGGGCTTCTCTCGCTCCCTGTGTTGACTCTACAACAGCAAGGCAGCTGTCGATGTATCCTTGCTGTTTGAAGTCTAAGCAACAGTTGCAGAAGTGTGAAGAATGAACAGGCGCTCAGGAAACACCGACACGTCAGGGCGCCCACGCTGCCTTCACCTGTGCTTGCAGCTGCAAGTCACAGCTTGACCCTGCTGCAGTGAAGAGCCAGCGCTGACCTGCCGACCCCCGGGCCCGTCTGTAAGGCAGGGCTCGGGGCTGTGCCAACGCCGCCAAGCGAAAGCAGGTGGGCGCCGCTCGGGGTCCATGCTGCCTCGGTTGTAGCACTTGGCCTGATTTTGGCCCACACCAACTCGCGCTGCATGAGAGCGTCCAGCCGTTATTTGTGGGGGAGCACGCGCCAGGGACTATGTCCAGTGGGAAATATGAACAAGCCTGTCTGGCCTGTCTCCGTCCCCTCCCCAGAGCCCTCCAGCAGGACCCAGGATGCTTCGCACCTCCATCACATCGCTTGCACGAACAGCATAAACACCGTGACACAGCTGCCTCCCGATTTCAACACTGCAGACAGAAAACCAGAGACCTGTCCAAAACCATGATTGTGTCTGAGGCTCACAGTTGTACAGTGCCGATACAGCTGGTCCGTGCTACTTGGCCTCAGGCTCCAGAGTCCATGACCCTGTTTTATTTACTGGCAGAGTCACAGATGTAATTTTAAGATGATAGGTGACCGGGAGGCACTGTCCATGATAAACATCTGCTCCCTAGGCCCACGGAGCAAGGATGGTGACACCTTGGGCATTTTGGAAAACGCTCTGCATTACCAGGGTTCCACTGCTGACGAGTTTTTTTTTTGCTCAAGCAGCAGTACAGGGCACAGAAACCTCTATTTAGGGCTACAGAGCCTGAAGAGTCACAGGGTACAACTCTCCCCTCTACCCTGGCACATTTTGCTATTGCTGCTTTGCTAGAATTTGCTGCTTTTCTCAGAGACCAAGCCTAGTGCTGGCCATCACTAGACAGAGCCAGGGAAAAAAGGTTAAATCCAGGGAAGCTAAATCAAACATACCAGGAGAATACAACTGTCTGGTGAATGCAGGATCAAAAATATTTTCCCTGGACATCTTGTTGAAACCCAATCAGCCACAAAGATGTGACAGTGCCAGATAAAAGACTTGAAATGTATTTGCAGGACTCTGCAGATGGAGGTTTTGGGGTTTTTCCTCCCAAGGAAACACTGTGAAGGTGCACAGCCTCTGCAGACCAGGTACAAAGAGAGAGACAGAGACAAAAAAATTCCTCTTTTCAAAGAGACACTAGCAAAACAACCTTTTAAGTACAAGAAGTTTAAATACAATTTAGAAATCTTACAAAAATAAGTTAGGGAGAAATCAAAAGGCTTAACCTGCAGGGGTACTAAAAGAGATAATGAATTTTGCTTTAAAAAAAAAAAAAAAAGAAGAAATATTTTAACAAAATTATAAGTCTAAATTGTTAACATAGCTTCTTAGTAAGGTCAACTGCATAATATACTGTACCTTAACCTCTTCCAGCAATTTTTAAACACCACGCAGCTTAAATAGACTACTTCTGAATTCAGCGGTATTTCTTCTGGGAGCTTGAATGCAAATCAAGAGGTAATAGTGGAAGAAAATTAAAAGATGTGCTATTCTCATTTCATTTTTTGTACTGATAATAAGGAAAGCAGCATAGAGAGTGGTATGGCAAAGTGAACCTCTAACTTGAATAGCTTTTCTTTCACTGTTAATCTGAAATGCATTACACCCTGCCTTTTCAAATAATCATAATGTTCTTTACTGTAGCCTGCATTAAAGTTTAGCAGGCACAAGCAGCAGCTGTCACCAGAGGTCAAGGTATTAGCAATCAAAGAAAATAATGACGAGATTAAAAAGTTATCATTAAAATTACTAAACCAGAAACTTCTATAGCAGCCTGTCTTCACAGCCCTGCCTCAGGGGCCCTAGCTGCGTCCAGGGAACCCCCACCACTCTCAGACATCTCCCCAGGGCAGTGCCATGGGGCTGGCCAGGCATGGTTGGCCTTAGTGGCTGGAGGGGAGCCTCACTCCCCCGCCTCTCTTGGGAATGGACACTGCTGCCCCAAACCAATTCCTGCAGGACAGGGAGCTCCCCGACACGGTTGGTGGCTAAAACCTGACCCCCATCTTCTCATCGTGGTGAAAAGCTGTGGTCAGTGTGCCAGGCAGCATCCAGGGTATACCCTCCATGCACTTACCAACACGCCATTTGCCCCAAGCACTGCTGCTTTAGCAGTAAAATCCAGCTCTCGAACAGCACCTAACTAAGGAAATAACTTGTAAATTCACAAAGGAAAGTAATCCAACCACGGTCTTGGCCGTTTATGACTCAAGTGATGGGGGGACTATTGTAAAAAGGAAGATTCTTGTAATTAAAAGGGAAAAAAAGAGCAGGTACAGCTACAAAATCTACCACTTACATCTAACCTGAAGGATATTTCAATAAAAGGTTCGTTTTTAATAGGTTTGGCACTCAAAGGTAATTTCTGAATTCAAAATAAACTCAGAAAACTACATGAAAATGCATAAAGAATGCATAATTACTGACGCAAATTGGAGTATTTTTCTTGGAAACTCCATGTAATGAAAATGTGACACACAGGGGTACTGGCAAAGACTGACCTTTATTTCCTGGCCCTAATCCATTTGGGTCAGAGTGACAAAAAGCAAAGCCTTTGTCACATGGCAGGGGTCAGCCAGTCGTGTTTAATTTTTTTTCTCTTTTTGCTTTCAAATGCAAATAAATCACATTACCAATGAAAATAATGATTGTAAATGAATACCTCAATTAAAGGAAATTTACATAAAGATAGGTAGGATGGAGGTGACAGTAGATACTCCAACATCCTAACAGACAATAATCCATTTCTTAATCAACTTCTGTCAATAATCATAAGCTTTCTGCTCTCCATGGTTTCCTCATTATAACACCACCTCTTGTGTTTTTAAATAGTTCTTTCTTCAGATGCTGTCCGAGCCAGCAAGTGAATCTGCTAGCTGTATTTGCCGACTCTTTGTGGTTTTTCACAGGTGTACATTATTTCTGCACAGGAGTACTGTCGGCAGCATTGTGGATGTTCTCAGATAACAGAGAGCCAGTGTTGCCTTGGGTTTTCTTTAGATGTCCTCATTCTCTGTAGGACTGACCCTTGAGGGCTGCGGTACTGGCAGGTTGCTGCCTAGTGTCTGTTTGAAATCTAACATTTCCTTCCATTTGTAATTCCTGCCCTAATGTTTCTCCTGTTCCAGTTGTCTGGCATGTAACTCCTTTGTGATGCTCCTGATCAGTTAGTGCTGTTGCCAGAAACTAGTTAGAGGTTTGCACAGATTTTTATTTTTTCCTTCCTGTCACAACTAGCTGTTGTTAATAGTGTGCCAGCATATGGGGGGGTGGGAATGGGGGTGGGGGTGTTCACCTTTTTTTGGAAACACAGGCAAAGGGACCGAGATAATACAGCTAAACAGATTTATCCAGAATAAGGGCTTTTCTGAGGCAGTCTAATATTATGGTCATTTTCTAGTCTTATTTCATCTCTAAATCCAAAGCAAAAAAGATGTGATCTTCAACAGACAGATTTGTTTCTAATGAATGTACGCTGGATTAAACAAGCAGCAAAAAGTGTAAGCTACTAATACCACCATACATTGTTAAAAGGAGCCAATTATTTTCTTTCTAGTTCAAACCGACTCCCTGTCAATGGTGGCCAAAGTTGTCATGATTCCAGTGGCTGCCTTTCGTTTCCAACAAAGGTAAATGTACTAATGTGTTAGATACTAATTAGCTTTAATAAAGAAAACAGTATACGATGCTTTAAACCAGCTGTTGAATGTTCTGTGTTGTCATCTTCCCTTGGTAGTCCTCAGAGACAGAATTGTGCCTGCCTTTCCTCAGACTCCCTAGGACCATGAAACCTATTGGAAAAAAATTATGAGGGAAATAGAAGGGACTGTTGCTTCAGTGAAGCTTGCAGCAGTGCGGATTAGAAAACGCAAATGGGCACGGCAACAATAAATTCAGCACGGCTTTAAAACAAAGAAAACAGTGTTAAGCCATATTGCATTTTAGAGAAAAAATGTGCTGAAATCAGAACAACAAATTAAGTCTATTGGACCACAAAATTTAATATAAGAAGGAGTATGAGCTATATATATAATTAAAAGTATGTAATGAAATGGTAACCGAGCAGAGTAGTAGTGAGTGGATTACAACTGAGTACAATGATCAGCTAAAAACTGTGGTGCCAGAAAAAGATAAGAAAATCATTCTTGTAAAACAATCAATAAATGTATTTCTTGTTAATATTTTGCCATTTCATTGCTATCTCATTGTTAATTATATTGACATTTTTGTAGAAGTTATATGTGCTTTTATACTGCACACATGCCTGATCAAAAGACCAACAGTGTACAAGCTGTAGCCTGCCAGTTCTGAAAACCATTATGCACAAAGCAGGTATCTGATCCACATGTAATACAGCCATTGCACACAAGCCTCCTCTGCCACACGAATACCCGTATTTTATCATTCTCATCTGTATTTAATAATTCCATTTAATAACTTTATAATTAATTATTAGTATTTTCTAATAATATATTTATAATTTTGTTAAATATAAAATATAGGCACTTTCACAAATTCCTTCTTTTTCTCTCCAATACAAAAAACAGATGATAAAACAACAGCAGAAAAAAATGCCCCTTGCGTGGGTCTAAGAGAAGTACGATGGTTAGTACGGGCTCTATCTTTCTTCATTCCCCGTGAAAGTCAAGAGTGAGCTGTTACCCACAGCACAGCAAAGGCTGGGCTGCTGAAACAAACAGGAATCACAGCCCCAGCTGCGCGGGCATGGGGGCTGCCCGAAGCATCAGGTAGGTATTTGCGGGTGCGTGCTCACCCTGCCATTTACAGCAAGAAAGGCAGGATAGCCTCTGAGCCAAATCCAAAGGCAATTCCTTAGATTTTCCACTTGTCATCTCTCAGAAAGATGAAATGTTGTTTATTTTGGCTAGCAGTACTATGCAAGTTCTCTTTTAGTCATGAAACCAACCCTGCTATTTATCTTTTGGGGTGTAACTGCAGAGGTCTGTGATGGCAGCATATCTGAACATACCTGCACAAATTTCAGTCTGGACAGTGCAAGCAAAAATAATGATGCAGAGAAGGTTTTCAGGCGAGCCACTCATCCACCTCTTCCAGGTCACAAACCTGATGGTATAAATGGCATAAAATGAATGTGACCATATTGTCACTGCTAGTATTGCTCAGACTAGCTAAACACTAGTGCATATGCTAGTGCTACAGCTTCTATAGTGATGTGTGTTCCTAGTACATCCCAGGCGTGACTGCCACCATGTTTTCTGGCTAATTTTTTTAAGCTAAAAAGGGAGGCAAGCCATAGCAGCCAGAGCAGAACTGCTTCAAAGAAACCTCAGTACTAAGCCTGAGCTGAACTCTGAGCCAGTCTTGAAGGAGAACTGAAAAATACGGAGCAGGTGTCCACCTTCAAATTATCTGTGTCTAGAGTTTCACATAGTTTAAGCTGGCATAAACCATCGCTACTGCTAAAAAAGCACTTCCAGGCTCTGTCCCCTCTCAGCTGCTCGTATCAGCCCCTGCACCTCTTCCTGCCTTTGTGCCGGCACGACTCTTTGTGCAATTGCCCGATGACCTGAATTCAGACCTGGGTGAAAATGGATTGATTTTCCCTGCAGTAGCTTCGCCTCTGCAGCCCGGTTGACCTTGCAGCCATGCAAAAACTGTGCTGGCAGAAGGCAAGGTGGGCAGCGCAGCAGCAAGACAGGGCCTACCAGGCAGGGGAGGGGTGTGACTGCTGCTTTCGGCAGGCAGGATGATTTAAACCACCTGGATGTATGCATGAAACTACATTTTCCATGCTGAAAGGTGGTGAGACACCACTGCACACCCAGTGTGGCAATAAGATGTAGAGACAGTTCATATGAATCCTCCCAACGCTAAAATTGAGTTAGAAGTTGCTAGAGCTGCCTTTATCTTTTGCCAGTGGCTGTGGCTTTACAATAACTTTTGTTAGCTTTTAAGTATTTTCTTTTTCTGCCTGTTCCATATAAATTGAAGAAACTTGAGATTAGGATTGAGTTCTCCAGAGCTAATTTACAAGTTTCCCAGTTCAAATTTGCTGCCTCAAAAATGGGGGGAAACCATACTGCCATGTGTTGGCTCATGGGTTTATACGGTATTATGACCAAGCAAGAAACTGCCATTACTCTGATTTCTGATGTTTTCTAGCTATTTTTTTTAGTTTTCATAATGGAAAAAAAAACAAACTTGAAAGGATCTACAGACTCACTAGCCAGAGGGCAGAATGAATACAAGCCCCAAAATTCACACTTAAAACGTTGTAGTAATTCCAGCTTCAGGATAATGTACCACTGGGTTTGGATGGTCCTTGAGCAGACTGCTTTTGCTCTCTTGTCCTCTAATACAATAAATGAAATTACATGTTTTAAACAGTAGCATGTTAACACAGTGTCTGATGCAGACTCGGCACTCCTAGTCTTGGAGTAGGAAATATTAACCACCCCCTCATTTCTCATGCACTACTGGAATAGTTTCTTTCATTCTGCAACCAGGGCCTAAAGTCAGACATGATAAACCCCAGCTCTGCAGATACACAGCCATGAACAAAATGCCTGCATGAAGTCCCCTAGGCAAGCGACCTCTGAACACAAGTGTTCTGCTCTCTGAAAATGCCTATGAATCAAGCGATGTAACATTTAAATAGTTTTTTAAATAATTTGACTAATTGACGATTGCCTCCGACAGGAAGGATAAACAAATTACAGCATTTAAGAGACTTTTAAGTATGTGGCACCTCTCCCCCTCCAGAGCACAAGTTTCATGTGATTTGCATTTGATATTTGTTATTTCCTTTAAAATGTGGCACCTTTGATTGACCTTGTGTGGAGAATTCTCCAGGTTCACCGGAAGATCTGTTCACAAGAAAGCACGAGCACTCTCAGATCACACAGAATGTGCCTGAGAGTGCCCTATGCAGGGGAAGCCAGAACATGCTGGCCTCCTTCACTGCTTGTCCTGGCAACGCTGAGCCTGTCCCGTGGGTGAAAGGGGGCCACCAGCACCTGCTTTTTGACTTTCTTAGCATCTTCATATACTTATTACTCTGAGTGCTTAAGATCTCACTGAACTTTATTCAGGTTAGTTATTATGGCTCAGTGAAATAATATATCTCACTTTATGCCCATAAACGTATACTTGTGCTCCACTGGTTTAACTGTTTTTTATGTTCCCTCGTGCCAAAATAACACACTTTGGGGAAAAGCCTCTGATGTTCATTAAATTATTGTATTTGATTCATCGGTAAAGCGTTCTTCCATGATTCACCTCGATACCGTACATCTTTGTGATGTACAATTAACGTATATGATTCATTGCGATGCTGCACACCTCTTTGTGATTCATTGTGCTACACAGCTGATTTTTATATGGCAGATCTACACATACATGTAACAACAGTCAAGTATGAGAGATCATGAGGAGCTGCGAACCTCCGGCGCAGGTAAACCCGCAGTATACAGACACTACGTCAGCGAAGTGGCGATGGGCGCTGCTGACCCTCGCATGACGCTGATACAAAAAGCGTACTGTCCCAGCCCTGCCATGCATTTGCCTCAGCAGAAAAATCGTTTGCCCCCGAGTCTTTTGAGCCACTTCCCTCAAGCACAACAGCTTATCTTCAATTTGCAGAAAGTTTTCCCCAACAGCAGAGCACCTCCATGGCATTAAAATGTTTGGGTAAGGAAGGCTCCGTGTGGCATCCCAGCGTGGAGGTGGGCTGTCTGGTCTCCTCCTGACCTGTGGTGACCGTCCTGAGGGCACGGGGGCCTCATGGGCACCATGACCCGTGGGATGGAGGAGGCCAGGCCTCCTCTCTTCCACGTTCCTAGAGAGAGGCCTGGCTCCAGCCGCGGGACCTGCTCCCTCCGCGCTCCCGGGGACCTCCAGAGCCCCCGACCCACACCCACAGCAGCCCATCGGCCCCAGGCTACCCCCAGCACGGAGAAGACGCTGCTGCTGACGGGAACACCATCCCGGCTCTGGGGGCACGAGAGTAAAGCAGCAGGTCTTGAAATCCCCATCATCTGGTCACCTTGGTAATACTTTCAGCTACGTTTAGCTAAGCTGCCTGTCACTGGGGCAGCGCCCCTGGAAGGACGGCACCTGCGCCTCCAGGGCCACGGCCTTGTGAGGGGAACGCACCGAGCGGGCAGGCCCGGCTGGGCCCAGGCGGCTCTCCCTGACCTTGGCGCGGGCAGCACGGCACAGGCACCCCGGCCCGCCCCGGCCGACGGCCGCCCGCCCCGGGCAACCCAGGCCGCCCTTCCATCCCGCGCTCCCTCCCGCTTGCCTCACGGCGGCTGCCGCTC
>JAVJGJ010000061.1:19923338-19969416 GCA_035590215.1 Microhierax caerulescens | reverse complement strand
GTTGGTTTGAGTTTGTGGGGGGGTTCTGTCTTTTTTTTTCTTTTTCTTTTTTTTTTTTTTTTAAAGGCTTTTAGGTTTACCTAAAAATACCTCCTGATCTTCAGCTTTGTACGGTCCTAGCAGAGACACAGTGTGTGTGGTCCTCACGGCGCTCCAGCCTGCCTGCTACTCACCACTGCTGATGCAGCAGTGAGAACACACCAGCGTAGTGATGGGCAGCACAGTTACTGGACAGATGTTCCAGCATTCCAGCATGTTTATATCTAACTTGTATACAATATCCTCAAAGTGTTTGAAGAAGATAGTTATAAGCTGGAGGTGTGTTTGTGGTGGGATTTTGCAGGAGTCTGCTAAACCGGTTGCTAGGTACTTCAGGCATTTTGAAAGAAAACTTAAAACCAGTATTACTGCATCTTGTGATAGCATAAACCTAGTGGAATGGGAAATGGTAGAGAAAGTAGGACAGTCATATGTATTGCTTGGCACAGCTGGGACGTTCATGAAAATTTTTTTTTTTTAAATGACCAAATACAATGTTTAGCTTGTAGTAATGAGGCATACAGGTTGCATGCTAAGAAAAGGAAACTGTATGCTGGAAATAATTTGGTACAATGTAAGGGTTTATTTAGTAATTCGTAAGACTTGCAGCTCATGAAGAGCTCATATCATGGTGCTGTTAAGTAAATTAGGTTAATGTCTTTGCATATCCAAGTGAGGATCAAGTAATTTGTAAGAACCAGGCATCTTATCTTGGTTATGTGGCGCTGGGGAAATGGGTGTTAGACGGTAGGTGCAGACCTGGTTCTGCTGTGTTTAAAAGAATGTCAACCAACTGGAGGGGCAGCCCAAGGTGGACTGCAAAACAGAAGGAGTGGAAAGCAGGGGGGCTGTGGGTGGGTGCGTGTTGGAAGGGTGTGATGCACATCATTCAATGGGATGACTTGACAGAAGGGGAGCAAGTGCCTTCCAGCACAAAATTGTTTATTTTCCTACAGACTGGTCATTATTTGCAGCTTAAACTCAACAAGACAGGTTATAGTTGGAGCAGCTTGTTGTGGGCACCTTCTCTCTAAATTTTTCTGGGGAGACAGCAGATAGGCAAGTAGTGATGCCTTGAGTAAGTCTGGCAAGTTTTGCCAGAACTTGTCTGTCAAAAACCTTAGTGAATTAAAAAGTAAAAGCTTGTTTAAGAAAAATTACATTTTCATATGAAGAAAATGCTGAACTCATTTAATCTAGTGCAGAAAGTTACTGCATGAACAAATGGTTGGGATCTGAAGCCAGACAAATTAGAATGGGAAATAAAGCACAAATTACAAGGAGTGAGGATGACTAACGCTTGAAGCAGACTACAGACTGAAGGAGCAAAGGCAGAGAATCCTTTCCATCTCTTCATGTCTTCACGTTGAGATGTCTTTTTGGACAGTGGTTTTTGTCAAGTTGTTGAACTCAATGCAACAGCCCCTTGCTGAAGTGTAGTGGCCCGTGATGTACTGGAGGCCAGCCTCCGTGGCCTGAAAGTCTGTTCTGACCCTCCTGGCTGTCGGGTTGTTTACACATGTAGTATGTTTGTCTGTAGTGTTGACAGTAATGTTACTGAACTGCCCTGAAAGTCACGGTGAGTCTATGGCTTTTCTGATAACAATAGAAAAATAACTTGCCATAACTGTATGTATCTATGTTTAGTAGATATTTGGATGGTTTCTATTTAGTCCAGAAAATTAATTATTACTCTTCCTGGTTTGTTTGAAAGGAAGTATCCTTTTAACTCCATGACTGATTGTCTTGTGTTTCTGTTAACTGCTGCCAATAATCCATAACAACTGATGAAAGGGAAAACAGGACAGCTGGGAAAAGCTTGCTCAGGGGAGTTTCTTGCTAGCCTCGTCCAAGGGCACAAGCCAAGTCAATAGAGCTGTGGTATCATTCTGCAAATATGTTGTATCTCTGTTTTATTTTATTAAACAAGCCAATCGAAACCAGCAAAGATCCTGAAGACTTCATATTAGCCAAGTGGCTAACAAGTTCTAACATGTGAAACAAAGCAATTTTTGTTTCAGTATATAGCAGCATATTGTACTAAAATGTAGGCTTAGGAAAGCTTACAAATACTTGGAAGGGTGTTACTCAGACAGATTTCTTCAAAACTTTATAGTCTCAGAAATGGGAAGACATCTGCAATCTGCAAGGCATTAACTTTTTACAGACAGGCAGTAAAATGGGACTGTATGGGAAGAGGTGCATGTTTATGTGAATAAGGTACAGCTAAATAGGTCTGCTGACAAAAATTGCTGCAAGGCCTTGATTAGAGTATCAGATCTGAAAACACTGGACAAGACTTCTGCTGGTTAAGTAAACCATAGGAGTGTGTCTGGAGTGATTAAATAACAGCAAAACCAAAATTAAATTGCTATTTTACTATCCAGTCCAAGCACTTCAGCAGTTTTAGGTTTTAAGCAAGGAACAGGAGTTCCATGTGAACTGTTTTATGGAAAATCAGACTATGGGCATGATGTTTATGATGCATGCGGCAGGAGTAGAAATGCCTCCTGTAGTACGATGTGTGCTTGCTCCTTTTGCCCTAAGTGATAATTATGTGTACTCACAGAAGAAAATCGCACACCTACTACTCAGGAAGTTACTTGGTATTTTTGTGAATGATTTATATGAATTACTGGATAAGCCTGTAATTTGGCACCCACTGGAATGGATGGAAAAGGTTGGGCCCAAAGGCCTTACTGTGCAAATTGCTGGCAGTCCTTTTGACTTCATTATCTTGAGCAGATAACTGGAGGAGTGAAATGTTACGGCTGTTGCTTTATGCCTGGCCATGTTAGCTTTTCACTGAGTAGCACTCACCTCTTTTGATTGTACCTCTCTGAAGCTCACCTCTTGCTTGTCACTGCTTTTGAAGGCTGTGCTTTCGGTGGCTGGGTTTTGGCAGCTGGCATCTGATCTGGGCTGTAGTTCTTCACCAGGAGACTTAGTACTACTGCAATTTTACCTGAAACTTGAATTTAATTTTAATGTCACTGCTCTGTGGAAGTACTCCCTGATCCATGAACTGTCTCTGTGCTATGGATGAACAGCAGTATTGCACCTGATTTGCTTGCTTCAGCTGTTACAACCGTGGTACTTTGGTAGGAGTTTGTTTGGTTTCATTCAGTACAGCTGTTCCTGGATTCCTTTAAAATGCTGGTTGGTGGCCTGTGCAAACTGCAGGAGCGTGGTGGAAAAAAAACCCAGTAAAATGTAACTGTAATCTGGTTATGAAATACTTCTGGTGAACTGACAGAACTGACTTCTGCATGAAAGATGTTAGATTGAATAGGATTAACTATTCGTGCTTTGTTCAGTCATGTCTGTGCAATGCATTTGAGTTTTATGAGACTCAAAAATAAAAACATGTTTTTGCTAGTTCTGATGCTATATTGCTGGAAGTCTTGACTACCATGGAAATAAATTGTATATTTTCAGGTTTTCTTGTATGTAGTATGTGTGCAATAAGCTTTAGGGGATCTTTTAATGCTTCACAAATTTTTCATTCATGGGGATATAACGCAGCTTGTTCACTTTTTTGATTTTATGATCCACTTCTGGAAGGGACCATCCAGAACACATGGATTCTGCCCGTACCTTCCAAAGGGGATGAGTTAAGTATAACCACGTGCATGTCATTGGACTTACCTCACTCATGTCTGTAGTCCTAAAAGAGAGCATGTGGAAATTTTAATGTGGGTCATAAGAGTAAGGACTGGGAATGACTTTCAAGAGTAACAAGAAAAACAAGAGAGTAAAATAGAGCAAAACAAACCAAACTGAAACTGATACTTAGCCCTGACAGGACTAAAAATAGTAGTTGTTCTTTTTGCTCACAGTTTGTAGCTGGTATTGGTGCTTGGGTGCCAGCCTTTGCTGAAGCAAAGGACAATTTTGATGCTTTTTAATTATTTTATTAGCTCTTTTCTAGGAGCTCCTACTCCCTTACCCCCCTCGTGTCTGACTTGATAAGTATTAAGAGTGATTCAAGGTAATATCTGCCAGGAAATGTCTGGATTTACCTGGTTCCAGCTTGGAGCAGGGGGATGGCAATCCCTGTGTTTCCAACCTGTGGTCCTTTCGTGCAGGTGCTATTGCTAATGAACAGCGAGAGGGGGCTTAGAGTGTGTGCGTTATAAGGGTCCATAAGGTGTAGGATTCAAATATATGAACTTTCCAGACTTATCTGTGCCTATATTGGAAAATTACAGAGTTCATTAAAAAAAGAAAGGTTGTACATCCCCAGAGTAAGTGATCTTGCGGGAACCCTTCCAGCCCCATATTCATTTAAAGAAATACTGCTGTATCTTGTTAACAGCCAAAAGGAAATAAAACTGCATTTATTATGCCAGAGGGGTGTCTGAAGATGTCTTTGTTTCTTTTTTACAGAGTCATTATTTTGCAGGCTTTTATGTTTGTTTTTTCTTTTTTATATATATTTTGGTAAAGGAAATGGCATAGAACACTCCTCCTGGTGCTGGCTGGAGTACTCCCACACAGTATC
Organism: Microhierax caerulescens; assembly: GCA_035590215.1. Classification (NCBI taxonomy): domain Eukaryota; kingdom Metazoa; phylum Chordata; class Aves; order Falconiformes; family Falconidae; genus Microhierax; species Microhierax caerulescens. Next base: position 19,964,873 of record JAVJGJ010000061.1, on the reverse strand, counting down.
AAGAGGACGCTCGTACCCTTTGTAGACTGTGGAAGTTGTCAAAACGGGTTCAGATGCTCCAGCTGTTGTATAATAAGTATCTTGCAGAATAAATCGTTTTGGATAGGGCAGACTTCTGCAATAAATCTCTTTTGAGTTTGCCCTACTCTCAGCTTTCATTCAAGGGGCATTTTCTGGAGGATTTGGTTTTGTAAATGAACGTCATGTTTTTAGATGTCAAGAAAGTCACTGCATTAGATTTTCTTAGTGGGTGCTTTGCATAAGACTATATCATAAGTGTTGAGGGGTGTATGTGTTGCAAGCAAAATGATACCAAAACTCCATTGGTATTTGGGAGATACCAGTATAATGTAAGACAATGTAACATTGCCAGAATTGGGAAGAACAGGCTTTGGTTGTGTTTTGTCTGCTTCAAGAAGAAACTTAATTCCACTGTGTCTCTGTTCCCCCCCAAAGATCTTAAAAATTTAACAATCCAGGTGCAGAAACATGCTTGTCTATTTTGCTACATTTTATTGTAGCAGATTTTTTTACCTGTGTAAAGTATTTTTATACCATGTTTTTCATTAGATGAGTTAATGTTTTTCACAGTTGTTTCATGTAAATAATGAGGATTTGTAGCACAAGTTGTGTGGCTTACTGAGGTTTTTTGACCAGCTTCATTTGAGATTCTTACAAAGGCTTGTGTATACTCGTTCTTTTAAATCAAGCCTGTTTTGGCTTAATTTGATTTAGACATCATCTTCAATGAAACTGGCATGTCAGGGCGCAGGCTGGCAATCTGTGGCTTCAAAAGTTATTTTGAGTCAGTTGAGACATAGTGACTGTCAGCATTGCCATCTTAGCTTGCAATAAATGAAAAGCAATTTCGCAAGGGCTGGGAATCTGGCTGTAGTCATATTTTAGAAGTTACCTTATCCTTTTTTTTATCAGCTAAACCATCATATTTTGTACTGAAATTGTAAATAATTAAGCATATGTCCTTCTGTTGACTGGTGGGCAGAACAGTGACTACATAAAAAAACTTGATAAACAGGTAAATTAATAAGCTAAGATGCACCAGATATATCTGTTGTTCCCTTTAGCTTGACTCTTCAGTTGCGCTAAACTTTGTCCAGGTAAAGCAAAATTACCTTGCATGTGCTGCTGTTCAAGTTGCCGTAGCTTGGTTGAGGCACAGGAACGTACCGTGTGCCTGATCCCTGGGTTAGGAATCTCTCTGTGAGATTTGGGCCCTCTTACCTCAGTTATCTTTAATTTTGTTTTTACAGAAGGTGCAACATCTTCAGGTGAACAAGTTTTTTGTGCCAACTTCCTATAAATTATAGATAAGTGTTGTTTAGAATAGGAGAAAAAACCTGTCTCTGATTATTTAGAAAGCACTCTTTCTTATCCTTTTTGCTATCCACAATATGCAGCCTGTTAGGGTATTATTAAATGTTCTTTAGTTTCATAATTAAATTCTATTGTATCTTGTCTTAATTATTGTGTCAATCTGCTGCAAGTTTTTGTTTGACAGTTGGTTGCTCAAGTTGCCAGTAGATACCTAACCACAATTAAGTGGATTTTTCCTAGTTTTTTATTTTGCTCTAGAAATGTTTCTCCCTTCTCTGTTTTCTTTTTGCATGGGCTCACTTATTATTTATAATTTGGAGGAGAGGTTCTGTTGCTTACTTCTCTGTGCCAGCAACCCTTGACATCAAACGGCAGCTCTTCTGTTTCCCCTCCCACGACATTCTCTGACCTCGAGCTTCTGTTAAAGTGATCAACTGCAAAATGGTATTTTTGGATGTATAAGCTGTCCTGAAGCTTTGCTATAGAACTCTCGTGGATATGGAAGAGAAGCTTTTCTGTCAAGGTGGTGTTTTAGGCTGTTGCAGGCTCAAGTAATTGAGGGTTGGTCCAAGTTAGTCTTATCTCTTCATTTGTCTAACTGTGGTTTTCTTAGAACAAGGTTACAGTACCAAATCGCATGGCAGGTGAGAACTAGTGGTAGCTTTAGAGTATGGTAAGTGCGTGTTTGAGTCTTGGGTGCTTTGAGGGACAGCTGTCAATCTGTCTGTGACATGCATTGAAGTCTCTGGGTGTTGCAGTCCCTGTGGACTCAAATTAAATAATTTGCATTCAACTGCAGCGTATGGAAAGATGAATTATTGTTTCTGATACTACCAAAGTTGCTGTTGAGGTGTTGTGTTGTTTGAGTCTAACATAGTTTCTGGCTTGTTGTACGCCTGTGTGATGGTACATCACATTATTAAGTATCACAAATTAAGTTAGGGATCTGTGCTGGAGTTGATGCGATCTGTGCCTGGGATCATCAGTCTCCTGGAGGCTTTTTCACAGAGGTATCCAAACCTGAGCACTGAGGCCACAGTCTTTGGTTGGGGACCCCAAAGTACCTGGCTATGCACATGGCAGCAATGGAATTTTGAACAACATATTTTGCCCTCTTAAGAGGGTAGTAAAACACTGAATAGGACTAGGGTATGTCCTCCTTTACTTGCCTTCCCCTCCCTGAATTTTTGACCGTCTGTGCATGAGTAGCATAATCTTGTCTGGGGCACAAGATTCCTTGAAAACAAAGTTGAAGAAGAATATATAAAAATATATATCTCCTAATTTTAAGGGAAGCATAAAAATAAATCTTTTTAATTGTAATGATGCAACTAGGACTATAAAAGTTTCTTCACATTTACCTACTGTCACTTATTAAGGTGCTGATAGAAAAAGTTTTCCTTTTTAAGTGGACAGTATAAACAGTCACAAAGAAGCATTCGGACCTGTTTATGTTAGCTGAAAGCTGCAGAGGAGCCCAGGGAACAGCTTCAGCCTTAACTCTTTCTCTCATACTCACTTAATTGCCCTTACATACTGGGGAGATGAGGCCAGTAAGGGCAATACAGAGCTGCTGTCTGACCCAACTGCCTCCAAGCTGCCCTGTTTGTCTTCTAGAATGTGTTTCATCTGTTACAGCTCAGCTACTGGGGAGGAATCCTATTTGCAAATAAATACATATTAATTTATTAGATTAATGTTTAGTGAACCTCCATTCTGCATAATTTCTATTTAAGAAAGCTGGATCCACTGGGAAACTGGAAGACTCAAGTAACAGTGACGGTTCCTGTGCCTCCTCAGTCTCCCCTGCAGCTCTGGTGCCTGGCGAACGGGGCAGCCCATGGCACACAGGAGGGTCCCCCCATGGCTGCTGCTTCTTGGCCACGTAGTGCCTGGACCCTGGATGTCACTGGAAGGGGACAGTGCCACACATCTTCCACTTTTCTTCTGACTCTAGTTGCTCATTTATTTTACTCCGAAACCTCTGAAAATTGAGGTTCCTTATGGATAAATGTTGTAAGTAGGGGAGAGAAAAAAAAATAAAATTGGTGGTGTGATATGCAAAACCCACAGGTGTGTATCAGGCACTTGAGTTTACAGTAGCCGCAGTGAAAGTAAGCATGGTTTGTAAAAGCACTCGCTGTAAGAGAAGCGAGGAAGCTGTTAATAGACACAGGAAGACAACATGCAGTTGCTTTGTACAGAGTTCATCTTTGGAAGGTAGAAAAACCAAAAGGCAGGAGTGCAGCCTGGGCAGATGTCAGCTTTTCAATGGAAGCTGAAGCTCTCTGCAGGTTTTTATCTGGCTGAGGCAGAATAGGAGAGGTGGGTAGGTGGTTGTTCTGGAAACTTGTTAGAATAATCTAGTTGCTGCACCCTTGGATGAGCGAGCAACATTTTCTGAGAGGATATCTTTTCCTGTTCCTTGGAAGAATCACAGAGCAGAGAAAGTGTAACTGTGCAATTAGAGGGGAGAAAGCACAGAAATCATTCTGTGTCTAATCATATAATAACCTTAATTTTAGTAATGTCAGATGAATTTGAGGCAGTCGTATCGAAGATGATGGCTTATAAGTAGTGATTGGTGGTTTTCCTTTTCACTGAACTGTGTGCTTTTAATCTCCTAAACATGGAAAAAGCTTTTTTACTGTGACCTCTATGCAGTGCGTCTGTGTGTGCTGAGCTGCTGTGTGTGATGCAAGTACATAGCAACAGATGGGTAAAATGTGGAGCTGTTGCACTGCTCTTCCTTTTGGATGTTGCCTTGCTAGTACCCCCTGTAAGAGTTTGCAAGGGCCCTAAGGGCATGTATGAGATCCAGAACCCCACTTACTAGGGCCACACATTTCAGAGTTCTGCTCTTAACTTTTGCTTTTTTGGTCATTTATGTATTTGTATCAAAGTCTTTGTTATTGTAAAGTCTTCTCTTCCTGCCAGTGACCCATCCATCCTGAGCAGAAGTTGGCAGTGGTGTGGTTTCTGGCACTGTCCCCCAAGTGGTTTCCTGTGTTCCCATTGCAAACAGTTTCCCTGTTGGTGCTGTGGTTCTGGACAGAGTCCTGTGATTTGTCATGGACTGGGAATAAAGCTCGGTTCTCCCAGGGTAAACAAGCATATTGTTGTTACTTAATAAATCTGAAATCTGCATGGTGAAACCTCCTGCCTTTTCATTACTTTTGTTTCTGTGCTGTCCTGTGAGAAGGGAGAGATTCCCTGCCCATTATGGCTGTTACAGAGACAAATGTGGAGTAACAGCACTAACAGGGTGCCTGGCTCAAGAAATTCAGGGTGAGTGACACTTGATTCTGTAACAACGCTGGCATCGGCTGTTAGCTCAAGTGACATGGTCGTTGCCTTGAAACTGTGACCCGAGTTCCCTTTCTGGGAAAGAAAAAAACCCGCAGACCCATTTCAAAGACCAGGGCAGCTGCTTTGTTTGTCTTTTAAAATCTGTATCTCTGCCTTTTTGCTTGGTCAGTGTTTAGAACCATTAAAATGTAAACGTGACATGGGGACTGAGATCCTGCAGCTAGAGCTCCTTTATAATTACATATTCAGCCACAACTGTACAAAGGAAAATGAGAGTGCCTTTTCCTTTATGTACCGTGTTTCAGTTTTGCCTTAGGTTTAAATTGGCATTTTGGACTATGTTCACTGGAGCCACTGAAGAGCTTATCAGAAAAGGAAGGAAACAGAGGGAGGGAAGGAAAGATTTCCAAATGACAACCTTTTGAATAGTCCAAGTTCAATCCCTAAAACAAAAAGTGGAATTTTTTTTTTTCTAAATAATGTGCTCTACGGTCTCACCTCTCATCTTGAGAAACATGAAAGAGCAAGTTAAAGAGATGACCCAAATCACAGAGTTCCTTTGAAAGAAGAAATTCAGCTGTTTTGAACACTTACAATCAAAGGAAGTGGTTTCCCTAATTACATGAACTATGTGAAAGCTCTCAGAATAGCTCTTCCACCCCAGGATTCCTTGCACTTTAGAAGTTTGCATAAAAGCTCACATGGAGAATCAGATGCAAAGTGTTTGATTCAAATTTTATTAGGCAGAAGTGAGCATACATTCCTATCTCTGGGTTTGACAGCTGGTTGGGTTTGGACCACAGTCCAGGGTTTGATGGATTTCAGTCCTGTACTTTAAAATCTTTTACTCTTCAGGTTCTCTGGTGAGACACCCCTTTCAAGAGAAAAGTAGAAATGAAAAAATGGAGAAGGGATAGAGGGGTCCCTTTGTGAGCTTTCTGTTGAGGATTCTTCTTTGGCTGTTCGTGGTTGTGAAAATCCATCCCTGTACACAGTGTTTAAAAGAATGAGGAATTTTAATTCCTCTCATTTTAAAGAAGCTGTGTATCTTAAAATACATATTTGGAAGAACTGGGATCAGAATTCTATGACTTCAATGTTATTCTAGCACCACCATTTACTTTAACCCATCAGAACTCTGAATTCACTAGAGACTTTGAACAAAACCCCAGTATTTTCAGAAGGCTATTACACCTTGTGCTTCTTTTTGTGCATATAAAGGTATGTTAGTCTAAACTAAAAAGTGAGGGCATATGAAAAGATGCAGGACACTTCTAAAGGCTTAAAAGCTCTTTCCTAATGATTTCCTTTTCAAAAAAAGAGGTTTGCTTTTTTGCTGGTTTGGGAGTAGTGGGAGCAAGCCAAGGAGAACTTGAAGCAGTATCAAGATCACTTTTGAATGTAGGCACCTTAGTTAGGTGCATCATTGGCTTAGCTGAAATGCTCAGGTTTTGCCAAATTTTGGCAGAGTAGGGTATATTTTTTTTTGCTCTGTAGGAGATGTCTTTATTTCTCGAACAGTTTATTAGCTAAAAATGTAGTTAGGTTTTTAGCAAGTTATGAGCATTCATCACAAAATTCTCTGTCCTGAAAGTGCTAAAGACAGGTATCTAATCTTTACCCAGCTAGAACTAAAAATGATTCTTCCTTTCCAAACCATCTCTGAAACTAACAACGTAGCACTGTCCCTGAGGATACAATATGGAACAATTCATGGTTGAATTATTAATAAATAATATTTGCAAGGTTTGCAATTATATGTGAGACCATCATGCTTGCTCTGCACAACAGTGATCACCAAATGGGTTTATATTCTCCACTCAGAGCTAACTACGGTAATTATATCCAGATTTGGTAAAGCTAGAGATAATTGATGAAATGGGCCTTGAAGAGAAATCTCTAAGCTCTCTGAACTGCAGCAGTTCAAACTCAGGAAGGCAGGCAGGCAGTGACTGCCTTGTGGAGATAGGATCAACCCAAAGCTCTTTATAGTAACACTGTATACTAGTAACAAGATACCACTAATTCTGCCTGAAGAAGAAATGTTTCTCTGGGTACCTTTTCCCTGCCAATACTGCATCTTTCTTACAGGAGTTAGCCTTCCTAAGCTCCACGGTTTTTTGTTTTTCTTTTTTTTCTTCTTTTCTTTTCTTTTTTTTTTTTATCCTCCAGGCAGAAGGGGCTTTCCCTGGGATCAGGGAATTGCCCCCTGTAAGTGAACAGCCGCAGCAGGACAGTGGTGTCGCAAGTAAAGTGCATAGCACAGAAGCGGCGTTTGTGGAAGGGGAGGGGAGATGTCATGTAGCATTATAGCACTCTGACCAGGTGGAAAAAGAGTTCTGGCTGTGCCCTCTAGAGAGACGTGTCTCAGGCAGCAAAGCTTTGTGATCACTATTGCTAGAGGATGATTTTGCTTGGATGAAGGAGAATGCTTAAAGTCGTGCCACCCTTGCTTGACCTGAAGGTGGCATGGAAAATTATATCTGTTTGTGTCTGATCCTCAGTGGGAGTTGATTTCTCCCTGTATGTAAATTAGAATAGTCCTCAGACAAGTTTCTGCATACCTTTGGTATTGGAAAATGGGAAGCTGTGATATATGGGATGCTGTTATTCTTCCACACCAAAGGAGATGTTGCAGGTTTGAATGTGCTCTGTGCCACCAAAATGGCACAAAGCTCCTGGGCCCTTGAGCCAGCTCATGTGTGTACTCAGTTCATTGCAGTGAACTTTGCCAATCTAATCCTTGCCATACTCAGAGCATAAATCAAACAGTAATTGTGCAAGGACTACAGGTATTGCTAGAATAGGAAGAGATGCAAATTCTTTATGCTGCACTCAGGTTCAGACTGGGATTGTCATTAGTTGCAGCATGATGCCTCCTCTTCAGCTTTTCAGGTACAGCCCATGGGAGAGAGGTTTCATTAACGGTGTGACCCTGGTCCTGAAGTTGCTGTGGGCTCATGTAGTACAGCGTTCCCACTTCCTCATCGCTGTTTCATGTATTGTAGGTCCTCAGGAAGCACAGTGCAGGGTGATGGAGGAAGTCGTGCAAGTCAGCTGTTTTGTAATCACAAAACAGATGATCTCCAATTTATAACTGGCCCTTTAAACATTCTTAATTCCCCCTTGGGTATGTGTGTGGTGCTTCTCTCATATTTATTTCTGATGTGTCTGGAATTTTTCTAATAAAATGGTGGAAGAAAAATTAAAATTAAGTCTGAAGGTGCACATTACTGGTGTGGAAGTAGAAACTCACAAATGGAGAAATGCTAGAGCTGAGTGTGGTTGCAAGATGTTCTTTCCCTTTAGATGTTTACCCTAAAATACACTGTGGTTACACTGTGGAATATTATTGCAGTACTGCTATTTTTGCATTCAACTGTATCCTCTTTACCACTTTTCCTGCATCTGTTGTCTTCTAGAAATTTTCATCTGTTTGTGTGTGAGTTAGAACAGTTCTCATAAACACTTTGTACATGTTAGAGGATGAGAATTAATGGAATGTGTGATGCTGTGATTTTTCCACATTTCCAGCTCTCCTTAGAGGAAATGCTCCTGGCTTGCATGTGCTCCCTTCGACCAAACCATCGCAAAGGAGTTGGAGCAGGTCTCAGGCTTTGTGTTCTCAGTTTGGCTCATTATTCAGCATAGCTCTTTCTGGTGGGTTTGAACCACAGAGCCAAGGTTGTAGCACAGACACGGGTGGAGGTTACAGTACCTCTGGTTGTTCTGTTGTAACTTTGGGGAAGGAACTGGCTTGGGATACTGCTCTGTGGTTGGAGAAGGGCAATGAGAAGCTCAGACTTTTGGCTTAATTTGGTGTCCTGTGGTGGTACAAAAACTGAGTTCTCTGCGCCTTTCAAGTCTGCTGTTCACAAAACTCAATGCCTCTGCCTTTGAGGGATACCAGGTTACTGTAACTGGTCTCTCTTACTCTTCTAGATAGGTTCTATCTAGATTTCTACTTTATACAAAGTTCACTGATACTGGCATTCAAGTTATTGCCTTTTTAAATGATGTATTTTGAGGCTGACCACTTCTATTCTTACATAGATAATATGTCAACATAATTTTTTTTTATAAAGGTTTTCTTTCTGAAAGCGATTTTTCTATAACAAGGATTAGAAATTAAATTATTTTGTCTTAGTAGAAAGAGCTTGAGCTACCATGAAGGTAGGCAGAAGAATCCCAAGAAAAAATAAACAGCTGATCTATTTTCTCTTAAAGGTAAAAGCTTGAAGTTTCAGGTTTTGTCTAATTTCATTTCTTGACCATCACTACCCAGTAGGGGTAGCATTTGAGCCAAGTTTCTAAGTCAAATACAATTTTCAATCTTAGACAAAGACGACTGACTTTTCTGAAAAGCAGATAGGGAATTTATGTCCTGAAACTTTAGTTTTGTTGGGAATGGAGACTCTGATCCCTAGTGGTCTAGGTGGTAACGTGGACATAGCCAGAGAGCTGCTGTGGAGTTTCTTGTTCTGGCTATAGCATGATGGCATGGTTCTGGTTAAAGGGCAGTGACATGCAATTGGAGAAGGTACAAATCAGATTTTGGTGGACTTGGAAGTCCTGTGTTTCCAGAGGCTGTTCTTGCCAATCTCGGCAAGGTGAAAGGGAGATCTCGCTGTAACCTGAGGAAGGGTGCTTACTGCTTAAGTCATGGTAAAGAGAAAGAAGACTTGCTAAGTCACAGAGAAAGCTTGCTGCTCGGGATTCAGGAAGGAAGGTGATCTGTCACTAATGCATGGTAAAATCAAAACTGGAAGCAGGTTCATGATGAAGACTTCACCATGATTCATGGTGGACTGTTTTGACAGTTGCACATAAAACCATGATGTGCACCATGCAGATAATGCATTCAGATAGTGTACAGCAGTCAGAGATTCTGATTATGGTGACAACTCATTTGCTTGAAAACCCCAGTTTTTGTGAGCTTGTGCTTATGGCATAGGTAAATGTGGCAGGAAAAATGCTTGTCCATGGAGGACTCTCAGACGCTTCAGCAGGAGAACATCTGTAGCTGGCAGTTACTTTCTCTCTTTTATGCCAGCTGGTCACAGCCAGAATTTCTGTGCTGAAAGTTCTTTTTTTAAAGTAGTTGGTCTCTGTGTAGGGAGTGATTCTTTGCTTTTCCGCAGGGGCAGGTCATTTTTGAGTGATAACTGGGGAGAACCTTCCTACAGAGCTCTCATAGCCTGTGTGAAAAGCAAAATCCCACATGGTTCCCCAGCAGCTGCTGTTAATATGTGAGGGAGGTAAGACATCTTGTGCTGTGCTGTTTAATGGGTAGGCTCAGCCTGCCTGATTGAGGAGCATTTTCTGGAATTGTAACAATCGCTGGGATTCCAGTAAAAGGGATCCCCACCAAATTCTGTCCCTATCATTACGTACAGTAGGTTGGGTTTATCTACTTTTTGAAGTGAGTGCACATCAAGAACGTGATGACACTTTTTCTTGGTTAAATTACAGTTTTCATGATGAAGTTTGAGAAAATACTTCAGTAAGAAGATCATCGCTGCTTTAGGGGAGTGCATCAGGATTCACGAGTACAGCCGCTGCTGTCTCTGGTGCAGTCTGCACTAATTGTTCAGCAGAAGCCACTGTATAATGAGATGAGACTTGTTCTTCTGAGTTGTCTTATCCAGATTCCTTACTAATACTCTGCAGGCCTCAGAAAAATCACTGCTCTGGCTGGACGTGTATGGAGCAGGCCTTCCTGCAGGCAGCATTTATTTGACTTTTCTTCTTCTGTTGTTCCTAAGCACTGCAAGAGACTCCTTGAGGGGATTGGGTTTGCCCATCACTGTTGTACCAGAATGTCTTTTCAACAAGGTGCTGATGAGACTTAAGTGGCTTTGATCTCAGAAATAATTTCCTTGGATATTTTTCCATTTGTTGGTTCTGGAAAGATGTGGGTATTGCGTATTAGCCATGATACCTGCTCACCTGTGGAGTGAGCAGGGAGTCAGTTTCATGTTTTGTTACTTCCTAGCATTTTAGAGATGTACTGGGTTTTGTTGCTGTACTGTACAGTCAAAGCAGGCTTGTGTTCAAAATGATTGTGAGTAAATGGGAAAATTTCCCAACATTGAGAAGTGATGATTGCTGAAAATAAACTGCTCTATGGGAGCTCAGGTATTTCAAGCCTGCTCTTTAGACCACTCATCCATTGTTTCTATTCAGTTGCTGGTATTGCTCTGCAGCTGGAGGCAGCTTCTTACTCTTTAAGTCTGGCTGAATGAAGTATTTATAATATTGCAGGACATTGTTCATTTCTAAACTCTTAGGCCATTACAAATACATAGTTTATGCATGTTTTGGAGGGGTTTACTAACTGTGAATAACACTAATGAAATTCATGCTACTCCTCTTGTTCTTGTCCAATCTCCCTGTATCAGGTACCTTAATATTAAATGCTGATACCATCTCAGGCTGTATGCTGCAAAATGTAATGCTCCTGTGGGATGTTTGGTTGTTGTGGATTTCTAGTTGAAATTGGTGTGAAAATGAGTTATTTTTCCATAATCTTTGTGCCTTTTCCTTTTTTTTGTTTTGTTTTGTTTTGTGGGTTTTGGTTAGATTTTTTTGTGGTAAATGGCCATGTAGTTGTAACAACTTAAAAAGCTGTTTTCAGTCTTCTCAAACTTCCTGTAAGGATTTTCTGCAGAAAATGCCCTTGCTTAGTTTTATCCTAAACGCTGCAGCTTCTCGAAACAGCCTCATCTCTCACTGATAGCAAGTTTTTAATCCCCATCATAAGGAAGACCAACACCATAAACCTGCAGTTGCTTGGTTAATGCTGGGTATGTTCCATGTGGTGCTTGTACTAGGATAATGTACATCAGTGGCAGGATCAAGCCAGTTAGCTTGATCTAACTCCCTCTTACTGCGTAAGGCAGAGGGTCCACTGCCACATCACTGGAACAAATCTCCTTGTGATTTTTGGAGGGACCAGCTTGCTTTCCGTGAGCCAAGCAGGCCTTGGCATTGATTTGATGGACATGTTCTGAATTCACTAGACAGTACTTCTGATCCCACAGCCTTCACATTATCTTTAAAACTGCCAAGTTATGTGCAAAGGTTGCCATAAAAAGTTGTGGTGGAGTGTAAAATTCAGTTTTCCTTTCAAATGGTCAATATCCAGTATGTTTTACTAGTAACATGTCCTACGGCATTCCTTACTTCCCAATATGCTCATACACATTTGCCGATGCTTGATAAAAATGGAATATTTTAAAGTAAATTAGATAAGATGTTACAGCACATAATAAATTTGTCTGTTCCTTCAGCATGATACATTACGATAGTTTAACAGAATTGAGGTATCTTGGTAATGTGGGGTTTTCTTCCCTTTCTTCAAGACTGCAACCTAAAAGTCAATACAAGGTAAAGTGTGTGTTTCTACCACAGTATTGCCAAAAATGAGAATTATGTGGTGATATGAAACAGGGGATTTAAAATAATAAGATTATTTTCTAGCAATGAGAATTTAGTAGTTTCCTTTATATTTCCACTTTTTAATCTCTGGGACTTGTAACAGTGTAGGACATAATTTTTGATGCAGATTTGATGCTTTGAAACATTTGCTCACTCAAAATGCTTTTAAGTACATTTTGTACATCATTGTAGGTGTATTTACATTCTGTTATTTACAGAAGTGCTGGTGGCATCAATATGAGAATGTAATTTAACTCTTCTGTGTGGTTTATGAAACTGTATCCCAATAACACTGGATATATATGGCTGTCTTCTAAGACATAACAAACGTTGACAAGAGTTTTAACTTGTTAATGGGCTGTAGAAAATATTTGGGATAAGTTATCCTCTAAATGAATACTGAAAAAGAACCCCAAGCTCACACAGCTTTAAGTAACATGCAACCATAGTTCTAAGAACTATGATGGTCTTTTGAAATGGGTGGTAACACATTTGTGCTGGGAGGGTGCCCACAGCACTTATCAAAGCATGTGATAACTCTTCTTCTTTGCAGTTATAAGATCTTGCTGAGGATTCTTTGGCTTTGCCATGTTCCTGTGGTTTTCCTCTTGCACTGTTAATATCAAAGACAGTTTAATAGGTTTAACAAACATTCCCTGAGCTGGAAAATCAGTGTGCTTTGCTTCTTGTTAGCTTTCTTCTTGGGGACCCCAAAGCACAAAACCTTTGTATTTTGCTTTTCTTTTTCCTTACAAAACTTTTTAAGAACAGACAAAGCAGCAGGCAAAGTCCTAAATTATTATTTTCTGCTTGATTTTCTTTTTAGTGTTCAAAACTGTAATAATTGCTTAACATCCCTACTGTATAATTCTTACTAGTAGTTTTATATTTCTAAAATTATTTAAGTATCCCTTCAATTATTGCATATTGAGAGGATAAGTTGCTAGCAATGATAGAATGGTAGTCGTCTAAGGCTACGGCATGAGAATAATCTAGAAAGAGTTAAATTACATAAACTTTCTATATCCTGCTAATTAAGAACTGTATTCAGTTTAACTTTCAAAATTTCAGAAACAATAAAGTAATGAAAATTATCTGCTGCAGGTAATTTCTGTCTTCTATCAAAACCTTAAAGGGATTTGAAAAGAATCATTGTGCAGCTGTATAATATTTATGTTAAAGCACATAAACCATAAATATCTTGTTAAAAAGTATGCAATTTTTTGCTTTGGCTTAATGTCTTGTCAACATTACATTTTAAAAAAATTATAACTCTGTAGGATTCTAAGATGTATATTTTACTAGTGTTTTGTAGCTGAACTGTAGCTTTAGATGCTGATTGTCTTAGTATTGTGTCTGTGAAATGGACGAGTATACTGTAAGAGACATCATCCATTATTAGATATTCGTGAATTCACAGGAGAGCGTTCCTGAGGCACTGGAAATGGACACAGACTGAATGTATTTCTGAGCATGAATATGGAAATAAAGGTTTGGGAATTATTTGTGTTAACATTCTGTATCTTTTTTGTATGTGGTTTCAGTGGTAGAATGATTTTAATGAAACATCAACTGGTCTCTTCCAGCTGCCCTTTTATTAGAGTGTAAAACACCTCAAGAGCAGCTAAGCTACAACACTCCCAAGAACATGACAAAGGTCAAAGACTTTAAATTGCTACAACTTAGGAAAAAATATATTTTCAAAGCCGCCTTAAGTGTGCCTAAATATCTCCTTAATAAACATGGCAAACGTTTATTTGGAAAAGTAAATAATCAAACTATTGCACAATGTAATAATAAATATTATAAGGCAGTTAAGAAGTTGTGTTAATTGGATTCCTTAAGGAGCTAGCCATGTCTAACCCTGTAATTTTGCAGAGAGCAAAGGTGCCTCTTGCTCTGCAGTTGACTGATTTATTAGCAGGAGAGTTAACAGGCTGCTGGTTGACCCAGTGGTCTCCTGAGGGGCGACAGCTATTTCCTGGGTTAATCCTAAACCAGCGTGCTCGGACCAGGGTGGAAGGATGACAGTAGTTTGCCTTTTCCAGCCAGCTGCGCCAAAGGCACCTGGAAGAAATGGTGGTTAAGTTGCTGTGGGCCCAGTTTGCCCAGACCCAAGCAAAAAAGTCTTTTGATACTGAGAAGTCTTTTGATAATCTGCAGACAGATGTTGTTTCGCGGACCCAGCTGTACTTCTGGAAGAGGCTGACAGCCCAAACCCTTGATCACTTATCTTGACTATGCGTGTGAATATAACAACTTTCTAATGTATTTCCAAGGAAGACCAGAGTAGCTAAAAAATGCTGAGTTGTTTGGTCTTTGCTAACTTTAGCTGCCTTGGGATAGGGAGCTCGAACGAGCAGCTGTGGCTGGTATGAGTAGCTGGCAGGCAACAACACAGCTGTATGCAAAGTGCCTCCATCCACATCCTTACTGCCTTTGCGGCTGCAATTAAAGATCTGACGATACGGCCTTGTCTGTGTTCCTGAGTAATGCTGGCTCAGCATGGGTGGCTGTTGCCTACATCTGCAGTCAGTGCTGATCTTGAAGGTCTTGTCAGAGCTGGGCTGTGTCTGCTGCTCCTGCTGCACTGGCACTGGACAGAGCAAAAGCAAGCTAGGAGCTGTGTCATGCCAGGGGGCCGAGGCGTGTGCTGAGCCTACCGACACCACCAAGACTGTGCAGGTAGGTTGCTTTGTGCCATTATCTGCTGCTGGCCATGCTCCAAATCCGTGTTGGTGGTTTCTGTCCAGAAACTGCTGAACACAGACAAGGCTTCCAGGAAGACCCCTCTTTTTACCTCCTGAAAATACTTCAGATATGATTATTCATGCATAGTTGTTTGTACTAGAAGGTTTAAGAGCAGTACTAGCAGCTCTAGAGGCATCTGCAGGGTGATGTCAGCCATAGATGATGTAATTGACATTTTCACGTCCGTCAATAAACAGAGATTAAACAGGCATAAAAAGAAATCACCTGTTAAGCACTATCATCCATACCATGGTTCATAGGACACAATTAGTTTGTACACTGAGGAATTACCTGAGTTCCTAAGTCTTACACTGTAGTTTTCTTATGAACTGGGCTTGATTTACAGTAAGGAGTACTACAGGAGTTGGTGAGTAAGAATTAAATTAAAATATTTTCAATGTAATTTGCTCTGACCTTGGATTTCGTGATAGTGATTAAATTATGTAAATAGTGGATTAGTTTGTTTAGATTTCTGAATCCCTTTGCCTTCAAGAAATGGCATCTAGTCTATAATTCCCTTCAGTGGGACTTGAGAGGGACATAATTTCACCCATACCTGTGGTGTAAGTACATTGTGAATGGTTGTAGTGTGGTTTGATGATCAGTACCAGGCTGTGAGTAAGCTTATCACAGGATTAAGCATAACATTCAGCTCTGTTGCAGTCACCTTCTGTGTCTGAATGTGTCTCTATGTTACGTCCAAGGAGTTTGTATTTATGTGTTTGGGTTGTCTTTCCTTCAGCTGAGCCTCCTCTAGTTCTGCTTCAATCCAACATAAAAAAAAAATAATCTGTCTTTCACACAAAAAAGTAATTTAAGGAAGTAATTGAAGACTTGTTACTTGTCGTCACCATGGCTTTAGGAAGGAAATTAATGTTAATTTAAGTTGTGTCAGATGGATAGCAGCTTTATGGAGGAAAGTGAGGCCCAAGCCAGTGAGGGCTGGCTGCTTCAGAGGCCTTTAGGCAGACACATGCATGGCAGGATTTTCTTCCAAGCATTTAGGCATTTTGGATTTAAGTATGAGTTTGATGCTTAAAGGTGATTCTAAATATTCTTGTAAGTGCCTAAGAGACCTTTGAAAAACTGGTCTTTAACCACCACTTTGTAATTTGCTATCTGAAAGTCAGTCTTTCATTGAAATATTGCACCTCCTTGTCAAAAAAAGTACAAAAGCTTCAAAGATATGGATTGATTTGTTCTCGCTGTAAGGAATAAGTGTCTTTAAATTGGCTAATAAGAGTTCACAGCTGATCTATGGCAACTGAAAAGAGCAAAACATGAAAGGAATAGTCTAGAATCACTAGTGCTAACAACAGCAAAGTGATTAAAAGTGTTTAGAAAGGATTTCTTTCAGAAGTAGTGGTCCTTAGAAAGAGTTGGCGTCTTTTTCCCCCCAGTTCTTAATTTGGGATATCTGTGGGCAATTAGTGGGTGCCTTTCCTTAATCTTCGGTGGAAGCTTCCTTTGGTGTCTGTTAAAGCCCGGGTTAGAGTATGAACATAAATGCGAAGATGATATTATCAGCCGTGGTAGACACAGCATTTCTTCTTACTCCTGGAATGTGATCTTAGTCTGTAATATGCTGTAAGTAAGATTATCTTAGAAAATAATTATTTTTGACTCTCCAAATAACAAAGCACTGTGTGTCGGTATGCCTGTGGCAGCGAAGAGCTTGGCCCGCTGCTGCTCGTGGTGGTTACCTGTTTCAGG
Organism: Microhierax caerulescens; assembly: GCA_035590215.1. NCBI lineage: Eukaryota > Metazoa > Chordata > Aves > Falconiformes > Falconidae > Microhierax > Microhierax caerulescens. The sequence continues at coordinate 19,948,325 of JAVJGJ010000061.1, read as the reverse complement.
GTAGCACTGGGTGACGGCTGCAGCGCAGCCTCCTGTTGTCCAGTGACCCTGGTGGGCTTCTACTGGATCCAGCCACATCTTCTGTGAGACAGCAGATGGTCCCTGGGTTCTGCACATTGCTGCAGTGGAATAGGGAGCTATGGCACTTGGGTGTGTTCATCATGTGGCATTTTTAATCGTTCTCTACAAAAGATTCATGTAGGACTACTTCTGTAGCCAGGACCTAAATATACTATGCCATGGGAAAGTTAAATGTGAGACCAGTCAGTTTAATTCTAATGGCCTGTTGAGGTACATCTATTTTAAACGCCAGCAGGTGGTGTGCACAGTGCTTTGAAGACACAGATTTTTAAATACCGTACAAGAAGGTACTTCTATTCTGCTCATCTTGACCAAGGGGTTCAAGAAAAGATGGTCTAGATAATTTATCTAATGTTCTTTGTGACCTGGTATTCTCGTCTCATTTCTAATGATATTCAGGTAGGCAGTCAAGGAATATGAGGGGTCCTGTTTATGGGGTAGGAATTGGAGGGCATTCCCCAATTTGGTACTTCCTAAAGAAGATAAAAACATGATACAAAAGTTTTTGAAGTATAGCGGTCTTGGGTTTGCTAGCCCTTGGAGATGGCATTTTGAATGACTAATTAGGCTGTAATCTTCATGTTCCAGCCTACTGCAGGAGGCTGGAGGTGCAGCTCGTGAAGTAGGCAGTGCTGGTGCTGGAGTCCCTTGCCTTCAGAGGCTGGTGGGGCTGCAGCTGGAGAGCAGAGCTCCTGCTGCTGACAGACCCCTTCTCGGATCCCTTGACTGGCTGTAGGAGCCTTGCAATTTCCCTGCACATGAGTCTTCCCACATTTGCTTAGATAGCTGCCAGTTAAGTTATTTTGTGGACTTGTCGGCGACTCAGTCTGCAGTGTGATTTGCTGAAAACAGCATATATTTTACAAATTACTTTACTGGTATTGTGAAAAAAGATTACTCACTTCACAGTAACAGTTTCCCTTGCTGAGCAGGCTAAGCAGCATAAAGAATACTGTGACCCAAATTAAGTTCAAAGCTATAGTTAAGATTTAATTAAGTATGTATATATGTTGGTGCACTAGCTAAAGATAAAGGTCTTAATTCATAACTGTGTGGAAGTTACTCAAAAAAGGCTTTAAGCAACAACAGCAAAAAATTGAGCCATATGATGCCTTTATATGTAATCATGCAGTTACACACATGTATCGTGGTACCAGCTATAAAATACAGGTCAAAAAAAAATACTGCTTTGCTGTGGCTTTACATTTATTACAGTAGCACTAGCTGATGTACCATGGTCTTCTGCATCAAAGCTGCTATAGCTTTCCTGTTTCCAGTGAATCTGCAAAGCCACAAAATAATTTAATTGGCAACTATCTAAGCAAATGTGGGAGGACTCATCTGCAGGTAAACAGCAACACTCCTACAGCCAGTCAAGGGATCTGGGAAGGGATCTGTCAGATCAGACACCTTTGATAAGTTCAGGGAAATTAGTTGTGATTTTGTTCTTGTTAGATGGTCTTGGCTGGTATAGAGTTAACATAGTCTTAAAGTAATGCATTGCTGTAAACAAAAATATATAACAGTATAAAGCTGTATTTGCATGGTAAGTATATTTGGGTAAAAACATCTGTCTAAAATATCTTGAGTATTTATTTTAATATACTGCAGAAGCAAAACTATTGAGAGACCTTGAAGGAGATACCTGACCTGTTTTCTCAAAAACTGTGAGGATTATATTTCTGTGGATACATTCTCATGGTTTTCCAGTCTCATCCTCAAATCTAGAAGCATTGTTCAAGTGGAATTTGAAGGTTTTGTGTATTTATCCAGAATTTCCAAACATCTGCAGTCTTCTCTGAGGAGCAGTTTCAACTGCACTGCTGGCTATTTGGCAATCTCAGGCTTGCTTGCTCTGTGTATTCCATCAAACCCTACAGCGCATGCCTGGAAACTCCACATTTCCAGTAAACATTGGATGGAGCTGTGTGTGCATGGTGTGCTCTCACAGCCTGAAGTGCTGGACTTGCTGAACCCATAGTACTTTGTGCATAAACACAAATTCTGGATAGGGCTGCTGCAACTCTGCCAAAAATCGCAGACCCTTCTTTGAACAAAGTTTTCCAAGGCCTTCAGTTTTTCCAAAGACTTAGCTTCTACATCTGTGCCTTGGCCATGAAAGAATAGTTGGATTTGATTTTTTTTTTTTTTTTTTTTTCCAAACTCTCTCAGGATGTTTTCAAATGCCAAGCATTTGTGAATGATCTTTCCTAGATACATGTGTGTGTTTATATGTAAGTTTTATATATGTGTGTGTGTGTGTATACCTGCTTGGGTATGAAATAAACTATTGCAGTAGATGTCCCATTTTTAATTGTCTAACTTGTTTGTTTTCAACAGGCAGAAATACTCAGTGTCCTCAGTCACAAAAACATCATTCAGTTCTATGGAGCTGTCATTGAACCTCCAAATTATGGCATAGTTACAGGTAAGGATTTTTGTCTGACCTTTTTTTCAATTTTGTAGAACTCCAGTGTTACAAGGTGTTAGCTTTACCCAATTTCAGTGTTTTGCTAATTGTTCTGTCCTCCTTTGAACGTTAGAGTGCTCGACACCACCTGCCTCAATGTAAATGGGAGTGCTGGAGGTGGGAACCAGGCTGGGAGCGTGGCTGGGAGCAGCACAGAGACAGTTGGAGCCTGGGGTTGTCTTCATACACAAACTCAGTACTCCTTTAAATAGAAACTTTTACTATGTTCTCTTACCCAGTTCTGTGAACTGATTTTCCATTTTAACTGACGTGTGACAGAAGTAGAGGTTCTCGTGATACAAAGTTCTGGCACGTTTTGTGAAAAGGAAAGGCTTGGGAGTCTGCTCAGAGCAAAGCTGCACAGTGAGTTCTGCCTGTATTGAAAACAGGAGAGTCTGCACTGGGAACTTCCCAGCTGTGGGAAGAGCTTGAAATAGTCAGCGGTTTATTAGACACCATAAGACAACTCCTTTTATTCAACTGGAAACTAGGTTTCATTCGTTCTGGCGTTCTCAGAATTATGCAGAGGTTGTTTTTTGTGGTTTTGTTGGGTTTTGGGATTTTTTGGGTTTGAGTGGGTTTGGTGTATTTTTTTCTATCACCATTTTAAGCTCCCTTGGGAGTCAGTCCAGATACAAAATTATATAACAGATAATGTAATTAGTCCCTTTCCTGTATGGGAGAAACTAGGTAAGATAGTAGTAGAAAATAAACCCTAAGCAAAGAGATCTACCATCTGCTGAAACACATGTTTGGAGAGGTAAAACCCATGAAAGCGTGGATTAGGAGACATGTTTTGGCATGTCTGTAACACTTCAAAGAGTGTTATATAAAGAGTAGTCTTTGCACGTGGCACAGTGTAATACCAGTTTGAAACACTTCTATTCAGGTTTTTACTGGTACTCAGATGGTGGAGAGAATCTGTGAAAATTCAGTTATTTCTACCTGTCTCTTAGACATCCAATTATCACAGCAGATGGCAGTGTAATCCGGTGGGAGCACATCTGCAATACAGCGCTGTTCAGAGCATGGGGAGCTTTACTTACGGACCGTCAGCCTACTGGAGGTCCCGGTGTTGCAACCACTACTCTAGAGGGGCATAGGTGACCACAGTCTATGCCACTCAGAGGATACACTAGTGACACCATATAGTCAGGAACTTGAATACCTTCTTGAAGCACTAAAAACAATATAAAGCTAGTAAATCAAGTAATGTAATGTCACTATAATTTGTAACGTAAGAGTAATAAGTGTCAACCAGCAAGCAGAGTAACAAAGGAGATGTGTAATCAACAACGCGGGATGATGTCTGGGTCAGAAAGTCCTCAGTTCGATCTCACAGAAGGTTAACGTTCAAAAGACATTTGGCCTGCTTGCCAGTCACAGGACGGACAGCCGCTAAAGTAGTTCATTAAGTCATTGGGGATGGGGGACTCTTTAACCATCTGTGAGAAAATGACAAAATGACTATGCTGTGTAGTCCAACCACTTTGTTACTTGGGGAGCTCTGATTCCACCCTGGCTAAAGAAAAAAGCTTTAACAAACTGCATTGGTTCGCCCTGCAGCTTCCAAGGAGGCTGCAGTCCCGTGGGTTGGAAGGGAAGCAAGGCTCTGTTGCCCCACAGTATTTTCAAATAAGAGAATGGCTACCGAGAGAAGAAATGTTAATTGCACTTTAAAGACCTTTTAGAAAGTTTTTCACTCTGTGATCTGGATGGCCTTCAGACTTAATCCCATGTTTAGTCAGAGATCCATTTCTTACAAGGGAAAATCCCAAACAAGAAGAAATCCAGAGAAACTAATATTTCTTCGGAGTGATGGAGATGAGAGGGCATTCAGCCAAGCATCGGCATGTACCAAGCATTTGCTGCACATAACAGCTTACGTGGGACTGTCAGAGAGTTCTCTGAGAAAGGCTGCATCTGCAGTCAAAGCACGTTTCCCTGCTGGATGTATGTCAGTGTTCTAACTGATCATCCTGCCTGGTGAGCTGCTAACATGGGTCGCGTCATTCTAGATGTGACTGGCTGTCTCTGTCAACAGCGATCGAGATGTCTGGCTTTCAGAGCTGGTTTTTGACCACAGCTGCCACCTCCCAAAAGGTTCTCAGAGCCTGTGACCCCTGTCTGCACAGAAGCGTGTGGTGTATCCCACAGCCCATCGCAGGGTGGGTCCAGTCAGGCATTCAGAGCATTTCTTTCTAAAGCAAATGCCTCTTTTCTGTTATTGACAGAAAATTATTGTCATGGTATGATTTCCAAATCTGTAGGCTCCTAGTAAAAACCTGTGGCACAATAAATATGTAGAAGAAATACTAAAGGATTGAGCTTTGTTGATTGACGCTTGCTTGCCTCTGTTCACACAGAGTGGCAGAGGGCTCAGGGAGCTGTGTTGTCCCTGACCCTGGTGGCTCAAATTATGCATTGTAAAGGCATGCAAAGCATGCAGCCAACCTATTCCTGAAGAATCCATTTATAAGACAGATGATGACATCATGGGTAAAAAAAGCTCATGTTTTAATTGAGGAAATGTGCAGGTCAGCAACTTACTCCTCTTTTGGTGACATCAGAAGCAACATTTCTGTCTCCTGCAGAGGCTCCTTTCAGCAGCAGGTCCTGAACCTAACCTGCCACTTGAATGTTTACTTTCAAGGGAGTTCCTATTTTCTCCCTCTTTCCTTCCATTTAGCACCAGAATCTTCTCATATGACCTACCATGTTCTAGGCTGCAGAGCAGTTTTGTCCCAGAGCTTCCTTCCCCATGCAGCAATCAGTGGTTTTGATTTCCTTGATAAGGAGCAATGTTTATTTTTTATGCATGTAGTCTGTCACGTATCGTTCATTAATATTATTATTAACCACAATTTAGATATATTTAATGTACTTTTAGAGGGAATGATTTTGTGGCTGCTTTGAAATGGCTGAAATTGAGCATTTCAATAGTATGCCAGCTGCTTTGCCACCTTAGGTATGAAGATTTTGGGAGTCTCGCAAGTAGGTGTTAAATTCTGCCTGAGAAGCATGCTGAATACCCTTGGGAGAGACTGATGAAAGGCTTCAAGTTGCTTCTTGCATCCCCCTGGTCTTTGTGCTACATGGGCTGTACTTGGGTGGGCATGTGCCCACTCTGTCTTGGCCACCAGATAGAAGAAAACATGTCAGCTGCTTCAACTGACCAACCTTCTCTTGTTTTTTCAGTGAAACATGAATGAATACTCAACAAGCATAAAGCTCATTTAATAAATACTAAGCAGAGGAGCTACAGCCTTTAGGTTGCTGAACACGACCTGCAGCACATGGAAGTCTGGCCTGTTTACCTCAGGGTCAGATCTCTAGTTTCATCGTTCCATGTTTTTCATGAAAAAATGATTTGATCTTTAACACCTACTTTTGCTTTAAAAAAAAATAATTTAAAAAATCATCCTTTGTTGTGAGGCATGATTTATATGCAGTACTGCTCACCAGTGGGGCATATCCTCTGTCTTTGGAAACAGGATTTGATACCACAAAATTCTCATCCATTAACTGTTCTTCTGATCAAGAGCAGCAAGTTTAGTTATGCAAGAAGGTCGATTTATATTAAAGTGGCGTTATGGAGGTTTTAGTTGTCTCCAGTTTTGCATCCAAATGCATGTAGGTGTAAGTAGCTTGTTATTCCAGCTCTCAGCCCCATGAGCTCTGACAGTTGGGCTGGATTCCATCTGCCACACTTGCAGACACTAACAGGCCAAAAAATCCCTTGTTTATATCCATATAATCCTGCTGTGCATTTCTGTAGGTGTAGTTGAGAGAAGTTAAGAAAAAGGTCTGTTGATCCTGAACAAGGAGCATCCAGAACTTTTTGCTCTGGAATTTGAATTGCTTTGCCTGAGCTTTCTAGACGCCAGACCATTTTAATGCCTGTTGTTATATATAATTGTACCTTGTTTGTTTGTTTGTTTGTTTACCCTTAGCAGTAGAGTATATCTGTGTTGGGATAATCAGAACAAACTATGACTCTTCTACTACTGTAATAATATTAGCTGCTGAACCCAAATTCTTTGTCGTTAAGCCAGAGGCTGACTGCTTTCTGAACTGGCAGAGCTTCCATTAGATCTTTCAATTTAGATGCAGTGTTTTAAAATATCACGTGAGTTTGTTTGTTGTTGTTTTTTCACAGAGTATGCTTCTGCTGGCTCACTGTTTGATTACATTAATAGTAACAAAAGTGAAGAGATGGATATGGATCATATCATGACCTGGGCAACTGACATAGCTAAAGGTAAGCAAGAGAAGCAGTGCATGAGTGTCCTACACAGCCAGCAAAGTGTACAGCTGGAGATGCTTTCCTTAGGAAGGCTTTTCTGACTTCATATACTTTCTTATTCAAATCAATAAAAAAAACCCAAACTAACCAAATGTACATAAAAAAAGCAGACCCCTTTCACTGTGCTTTTTAATATGTTCCTGGGTTATTAGGAAACAAATTTCTGGAGTGAAAATGGTTTCTATGAGCCAGTTTTACTTCTGGCTTGCCCCTGAGTCTCAAGAGGATAATTTTGCTGATATAGAGTAATTATGAGGTAAAGTGCGTAATTATCCTTACATTTATTTGATTGGAATTGGGATGTTTAAGAACGCTAAGGACTTACTCTCAGCAAACATACTGAAATTCCTCATATAGTAATGCAGAACACACTGTTCCATCTTTTGTGTTCTCTGTGACCACACAAGAATTAGTGTAAACTAATGAACAAAGAGTAAACTCGTATCTTGGCTTCCCTGTGTGGGAAAAAATAACTAAGTATGACATTAAAACCCATTAAAATACCCATATCGGTGCTCTGAGAGATACATGAGCTTTGCTTAGTGTTTTTTTACTCAAATTTTGCTTAGTGTTTTTTACTCAGATTACGGCAAACTTTGCTTCTCCTGCAGCATGACAATATAGCATACCAGTATGCCAGCTTGTTGTGAGTACAATTAATGGCAACCAGAACACATGACTGCTGATACGTGATGGCCACACTCAGCCTGCCTAACTAGATTGCTCCCTTGTTTTGTGTAGGAATGCACTATTTACACATGGAAGCTCCAGTCAAAGTAATCCACAGAGATCTGAAGTCCAGGAATGGTAAAGTAGCAAAACACTGAAATGCTTTGCATTTACTGTTACCTGTTAACGTAGCCTTTAAATTTGTACCTCAGCTTTGTGAACAAGCAGTACTAACACACACCTTGGCTCTCATCAAGCTACACTTATTGAGGCACAGAAGAACCTGTTCCCTCCTCCCCATCCTGAGCCTCTCTAAGCTTCATTATAGTCCCTGTCATTTTATTTAGAGCACTGTGGAAGGCTCTTTCAAGTTGTATCTTGCTGACCATGATCATACTCAGCTTAGCAGTTGTCAGACATTGCCTGGACACTCCTCACTTCCTTTTTCTATTTGGAAAGGTTGAGTACCAGAAAAGGCTGGCAGACACCAGACACAATAGACTGGATAAGGTCTGTTATTTCTTATCTGAAAATCTTATCTTTACTGGGGCTTGTTTTAACGTTTGACACATAGATACTCATGCTGTTGAATAATATGCACTCAGTGTGGAGCTGCACTTGTTAGTCCATACTTGGCAGACTTGACAACCTTTTATGAAATTTGCTGAACATTGCCTTTTAACTGAAATTTTGACTACTAGTAGTAGTGGGGTAGGAGGGACACAGATTTTAATAATGCACACAGGGAGATAAGTCAAGAAGAGTCTAGATCTCACCTCAGTTGAAAGATTTCTCCTTTTAGTAATGAAACTTTCAGAGAGCTTCTTGTTAAGCCAAACTACATTGGGGAGAATGGAGTTTATCTGTATTTTATCTATAGCTGTGTTGCTGCCTTTGAACTCAGCAAAGCCTGAAAGGTTTTGCGTTTGTTCAGAGGGTTGCAGGTCAGCAGATGTTCTCTAAAGCTTCTCAAGGAAACCAGGGCAATCGTGCACGTGTGCATTGTTCAGGTGGTGGCTCACCGTAAGATCATTTTCTTGACAAAAAGCAGTCTTTTGCTGTAAAAGTGTTGTGTTTATTTTTAATAGCATTCTTGTAACCTATTGTTTTTTCATTTTCAGTTGTTATAGCTGCTGATGGCGTGTTAAAGGTATGAACACTATTTGTAGAGAGATGCTGCTACTTGAGTTGTTGTTTTGATGCCTAATGAATGAGGTTGATACTCTAATATCTGTTTATTTTTTTATTTATTTTTGCCAGATCTGTGACTTTGGTGCCTCAAGGTTCCACTCACATACAACACACATGTCATTAGTGGGCACTTTTCCATGGATGGCCCCAGAAGTTATCCAAAGTCTCCCAGTGTCTGAAACATGTGACACATATTCATATGGAGTAGTGAGTACCTCTCATTTCCCTATGTGTAGTAGCAGTTCTCTAGTGTGACAGAGTTAGAGTGATGCAGGAACAATTCTACGTAAGGATGACAAAAAATACAATGCTTGCTTTCAAGATTGACCCATAATTTATAATTATGTGTTTGAAAATGATAGGAAGAACAATGTCTTGCATGTTTAGTATCCTTATTGGATTAGATTAGCAGCATGCCAGTGTGGGAAGTGCGTGCTTTTCCGAAAGTATTCAGCATATGCCTGAAGGGTTGGAGGAGCCACTGAACAATCTGCGTCATGAACCTCTGCTTGTGTTTTCTGGTGGAACAGAGGAGAAGGCTGTTTTGCAATAGGTGTCAACAGGATGAAATGATTAGGATTCCACTGTCCGTAAAATGGGAGCATTGCTTATTTTATATTAAAAAGTTACCCACTTCTCTATGCTTAATTGTTTAAAAGACCCTGCTATCATTAGCTGTGAGAATAGAGACTGTGCCTTCTGTGGAGGTAGAGGTTCCATCTAAAAACACAGAAAAGGCCAGCATTGCTTTGCCATTTTTCTGAAGGGGGAACAATCAGAGTTCATCAGAATCTCAGGTTTGCAGGCACAGTAATGTGAATTATTTCGCTCTGTCCACAGTTAAACTCTAATTTGGTTTTGCTGTGTAATACAAAAGAGGCTAGAAATGGCCGTACTGGTCAGACCAGTTGTGTGCCTAGTGCCGTAGCCTTTCTCTGGCAGAGAACAGCAATGAATACTTTGGAGGGGAAAGGAAAGGAAGTAGGTTTGTAGTTTCCATGCATAGCCGTGTATTGACTGGTTTTGGTTGTGGATACAAGGGTGGGTGGCAGAATGAGGAATTCTTTCAGTATCTGTCAAGTATTGCCTCTTTCTTTTTGAGAGGTGAGAGGAGACAGATGTGAGGGAGGCACTAGGTTTTAAGCTAGCACCTATGGCTATACATAGTTAAGCTGATATCCCAATGGAAGATGACTTAGCCTTTTTCCAATCAGTTGTTCATAGTGAAAAAATAGAGAGATGATGTGGCATCGCTGACAAATGAAAGGCTGAAGATTTGCAAGGAGGGAGAAAAAGCCTATATTGGCAGATCTGAAATCCTTGCTTGCTTTAACTGAACTAGGTCACAAAACAGTAAGGGAACGTAAGGTAACAAATGTAAATGTTACTGTAAACTGTTACCTGAAGCACATATTATCCAGTGAAGGGAGACATTCCCCTTTCAAAGCAGAGCAGGTAGAGAAGAAATTCCAGACATGGCCTTAGAGCTCAAACCTCTCACATAGTCATCTTGGTGTGACTTGACTTTAAGGACTAATGTAGAAGTTGGAGAAGGTAAGAAATCGTTTAATATCTTGTCAAGTATTACCAGAGCCTTGGGAACACTAGGTCACACAGTCTTATTTTTCCTTGTCCAAAAAGTAAAGGTCCTTTGACAGTTCTGTCAAAGTTCTGCTTGGAGGTAAAACTCAACTACCCTCTGTATGAAAACTGTTCGGTGTTACCAGAATATTTTAATGTGGTTATGGGTGTATATTGCTCCTTTAGTATGCCTAATAATACATGACCCACATTTCTTAATATATTGTTTTGAGCTAATGTGCTCTACTGTGGGTGGAAGCTTATGAATTCATAAGCACTTAGGAATGAATTTCTTTTTATAACTCCAGTCTTGGAACACCATTGTTTTCAGAGTGGAGTTACAGGCATAGAAATGAAGAATGGCATTGGCCCAAGTTCTCTGTTGATGAAATTACTGACATAATGGGGTTATTCCAGCAAGAAATTGTCCGAATATAACATTGAAAGATGGAATCTCCCAATAACAAGTGTAAGACTGTCAGAGAATTAGCTAGGAGACTGAAAACAAAAAATCTTAGAAAGGGTGTTTTTGTCTTTTCAAATCATTATCATCTATAAAAACAGAATTTAAAAATCCCTTTTCAAAGTGTAACACTTGCCAGCAGCTTTTGTGCTAGAGAGACAAATCTGCTTTTCTTCAGTTAAAGTCTTGTTAACAAAGAACAGAATCCTTTCAAATGTAAACTAGTAAGATGCTAGGAATAGATACTCTGTTTGCAATATTTGTTGCCTTCCCCGCTGTTGTTTTGCGTTTTTTTTTCCCTGACTGGCTTTTCTTTCCACAAACCACTCTGTGATTTTAAATGTTCTGCTTAAGGTGTGCAAGAGCTTTTTTCCATGAAGTGTCAAAGGCTTTCTGCAGCCTTATAGGTCAGAGTTGCTCCTCCACTGTAAAGCATTTTCCTCTTTGTGAACAGTTGCATCCCTGTTTATGGCTAATGTTCAGATTAGCTTGTCCTGCTTTTCATAGATGGTTAGAGGTCCATATATTCTATCTGAGGTATATAGTAAATAATTTATAGTACTGCCATGAAATGCTGAAGCTAAATGTTCCAGGAGATCTTGCACTTGCCTTCAGCCATGCTGTGACTCTCATCCATTTCCAAGCCTATACTCTAAACAAGATACCAAGTGTTGCAAGTCATCAACCCAGAAATTGACTTACATGTCACTCTGTGTGTTGCTCAAAAATGATTCCTCGCATCTCTTCCAGACATGAAAGTGTATGTGGGATGACAATGTTAACTCTAAAAGCTGTTTTGAAATCATGAAGATTCATGCTTAGAATGTGTTATAACCCCGGCAAAATTTTCTGCAGTGCACTGCCATGCATGTTTGTGTATCAGTATAAATGTGTTTAATCATAGAAAGCTTATGTGATGTAGCTGAATTATTTTAACACTTAAAAGAATAAAAAAGTAAAGCCATTAATTGTCTGTTGGTAGCATAGAGACTGCCATTAAATGTAGCAGCTGTTATGCTCCTAGCAATAGTTCATACATTGCTCTAACTATGAGGACATACGTTATTTATAGAGGGAATGTTGGCCAGCTCCAGGGGTTATCCTTTACTCTTTTTTAAAAAAATTATGAGATCTTTAACTTCCACTTGGATCAATGCAGAGAAGACTGACCTAATTTTCATGCCTAAGGGCAGTACCTGTAAGAGTACAACACTTTCTGCTCATGCTGTACTTCTCTTAATTGTGGCTCCTGACCCTCATCTGCAAACACTTCCCTACCAAGAGAAAGCATTTGTTTTTTTTCAGTGAAGACGTTCAGACTGTTTGCTTTTTCTCAAATTACTCATTTGGATGTTCCTTATCTTATATGACACTTTGAATCTTTGGCTTTGCACTGGGTTGGGGATGTGGGGGGTTTGTTGTTTTGGTTTTTTTTTTCCTTTTGGTTGTTGTCACATAGTTGAGAAGATATGAACTGAAACGCGCAGCTGAGCTGACAGGAATAAGTGTGTGAGCTTTTTCTGAAGACCATATAGTTCTTATTCTAAGCTTCATGTATAGGATGAGCATTCATACATTTGTCTCTCCTTTTTCTGTTTCTCTGTATGCAAAGAAGAGCCCAATATCTTCAGAGGCTACAGGTTACAAACCACTATATTAAATGATCTTGCTTTGTTTTCCATCATTATATCTAGCTTGGCTGTTTCTCTGTGAGCACCTGCTGTCTGTCATCACAGAGAAGTGATGTGATCAGGAAAGCAGGTGATGCTCACCATCAGAGATGGGAGGGGAAGTGAACCATATCAGTCTCAATTAAATTACACCAGAAATGGAAGATAGATTGATTTCCATATGAGGTGAGCTGGGGAGCCAGTTCTGAAAGTGAAGAGAATGTATCTCACAATAAAGAGGCCAGGGTAAGTCAGGCTTCTTTCTTCCTGCTGCTGAATGACCCTGGGGATGGGAAGAGACAAATGGGAATGCAGAAGATAACCCATTTGCTGCTTTTTAAAAGACTGATAACACAATTATCAGTCCTTAGCTGATGGTTCAGGGTAGCTAATCCATGAGATGGGGTTGAAGGTCCTATAAAACTGAACATAGAGATTTGTCCCCTTTGGAAGGAAAGGCTTTATGTATACCATTGGCCTGAATGTGCATTGTTTTAGATAATTTTCTAAACCTGTGTAAATGAATACAAGGATTTCTGACATCCCACTTGTCTATCCTTTACTTTCTTCTACTATTAGTAAAAATAAGGTGTAATGTGTCAGATTGTTGTTTTTCTCTTGAACTCTGTTTTCTGTCTTGAAGTGTTTTATGATAGCACTGCTGGTTTAGGAAGGCAGTGATCCGTACCAGCAGTGGAAATAAACACTAAAGGTGTCATGATAAAGGAATTCAGTGCAAAATGTTCTGCACAAATGTACATGCATGAGTGAAATGAGACAACCCTTACAATTTACAGTCTTCTGAAAGAAAGGTAGAGTTTTCCAGCTCAGGGCTCTTGGAGACATTTAACATGTATTTCATTCTTTACTTAAAGCTGTATCTAATTACATCTTCCATCTGATGGGCAAACTCGAGTTTTTTCTCTGTGGCTTCATGGTACAGCTGTACTGATGAAGTGGCTCTGCAAGGCTGCTCAACTTCATGTTGGATTTGGCCCAGGGGCTTTTGTTTTAAACTGGCTGTTTTGTACACTGCTTTTTTTGTCTGAAATACATGGAACTGCTAAGTTACTTCCTTCTCTCACCATTAAGTTTCCTTCTCTACCAGTACAGCAGTGATAATTGGAATTACAAATTGAGGTGCCTTTTTTTTTTTTATTCCAAAAGGAACGAATTGAGGCAAACAAGAGAGTTGAATACCTCTATGATAGCTTTTCCCAAATATTGCTTATTCCCTTGAAAACTCTCCTTTTACTTATTTTTCCAAGATACCCTTACCTTTGCTAGTCAGTGTTCTGACTCCAGCAGAACCATTCAAATAGGTCTATTGATGGACTACCCTGTTCACTTGATTAAATGCCCAGCTCTGCTTCAATGCATTGTTTCTGCTTGAGCTGCATCTGCTGATATTCTCGCGTTTTCTTTCTAATTAACTTCATAGCTGGCCAGAATACATTCAAAATGATGTAGCTGGAATAAGCCTGGGAACTAACCCAAACAGTGAGGATGTAGATACTTGAATACAGATACTTGTATAAAGATCTTAATGCATCTGGTCAGATCCTACGTAAATGATGCCTTTGTTGTTACACGTGGTATATGAGCAAAAGAACAAGTTTGTATGTAGATATTTGTAACAAGCTATGTATATGAAGGTTCTGATTAAAAAAAAATACAAGGAAAAAAAAAACATATACACAAGTGAAGGTACAAAGTGCCTCTTAATTTGGTTCCAATATGTAGTCCCTATGGTAGAAAAACTAGTTGGATTCATTGGCTTGAAGGTTTTTTGTGATGCCAAACTCTTTTCTACTGAATAGCTTAGATTGTCAGGTACTGTGTTATTAGAAGGCTAAAAGCATGCAAACTTATGAGATCTTTCTATATCTAAGGACAATGCATCTATAAGATAGCAAGGACAACAGAGTAATTTTCTATATGCTGTGTACGTATAGTTTAACATACCACATACTTGGAGATAAACAATTACAACTTTGCTTGCAAAATTATGTTTAATATTTTCATAGGTGTATTGCAGGAGCAAAATACCTTTTGGATCATATTCTGACTACTGAGAAGCATTAGTTGCAATCGTATATAAATATTTTTAAATGCAAAATGCCTACAAAGCAAAGATGTGTCTAGTTGGGGCTGAGAAGGAGAGTTCATTGTCTTCCCAAGTCTCAACTGCCAAATGTGAACTTTATAGTGTACAAAGAAACTAAAAAGCATTTTCCATGGCTCTCACAAAATTGCAGGCATTAGACCCCACACAACCCAGTTTTTCATCTCTGCTTTTCTGTAGAGGAAAAAGCAGAAACATTCAAATTAATTTAGTGAGAGGATCTTGCATACAAACACTGGTCCAAGTTCCTGCAAATGGAAACTGGTTGCCTGATAATTGGATACAGAATAGTGCTATATCAAGGTTTAATAATGTATTTAAAATACAAAGTACAGAAATAAAAATTCTTTTCTTTTTTTCTGTTCCAGGTTCTCTGGGAGATGCTAACAAGGGAGGTCCCCTTTAAAGGCTTGGAAGGATTACAAGTAGCTTGGCTTGTAGTGGAAAAAAACGAGGTAAGACTACGTTTCTACATTCAGGTACATAGATCAGAAAACAGTATTGGGGTTTTGCAAAAGACTTTTTCATCTTCTTCAAATTGAAAGTAAGTTCACGCGTATGGAAAGATTAGCAGTAGGAGCTAACACAAAGGGTCAAAGTGATGTTATTCCTCATGAATGGACCCTTTACATCTAATTGTTGCAGCTTCACGTCGTGATGCTGTAGATCAAAAATTGTACAAGTACTGTACTAGTTTCTCAGTCTCAATTGTAAAACCTAGGGGTTTGTTCTTAGTGATGAAAGAAGCCATTGCGTCCAAGGTAGGGGAACAGTTTAACTCCATCTCCTGCGTTTAGGACATCTTTTTACTGGCCGGGAGTTGATATATCTGTAAGAGACCTTCAGCTACTTCAACTTAACTCTCCCAGCAGGAGTCACTATAGTACAAGAAACTGCCGCTTAGATGAAAATTTCAAAAATAAAAGAAGAAAAAATAGTTTTAAAAAAAGAGAGAAATTACAGTTTTGCCACCTACGTTCAACACTACATTGAAGATGAGCTCCTCACTGGTATCGGCAAGGCTGTGGCATAGCTGCAAGCCTCCTCATGCAGAGTCTTTCCATTTCAAAAGCACTTCAGTGGTGTAAACACCGTTTGTACAGTGTCCCCAGCCTCGCTTTTCTTCTTCACACAAATTGAGGCTTTCAGTTAGTTGGACATGTGAGCGTATATCTGAACACATAGTCCCTTGATATCAAAGACAGTAACTACATTTAAAAAACATTTAAAGTTGTGACTGTACCACACACAGACAAGCATGGAAATCCTCCACAAAGATGAAACCTCCTCTATCTAGACACAGCAGAAGCTTGGGAAACATTACAATGGTGAGGCAGTGGCTGTACAATACAGATTCCTATTATTCTACATAAACTGTTTCTCAAAATGCTTCAGAGTTAAACAGAGGAGTTAGGTTTCCTCCTCTTAGTTTAATTTTTTTTTTTGGTGGTGTTTTTTTATCCCCTCTTTTTTTTTCTCCCCCCCCCTCTTCTATTTGAGGACTGGATTAATTCTGGTGAGAGATGCTGTGATATACCAGTTAGTTGGAAATGCTGCACTAACAGTGTGAAGATTATGAATGTGGTCTTCTACAGTGTTTATCAGAGCAGGAGGCACAAAGAGACTCCTTCTCCTAGTTTAGGAAAAGCCTCATACAGCATTTTGAAGGATGGACTATAAAGCCTTCCATCAACAGCTTTTGTTTCCTGTGGCTACCACGTGCAGTTTTATGTAAGGGGTACAGTGTGGCATTGGGAATGTTGTAAAGAGGTGTAGTCATACACTGAAAGATGTCAGAGGGTACAACACACATTTTTCTACAGTTCTCCAGAGCAAGTAACTGTAAAATACAGTACAAACAAAATGTGGATATGGCGACTATTTGACTCATGGCTGAGGAAGCCTAAGGGGTGACGTTTTCAAAGCCAGCTGTTTGACTGCCAGGTACCACTAGCCTGTTGCTACCATCTTCTTTGGAAGGGTGCCAGGGAGCTTAGAGGGCAGTAACACTTGCTTACATAGTTTTTATTTCTTCTGGCCATGATTTAGGGAGCATGCCCAGCATAAGCCTTGTAAAAGTCAGCTTGTGCTACTTCTCTTCATAGTTTCTGTGTGCCAAAGCAAGTGTGAGGGTCACGTTCTGCTGTCAGTTCAATCTGTTGACACCAACGGGGTTGCATGGTTCCAGTTCACAACAGAATTGAATCACTGTTGAGCTAGTCCTTCAGTTTTTGCACTGCAAGTCTCTTGTTAAAATCAATGTGGGGCTGAGGCTAAAGCATAATTGTGTAGGGTGAAAAATCCCCCTTTGCAAATGCAGTCTGAGCCCAACAGATGAAGTGAATTTGAATGATTTTGTATGGGTCTTTTTCAACTCTTTGCATAATTTCACAATGTTATTTTTTTTTCTGGTAGATTTCTATATAATTATAAATTTTTTTCCTATGGAAAATTAAAACACAAGGGTTCAACTTATGTTAGGTGTAATCTCATAATCATCTTTATTATGACACTTTTGGAACCTGCTACCTCTATATGGTATGACAGATAACATTCTGCATAAGCGAAACACACATAAATGGTAATTGCAACTGATTTTCCACCTCCTGGAGCAGTGAGGGTTACACACAAGTACTTCAGCAAGACTAGCCAGTGTATTTTTAGGCTAATGAGTCAACCAGAGATCAAGCACCAGTACAATTTGTTTATGCATTGTACAAATTTCTGTGTATTTCTTGCACAGAAGGCTTTGCACCTTAAGGTATTACATTATTTTAATGATCATACTCCTGCAGTGCCCTGGGTCTGTATCTCATGTTCCCAGTTTTCATGGTGTTCAAATGATTGTGGAGCAGCAGAATTTGTTAACTCTTACTTTGGCTGCTGTGGCTTGTAAGGCTTTGCAGGTCATGCCGCAGTAATACAATGATACAATTTGAGAGAACTTGCTCTGCTTTGCTTCTGCAATGGCAATGGTTGGACAGATGAAAGAACAGGACTGTAATACCTGGTTCTCACCTGTTATAGGACAGGGAACCCTTTTTCCAGTCTGACCCCTTTTCTATTTGGACTCATTTTCGCTGAGTAACTGTTTCTTATCTATGTATGTTTTTTTAATTTAGTATGAAACATCTGAAGTTGGTTAACTGCCTTAGCTGGAGCAGAGGGATCTCCTTATATGTGTAATGTTGTTGGGATGCACATTTAATCAGCCGGAGAGGCTCCAGTGTCTCTGTGTGTGTGTATATATGAGAAAGGATTTGCTTTTAGGCTTTCCAGTCCGGAAGCAGAGACTTTAAACTAAAAGTCTTCTAAGACTGGCTGAGGGAATCTTTTCATGGTTTAAAACTCTCAGCAAAGGAAACCAGACAAGCTTCAAACTGACTCTCTGTCGTCGATGGTCCTGGCTGTAACCAACAACTCCCTGTCTTCAGTCATCAGGAAATATTTATATGAGTTCACGGTGCTCTCTGAGTGCTTTCTGAGATCTGTGTGTCCTCATTAATCTTTCTGACCACAGGCTCATGAAACGTCTCTTGTGTCATGTAGAGCTTCACTTAACTCTTTTTCACTCCGTTAATGTGATCTGTATTTCAGCCATTTATTGTATCAAAAGTGATTATAGTATTGTACAGCTGGATCATCTGTGTGGGAGAAAGGAATTAAGGCAGGCTGTACATTATACCTGCCTTGATAAGCATCTTAGAATACCATGCACTAACCTCCACAAACTGCTATGTTTTAGTATTAAAAGCTGTTTGTTTCATTTTTACTTCCTTGTCTCTGAGCTTTCTCAAGGCGCTCCATTTGTGCATTTGTTCCATTCCTTCCTTACAGGTCTATTAATTAACTGTACATCTTGCTAGTGTTAGTAATTTTGATTTTTCTTATTTGTCAATCCTTAGGTTTTGTATTGTGTTCAGAAGAAAGAAGAGTGTGTTTTACTGCTATTAATTGCATTGTTCTTATAGGAAATCTATTAGTAGCAGCTTAAAGAGAAATGCTTCCAATAACTGGTACATTCTCTCTCCATTAGAGATTAACCATTCCAAGCAGTTGTCCCCAAAGTTTTGCAGAACTGATGCACCAATGCTGGGATGCCGATTCAAAGGTAATTTAATGGGTGTTTGATTTCTCTACCACCACCTCCTGCCTTGTTTTGCCTAGTGTGTTGGCATTTCTTTGGAGGACAAGTCTCACTTAACAGTATTGATGCATGCTGATAGACACATTTCTTCACAAAGGTAGGTGGGGCTGTCTTTTTAATGGGTTTACATATATTTACCTAAATGTCTCTCTTTCCCTTTTAATCAAGAGTGCCGCTAACTTACCTGGCTACTAAAGACAATGGCCATAAACAATGTGAGATGGCAACAATGTAGCCATTTTGGAGCAAGAGAAAAATTGTTATTTTCTATTTTCTTCCAGTAGTCAATACTTAATCTTTCTTGGATGTATGAAATACCTATTTCAAGGTCCAGTTTTGTTGCCTTCCTTGTGTTGAAAACATGTAAAGAATAAGTTCATTAAAAGTCTGCAAAATGTGGGTAGAAACAGCAGCAATGCATTCTAAATTAACATCAAACCTTTCCTAATGTTTTTCCTTAGGACTTTGAATGATGAGCTTTATAACAATTCTGCTGTAATAAGAGAAGTACTGTAATACACTCGTTAACCATGAAAACGGAGTAGACATACAAGTTAAAAAGCCAAACCATTGTCAGTGTTAATCTGCCCCTACAAGAATAAATTGTAAGAGAAATTAAAGAGAGTATTTAGTTGGTAAAAGCTTTTGTAGATTTTGGGAGTTACGTTTTTTAAAAGGACTCTGCTACCATCCTGTTGTACATAAAACCGGCTGGAAAGAGCCTGGGGGCATACTAGCTTTATTACCAAGGATTAGCATCCACTTTCTTTGCCTATGAAGGCATTTGAGAGAGGGAATTATAGTATATAGAGGGAAGGAAAGGAAATAATACCTTTAATAACTGCTCCCAAGTGTCAGCATCACTACCAGATGCCATAGAATAAGAATTACTGGAGCTGCTTTTCCGTAATTGCAGCACATACTAGATGAGCTTGCACTCTGCCTTGATTTAGCTACATATGTAAGTGTCCATAAGGCTGTTGCTGTTTTTCAAGGAGAGGGAGGGATCTCCATGTTGTAAAAGAAGGATGGTCAGCCATCAGGCAGAGTTCTGTCTGCCCAAGTGATTCACCTGGCTGTGAGCTCCTGGCTGGGAGCAGTGCTCCCAGAGGTGTCTCTGATGTGTGCAGGAGTGAATCTCGCGCTAGATGGGTTTTTCTGACCGTCTGCTCTTGCTACTTTTTTCATGCAGCTTCTCTTCTGTTAGGCAATTATAAATGCTTTGTTCACGTGACTGAAATGGAGTAATCTCTGGTCACAGTTTGGGCATGTGACTGACTTATTCAGTCACATGTTGGGAAAGGATCACTACTTACAGCTCTCCAAATGCCTTGATAAAAGGCTGTGTGGCCTGCATGAGCCAAAAGATGGAGCACACTCCTCTAAAATACTGCTCTGTGTAACGTTCCCTTTTAGCAAGGATTAGCTTTAGAAAATCAGATAGTCAGTGCATGAACAAGTTACTGAAGGTCAAGTGGGGGTAAGCTTGAGGATGCCAGCTGCTCAAAAGCAATTGCTGAGGTGCATACGTTTAGCCCACAGAAGGCATGAGGTGTCTTTGGGGGGCTTACCCCTGAGAGAAGAGGAATGTGCACTTACTGTGGGGCTAAGGAATACACTTGGAGAGCTGCTGCAGAGCAGCTGGAGTATCAGAATTGGCTCACACTGTAACTTCCTCATAGGAAATGGACAGTTACTACTAACTTTGCTTTGAATTCTTAAGAATTTCTTCATATATAGAGAAAAAAGTCCATAGTGTGTTGCTCCACATGATATTGGTAATGGTAATCATTATACAGTTTAAACTGTGCTAGTTGAAACAAACAGCCCCTAGTCGCTTCAAAACATTTTACTAAAATGTTAATTAGTAATTATTTTAAGTCAGTGATTATTCAAAAACAATCTCTGTTTAACTACATATCTTAAATAATTACTTCCACATGCTAAAATCCCTACCAAACAAGATGCTTTTGCTTGGGTACTAAATCATGGTACAAACAAGGTTGTTCATCACATAGGCCTTTGTTTACTGGGGATACTTGCTTTTGAAGCACAGGTGAGTGGTTTTCTCATTTCATCTGTTCCTTCAGTTTATCCTCACTTTAACATCAAAGATGTTTATATATTAGTGAATATTCTAATGGAAATCAGAAACCTGGGAACAGAGAATTAGCAAAAAGAAAAGCCATATGGATTAAATATCCTGGGTTTATGCAGACATGTTTAGTAGGAAATACTAAATGGAACAGAAGCCAGAATTATTGCTGGAGGGGCATATATTTTAAAGATTTTTGTAAGAGACATCACAGATATAAAGGGAAACAGTTTTCAAAGGCGATTCATGCCTTGGTATTTTAAGAATCTCTAACAAGGACTGACTTGAGATGCCTGACTGTCTAGAAAGTGCTAAGCAGTCATCCACTGAAAATAAGAATTTTTAAAACAGAAAAAAAAAAAAAAGGGGCTTCTCAGCTTGGGCTCCCAATTTCATCAATCCTTTCTTGCCAGTTTTAACCAAGGTATCAGTCTGCACTTAGAGTGCATTTATTAAATCAGAAATCATCCTTGCCTAGGGTGAAGAAACCAACAAAACCCACATGGCAGTGTAGGCTTGTGTCTTCCTGTCAGTTTTGCCTCCCAGGAAAGCTGGTACCTGTACAATCTGGCAACTACAAAGCTAGGAGGGTAGCTCGTGGATGTTCACAGAAATCGCACAGCCAGAGATGTCCAAGCTCTGTCAGCACTGTGTGACTGTGCGTTTGCTGCAGCTCCAGTTGTGCAACTCAACAGCTCCTTTGCCTGCAGCATCGGAGGAGCAGAGTGCTGCTCCTCCCAAATCAGTCAGTTGGTGCTTTCACCCACCCTTAGTAAAAGTCCTGTTCTCTGTCATCATCTCCACTCCCGTTACTCCAGGCAGGCCCGATAGTAATGTTGACTGTGCTTATGTGGTGTCAGCCCTGCCCTATACCTCCTGGTATACCCCTGAGAAAGAAGCAGCAAGCAAAACTCCGGGGAAGTGCTTTGTAAAAGAAACCTAAATAAGCCATAAAATACTGTAATTAATGCAACACCGGGATGCTTGCCCTTCATCTCTTCCTGAAAACAGAATTAGTTTAGTACCAGGCATATTACATGCCTGCCAGTCCGTTGGACAGTACATAGCAGAGGCAGTACCCTGGTGTATTGGTGGGGAGCCATGATCTTGTCTGGCAATTTCTTCACCATTCAGGAGGCTCTTGAATCCCCTCAGCATTTCACAGCCACTGCTGGGGTCGTTACAAGAGATGCAGCTGTAGCAGCAAGAAGGGTGTGAGGGCTGCTGAGAAGTTCTTCTGCCCCAAAGCCACACCAGAGTTGTGCGTCCTGGTTGGTGTCAGGGTGAATTTTGGGCTTTGTACCCCTGGCACGGCACCCTCCCTGACTGGGGAGGTTTGTGCTCTTCCAGGATGTGTTCAGAGGGTCTGCTCAGCTGTGGCAGGTCCAGCAGCACCATCCATGTAGGGGGAGACTGCTGCCTTCTCCAGCCCCCCCTGTAAATGCAGAGGGGACCTTACTGGGTTTCCACACTGGGACTTTTATCAACAAGTGCAAGCAATGTGCAGCTGAATAGGCACCTGCTGCCATGCTGCTTGATGCGCCCAGGTTGCCACTCCATGGACACTGGGCTGGGGGCCAAACTATAAGTACATGGTGGATGCGACAGGCACTGTTGCAAAGAAAATCTGCATAGCTCATCCACATGCCTGTTGCCTGAAATCACAGAGATGGACCAAAAAGTGACAGACAAAGCCTCCAGTTACAGCTGGATAGTGCAGCATTACAGTATAAGAGAGCTTGTCTCTTTTTTTGTTATGCATTTGACACTTTTTCATGCTGTTTGACATTTAAAAGAAAGAAATTGTCGTTCTTTTATAATGTGGAAATCACTTGGATCTTCCTGGGAGAGACACCTCAGCATTGTTCCTAATTGTTTTTGTGCTCCCAAATTAAAATGCACGTTTTAATTGCAGCATCTGTAATTTTAGCAGAAATGGTATAATTACAGGCACGATAGAGAGAGAATGTGCATCATCCCCTTATTATGTATCTACGTTTTGTTTCAACCTTTTGTCTCAACCTTGTCTGGGGTCTGTCAAACAGACTAACAGAGTCAGCGCTCTTTCAAGAAACATCTAACTGTAGCTTTTCCAGTTATTATCCTACTTCACAGCTTCCTTTTGGGGCTAAGGGGAAAGTAGAAAATACAGAAAAGTTTTAACTGCTTTCTGTGACTAGTGAGCACAGTGGGTGTTGGATGGAGAGCCCTGGAACCGAAAGTTCAGTAAATGAGCCCAGGACAGAAGAGAACAGTGGCATGAGCTTGGCTGCCAGGCGAGACACCTGGCTCTAGCCTCAGTCTTCCCTTCTTCCCCAGCTGCTGCTGAGGTGGCAAAGTGAGAGGTTTATCTGGAAAGTCTGCCTTCTGCAAGAGGGGAACTGCAGCCAGAAACCCATTTTTGTTGGGCAGCTAAATAACTTGTTCACACATTAAAGAGTTTGGTTTACTACCTGTAAAAGGGCATCTGTCTAATTACCCATTGTTAATGAGTCCAGCCTTCTCCTTTTGGCAGGATTTTCTTTCTTAGCTTGAGGAAAACTTTATTGTTCAGAATTAAGAATCTTGACAGTTATTGATTCTACTAATGTTGTGTAATGCTCTTATTGAGTACCAAAAGGTTTTACTGGAGGAGGAGGAGTATGGGAGGAGACTGAGCTAAGGCTTGAGTCCTACTAGCTTATGTGATTCTTCCCACACTGACCTTTTCTTCAGTGGGAAGAACAGAAAAAAACCCATTTACAAATATAGTTGTCTTGTAGGATGCTGTGTTCGGAAAACAGCATCCCAATTTCTGTTGCTTGCAGTCTTCCTATTGAAAAAATCCTGCAAATAATTTTACACAGTAGTAGTTGTATATGAATGCAAATGCTGTGCTTTGGTTTTGTTTGTTTATTGTTGTTGTTTTGTCTTCAGAAAAGGCCATCTTTCAAGCAGATCATTGCAATCCTGGAATCTATGTCCAATGACAGCAGCCTTCCAGACCAGTGTAACTCATTCCTGCATAACAAGGCGGAGTGGAGGTAAGTTTCCTTCCTCCCAAAATGAAATTACATGGTTTTCCTTTGAAATGGTGTGAGTCCATATTCTTTTCAGAAGGGCATCAGACTGATGATGTGTTGGTAGAAAATATCTGTGCTTGAGGTATTTTTAGAATGCAGCTTACCTTGTTGTTTTTCAGGAATGCCCAGAATGTTGTGAAACTTGCATTAGGAGCCAATGCACTTAGCTGTACCCTATACTTACTATTCCACTGGTTTAGATGTCATGATATTTATGGTTTTATGACTCGCACCTTAAAACTGATTACGTGTTTTCAGTCAGTCGTGTGAGGTCAAAACAACTCAGGTATACGTATGTTTGATGTAGTTTTCATAGGAAGTTTATAGGCGTATGTTTATATTTTAAAAGAAATAAAAAGGAAGGGCATTTTTTTTTTTTTCAAATCAAGCCTCCATTTGTCTTCACTTGTACACATTCTGCCATTTTTTGTGCATACCTGCCTTTTCATTGGCTTTGTGTCCATGCATTCAGCACACACATGCCCAGGCCAGCCCCGTTTTTGCACAGTGCGCCCGCATCGATTGAGTGCGTGATTTTACCGATTGCTGAGTGTAATTTTTATTCATGGGTGATTATAAATGGAGGTGAGATTTGAGACAATTAGATTGCATGACACAGTTTTACATGAAAAAAGTTCCAGCCTTTTTTCTGTACGTGCCAAAACTTCAAACCCCCGTTCCTGAAGCTTGTGTGGCAGTTGGAGAGCTTGCTGCCTTGCCGCACATCCTTCTGCTTGCGAAAGAAAACCGAGATCAGATCTGCAGAGGCAGATCTTTACCAGACGGTCGTGCCTCGGTCTATATTATGTAGCGTTGGCGCAGCTCCAGGTGAGCTGGGAGCAGAAATATCGGGAAGATTCCCTGCCTGCAGGCAGCGCAGGGATCGAAGAAACCTGGAGCAGGGGCGGCTGGCGGCTGGGGAGGAGCGCGGGGAGACGGGGCTGGTTTCGGAACCAGCGTCCCGCACTTGCTCCGCAGCCTTCCAGGGGGGAGCGAGGCGTGCTGCGCTAACCGGCCGCCTGGAAAAAGTGAGCTGGCGGCGGGACGGCCCGGTCACGTGGCGGGAGTATAAATAGCGGGGGTGTGGCGGGGGGGGCTGGGGCTCCTGCCCTTACTCAGCAGCGCCG
>JAVJGJ010000061.1:19903900-19923238 GCA_035590215.1 Microhierax caerulescens | reverse complement strand
AATAGCGGGGGGGTGGCGGGGGGGGCCGGGGCTCCTGCCCTTACTCAGCAGCGCCGGCGGCAGCCCTGCGGCCTCGGGCACCGGCGGCGGCAGCGCGCCACCTTCTGGCGGCAGTGCCCGCCTGCGCGCCTGCCTGTGCTTCATCCGCCTGCCCCTGCCTGCCCGCTGCCTGTACCTGCCCCTGCCTGCCCCTGCCCACCTGCCCGCGCCTGCCTGCCAGCCTGCCCCAGCCTGCCCGCCCGCTGCCTGTGCCTGCCTGCACCTGCCTGCCTGCCCGCCCATCTGCTTGCCCTGCCTACACCGTCCTGCGCCACACCGGAGCCAGGCCGGGGTCACGCTCCCCTGCGGCAGGTGCTGTGCGGCTCCCCCCGATCGCCCCCCTGCCCCCAGCAGTGCCCGGCTCTCGGTCGTGTCGCGGGGATGTTCTCCGTGGTGTTGCTTTTGCGGTGCTGGCAGTGGCCTGCTCACCGCCCAAATCCATGAGCTCAGGCTTCGGACAGGTGTCAGATGTTAAAGTGCAAAACCGCATCTCTCGGCCGCCGTTATTTGTGCAGACTCTGCACACTGTATTGTGGTTTTGGCAGCAGGCAGAGTACAAGGAGGGCTGGAAGTAAAATATCCCCCAGTGAGGGGTTTCTGATACACCCCTATATAGTAAAAATACTTTAAAAACTTAAATTCCTGTAGGAAAAACAAATAACTACTTAAATCTTGCCAATGTAGCCTAACAAAAGCCACACTAGTTAATGTTTGGTAATGTTCAACTTCTGTCTTTCACTAAGTGGATTAATTTCTTGGAACATGACACGGGTAGGCCAAGTGTTTCTGGCAGATATTATTTTAATGCACTGAAATTGCTCAGATGAGGAATGGCTAACGAGGTGCCAGTGGAAAGGCAAGTAGAAAGAAAAAGGTTTTGAGCACTACCAAGTCACAGAAGAACTTCTTACCATGGGAACTTGTGTTAAAAGTAAATTTGGCTGCTGCTTTTTTTGTTGTTTTTTTTTGTTTGTTTGTTTGTTTTTAAGAATAAATGGCTTGGAAACAAAGAAATACAAGAGAGAAAATAAAATGCATGAGAGGATGTGATTTGCCCAAAAGCAAAGATGATGTCTGAATTAAATGAAAGTGAACATGCAAGTGCAGAAAGAGCCAGAGCTGTGTGGGGTCTTGCTGGGGCGCAGGGGAAGGGGGGCACTCTCCTCTTACCTGGCTCTGGTAATGGCAGCCAAAGCAATGCCAGCATGGAGACACTCATGGTTAAGGCAAATGAACAGAAAGTATGCAAAAAATATGCAGGTTAAAGTAGATTAGAGACTTGTATGCATGAAGTGATCCGAAGGGATAAGCTAAACCAGACTAAAACCATTTCTGAGTACAGTCGCACAGAAGTTTAGTGTGTGCTAACTTCTGCATTGAAAAATCTTGCTTTTACTCATTACTTTGATTTTTTAATATTTTTGAGCTCATAGTGATTTGCAAAGAGATAGTTGAACCAGGAATAGGGAAAGAATGAGATGCGTTACCGAGAAATGGGGAATTTTAATGAAGCCTGGCTGTCAGAGCCCTGGAGAAGAGTGGGCTTGGGAAAAGCGAAGGTTATGCTTGTTCCTTTGAGGGACCTCCAAATTAGTGATCCAGATTCTGCACTTTCACAGGGATACTGCACTTACCAAAGCAAATCAAAGCTCAGACAAGCTGGATTACATTTTTTTCCACTGTTAAAAAAGGCAAGGTGAGGTTCTTTTTGTATAGGCACGTGCAAAAAATGTATCTGTAATGGCAAGTAACCAGAGTCTTCAATGTCGCTGGCTGGCTGCGTGAAAACTGAGAGTGGGCTGAGTCTATACGTGACCGACAGAGGTGATAAGATAAAGGACACTGACCTATCTGTAATGTGGTTGCATTTGCAATGTTTACTGGTCTTGGTGTTTATATTAGTAATTTTAATCTGCCTGTTCTATCATTTCCTTAAAATAATTCAGTATCTTATTTCCTAACTGTTCTACCCTTCACATTTTTCTTATTTAATTGAAGAGGGCCACTGTCTTAATGATGAAGTTGCACAGGTCTGCTTTATGTTTAAGTTCATGTTCTGTGATCTTTTTGGAGTTCTTTCTCAGGTCTTTTTTATTACAGTAGGAAAAAATTACTGTTGAAGTAATGATGTTCCAATTCAGTGAGAGATCACATTTGTCTGCATTTAGTCATATATACTAACTGCATTTCTCCTTCCATCCTCTCCCCACGAGTGCTTGTTCTAATGATTAAAATAGTCTATTAGTGATACTTTTATTAGTGTATCTGTAGCAATTCAAGTCATATAAACAAATGCCAGTCATTCTTTTTAATCTGTAACTGTTTATAGTTTCTAATAATACAGTAAACATTCCTCACTGTCACAGAATGAGATTATTCTAGAAAAGCCAGTAAGCTCAGATTGCAGAACTACAGAAGCAAACAAATCCCCATGTCCTACCATGTATAATGTTTCAAGCTGCTTCATTTATGAAGTAAGACTCATTAACTGGGCAATGTACGGTAGCTTTCTCTTTAATTACACTGTTTTATTATACAGTGGAATTATTTTTCAGAATGCAACCGTTTTTGCAGACTGACCTTTTATTATAAGAGAAGTTTCAATCTGATGAAGAGAGGTAATTACAGCACGAAATAGACTTGATATATAGAAAGCTATCGTTACCAGGATGGTCCCAGTGCAGAATGTTATTTAAAAGATAACTTAATTTACATATTTTAAAAATTATGGAGTTGCATAGAAGTAGCAGTGATGTTGAGAGACAAACTAAGAAAAGCAGCGCTTGCTGCTTAAATTGCTCTGTAGTTCCCACAGTAGATTTTATAGCATACGTTGCACCTGACAGAAGAGGTTTACAGTGAGGAATGAGTGTTTGGAGGGGAGTCACTTTCTGACCTTCTGTCCAGTGGTTTTTAGTGTTGTTCCTTTATTATCTCTTTATTAGGATGTGTGACCACTTTCTACCCAGCACAGAGATCACCCTTCACCTTTGCATGCTTAAATAAGAGAGAGGATTTTGCTTCAAATCTGAAGCATAATAATTGTGAGGGGCATTTGTTCTGACCACCACATCGGAACAGCTCACTCAGCAGGATTTAAGTGTGATAAGTGCCCTTGCCCCAGGTGGCTGATTTTTGCAGCGGAATTAAGCGTGGTGGTAGAGTTTGCTAGTTATTCCAGCTCTGAATCCTTTCACTGTACTTGATAAACATTACGCTCTGACAGGGATGCCTTCTTAAAGCAGGAAATCTGTAAGATTTGAAACACTTAAAATATTTACTTAAATAAGCTATTTGGGTATGCGTTTTCCCACACTGAGAGCCTGAACTCCTTTAGCTTGATACTGGAGAAGAACTTAATCATTCCATGCGATGAGAAATTTACAGGAAGACACAATTTTCTTCTCTTTTTCTCTCCTCCTCCCCCCCGCCTGCCCCCAAGAGAAACAACAACTAACTTTGTTAGTCCTTTTAATTTAAAAATCAAACAAACAAACAAAAAAACCAAACAAAAACCCAAAACATCAAAAAGGAGATTTGGTTTGCTGTGTGTTTACAAAGGGAAAATGTGAAAGTCTGAGCAGAAGATTTGGCATTGCAGAGTCCCAATAGCTGTCTTCAGAGCTCTCTTTAGGGTCTCTGGCTCCTTAGGAACTCACTGTCTCTAGGAGGAAAATGAAACACTGTGACTCCCACAATGTGAACAGGGAACAGTTGAAGTAATAGTCAAAACACAAGTGCCAGGCAGTGCACGGTCTCCCAAACAGTCACAGAAGTGGTCTGTTAAATGCAAATACAACCTCTGATACAAATTGGAGGTTTTTCTTTGGTGATCTCACAAGCAAAAAATGTGGTTGAATTTAGTGACAGAATATTTTTCTGTGCCTCCTAATATATGCCCTGCATTTGTAATGCAAAACTGATTAAACTCTTTCCCAAGAGCAGTCAAGTTAATGTGTTTGAAAGGTGCTGTCCATCAGAAAGCATGTCAGAGCACTTTTTGAAGGGAGGAGGTACATGCAATGCAACCCAACAAAGACGGTGTCCAGAGCTTCTTAGAGTACTGCCTTCACTTCTGCCTTTCTCATTTTTCACACCTTTGCAGGTATGGTGAGAAGCAGAAGAAGGTAAACCAAAGCCTTTTGTTAACTGTTCCTAACTTGAAAAGCTTGTATTTTTAACTATTTGCAGGGCTGGGTCATATCATGGTTTATATTTTTTCTCTTATATTTTCACCCAGAGAAACAGGAAGGTAAGCGGGAAAAACACCCCAGTGCTGCTTCTGTGTATTTTAAGTCCAAATAATATTTATAGCAAAGTTACAAACCCAGGCAAATGGGCTTCTTAGACTGCCTATATTGTGTCGCTAATGATAGTCCCATTACCAGTTCTTAATTCAGTTTCTTTATGGATAAGATTATGTTTCATGATGTTGAGGGAAAAGACGACATTTTAGTTTTTAAAATGTTGTTATATAAAAATGTTATATGGCATTTTACTCTTTTAAATGTTATTCTTCTTCAACTGAAGGTGTTATAGTTATTCTCAAGTATAAACATTGCCAGTTGTTCTTAAAGCTCTGAAAGGCTTTGCATTTGGTAATTAAATGAACTGCTTGAGTTGGTGTTGTACTTCTCAGCCTTTCACATTTAACGAACATTGAAGTGGGAATTATGAACAATTTATATCTGTCAGGAAAAGACAAGACGTAACAAATTGTCTCCATGCAGATGTGAAATTGAGGCAACCTTAGAGAGACTAAAGAAACTGGAGCGTGATCTGAGCTTCAAAGAGCAGGAGCTAAAGGAACGGGAGCGACGTTTGAGGATGTGGGAGCAGAAGTTGACTGAACAATCCAATACTCCTGTAAGTAGACAATAATTCAACCTTTCATCTTATTTCAGAAAGTATTTGGAGCTTTGTCTATGTAAATCTAAAGACACACCAAGGAAACAGTGCCCCTGTTTTTTATAGTTGTTCCTTTGGCCCAACTAAAGTCTGTTTTATTACATCACTGCAAATAACTATACTACTTTTTAAAGTTTCATCTAATACATTAGATATCATATACTGCTGATAGTTCACTTAAGCGGTTTCCCATTAATTTATTTGCAGTTCTCAGCTTTAAAAGTTTATTACATTCAATAAATTAATTTTTCAACTAGAAACCTGTTGACTTGAATGGATGCAGGAGTCAGTCTTCAATGTAAGAATCATTTGTTTCTTGCAGAAGGCGGCTTGGGAAACCTATGTAATTTGAGGGTTTTTTATTCTGTCCTTTTTCTTTGAGAAGAAACAAATTTCTATTCTGTGAAAAAGGGGGTCAAAATCTGAAGTATTAATTTAGGGCTTTGTTCATAATTTTAGTTAACGTACTTGTACTGGCCAGATATCAGCTGTTAGGATTGCCACATTTCTATTAATAAATTGAACAAAAAAACCTTTGTTGGATTACCTTGAATTTCTTAATGAAATTGTGATGTCCTTGACTACTGATTGGCAGAGGGAGGACCACAGGGTTAATGCATGGCTAGACATACTACAACAGAATTGTTTTTAAGAAAAATACTGTATTACCTACTTGCTTTTAAAGCACTCACCAAAACAAATACCAAATTGAGGTTGCATATAATTTTTCTTACACACAATTTTATCCTACTTGTAACCTCGATTCCAAACAGATCCATTTACATAAAACTTGTTTTTAAGGCAGAGATAATTGCTGGTGTTTGAATGAAGTTGCATTCACGTTCCAGCTGTGAACATGCAGTAATGAAATCATGAAGAATGAATGTTTTCCTATGTGCAGATACTGTATGTTCTCAGTAGATATCTATATGCCTGCTTTAACGCTTGCAAACTTCCAGTAACTGAGCTGTGGGCCATCATCTATCCTGAGCACAGCATGAGACACAGCCTTAATGAGCAAATCTTTTTCACGAGGAAGGCCCTAGGGTTTTTTATGCTGTACTTGCTTATGACTTATACTTTTCACTTAGAGCTGGTATTGCTGAAAGAATAAAGCCTTGTGCTGAGGCCTGTTGTGCTAAGCATGAACTATCTTTCTGCGTAACATTAACGCAACTCTCCTATTGCATTTAAATGCAATTTCTTCTAATAGAGAAATATAGATTTGTTTTTTCCATAGATCTTTAGCGAACTGTTACATGGAATGACTTTTTTTTAAAAAAAAAAGAAAGCCCTTCTGTTGGAAAAAAAAATAAATTGACATACTAGCAAAATTTGGCTCGTTCAAGTAGGATTGGTTGTAAATCATTTGCAAAATATCCCTGGGTATTCTGTTTGCAGGCTGTAATCCTTGGAATCAAGTGTCTCCCTCCCTACCTCCCTCGGTTCAGGGTATGTCTTCAGCAGTATCAAACCGGAGGATTGCAACAGGGAGGTGCACTGCTCGATTTTTAAGCTATCTTGGCTGTAAAAGCAGTAGTGAAGATATTGCAACCAGAGCTAATAACACAGCTTAGGGTGCCCACTAGGCTTATCTCTCATTCTTAACCAACACTAGGCCTTGTTGTGCCTTAGCTGGTACTGTCATCCCCGCTCTGCTCTCTGTGGTCACTTAGTTTTGCTCTGCAGTGAGGACCAGAGGCCAACAGATACTGCTAAAGCGGTGTGCAGGAGGAGAAACTCCAAGTGAAAGGAGAACAGGGAAGCTGTCTCTTCCACTTGATTCTCCAGTGTTTCAGGGTTGGTAGAAGCTTCATCCTGCCATCCTGCACGGTAGGTAGCTATTAGTGGCAGGCTGTTCCTACTCCAAAGAATAAAGTATAGCTTTACATACATCAGCATGAGAGAAGGATGAGGCCAATCTTTAGAAACACTTCTGTGAAAGTAGGTTTTCTCCCTGCTCTTGTTTTGACCCCATTTCTGCTGTGTCTTATACAAGAGACACCTTTGAGTCTGATCTCTGCAAATTCCCTTTGTGCAGATCTCCAAGAGCCTCTTGCACAAGGGAATCGGGAGCCTTTTGGAGGAGTAAAATTTATCCACAGCTGCAGTGAAATGGGAGACTTCTTTTGAAAGAAGACCTGACTTTAAGAAGGGAGTGTATGTAGCTAAGGTGAAGCTCATATTTAGAGGAAGACAGTGAGCAAGACATAAAATCCAGACGTTCACCTCTGGTGCCATGCACCTGCAGGTGGTCATTTAAGAAGAACAGTGGCTTGCACAGAGACTGGGGATCCCAGCCATCTATAAGGATCTTTTCATGACAGTTATCATATGCAGTGCGACACCTTTTGCAAAGAGTTCCTAAGTTCTCCAGATAACAAGATGGCAAGGTACGAAGTAAGGTGATTATAACTCATTAAATGAGCCACAGTTACAGCCCGTTCGCAGCTTACCCGCTGCCAGGCACTGCACAAACACCCAGCAATGTATTTTAGTGGAAAGCTGTTTTGCAGCTGCTTTGATTCTTGTAGGGAATTCTTCCCATATGTCAGGGGATGCTTTTCCATGGATCTAAAGTGACAAACTCCAGTAGCTGACAGAAGAACTATCTTGGAAGNNNGAGTCATGTGTGCTGAACATCTTGTTTCTGTGGCTAGATCTCTTCATCAGTAGGAGCTTTTGGTGTCCTTGATCAGAGTAGCGCTCTGGTGATGGTGTAATTGTTTTTTCCTGTACAGACAGGTGTACAGAAGGTTAGCTGCAGGTTCTTTCATCACTTAGCCATAGGACGCATGAAAAGTACAGCACCCCATCTCTCCAGCTTCTTAATTTTTTGTTTCTTAAACCATGCTCACTAACTCTGTTAACCACAACACAAAGAGGAAGCCAGTGTAAGCAGGGGAAACTCAAGAGTGACAAAGTATAGATACTGTCCTTTTTAATGATAGACAATTTGGCAGTATCAGTGGTTTTGCCAAGAAATGGTCACTCTGTGAGCAGCCTGGCTATGGAGCCTCCTGTGTTACAGACCAGGGCATCAGCACAATGACCCTTGTAACTGTGTGACCCAAGTGCCATTGACTCTTCAGTTAGGTTTCTGATTCGGTTAAAAAGGATATGGAAAACCATGAATTTGGGACAGGTAGTTTTGCAGACAGCTGTGGAAAGAAAGGCCAGTTGAGGTGTTCACACACAGCTCCTTTGCTGTTGCTTTAGTAGGTAGCTTAATTTAGGATGAAACCCCTAAGTTTTTACTCCCTGTGGAAAACAGGCAAGTGTGTCATAGAGGTTACTAGCCCAGCCACTCTGAAGAGGCATTTGTCATTGTTTAGTTGGAAAGGGCACATTTCATTTGTTATTACAAATCGTCTGGGTCAGGAAAATACCATTATCTGTAGGTAAAGATTAAATCAGTAGGGATTTAATATGATGTACAACTGAATAGCAGGTATCTATTGATATCACTTAAAAAAAAGAAAAAAGAAAAAAAGAAAAAACAACCAAGCTGAAGCAGCTGACCAGCCAACCAAACAGTCCCTCTTCCCCTGCCTGCTCCTCCCTGGGACATCTTCCAGAAGCAAGGTGCTGGTGCAAGCTCGAGGCTGTTCCCCATGTCCTTTGCATTGGCGAGAGGCTCGTTTCTGATTGTGGCCATCACAGGGTGACCCCTTCCTCTCCTTTTGAGCATACACTCAAAATCAGTCTTTGCACAAATAATACTGCTGCTGTTATTTCTGATGTTTAGAGGGCTGCTACTTCTGCACCAAACCTTGGGAGCTTGTTTGGGTTCTCCAGTCTTAACGCAATTTATTCTTCAATCCTGAAAGGTTCAATTAAGCAACTCACTCAGACTTCTGTTGTACCTCATTGCCTCGGGGGCCAGTCCGCCTGGCTGGGAAATGTCACGTTCTGTTTTACATTATACAAAATAGAAGGATTGAAGAGTTTGAACCTTCTTTTGTCATGAAAGCTCCGCTACCATGTCATGCCATGCGACTCAGTGATTTTGCACTTTCGTTTAAGAACCATGACCCCAGAATGAAGCTGTCTGGTGTAATGAATTCTTACTTGATCTCCGTGTTTAGATTCACTAATCGTCGTGCTTTCTGTTGATTGCCAACTAATCTGGTGGTGTCTTTTTCCTTGATTTTTAAATTGGTTCTAACTTTCACTTTTGCTCTGTCCTTTCCTCCTTTAAATAGTTTCTCTTACCTCTTGCTGCAAGAATGTCTGAGGAGTCTTACTTTGAATCTAAAACAGAGGAGTCAAACAGTGCAGAGATGTCATGTCAGATCACAGCAACAAGTAACGGGGAGGTAGCTGGCATGAACCAAAGTCTGAAGGCCTTGATGATGACGGGCTTTGGGGATATCTTCTCTCTGAACCAAGCAGGATCTGTCCTGCATTCTGGAATGCAGATAAACATGCAAGCCAAAAAGAATTCTTCTAAAACCACCTCTATGAGAAAAGGGAAGAAAATCAACATGGCTTTGGGTTTCAGTGAATTCAACTGGTCAGATAACGATGATGATGATGATGATGATTTTGATGACACAGATGATAGCAGTGAATGAAATCAGTTACAGAATCAACCCTGAAATTGGTTTTAGCAAAGCAAAACAATAAAGTTTTAGAACAAGAATCCTGTCAGTTTGGTCTGTTTAAATCCTGTAAAAGAAAAAAGGAAAAAAAAAAAGTGAGAAGTTTTCCAGACTGAGTATGTTTGTGTGTAGAAAGACATGTTTTTGTTTAGATTGTGCTGATTTATTTCTGCATTGATGAAATTTGAACTAAACTTTCCAAACTAAGTGAGATTATTATTTTAAGAACCATGATTATATCTTTAATTCTTGATGCCTGATTACAGAAACTATGGCTAGATAAACTTAAGATCTGGAAACATTGGGGGAAACTTCAATGCCTTTAATGCCATTAATGTACTTCAGATTTTTCTTTTGTGTTGTCATTTCCCTTACCCTTTAATTGTCAATCGTGAATATACTTGTACTTCAAGATTTGCTGTTCTCTACATCCATTCTTTCTTACTGTTGCAGTGGAGGGGTTTGCTCTGTTTCTAGTTTAAAGCCTTTTTCGAAGCAGCATTGCGGGAAGTCACAAATGCGTTTTTAGGAAGAGAGAAGCTTGGTTGAGGGGAAGAGAGGGGTTAGTTAAATACACAGTTTTAAAACTGAATAGCAGCAGAATTCAGATAATCCCTAATAGTAGATGATTTGTAAAACTGATCTTTTTTCCCTTTGTGTGTGCATGCATATATAATTCCCTCTAGCAAAGCAAACTGCAATTGGACCTCTGCATCTATTATCAGATATTGTGATCTAGAAGCTAATTTTCAGTTATGCTGATGTAAATCCAGGAAGCCTCACTAACTTTGATCGACTTATTCTTGTACCTGAGATTAAAAATCGGTGTTAGTAAACGCTGATTCTGCAAGATTGCTAAACTGTGGGTGCTGCCCTTATGAAAGGA
The DNA here is from genome assembly GCA_035590215.1 of Microhierax caerulescens. Lineage (NCBI taxonomy): Eukaryota > Metazoa > Chordata > Aves > Falconiformes > Falconidae > Microhierax > Microhierax caerulescens. The sequence continues at coordinate 19,912,801 of JAVJGJ010000061.1, read as the reverse complement.
CAAAGAGAAGCCACTATGACATTTCAGCTTGGGCCCCACTACTGTGGCTTATGTGAAGTTTTCCATGATGGTGGTAATGTGAGGAATATTTACGAGTCTCTGTGTACCTGTTTTCTGCAGCTAAATCACACTTTTAAAGTATTGCCACTGCTGTTATGTCTTACTGTAAAACTCGGTGTGTAACAATCTGCTGCAATAATTGCCTGCCAGGCACTTAGGTTGAGAGCAGTGAGTACGTTTCTCCTGATGACCCCTTTAGTGGTGATGCAGAAGGAGGGAGGGAAACCAGTGCAAACACAAATGCAGGTTAGAAAGGAAGATTCTGTAAAATATTTGCCCAAGGAAGAAGGGCAGCTTTTCAAAAGAAAAATGTTACTGTCTAGTTCAGCTGTAGTGGGAATAAGCTATCAAAATTCCATTCTCAATTACTAGAAGGGTTTCTTTTATGAAAACTTCTGTTTTTGAGTGGCTTCTTTAATTATAGGCTTGCCTGTTACCAGCTCTAACCTACATATTATGGTGAGTGTTTTTGTAGATAGCTTGGAGAGAAATAGATACATTAAATAACAGCAGGCCTGAAATCATTACATGTTCAAGCAACAAAAGAGAAAGTTCTTTGAAGGAGCTTTTTTTGAGTGCGGATGGGCACCTCTTCGAGTTGTGAGAGAGAATTGGTTAATCCTTAAGCATCAGCACTGGTCTGGTAACCTGCAAGGCAGCAAGTGCTGTGCTTCAAGCTAGCCTGCTCCACTCAGTTTGCACAGGATTAGACCCTCCAAGATGCTTAATTTCTGTAGGATGTCATTCCACATTCCACCTTCTTACTAACAGTTGCAAATCTATTGGCTTGAAGTTAACCCTTTTGTATCAGGAAGCTTTTCTCATGCCAGAATTGTAATTTAAATGATACAGTAAATTTACAGAGTATCCCAAGGAGGAACTTGCTCCTTCCACACAGGTAGGGATTTCTTTTAGGCCCACCAAAGCAACCTGATCTTAGGGAGAAAAAGGGACATTGAAAGGCAAATCATTAAATGGAAGTAAGAGCAAATAGGCTGCTTCCAGTGCAGATTTGTACTATTTTTGTAAGTCTGCTTCTGCTAACACCCACAGCAATGATACTATTTTTGTAATTGCACCTAGGAAAAATTGATGGATTTGTGTAATCTTAATATGTGCACTTTAGATCTTAAGATGTGTGTCATTGTGCATAAATTACTGTACCACATGAGCAGTGTAGGGTTGTACAGCTTTAAGTGAAAATGAAATTTGGTTCATTACATTCAGTAGTCAAAAAAATCTGTCCCTAGCATTGATGTTTTGCACTTTTTTAGCATCTGGCAATCTCAGAGCACTTTATGCACATTTATATTTGCATAGGTTTTAACTGAATTTATAAATCTGCTCCTTAATCTTTACAGAAGTAAAAATAGTCCTTAAGTAATATGACACAGGGATTGATAGTTGCAAGATCACAAGATTTAAGTCTGTCTAAAAGGTTTTGTGCTTACTCAGGCATGCAACTTATTTCAGCAAAATATAATCAGAATTTGGTAGCGTGCTCATAGAAATTTCCACTATCTCCTTAGTTCCAGTACTTGTTGATAAATCAAAGCTGGATTGTTTTTCCCCCTTTCCCTTTCTATCCCCATACACTATATTTGTCAAAGCAAATTAAGCTATATTAAGGGAAAATTTAAACTTTTGTAAAACTTTTCTGTCCAAAGTAGCAAAGGTGGTCTCTGAATCGTAGAGGTGATAACATATGACAAACTCTTGTGATGCCGTTACCTTGAGATAGCGTTATATTTAGGATATTGGCTATGCTTGCTAAAAATATTACAGTATTAATTGCATTTTTACTTTCCTGTGATGCCTTTTATACCAGATGCCAAAAATCGTATGTGAGAACCAAGTAGTGTTGCTTCTGCCTCTGATATGCTTCTCACTAGATAAAGGTTTTGAAAGTGGCTCTGGCGGGCAGGTATGTTGGTTGGAGGGGGTCAGAGTATTTCATCTTCCACATCTGATTGCCCTCAGTGGCACAACCCAGTCTGTCTTCTACCTGTATCATCACCAGGGTATATAGGTCTCCACAAGAGTCCACAGCCACGTAGTGCATCAGCTTATGAAAGCATTAACCAAATGCAAAAGGTGTTTCTCTGGCTGCTCTGGGCTGTGAGCAAAGCCACCAAAAGCCTTCCCGTGCCTCATACACCTCTCGGCTCGCTAGTCCCCACGAGGCCTTTTGGGACCTTCCATAAAGCCCTGGAGGTATCTACAGTAAAATAATATTGCTGTATTTGCCAGAGGGAGAGGGGGAGAACCAGGCCTGAACTTCGTGTTTTTACCAGGCTGTTGTATTGCCAACGTTGTCTCAGATGGGTGAACAGCCTGAGAGAGGAATGGTGAGGACTGGCTTTTGCCTTGCTTAAAGATACAGGGTGACTGGGACCAGGGCAGGGTGTCCAGCTCCCGATTCCCTTTCTTTTCCTTCAGCAGTGGGGAAAAAAGTGTAAGGGGGAATTAACGGAGGAGAACTTTTGATCTCATCGTTTTTGTGGCGATCACAGCCCTATTTCCTTGGAGTAGCAAGTGTCCTAAGGCATGGTGCGTAGGTGTGCTGTACCCCCAGCTGGCTGCGTGCTGCCTGATGTGGTGCTTGTCCCCTCTAGGTGGGAAGGGCTTCCAGGAGGTGAGGTCCGGCACAGCTCCATGGCACGCAGACAGGTTCCAGACTGGTCATTTGTTTATCGTTCCAAAGGTTTTGTTAGATGTTGATTCCCTTTTCTTCTGGGTTTTAAAGTGGTTATTCTGAGTTAACTATTTGGTGCAATGATGATGTATGTTGCTATCAGCAGTAACAGTAAATCCGTAGTGTGCATATAGCTGTTAAGTATTCAGCAGCGTTACTGTCTGTCTTCAGTACTGTAGTTCCTTTTTCTGTAATCAGGCAGCTTTTACAGGTTTTTAATAAGACCTCTAACTTGACAGAGGTTTTAACTACAGTCCTAGGTAGAACGACCAGGTAGAAAACTGAGTTCATTTAGTAATTTTCACAGCCCTTAAAATGCACTGGTAGGAATCTGGAGGAGAGACTTTTCCCTTTCCCCCCAGACTTCGACTTTGTGTACACTGTAAAATCTACACAGAGATTTCTGATGTGTGAAGATTTAATTTTAAAACTATAGAACCAACAACCTTCTTTAAACATTTTATATTGTGTGCTAAATATTCATACGCCTTTTAAAGTCAGATATAGTCCACTGCATTTCTTGCTTTTGCACTACTCGAGGTTTTGTATGGAATACTAGGAGTCAATGCTACTTACACTTCAAGTGTGAGCCAATAAAATTTGAATAGAAAATATTTTCACGGTGTTAGAAGATTGAATTTTCCCTTCTGAAAAAACAAAGTTGAGTGCAACGCCTGTGCCAAAACTCTTGTGCTGTAAACTGAATATATCATTTGTGTGGAACATGTGATGTTACACTTCTGTGTGGTAAAACCTTGCAGCGTCAGTTACTCTCTTTATTGCACTTGACATAAGATGTCTTGTTTTAATCACGCTGTGGATTTGATTTTTCCAGTGTAAAACCAAAGCAAACAAACAGAAAGAAACCATGCAATGTATTCAATTTCCTCAATTGGTGTCATAAACTTCCTTTTGATGTGAACTTTTTCCTTTGCTTCTCTTTGTTCCAAACTTCTATTTTGCAATAAACATTTTGACAGTAAATTTTATGCATCTGTGTCCCTGTGTAAAATGCTGGTGTTTCAAGAGGTTCCTTATTGTCTGCTGGTTTAAGTCACTTTTTGCATTACTCACTGTGTGACATTTCTCCTTTATTCTCCCGTCTTTTTTTTTTTTTTTTTTTCCAATTGAAATAATACAGAATGTATTCTGCCACTGGTTATATTTAAACATGGGAAAAGGTGAAAAAAATCCATTGTGCGACTAAAAACGCAGTATTGCACTTCTGCAGTAAATGATTCAGTTGTACAAATTTTTGCACCAGCCGGTTTGACTATAAGTACCTACAAAAGGTATGGCCCACCGCCTTCCGAAGGATGTTTACGATTGCCGCTTGCCCTCCCTCATGCTCAGGTGTTGCCCCCAGCACTATTTTCGCCCCACAGTGTCCTGCCCAGGCTGCGGGTAGCTGTTAGTACAGGGAATGCCTGACTAACAGCAGGTAGTGTGGTGTAGCAGAGAGAAAGAGTCAGGGAGGTCTCTTTTTCTCTGGCAGATGCATCTTCCCTTCTGCCGCTTCTCCCCGATGCCTTTGGCCCTGTCCCCTTCGGGGAAGCAGTGGGCAGCAGGCTGGGTTTGAGGGTCTGCTAGGTCCTCCTCAGAGGTGGGCTCAGCTGGTCTCATGGACAGTTTGTGCCCAGCAAGGTTTGGCTAAGGCATGGGTGGGGGAGGAGGAAGAGGATCTGAAGAGTCCACGAAGTGGGGTGGGCAGCAAAAAGTCATAGATACGGAGACAGAAGTCAAGGGGTGTCGGGCAGTCACAAGCCCTTCAGTGGGAGTCTCACGTGGATGCTGCAAAGGGTGTTTCACAGCAGTGGCTGAAAGTTGGGGGCAGGTTACGCTGGTCCCTGGTCTCCTGCCTGGAGAGCTGGAGGCAGGCGGGGGGAGTGCCTGCTGGGGGGGCACGCTTGGCCTGCTGCTGGGGGCTGGAGGGGTCATGGGTGGCAGTGCTCTCCGGACCAGGTAACAAAGCCTTGGGGGCTGGCGGGTAACCGAGCTGAGTGTCTCATCAGTCAATGTGATGTACATGGAATAAGTCTGCAACTGTGTCATGGTATTGAGCCTTTGGGAGATGCTGACGGTTCAGATACCTACGTACCAATTAATGTTACCCCTCTAGCCGGATAAAACCGCCACGAAGGTGAAGCTTGGGATACCATGTGCTTGAATGAGTGAAATGGCAATCAGTATCATAGTGACATCTTCTCCTATGTCAGTTTTCAAGTTTCAATTCCCAGAATTTCACCTAACGCAGCCGTTCTCCTGTCCATCCTCCGTGGTTTCCTTGTGCTTCAAGCTGGAGTACCACAAAGTGTGCCCGGCGGGGGCTGCAGCACGGGAGGGGGCTGGGAATCACTGCACTCCCGCAGCCTCACGGGAGCGGTTACGAAGCGTTGGCAGAAACCAAAAGAGCCTTGTCTGTACAGGAAGACTAGTCACGGTGGCCCAAATCCAAAATCTGCTTTCACTGCTGTCTCGTGATGGTTTTTCTTCCTTTTGCAGAAAACACCCATCATTCGGGAGAGAGTCATAATGACAGGGTTATTTTTATTGCAGAAATCAGGTGGTACCAAAGCCATTGCAAAAGCAAAAGCCTTTGCATAGTGTCAGAGCTAAGAGGAGAGGCAGCTAAAGCATCCCTCTCTGAGGGATGGCTGACTTTTGCTTCCTAAATTGTTTGTATTGGAGATCTGCTGATTTTATCTAAGTAAAGTGATGGGATCGATTTAGCACCGTGCTGTTGGAGCCAGCCCATAGTCAGTGTGGATGGGTGGGTTTAGTATGTCGGGATGAGAGTCACAGCCTAAAATCCTGCTCTTTGCTGGGGAAAAGGAACCAAAATCAGCCACCAGAGTAAAATTTGGGTGGAGGGGAGGGGGGAAAAAAATGGTCAGACGGTTTTCTTTTCAATTCATATCTCTCACACAGTTGCTGCCCTCCTTTGATATTTGTGCATGGACCGAAGATGATGTGGTGAGTATTTTGTGTTCGTGTGGCCAGCGCTGCACTGCTGGAGCTCCAGCAAGTCACGGTGGGTGTGGAGGGAGGGAAAGCTGCATCAGAACATCTGGGTGAGATTTTACTGCTGTTTGTTTGGTGAAACTTGTGTACCAAAAAAGGTTTTAAAGTGACCAGGAGTAGATTAAGGACTCAAGTGACCTTCATGAAACCACCACATTCTCCACTGTCCAGAAAACAGTGGGAGCTGGGAGCTGACATCTCTAAGCAAGACATGTCCTGGACAGGACAAAACGGGTTCGAAGGTTTTACTCCACTGTGTGCCACCAGAATGGCAATGAACTCTGAAAGAAAATTAAGGGGTTTTTAAGGGGTGTGGAAAACGGCTTTCATATAAAATAATGGCATTGAGTCTTTTTTACCTTTTTATTCGGTTAAAAGGCTAAACAAGAAACATCAGTGATTTATCTCTAGCCCAGTCACGTGTCATAGTGGTTTTAATGTCCTACCTAGCACCCTCCTTGTGTTGTGCGTCGTGGGGTTGTTTGGCCCATCTGGAAAGCCAGTGCAAAAGCCAGAACAGCCCTGGCTCCTTAACTTCAGCCGTTTCAGCGTGTGACAGATGGCTGAGCTTCTGCTCTGGTCATTTCTGTTGTTCTTCATAACAGTAAACTGAGGAAGGTGGCTGTGAAATAGAAGGCAGTTTTAAAAAGCTAGGTAAAAGTGATCACCCTCTTTGGTGAATCTTGAGTCCTTTAACACAAAGTGAGAAATACTTTTTTTTTTTTTTTTTAAATGATTACTTGTAACCTCCAAATAACTGAAATATAAATTTTGATAGTGTGAACTTCAAGACTGATTCCTCTTTTTTGCAGTTTTTCTGGATGCAACAACTTACTAGAAAAGGTAAAAGCTGTTCATAAGTACCTTCATAATTCACATTTACGACTATACATACATTTTCTCATCTTTCTCCCTTCACTAAAGCACCCTATGGATTCCTAAATAACCTTTCTTATCTTAAGGCGATGTCTCTGGTGAAATGAGTGTGTATGCTAGCTTGTTTAAGGAACATCATATCACTGGGAAACGATTGCTTCTTCTGGAAGAAGAGGATTTAAAGGACATGGGAATTGTTGCCAGAGGACACATCATCCATTTGAAGGTATTTACCAGCATGTGTTTAATGTTGCAATAGGTGATAGTGTGACTATCAAGGAGGAGTCTATGGGTTTTCAGTAGTATTAATAATCAAAAAAAGTTACAAAGTTGAATAGAGAACATATTTGGTATAAAGCACCCCTACCACAGCCCGCCCTGAGTTACTGGTTTGTATGGATCTAGAACCCAAAGCAACCTGAGCATTGTATGAGGTATGGAGTTGTGCTGTGGTTTTATACTCCTCTGCAGTTCTTGGTTTTCGTGTGGGCTGGACTGTCAGTACTGCTGCAGATTTGCCTAGGATGGCCATTCTCCTGTTAGAAAGCTCTGGATATCTTCAGAGAGAGTTCTGCCCAAAGGTTTCAGCTGAGGGAGGAACAGATATGGAAACAGTTATTTGAACTGAAATCTCTAAAGTTCTTACTTTCACCTCTCATCTATATCTTAAAACATACTTTAACAAAACCCCATTAAACAACTTTAAAGCTGGTTGATGGCCAGGTTGCTTTGTTTTAAAAGCTTTGTTCCATGGTGTTTGTAATGAGTTCATTAATGTTTGTAATGAGTTAAGAAAATCATCATGGTCTGGAAAACGTGATCACGTCAGCAGTAATAGTTTTAATACTGTAGCCACAGGAGAGAGTTCAGTTTCCTGGCAGTCAGCTTTGGAAAAGGATTTCTCTAGAAGCAGCATCTATAATTCTGTTGAGTCTCAACGATTTTATACCACAATTTACTAGTAAAGAGATACTTGTATCCTAATTGCTAGTCCTGCAAATTTAGCTTCATAAGTCACACAGCTTTATTCCCCTTCTGCTCATCAGCCATTTTTTCCATGCCACACACCATTACTGATATATTTAATTTACATTTCCTACAGGGAAAAGTATTGAAACAATAAAGTCAATAATGCCCAAAATGAAATATTTTGGCTTCCTGGGTTGATTGAGCATAAATAAAAACAACCAAAACAACCCCCCAGACATCTCTTTCTCTGATGAAGCAGATCTGATTCTGAATGTGAAATGGGGCTGATCTACCATGGTGGTTTCCAGAACAGGGCTGTATTTTAACTCCTCTCACATACCCTAATGTATCCACGATGGAAAAAACACAGAGTTGCACTGTTTTTCGTGCTGGTATTTGCAGTATAAGATACTGAATAACTCTCATCTGATTTTGTTGGGTGTTTTTTCTTTTTTTCTAGACTGCTATTGAGAAGTTAACTCATGACTACCTAAATCTGTTTCACTTTCCACCATTAATTAAGGCAAGTCTTGTTATCTACATAAGAAGTGCTTCTCGTGTTGGTATGAATACTTCACTGTTCTCACGCCTCAGCGTTCCTACCATTTGCGGGGGTGCAATCCTGCAGAGGGTTGTGACAGATGTGGAGGGTCAACAGCAGCAATGGGTCACATCACAACAAGTAATAGAATAAGAGAAGTTTTCCAAGGAGGCTGTAAGATTTTATCATGGAACCAGCAGTATTAAATTAAAAGACTACTGTTTGTGGTTCCTGTGCTGTCATTGATCAGAAATTACTCTTAAGAGCCGTTCCTCCAAACTGGTGCCACCAGCTGCTCACCACCGAAGAGCAGCAGGCTCCTGGCTTAGAACGAGCTCATCATTCCTTAGGTAGTTAATGTTACAGGAGAGAAGAATGATTTAAAATGTCTGGTCACCCTTGTGTTAACCTGTTGGCTTTCTGGTATCAGTAACAAGAACCTTGCAAAAGGGAGAGTGTCTGGGAACCTTGCGGTTGCCAGAGCAGGTATTGCCTGATTTAATCTCATGAGCTAATCAAGCAATTCTAGACCCCAAAGCCTGAAGTAGCTGTTTTAGTCATAATTTATTGTGCAGCTATAGAAGGAAATCCACTTAAAGTGAATTTACATACAGTGAAACACTGTTCCCTGAAGGGGAAAATGAAAGTCGGGGCTTTACCGCCGTGCCGGCTGCAGTTCCAATGGCGGTGGCTGCCACGATGCTCACAGCAGCACCGTGCTGGAGTGGCTCAGCCAGGA
>JAVJGJ010000061.1:19890445-19903841 GCA_035590215.1 Microhierax caerulescens | reverse complement strand
CCTGGCCCCCCTCGGAGCGGCGCGGTTGGGGCAGGGGGTTGGCCCCCCCTCTGCTGCCTGCCAGACGGCAGCGTCCGAAAGGCAGATCCTTGCTGCCACCGAAGGCCTTGGCTCTGTCCCCAGGGGGTTGTGGTAGCTGTGCAGTCTCACCGTGCCTTTTCTTGGCAGGACTCCGCAGGGGGAGACGAAGAAAACGTAGAGAAAGTAGTGAATCTTGAACTCGTTTTTGGTTACCACTTGAAGCCAGGAAATGGTCCAAAGGTAAGCCAGGAGCGCTACATCAGTTTGGTTGGTTAACAGGCACTACCCAGAGGGTCCAGTATCTTCTGGACACAGAAAGATAATTTGTGGCAAGAACCTTCTTGGTTTGGAGAGCGCTGGCCAGCGGGGCTGCATTGGTGGTGGGCAGCCTGCTCCCCGAAGCAGGCAAGGAAGAAAGTGTGGCACAGAAAGCCTTGACTGAAAGCTTTTGTTTCTCTGTGAAACATTTTTTTTAATCGTAAGTTTTGTAATTCAGGCTTTCACTTTGTTCCTTTATCCCGATGGGTGTGAAATAACAACCCATTTATGCAAAAAAACTGCCATTCACAGTTGGGTAGTGCTGTGCACCTGATGTTAGTGGACAGACTATTACTTTAGTCTCGGCAGAAAGATGGTATCTTTTTGTGCAACCAAGAGGTGGTTGGAAAATACGTGGTGTGTGTGGCTGCTGGCTGGGGAGGACAGGACTGGTCCTGGTGGTGACTGTGTTTGCTCATGGTGCTGGGGGAGGGAGTGGTAGGGGCAGCACATCGCAGGTGGCAAAACTACTGTGCAGCATCTGGTAAAAGGCAATTACCAGCATGGCACATCCTAATGAAACCTCAGCTCCAAGCCAAGCTGGTTCAAGGATGTCTCGTTGCACTCTGTGTAACGGGAGTGTTGACGACTCCAGATGTTTCAGCAAAGCATTTCCACTGCATTGTCTTTTCTCAAGAGTGAGGTTTGTCCCATGCTTTTTGTTTTCTTTATCCAGCCTGCCATGGACTCTGAGTTCAAGGGTTTTAGAATTAATCATCTATGTGGAAATGGTGTGCAAAGCATTTCTGAGCTAGAGTCAGGGGTTGTGACAGCAGGATTTGTTTCCTTTTTGTATTTGACAAATCTGCATTGTGTGTCCACCCTAAACTTGTGGGTGGCTGACTTTCATCTTGTGTTATCTGACTGCTTTGCTTTCAGGGCATATTGTTTGCAGAAGTCTCTTGATTTCTGTACTTGGTGGTGCTTGCAGAGAAAGCATTTAGGTTTGTACTTAGTAGGAACTTGGACTCGTACTGAAATCATTTCATCAATTTGAAAAAGCCTTTTGCTTTTTGTCTGGAGATTTCCTTTTTTTGTTTGTTTCTTTTATCCTAAGCACTTTTTTTTCTATAAAAATCTTCTCTATCACTATGTGAATTACTTAGACTGTCTCACTGTTCTTGAATGCATGTAGCTTGTGATGCTGTACAGCTGCTTTTTTGTAGATGTGCATCTTTCTCTCCAATGTGCAACTCTTCAAGGAACTTAAAAGTCCATAAATAGCTTGTATCTCACTTCCATTTCCAGTATGGAGTGTGTGCCGTAGTGCAGGGAGGTGGACAACTTCCCCCAGGAAAGAGCAAGAGGAGTGAACAGACGTCTGAGTGTTGGAGAGGAATTCAGGTTGCACTAAAGCCTACTAAGTTTGATGACAAGTATATATTTTAGCCATGATGGCAAAACTGGCAAATGTGACAGTGTGCCAAAGTCTGCAGGACAGAAACTGAACTGCTACAAGAGAATGGGGCTAGCTCAGTGGCCCAGCACAGTGCCGACATAAGCTTTGCAGCTGTCTGAGATGCCAAATGAGAACCCTTTTTTTTTGGTCCTGCCTTCCCCATGACTTCCTAATTGGTCCTCTGCTCTGTGTACTCTCAGGCCCCTTCCTAATGAAGCCGTTCCCCCCACAGCCGTGGGTGCACGCCAGGCATGCCTTCCCTGGCACCTGCCCCGCACAGCACCCGTGTCCCTGATGCTGTTCCAGGGAGTGTGCCATTTGAGTTTATCTGAGCTGGAAACTTCTGTCCTAGATCTGCTTATCTGCTTTAAAGATGTTGCAGCTAAGCCAGGTTTAAAAAGTGAACTGGAAACAGTAGATCAAGTGAGCTTTTGGGCAGGATGCTAGGGCCAACATGAGCAGGATAATTTGCATTAAACATGACACTAGCAAAGACTGGTGTGGTACTACAGTACAGAAAATTTGGCTAGCTGGCTGCTCTGAAAATCCCTGGATACAATCTTCTAGCTCCCCTAGAGGCTGCTTTAGGCCAGCTACTGCCGCCATCCAGATTTGTTCCAAAATGATTTGGAGATACTGGGTAAACCAGGATCGAAGGGTTGAAACTTCTTTTACTGTTCTGTTTTTGTAAAAGAGTGGTGCCTGTTCCTGTAAAACTAGGTCAGCAGAAGCACTTGGGATCGTGCCTTCCACCATCTTTATAGCTAAAAAGCTGGCCTACATCAGTTTAAAAATAAATTTCTCAAAGGAACTTTACCCTAATCAGTCCCTATAACCAGCTGCCTAGCTAAGAAGCCTTTCTCCTGTTTTAGCCACGAGGAAAAAGTGGCTATAAGCTCAAATCTGGGTTACAAGTTGAGAACATGTGTTCCCTGGGTGATGAGTAGGCTGCTAGACCTGCGTGTGTCAGGGGAGGTTATTGGCTCGGCTGGGCACTGGTGCAGCGCAGCAGGAAGGGCTGCGCACGGGGGGACAGGTCACACTGGGAGGTGTTACCCCAGGCTGGCGCTGCACTGCTCTCATGGACTGAGTTCCCCTGTTATCGTAGTTACTGTAGCGCATCTCCTGGTGTAGTGGCACCGGGAAGCCAGCCCGTCCACGCGCTCGGAAGGGGCTCTGCCAAAGCACGGGACAGGATGGGCACCTGGGACAAGCGCACACTCCTGATCCAAACTAAAGCTCTGGCGTGAGCGCGGCCTTGGTGTGCAGCGTGACATACCGCGAGGCCACGGGGCTTTAAAGTGCTGGGTGAGCTGGTCCAGGACCCAGGAACGGTTTGGTGGGTGCAGGTTAATTCAGACGCGTTGGCTGGTCAGAGCACAGCCCCGTCTCAGGCGTGAAGGTGGTTCCTTGGGGCACAGGTGGCTCCTGGCACTGCAGCGAGCCCTGGTAGCGCAGCCAGCGCACCTGCTGCGTAAGCAGGCACAGACTTGAGGGCTGCAGGAACGGCAGTGCCTTTTAGCAGGGATCCTGATGAATGTACCTCAGGATGGCATTTGCATGTTCAGCCTCGTCTGTACGCTGAATGAAATGTTGACTTCCCAGTGCGCAACTTTACCGGCCTCAGATTTGTTATCTAATTTAAACTGCATCTTCTAGCGGGATTGTGTTGGTTTCCACCAGCTGACAGATGCAGTCATTTCATTACGGTTTCCTTCCCTTTTTAGCTGCATCTTTGGAGGTGATGAAAGCTCAGTTGACCTTTGTGCTCTCCGAATGCATCAGGAGTGAGTGCTGCAAAGCTAACCTGGTTTTTAGAGGTTTCTTTTCCAACTCTTGTAGTTTGAGTTATGTGGTTATTTCCATTCACTTCCTTTTAATGACCTTTCTGTACACAATTCCCACTGAGCTGAAAGATGATAGTTTTAGACATTTTATATGTTTTTTTTTCCACAAATTAAAAAAAAAAAGGAGGGGACATACACCAATTAACTCCAAGATACCAAACAGGGTAAAAAAACAAACCCTGGCAATTGTGGCTTGAGCTGATTTGCAGAACTGCAGAGGGAATTTTCAATGGCTTTCTCATCCTGGGTGGCTCATTAAAATTTCCCAATCAGGGAAAGGTGTCTGAGCTGTGTCAGCTCCACACTGATGAATCACCCAACCCCTTAAGATGGATGGTTCACAGTCTTTTTGTCTCCTGTTGATGCGTTCTTTAGTTTTGGTCCTCAAAAGGGCAGATTTCACCATGCCTTTGAATGTTTTCATTTTTTACCGAGTGTGGCACAATGTGACCTATATCCAAACACAAAGCCTTGCAGTGGGCTCGCCATTTTGCCTTATTTTCCCCAGTTTCCTCTCCCTCCATTTGACAAGCTGGGGAGCAAAGGCTCTTCAAAACCGTCTGCTAACTGTGTGAACTATTTTCTAGCCTTGAATATCCAAACTGGGGTATATTTTAATGCTATTATTTAAAGTGCAAAAGTGAATGTAATATTAAGGCGACTTTAGAGAGACATTGTGACCCACTCCTCATGTGGAGAACCCTGGGCTGGCAAAATGCAGGCAGTACCAGACAAAATAGTACCGAAATAGTTGTGGTAACTGGAATGCAGTTTCACAAGTGCTCGAGAGCATTGCTGCTGCTTCTGCCTCTCCACCCTCCCACTACATCAACAGTCACGAAACCTTTCTTTACTTTCTTCAGACAGATGAGATATAACATCACCAATTTAATTTGCCCCTTACAGGGGGCAAATTGCTCCTCACCTTACAAATGTGGCAAAAAATAAAGCAAGGACCAAGGTCTAAAATTTTAAGTTCCAGTTTTGTAGTTTTTCAGTCATATATATTCCCCATGCTCTATAGGTACATTAACCCACTTCAGTAAGTAAAGCTGGCAGAAGGCCTGGTTTTATCTGACCCTTCCTTTGCAAAATATTTGCAAGTACCTTGACTTCCTAACATGGAGTTGTTTAGCCTTATCTTAAAACCTCTTCTAAAGCCTCTCTCTTTAATTACATCTCAGAGCACAAAGCTCAAAGCTACTAAAGCCTAATAGTTAATGCAGGAATCAGAGTAGCTGTGTGTGTTTGTCACTTTCATAGATTTGCTCCTATTCTAGTAAGCAGTCAGTAAAGGGGTAAATACTTTGTGAAGGAAAAAAAAATAGCTAAGCTGTAAAATAAAATCACAGCCATGTTTAAATATAAGCAGCACCATTAAGAATTGATTAATGTAGTCCACCGAGGAGGTGGATCAGTGGTAGGGTATTAGAAGTTTAGTGCAGGTGGTCTGAATTCCTTGTATTTTTTTTTCAAGAGACTTTTTGGGACCATGTATTGTTTTTACACAAGGTGGAGCTGGTATAACTCCATCACCTCCACTTGGATTGCTCCAGCTGTAGCATCCATGTGTAACTGAGGTGAAAGTCAAGCCAACACCTTTTAGAATCATTGTGTAGGCGGTGCTGAGCCAGGGATTCCCATCAGAAATGATTCCGTAAAAGAATCCTGCAGAGGTGTATAGACTTTTCAGCTAGGTAATTTGCTCAGCTGACTTCCTAGACTTTTTAATCTCAAGCTTTACTTTCATACCTTGGCCACTCTGAATTAGCTTGCTGCCTTCCACACGTAGCCCCTCACGTGTGGAGCCTCACTCACGGGTATCTCTGCAGAAGCACGGGCAGGTTCCCAGTGGTCTGGACTCCTGGAAAGCCCTCTCCAGCCAGGAGCCTGGAAGAGGAGCCACACGTGCGGGAAGTGCCCAGCGGCCCTGCCATGCCTTTCCTGAGTTCCTGCACACCCTTGTCCCTGCAGCTGACGTCCCGCGGGGCTGCAAGCCACCGTGTGTGAGCTGCCGCCTCAGTCCCGTCGGCGGAGCCGTGGTGCCAGCACAGCTCCATCGCACTGCTCCCACCAGCGGTCCCTGGGGAACGCCAGCGGGGGACAGGGCTGGCTCAGACAGCACAGGAGGGCACCTGCACAGCACCCAGGAAAGGCACTTGTGTCATCCACGCTTCCACCTTTCCAATCCTGCTGTTGCACGCAGGCTGCTCACGTGGATGGTGTAGGTGGCCGCGGCAGTCCTCTTCTGCGGGACCGCCATCATCTCTCCGTCTGGGCTGCTACAGCCCGCTTCCCCTGCATGCCAGCACCCAGTGGCCCCCAGTGTTTACCGTTGTGCTCCCCCCGTGCAGCATGGCGTGGCACAGCACAGAGCTGCGCAGTGCCGGGCGTCGGAGGAAGGTGCTGTCGGGACGGGTGTGCTGGTTCTGCCGGGCGGCCTGTGTGGTGTTGGAAAGGCCTCGCACTTCTCCCAGCAAAGCCTCCGCCGGCGGCGCCTGTTGCCTCGTGGAGGAGTAAGGGCCCCGGCTTTCGGAGAAGGCACCCGGGCAACTGATAACATAAATACATCTTGCGCTTGCTTTGTTTCTGTATGTTTTAAGACCATCTCTCTCGGAAGGCCTCCCCTCCGCCCCTGTCTTTTTCCGCCTGCACAGCTGAAACAAAACCGGCGGTGGAGCCACCTTCTCTTGCAGGAGCCCGGCTGGCAGCAGCCTGCCCTGACCTGAGACACCAGCCATTGTTAAGGGTATAACACATTTACATATTTTGCAATAAAACATCAGTTATTTGCATTACTGTGTCAAGTTTTATTTGATTCTTTCACCTAAAAATGACTCATTTTCCTTTCTTGTATTTTAAAAACCAACTACTCTAAGCTTGTTTGAGAATAATCAAAAATTGCCCATTTAGCTAGAAGTCATTTTCTTTTCAAAAGGCAAATGTTATTTAATCTTTCAGCTGTTCATTGTGCCATCATAAATACTTTCTTTTCAGCACAGTTGTGGGGACTGAAATGAGCCCACTAATTGCCTCCCATTTCGACTGACATGTGGTGGTTTAGTGGAAAGAGAACACAGCGGGGAGAAGGAAATAGGAGGCTGAGAAAATGAGAGCTAATTATTTTCACTGCCTCATGTCAGGCTCTGTGTCAGCCTTGTTTTTACAAACTGGAAGGTTTAGCACTAAATAAAACAAACTGGCGTCATGTTTTTATATACTGGCAGTGTCATGGAAGCAGCTGCACATCTCAAAGACAATATAATGCCTGCATTCGCATGGACACCATCTGACAGCCACTGTGAGCCACTGCTAATGAGGATATCACAGTGGTGCCAAGTGAAAGGTGCTGAATTATGTATGATTCTTCATCAGTGCAGCAATAGTCCTGTACATCATTATGAGACATTGTTTTGCTGAAGAGATTAAAACATTCTTAGTTCCAGACCCTGCAACCTATACACGCTACAAGAGGTTATTAATGGAATTTTTAGGGAGAGTTTCTTGTGGATTTCTTTTTGGTTAAAAATATCTCATGGGACAAAGCCATGGTGGGTCATGACACTATATATATAAAGAAGAGAAGCAAATTAACCATAATTGTGTTATCTTCCTTTAAATCCAGAATAATAAAATATAGTGTAGCAGGGTGATACATAATGATAAATAACCCAAGTGCTGTCACTGGATGTTCAACTCTAATGCCTTTAAAACAGCAGGTTTCAGCAGCTGAGATAGATAATAGCTAAGAATGTAAAGGAGCTTCTGGGGACCTAAATCATCAACATGCTACTACTTTTAGTACCAGCATGACCAACATTTTTTTCGTATTTGTTTCATCTTGCGTTACATCTTACTTTTCTTCTAATACTCAGTTGCCTGCTACAATGCCGTTTCCATTTTTTCTTCAATCTTAAAAAAAAGAAGGAAAAAAAAAGGTTTATTGCAACCACTGATTTTAAAATTAATTCTGGATTTGGGCCTCCCTGAAAAATGGGGTGTCTCCCCAGCCAGAGTTTTAAGCTGTTATTGCAGGAGGCATGTTTGTTGTTTAAAGCCTGTGCCTGATCTTTTTCGTTTCCCTTTCCATTTTTGTTGCAGGCGTTGGCACATATGGGGTTAAAGTATTGTCACCACAGTGAGCTGGAGACTTAATTTTTAAAGTGTTCATGTTTTTCTGTTTTGAAGCTGGGGAGAAGTGGCTCGAAATACATGTATGATTTGCTTTTCTACAATCATTTGCAGAGGCTGATGATTTATTTGCTTTTTCAGAGTGTTATTTGGAAATGTTTTTCACAGAAAGTTTTGCTGGTTGTGTCTCTCCGTTCTTAAACTAGGGTGTTGGGGTTTTTTAAACAAAAAGCTGACATTCTTTATTTCAATCAAAATGGAGCAGGTACATATTGGGAGGGATTTTAATGCTTGAATTACAAGATGTCCAGGGAAATCTCTTTGAAGGACTTGTGTAAGTACATTTATCAACCAGACCTTTTGAACAAGCCATTTCCAAATTATTTTCCCACATACATCTGGTACTAAACAGAGTCTTGATCCAAGAAATCTTATGGCTTCAGTTCAAAGAATTGAAAGATGCATACTTGGTTATTCTAGCCAATTTTTTTGCTTAAGTGTCTAAGCATCTCTTTCCTATTTGTTGCTAAATAAGAACCTAAAACTCGCCTGGAAACCAGGGAAATATATCCCTTTCTGCAGCACACAGATCTCACATTAGTAACTGTGTGGTTGAACAAAATTATTACCAAGTTTGTAAGACAAGTAGCCACCTACCTATCTTAGATGTTTCCCAAGTGCCTTGATTGAAAGTCACCTAGCTGGTGTCTTTTCTCCTTCCTTTTCCTTCCTGCCTTCCTTCCTTCTTTCTGTCTTTTCTATCTTTTCTCTTCTTCTCCCAGCCTCCCCTTCCCTTTCTCTCCCCTCTTTATTTCCCTGCCTGTCATTCTGTCTTTTTCTGTCTTTCCCCTTTCCTCTGATGATTTCACAGCAACACAGTATGATTATCTTTCAAAATAAGACACGTATTTTTGAGCGACCAGAGAAGGTGTGCTTAGTGTGGTAATTTGCCTTTTTGGTATCTGTGCAGTGTGGCTGGAGAGGACTCCAAGGAGGACCGAAGGTCTGGGGGCTGGATCTGAAGGACAGGAGAGTGTATTCCTTTCTCTGAAGCTGCAGTTGGGCACTGGGGAAGGCGGTGTTTGTGCAGGGCTCGAGCATCCGCAGCTGCGTGGGGCAGCCTGATTCGTTACTGCACGGCGCGGGCTCCTGCGTGCGTGGTGGAGCTGGCGAGGGGTGGGCACGGGGCAGGGGCCCACAGCCTGCCAGACCCTGGATTTACACGGCTTGTCAGCCTTTTCTTTAGAGATGGTCGTTTGATTTGTCTTGTTTATTAAAATGAGCTCACGTTTGCCAGATCTGTAGGAATTGTCTGTAGAGAGATGTGAGTGAACAGCACAAAATCCTGAGTCGTGAGGGCACAGGAGCCCTGGCACAAAGCGTAGCTCTGGCTCTCAGGTGCTTGGCACTGGTTTCACATCAGGAGATGCGCTGAATTAACTGGAGGGCAGTATTTTATGTCAATGTTTTGTTCTTTCCTTGGCTCAGGTGTTTTTGTAAAACTTAGAAATGTCACCAAGCGCCTCGTCTCTAATCTCAGGTTTGATCTGCAATAGGAAATCTAGGTAGCATGGATTGAGGAAGTCCTGCAAAAATGTCTGGCAACAAAGGCGGTGTGTGCAGGTTGAGGAGCACAATCCGAGAGGCAAGGAGGAGCCAAAGACAACTCGCTTCGCTGTTGCTGTCCAGTTACATAGTGCCTGTGGTCCTCAGCCAGCATCAGGGCCAGTGTGTCATGCTGTTCCTACCTGGGAAAAGACAGGCGTTAGCTGTCTGGGTTAGCTCATACCCCAGAAAGCAGGGGAGAAAAGGGACATGCAGAGAGATACAGTCCATGATTAGGAAATGGGGGCACAAGGGAACTTCGGCACCTTGTCAGGTTGTGCAGGAAGCTGATGGTAGAACTGGAAACTGAACTCAGTGCCTCCGAGTCTCGGTCTGATACCCTGACTGCTGGACCACAGTTCCCATCCCTCAGATGTGCGCCAGGGTGATGCAAAAACCAATTCACACGTCCACTCTGCTCATAAAATGTGGAAGCTTTCAATGGGGACAGATGGACACACAGGGCCAAATGCTTTCATAAGCATAATTTGTTGTTGCGGTTTGGAAATGATTATACTCCAGTTTTCTTTTATCTTGGAATTGCCAATTCAATGCCTGATTGAAAGCTTTGAGACTTCTGAGGGCTGAGCTCCTACGTTACATTTATGAGAGATGCACGTGCAAACACTAGCAGATAATCGCACGTGCGAACGGATACTTTTTAGGCTGCTGTACGTTTGTGTGTGCAAATAACTGCTTACGCAAGCCCTTGACCCTAAGCGGCCATCTGTGTCCCCATTGAAAGTTTTTTGCATTTTCTGTGCAGAATCGAGGAGAAGACTGCCTCCCACAAACACTGAGGCCGCACCTGCCTGGCTGGTGGCGCGCGGCGGGGATAGAGCCTCCTGAACCCCTGGCGTGTCTGGGGGAGCTCCTGTGTCCGTGAGGGGCAGATCCCTCCTGTCTGCACGGAGGTGGAGACACTGCTTCACTGCAGCCCTGTTGTCCCCCAGGGGACTGATTTTTGGAGGAGCTCAGTGCACCAGGCCGTGTGTAACCCCCAAAGCACCTGCCAGGCACACCAGCGAATGTCGGCTGGTTTGCACCATGGACAGACAGTTGCCAGTCCCCAGTGGGAGCCTCCCTGGGCACAGGCGCAAACCCCGGTCCCAGCACCTAGCCTGCATGAGATGTCCTGCAGGATGCTGCCAGAGCTGTCAGCTTCTGTAGGCTCACACCTGCGCAGTGTTGGATGTTGGCCCCGCATTCAGCTCACAGGATCATTTAAGGAAACCTTTCATTGCTTTGGTTCATTAGACTCACTATGATTATTTTCTAAGCTGAGCTTGCTTATAATCAGTGGTGCAGTTGGAGGTGAGCAGAAGTTGATGCCTAGTGCTTTGCTGGGCACTCGGTATCTGAAGTAACAGCCGTAATAACCAGCTCACCCTCCCGCCCATTATCTGAGCAACTATCCTAACGGTGTTTCACAGACCCTCCCGGGTTCACCGGGAAGGTGTCCCTGGGGCTGGCTGCCCGCACTGCCTGGGAGCCCATGTGACGGCTCCCACCGCCACGCGGGTGTGCAGGGCTCCGCACCCGCTCGGGTGGGCTGTCCGGCCAGGTGGGTGAACCACCATCCTGCTGGTGGCTCCCTTCAGGAGGCCCACACCTCTGAAGACATCCAGACCTGTCCACATAGCAACTGTCTGTCTCTCAGGGTGAGCTAGGAGGAAAGCAAACACGAGAACCCGAGGTTTTCCCAGTATCAACGCTTTTACTGGAAAACATGCTTGTCCTAAAATATGTGTAAGTTCCTTATCTTTCTCCTTGCGTTATTTTTTGCCCCCATATATTGAGGATTAGGTTTTGCATTGTTTTTGGGTTTTTTTCATTTTGTTGTTGTTGGGTTTTGTTTGTTTTGTTTTTTTTTTAATTTGTATTCTAACAATCCAGCATTCTTTTTTTATTATTCATAGGATTGTAAATGGAAAATGTACATGGAGATGGACGGGGATGAAATTGCAATAACCTACATAAAAGATGTGACATTCAACACTAACCTACCTGATGTAGAGATTTTAAAGATGACAAAGGTATTTACAGCCTTAAAGCTTTCATGAATTCACAGATCTCAAACAAAGACATTAAAATACCACAGCAGTCGACTTTTGTGCTTGCGGAAGCGCAATCTCTTGACAGCTTTTAAATAAAATGCACATTTTAAACAGATTTCTATCATAATAGGAGTTAGGTATTTTGGTTCTCTTTTAAGCTGACAATAATGTTAACAATAGAAAAATAAGAGAAGGAACTAATTTATATTTTCTTGTTTTAATTCCATGTTATATCCCCTGAATTTATTACCACTTTTAAAGAAAAGAATGTTCAAAAATTACTTTCCTTTTCAAGAGAAAAAAACTGATTTAAATGTTCCAGTTTGAAACTTCATCTGATTTGTCTGGGTTGGGGTTTATTTCCTCTCTATTTTTTTTTACATGGTTCTAAAACTTTTACATGGTTCTAAAACTCCCTCTTTCATGCAACAATGGGTTGCAAAGACTGAAACCCATCAACAGACAGTACAGCACTGAACATCTGCAATTCAGTGTCACTGGGCATTTTACCTTATTTCAGAACCTGCCTGCAAATATTTTCCAGCCAGCATTGAGACTGCTTTTACCCTAAGCAGCAGAAGCTTTGTTAATGCAGAGGGTATTCTGTTTGCTGTTATTTTAATTGTTTGTTTTTGTTAATGTGCTCCACTTCATAATAGCTAACAAAATAAATTTCTAAATGAAAAAGTATACAGTTTGATTACTAATTAGAATGCTGCTCCAATGTGCACTGATAAAAACCCTCAAACTCCTGAATGCTTTTATCTGTGAATTTTTTTGGCAAAATTTTGGGGGAACCTTGGTTATTTTTTCTAAAGGAAAAACTGAAGATCAGATTCTCAACAGTCAGAACTTCAAGGAAAATGTGAGAGATGAGTACTTGCCAAGAAGGATTCTAATATTTAATTCACACTAATATTGTTTTTATAGTTAGTGATTTCTGGAACAACACCTGTGATTTTTTAAACTACTACTTCTACTACTATTGTTGTTGTTGTTGTTATTATTATTATTTTGCAAAATACTTTTCTGTTTAATTTTCAACTTAGACATTTTTTTTCCTTTTAAAAAAAGGCTTACAGTTATATAAACTAGTAGCTAGATACAGTAACATTAATTTTTCACATACTTCAATGTTTTTATATCTGTCAGTGAACACCTCTGAGACTCTCTAGATATTTGTTCTTGCTGAACTCTGTAAGTCTAGCAGAAAAGAACTGTACATGCACAATAATGAAAAAGGTTTATGCCCCCATGAAAACATTACACATTGTCTTACCTCCTGTCTGTTATTTATAGAAATCTCTTCTCAGTTTCCTTTGGTAAACAAGGAAGTAAATAATTCCTAAACGTATTGCTTTGTCTCATAAGATTTTAAGAAAAGTAGTGCTGTTAACAATACAGAAATGGATGAAAAAAGGCAGATGTTGAAAATATCTTTAAGGTATTTCAGAAACAAGTCAGGGGATGAAGAGCACCTTATAAAACTCCCAACATGTTTTTTTCAGCCACCGTTTGTGATGGAGAAATGGATTGTGGGGATAGAAGAACACCAGTCTGTAGAATGTGTTGTTACATATGAGGTAAGCTCTAAGAAACAAATTAAAGAAGTGTTTATCCAAGATAAAACCTACATGGGAGGTGTGGAAATAGCATCCTTTGGCTTTGTTATATCCTATAATCAAATCTCAGCAGCCTGTAATTAATTGTAAAATCTAAAGTTCAGAGCAAAAGCTGAATAAGGTTTATAGAGACAACATCATCAGACCGCTGCCTGGGACAGCTCTTTTTCTCAAGGACGAAAACTCCTTTTGCTTGAAGGGTAATGGCCAGTGTTGTTTGCATTATTTGAAGAGACTGGTTTTTACCTTTTCAATGAATTGCTAATTAGGAGAGCAGAGAAGCAACAGGATAAGAAAGAAAGTGAAAAGTCAAAAGTAAAATAAAAAATAAAATAAAATAAAATAAAATAAAATAAAATAAAATAAAATAAAATAAAATAAAATAAAATAAAATAA
>JAVJGJ010000061.1:19844024-19857713 GCA_035590215.1 Microhierax caerulescens | reverse complement strand
ACCCCCCCCCCCCCCCCCCCCCCAGCTTGCTTTGATGCAGGGAGCTTGGCCTGGATTTTATTTCTTCTGAGACAAAGCTTTAAGGAATGCAGAGGCTTTCAGTAGCAAGTGGTACACAGTATGAATAACACCAAGGCACAAAGGTGTAAAAATGGTGCCACTTCTATCAGAAGTCCAGGTTTCTGCTGATTACAGGTGTTGCTGCAGTAGCAGAGGCTGGCTAGAGAAAGGGGTTCTGCTGCACGCTGAAATTAATGCACAAGTGAATTGGCATATAATTATGTCTTTTTCTGTAGCTTGCAAAGGTGCCATAGATTTGACAAGTGCCCTTTGGGATTATAAAACAGCGAATAGGCTGGCTTTTAGCAAATATTTGCTGCAAAAGATTAATCCTGTGTTCAGACATCTACCCAAAATCAAATAGAAGGAGGCTGTGAATTTTCATTTATTACAGCACAGAACTGCTCTTAAATATACTGTTGAGGCTTGAAAAGGAGTAGGGAAGCCTAGCACAATTTATCTTATGGTGATATGTTGCACTAAAAGGGACCATTTCCACACACTCATAGAAGTGAAGTCAAAGGGGAGAGAAATGTGTCCATCCACCCTTGAGACGTTTTCCAAACCCCTGGGAAGAAGCAGAGATGCAGGTCCCTTGCACACAACCTGTTTCTCTGCAGCAATGGTGGCTTTTGTGGAGCTGTGGGTTTCTTAAGCTGAAAGAGCCCCTAGGAGCCAGGCACTGCAGTACTGAGCCCAAGACCCTTTGTGGCTTTAGCCTCGCACCTAAATGAAAGTATACACTGAAAAATACATACAATTGGTCTTCCAAAACCTTGGGCAAGCTAGTGAATGATCAGTGACAGGTCAGCATGCAGCAGGAATATTTTGCAGTTTCCTTAGTTTCAAAAAAAAAGGGTACACCTTCGTTACCTGCTCTAAAAAGCAGTGCTTTGCCGTGATTTAGCCAAATTACATTACCTAGCTTCTTGTTCCTGAAATAAGAAAGAAGAGCTTTTGCCAGGATGTAGTTACAGAAAGACAACATCTCCCTGCTAACCAGAAATTAATCTTCTCCAACTTCGTTGCCACAAAATCCTCAGAGCCTGCTCTGTCTGTGCTGTTATGTCAACACTATTGCAGTCACACTGCAGAGAAAAAACATCCATTTTTGGCTGTGAAGATGGTATCTTGGCTGCTCGAGTGCCAAATTCCTTTCCTAGCGCTGCCACGTATTTCCTCAGTGACCTTAGGAAATTCAGCTCTCTCCCTGTTTCCCTTTTTAAAGCATGGAAATCCTCTCCAGGCTTTCCCTTGCAGTCTGATCTTGTCTGGAAGAGAAAATAAAGTATGTTGTGGGGTTTTTTTTTATTATTAGCTAAACTGAATTTGGCAATGGACAGATGTTCACTTTGCATACAGCTGTGCTGGCTGAAGATGCATTTTTCTGTCTTTCTGGAGCTGTTGTGAGGCTAAATTAACACTGATAGAAAATTCTGTGGTCTTCAGATAGAAAACACTTTAGAAATAGGAGTTACTGTGGGCTGGATTTTCAGAGCTGCTGTCAGCCACAGCTGAAATCAGCTGGAGCCCTGAACTGCAATAGTTTACATGGATGTAGTACTAGTTCATGGCTGGCACAGGAATTTGGACCAATCTACATTAAAAAAGCTCTCAAGTAAATACAAAAGGTAGACTTGGTGGAACGGTCCTTTTTTTTTTTTTCTTTTTTTTTTTTTTCTTCTTAGTTTTCTTTTTTTAGACTGCAGCATGTAGATCTGATGACTTATGCCCAGAAGGCTACAAGCTTTCACCACAGGCTGGCTGACTATTGTCTCATGATGCAAAACGGATTTTCAGTTAGTATTGTGAATTCTTACGGAATCTTATGGTGGTAAAAAGGGAGCAATTTACCTAATGTTTCTTCTTTTACACCTATGAAATTAATTTAATGTGTGTGGAGTGGGGGTATAGTGTGGAACTAAACCTAAAAACTAAATAATAACAAAGCTTTTAAGAGAGAATGTCTCACAATCTAACATAAGTAGTAAGATTGTTGCTGTGCACTATTACTATAATTAAATTACATTATGTTGTTGCATTAAACTAATCCGTCAGTAATACTGTACTTAGCAGTAAGGTTCTGTCACATAAACATTATGAGCCTTTAAACTTCTGCGTTTTGTCTTGCAAAATGCAGGGAAAATACAGAAATTGGAGCAGCAGAATATAACATGAAAAGCTGTAGTAGTGGAAAAAGGCCAGCTGGTTCAACATGCCAGTCCTTTTAAAGCAGGTAAGTTAAGAGTGTTAGAATACATTTACCAAAAGGGTGGAACATGAGATGTATGTGTGAGGTGCCTGCTATTACTTTGAAAATATTAGGTACCGATCTAAAAATTATCTTTTTGGTATTTTTCTGAACTTCAGAACATGCAAGGTTAAATCAGAAGCTGCTGAGAGTAAACTGTTAAGAAAAACATGCAAATAATAACCAAAATTAATGCAATCTTTTCTCTGAACAGAGGCAGAAAAAGAAGGAGGCTGCAGATCACTTAGACTATGATCAGTGAAACAGGGCAGCTGATCAGAGGGATGCAGCCTTTAGAACAATGTTAGCTCTTGCAGACCCAGGAAGCAGAATAATATTTTTCAAACTGAAGACTTCACTCCCATCGTAACAGATCAAACCATCATTTAGACCAGCAGATCCTGTCTTCTCTCAGCCTGGTAAGCTGTTGTACATTTATTCTGGTGCTAGTTCTTTTCCAAAAGGATTACTCTAATTTTCATCCACATCCTGTTGACAGCTATCCCTTCCTCACATTTGCAAAATACAGACCATCTTAATTGTTCCTTTTTGTTATCATGCACAAACAATTACTTGGATTTTAGCAAAAATTATTAGGGAAAATGACAAGCAGATTTCTGAATCTTTGCTTACCTCTTCCATAGATAGCATACAAACATACACTGTAAACTTACTGTTTGCCACACCGCTGTCACTGGAGCTACAGCATTTGCTGTAGTTCCTGTATTTGCCTCTGCCTTTAAGTGTTCACTGAACCATCTTGGTCTGCAGTCCTTGTAATCTAATTGTGCACGCGATATGCTGGGATGGCCATGATATTTATTAAGGATTCAGAATGTATACAGGGGTTCTCTTCTAGCTCCTGGGGGTAGGAATAGGATAAAAACATTATGAGACTTTATTAAGTCTTGTAAGACTGCCACCCCTTGCCTCTGGGAGCTTCAGGAGTGGGAATTAGCCTTTACGGGGAGGTTACCATCCGTAATACATATTTATGCTGTGTCCATCGTGTGTAAGAATGCTCTCAGTAAAACTTATGCTAAGCTATAATAATACTTCGCACTTCTTTGTTGTCTTTCATTTGAGGATTTCATTGTGCCTTTAAAAGCTTTCATTAACTAAAATTCACAACCCCGTTGTGCAGTAACTGTGCATTAACACCTCCACCATATGCAAAATACAGTTCAGAGAAGCAAAGGCTGGTGTAAGTGGTTTAAAAAGCTGGAAAGAATGGGAGGGGGGAAAAAAAACCCTGGAATTGATTATTCCCACATCTATGTGCAAGCCCTGCGTTTTCTATCTAAAATATCTTAGACTTGGATTGATGCTCTGACTGCACTTTGCTGCATTTTTAAATGCTGATGTGTGTCAAATTTAGCATTGTTTCAAAATTCTCAAGACATCCATTTCCAGGTTCATTTATTATCTGCTGGAAATNNNTCCTTCGATAACTGGATGCAGATGTAGCAATGAGAGTGATCTAATTGCCTGTGGGGCTAGGTATGCATTTTCACTATTGTTAAGCTACAGGGTCTAGTTTCCCCAGGATGTGTATGACTCTTGTGAATGCCAGTTACATACATTCCTGAGAAGAGAATGTGCCCCTAAAGCTACAATGTCCTTCGCACATAGCCTCCAATCCTCTACAAAGCTTACATTTCACAGGATTCAACAGTATTGGTTCTTTTGTGATCAATGAGAAACTCACCACCCATCTCCAGTATCTCTGAATTACAGAGCAGAACCAGATCAAACACAGAAGAGTTCCCTCATTTATCCTGCCTCTGTAATACATCAGAGTGTGTGCTGCATTCATTTTGTGTAGGCGGACTGGTGTCGAATGTACTCTGTGAACATATTTATAAAGGATTAACCTGTGCCTGGTATTCCTAAAAAACTGATTTAGTTAAAATACATATTTTATTCTACTTGTCTCAACCATAACAAATCATTCCTGTTTAGCTTTGATATTAGTCCCTTTTGCTGGATTGTAATGTAGTGCACATTATTGGTAGTCCCGCTATGTATGACAGGCTTTTTTTCCCCCAGCCAATACTTCTCAGTGCATTGTATGATCTGCATCTGAGACTTTTAACCTGCAGTGAAAGTGTTCGCTGACAGAACGTGCTGCTTGGCAAACACCGAAGCACTGAGGACTTGAACGGGGTGCTCTTGCTTTAGAAGTGTTTAGAAGCGAATGGGTAGCAGGAGGTCAGGAGCCACAGGCGCTGGGAAGGAGCTAGGTGCGCTGTGTACCTGGGATGCTCTGTGTGATCTGCCACCCTAGGAAGGATCTAGCCATGTGAAGCTCCTGGACTGCAAACAATTGCAGCCCACCCCTCCCACCAGCCCCGAGTTAAGTATGTACGTTTTAAAATATTTACTTTGATGCAGGCAATATTTAGAAATTTGTTTTATGTAGGAGGATTAAAAGGAAATACAAATTAATAGCTTACCAATAGGGAATTCTGACCCTCATCTGCAATATGTAAAGGAAGCTCCAAAACATTAATGGGAATTTGAGAAGCTGCTGGCTAGGAACTTTCGATAAAACAAAAGAAGGGCATGCTTCTGATGAAGGGTTAAGGGTAATTTACTATAAAGGAGACAGCCACAGGGTAAATGACCAAAGCAAACACTGGAAAACCTATTACTTCAGATGTGTGATGGCCAGACTTCAGGCTTCTTCTCACCTTCAACCAGGGATTCAGGGCTTGGTTTGGTTTTGGTTCTGGTGTTTTGTTCTGGTTTTTGGTTGGTTTTGTTTTTTTTTTACTTTGTATCAGCCTATACTGTGATTGCAACTGTGTGAAAAAGCTTATAGAGTTTTCAATAGCTAACATCTTCTGGTAGAAAGGAATGGTGGTAGTTGATTATATTTTTGCCACTTATCTGATTGCTTTTGAATTCAAGCAATCTGTTCTTGATACCATGTTTTTTATATAACTCGTGTGTCAGATATTATTTGTTGTACCATCCGTCTTATCTAGGTAGAAGAAAATGCAAAAATCAGTGTGCGTGTGTTGAGGGGGGTGGGGTGGGAGGATTCTTCTTAGCAGCCCATCCAGCATTTTTTTCTAGTTCATTTTCTTCCCCATTGTTGGAATACCAACTCAGAAGCTTGCAAATGTTTCTTTTTCTTGCCAAGACAGTAGTACTTTTGCCCTGGCACACATTAATGTTTTTTTTCCCTTTTCTTGTGTTTTGAGTGCAGCTGAACAACAAATTCCTCTCTGTTTAACAAGCAACTTCCTCATATTAAGTTGTCTCCATACCAAAGTATCTTTCTTTATTTCAGCAGAGCTCTGCATTTGTATTTGTTAATTAAGTACTGACAAGTGAATAGCTGCAAGTGCAGCAATACTTTGTGCTTGTGGGCTTTCAGAGCAGCCCCTGTGGAACCTGAGCCTGCCTGTTTCCATGAGCCACGGTAGCAGCCATGCTTCGACAGGTAGCCAGTAAGACAGCAAGCTGGTATTCAGGAAATGAGAGAGGCTCCTGCAGAAGAAGTCTAACCTCTTTTCTGCTATTCCATGTGCATTAGACTTAATGGTACTCTTAGAAATTTTCATGCAAGTTACACCCATTTCATACTCATACCGTTTCATGCCTGAAACCTAGATTATTTCAAATTTTACAGCACCAAAATAATTCGCTGCCTGTTTTCTCACCAGTGTAAGAGGTTTTCTTTAGGTGGAAGTCGGCTCATCAGAGGCCATAGGAGGACAGGGATAGGTGGGTAGGTGTGTGTACCTGCATCTGGAGTTCTTTTGTTCTCTAAACCCAGTTGGCTTTGATTGTTAAAACAACCATTTCAGTAATTTATTGGCTGGCTTTGCAGGGAAAAAAATCTTGGTTTGAGAGAAGTTGTCATAATGTTGCTCCCCAACTTGACTGACAGGCACCTTTGCGAACACAGCATGTTTCATCTCAGAGCACTCGACGAATATCCTTAACCCCCCTCTCTGGACCAGCCCACCTCTACTTGCAATGCTCACTGCTTTTTCTCGAAGGATTGCAATCCCTGCCTTTTGTTCCTCCTTCTAAGGAGTTAATACCTCCCCACCTTACAAGTCAGCAGTGGATTCTGTCAGTTAAAAACCCCAAATAACAAACCCTCCTACCCTGAAGGCCTTTTCCTTTCAAGCGTGTATTTTTCTAGCCTGCAAGGGAGTTGGTGCCATAACCCTGAGCTTTCATGGAATAGTTTCTAAGTCTGTATCTGTGTATTATGAATATCTTCCAAAGCAGGAAAGAACATCCCCTCTTCTGGCAGCTCCTATGCTTCTTGACTTCCTGCCCCCCTCCTCCACTACCTTCCACTCCTTACAAGCCCCTGTACTTCACCCCCTCTACACGCCATGTCTCCTTTCAAACCCTCCTGCACTGCTGCTGTCACCTCAGCCTGCTCCAGCCATTGCCTGCCAGTGCAGTCACAGCCTGGAACCCAAACATATTTGCCTCTGTTAAGACATCCCACTGTTGGGCTTTTGCAGATTTCCAGAAAGCTGGATGACCTGTGACACAAGCTTCCAGTCTTTCTCTTCCGTCCACACTCTTTTTCCCTATCTGTTGGATTTTCCTCTGAATTTCTGTAGCCTGAAAAAGAAAGCATCAGCTTGGTTTTTTTCCTTTTACCCCATTTAACATCGCTGGCATCACACCCCCTTCTTTCTAGCTGAGGTCATCTTTTTTTGGTGCTATTCAGTGTTGCTTCTTGCTTCCTAACAAGCTGCTGTTAAGAAATGCTAGACACATCTTCTGCCCTGGGGGTAGTTGACTGTCTCTAACCCAGAGACAGGAGACTGCTGGCTCAGGGGCAAGAGGCGGCTCCTATACAGAAATGTGAAACACTATGTGACACGTAGCTGATAAAGGGAAGCATTAACAGAATTCATGTTCATTTCAGAGACGTAGAAAAGGATCCTGAAGACAAACTGAAGGTCTGAGATTATTAGCTGATCTGACATCATCTCCTTCATTTAATCACTCATATTTGCTGTTTCTGACAAATTTGGCTGAGGCCATAATGCTTAAATGGTGCCTGTATCCAGATTTTTCCCCCTCACCTCCTCACCCCTACCTCACCTTACTTTGAAATAGCATCTGCTTAGATATCAAAAGTTTTTATCTGATGTCTTAGTGGCATGTCAGGTAGGTATATAAGAGACAGAGGGATTTAAAAAACAGGGAGGATAAGATCAGGATGACTGAGTCCTCATGCTTTGCAGTACGCCTAACAGGGTGGCATAGAGGGGATGTCCTTCCTGCAGGAAGCTCATGGCTTCTGCTACTGACAACAATTACTATGGGCTTTTTAGACGTGACAGTGATTCAAGTTTTGTTTTCAGTCTCTGTTGTGTTTTTTTCATCTCGCCAGATCCAAGGGACTGAGGGCCAAGCAGATCCGGCCACTCCACTAGTCATGTTCATGCGTGACCCCTCTGGTGCTCATGACAGGCCTCCCTTTCACCTGCGCCCCAGTCGCTCCCCAAACATGCTTTGTTCCAGGCAAGAGGCTGTCTTGGAGCCCAGCTGCATAACACAGCATCTCCTGGCCATGTTTTTGCTCCGTAGTGACTTGTTGCATTTTGCACCTGATGGCAAAAGATAATCTGTCACCTCAAATCCTACTAGTTCTGCAAGACGGCTTTCATACAATCAGTGGGTACTTTTACTCTCTTTTTTTCCAAACATGAATACAAGGTCCAGCTTGACTCCCCCATATATTTTTTTAAAGAAAGCAGCTGTGTTGTCCTTTAGGAAAGCAGCTTGTGATTTGGCATTGCTGCATTATATCCCCTAGGCAACGCTTTCTGCCTTCAGGACATATATTTATCACAGACATCACAGTATCTCTATGATGCTTTAGTTTTCCATCAAGGGAAGCTAAAAGAGCATTTAATTCCGTAAAGCTCTTATTGATCTTCACCACAATGTACCTCTGGTGCTTCTCTCAATGTCCTCTCTGCTGAACAACATTTCTTTTTCCTCTCTTGATCTCTCAGAAGTCTGAACTGATCTCAGAAGTGTGGGCTTGCTTTGCCTTCTAGCACTACCTGTCTTTGTGCTAGGCAAAACTTTCCTGTCCTTTGGTCAGCTCTCCAGTCCTGGTTAGCTCCATCAGCCAGTGACTCTTCGCCTTACCCGGGAGGCTTCCAAGGAGAGTTTAATGTATGTCAGCAAATAAATAGTTTGCCAGCACTGGATGGTTTTTCACTTTTTGTTCTCAGTTTCGCTTTTGGTATTACGAGGCAGCCACGCAGAGTAGGTAGACAGACACATCTTTAAATGAGTTCAATTATGATGAACAGAAACATGATGGCCCTGCTACTTGCTCTGATTTTCCCCAAGTTCTTAATGCAAGGCACTTTCTTAATTGCTGCTCCTCCTGGTGACTGTTTCAACCCTGAGCTCAGAGCAGTACCCTTCTGTTGTTACAAATTCTGATCCCAAAAGACACAAGAAACCAAGCTTAGTCTTCTGAGTAGGAGATACCAAGTGTTACAGCACTTACCAAACCTATTTGATCAGCAGACACAGCTGGAGAAAAAAAGCAAGCAAGCGAGGAAGAAGTGGGAATGCAAATTTCAGAGAAACCTTTCAAAGTCTGCAGTAATTGGCAAGGTAACTGCAAGGCTCTTTCTGCTTTTCGTAACACTGGTAATATCAGTTTATGATAAAAAGCTATTCTGAGTTACACAAGAAGGTGAGATATTTGCTGAAAAAATTATTTAGTTCCTATTCTATTTTTTATGATGGACAAGAAGCACCATCCATACTGATTGACTGTTGGCATGCAACTTACCACTGAGCAACTGTATGTTGATGCATAAGCCAGTCTCATCCAAGTGTCAGGAAGATTATCAAAAAAAGGAGCTGTCTGTAGTCGCTCCATCTCTGAGGAGATTGCCAACTCACCCTAACAAAAGAAAACATTAGTGTGCTATTTGCGTCTCACAAAGAGGCTGTGATAAGATGACACGATAAATGATAGAGGGCTTTTTTTCCCCAAGTAAAAACACATAAGGTAGCTAAATCGTCAAGTGTAAAGAATATCTTGGCTCTTGCAACTGGGGTGAGTCATTTATTTTTTTTTAAAGGGGAAATGGTCAGAAAAACAAGAATGTAGGTTCTGGGGTTTCTGCATTTCTTAAATTTGCTCTAATTGCATTAAGTAATTATATGATATAGTAATTCATATACATACGCAGAGAAGCACCCACCTACACATACGTACAGGAAGAAAATGATAAAGGGCCAAATTACTAACTTGCTTTCAGATATCCCACAGAAAATTGTACATGCAATCAAGCTACCATTCTGCTGCCTTGCTTGCACTAATGGCTACTTGGGTGCCCATGTTTTGTTACTTTGAATTAAAGGTGGAAAGGAAGGTAATTCTAGGTGGCAAAAAAAGGACGTCCCTTTAACAAACTAGCCCTATGAATTAGATTTTTCAGTGCCTAGTCTTGGAGCTGTGTGCATTAACTACAGCTGTGCATGCATATACCATGATTGTGTAAATTGCTAGTAATCCCCAAGAAGCTGCTTGGTTGCCTAATTCCATCATTTGAACATATATTAAAAGTTAGGGCAGCAGGTACATGGCTCTTTGAGGTTGCTACGTATTATGAAAATTCGGCCCTGCAAGGTTAAGAACTTTATGTGTTGCTATTCAGCACTTTGTCGGCATTGAGAGATATATTATTACAAAAAAATGCTGAGGATGTGTGATGAGTTACTCGTGTCCTTTTTACCTAGCTTCGCTGCAGCAAGTAGGCAGGCGGTGAGATCAGAACTGGGGTGTTCCTGTTGCTGCACCTTTCCTCTCAGTTAATGGCCATCTCCTAATGATGGTCAAATGCCAGGTACTAATGTCTTTGAGCATGTTGATCATTTAACACTGCTTGAACCATGTGCCTTATCCAGTGGGGTTCTGTATGAAGTAGTGTTTGTTTTCAGCATCAGAGGGTCTCTGAGGTGTCAAAGAGCTGCCTCCCTTCTCTACTTTGGGTTGCCTAAAACACATGTGAACACAGACCATAACTAGCAATCAGAGCTGTTAGCAGTTGTAACAGAGGAGCCGAATTCCTGCAGTAGCAAAAGAGAACATTCCCATCTTACCTCTGGGTCCACACTGAAACAGGAGTCAGACTGAGTCTGTAATTAGAGGCTTTGCATTTTGCTTCCTAGTATTGAGAGAGAGAGGATTTCCATCTCCTGAGCAGTTTAATGATGATTTTTTTCACAGATATTAAAACAGATCGTTTGATATACAGAGATGAGTTACATGTTTGAAGTAGGCAGTTTATGAAAGCACAATTTTCTAATCAATGAAACTGGAAAGAAGCTCCCCAAGTATCACTCACAAATGCCTGTTACTGGCATCTACACTGATGCTATGTTTAAACCTATGCATCCCCTAAGATTAGTAAAGCAGAGCACACATATTTTCAGACCTAAATTAAGTTCTTGAATAGAATGCCTTACCTCATACATCAGCAGATCCAATCTCTCATATTCTGGAAAACAAATCAGTTTATGTGAGGAGCATTCGGCTGGTGCTTGGAGAAAAGATCTGATCTTAGTTTCTTCTGAAAGTGGTTTTATTTTTGTATGTCATCTAGCTCTGCCTTCACCTTCAAGAGATACCATGCTGTCTTGAGGCAAGTGTCTCACTTACACGCTTCTGTGATAACGTAAAGGAAATGATAAACTTTGTGTCTTAACTTTATGCAATGAAAGCAGTTCTACTGCCTTCATGCCATAGTATGAAGGGTATTGAGGATTTATCCTGTGAAATGGAGGAGGACTGGAAGACCTGTGCAGGTCCACGCTGTTAGGAAGAAAAGCAAATTCTGCCTCGTAGCCTGCATATAATGGCATTTTGCAGGCTGACAAAGGATCCTGAATGGCCCAACCCTATTAATATATTGTAACACTCCATCAAGATCTTTTTTCCCTGTGGCACAAAAATAATACACATATTTATGTCTCATGCATACTAGAGATCCTGCATTACAAATTTCAGATTGAATCCCCATAAAAAATGTATGAAAATATCAAATTCTATTGAAATTGGTGGCCACAGGACTAAAAAAAAAACCCTAAAACCAGAGACATCACACGATCTTGTGACAAATTTGCAGCCTGCTCTGTGTTTTGACTGACCTTGTCTTTCCACAGCTTGGGAGACTCCTTCCCCAGTGACAGAGTATCTGAATTGCAGCTCTAATAGCATATGGAGCATGTTGCCTGCAGTTATTACAAAAGCAATCTCCACGTTGGGGTGCAGGCCATAACGGATGGGGCTTTGGGGAGGTAGCATTTCATCCATGTTTTTATGGAAACCTTCATAATCCAGGTTTGAAGAGGCTGCAAACCCAGAAGCAAGCACTGACTTCCTATCAAACTGTCAAGGAAATAATAAAAACCCTGTCACCAAGACACTGGTGACAGTCTTTGCTAGACAGAACAAGCAACATGCTTAGGCATAAATGGAATTGTTCTGTTAGGAGTCGTTGCTGAGAACAAGACTTCTATAACACTTTTATATCTCTGGAAATTAATCTAATTTTTCTCCTATTTTAATTAGCCTCTTTTATATCACACCCAAGTTATGATGTTTGCAAGAAAAAAGAATATGAATTTTCTAATAATCAGATTATTCTTCAGTTAGAAAACAGCAGAGAGATTATTTTAATTTTAAAATAGAGACAGGAATATTTTAAAAGAAAAATGTTATTTCTTCCAAATTACAAAGTGCTGCTCTCTGGTGTAACATTATTATTGTGTGTAGCAACTTATTAAATGAAGCAATTTATGGTAGCATTTCAGAAAAATGCCATCCTTTACTGAGATGAAAGCAAGTAATAGCATAAGGACTGTAAAATAAAAAGGCAGGATACCTTCTTTTAGACCATTACAAAAATACATGTATTGTCTATTTGACAATCCATGTACTGCCATAAAATAAAATGGAGCTGTGGTATCGTCATAATTTCTATTTCAAATGGTTTGCTGAGAACCAAATTGTCTCTTTTATAGAAAAGAATGACAAATGGTTTAATTCAATATCACACGCGTGTGTGTATATATATATGAGCTGAAATTCTGTTGCAACTCAGAGCTGTTAGGCAAATATTTTAGTATCATCACAAGTTTAAAAACAACAGACACGTGGGAGTACATCCATTCATTTATGCTTGTACTGACTTAAAATTAAAAATGTTATTTCATGTTTTTAAAGTACTGCTGTGGGATGTTAAGTGACTGCTGAATTCTTACTGTTCTGAGATACTTTTCAGCCTGCCAAGATGCGTGACGATGGTGATGATAACAGCGGTAGTGCAGGATCTTTAAAATAACGTGGGGCTCGTTCCTGCAAGATAAATAAATACCATTTTCACTAACCCCTCTTTGGTGATTCAGCATTTCAGACGCAACAAAGTGAAATAATGAAAGGAAAATAACAACAGGTTTGTGTGGGATGGGAAAGGGAAGATGAGCATGTGCATCGTCGGAATTTCTGCAGAAATTGTAGGGAAAAAAACCCTCTTACAAATGGCACTTCCTTCTCCCCCGCCCCGGGAAAATTCCTCCTCTTGTTTTTACTGTTCACTCCATTTCCTTCTTTTATTCCTTTTTCTGATCTCGTCCTTTTGTTCCCCTTCCCTCAGATGCTTCTCCTTGCTCGGCGCAGCGGGAGGCTGCTGGCAGCTGGGGACAGAGCGGCCGGACGGCGGGCGCTGCGGGGTGAGTTGGGCCGGCGCGGCTGCGGGGCCGGGCTCTGCCCCGGGACACGGGGGTGCCCGGGCCCCGCGTGTGGCACCGGAGCGGTGCGCCCCTGCCCCGCGGGGGGCGAGGGGGCGAATGTGCTTAGGTGAGGACGGGGCGCAGGTGCCTCCCGCCTCCCATCTCAGCCAGGCGACGGGTGGGTGCCCCGGCGCCGGGCACGGGCAGGGGCGAGCACGGGGTGCTCCCCGCAGGCGGCAGGGACAGGGACAGGGGCAGCGGTTCCTCCGCGCTCCCCCTCCGAAGCAGTTTTGTGTTGCCCGCGGCCCCGTGGCCGGGCTGGCGCAGCGTTCGAGGGAGCGATGGCCGCGCTCGGGGATCAGAGGTCACCGCCGCAGGGGAGCCGGGCCCCAGTTCGGTGACACTCGGTCCCCGCAGGATGCCGTTCCGCAGAGGAGCGTGATCGCGGCCGGGTACGTGGGTGCGGAAGTGCCGGTTAATGGCGTGCGCGCCCCCAGCCCTGCGCCCGGCGCCGCGGGGGCTACGGGTGGCGACGCTCGGCTCCGCCGCCACCGGCGCCACGGGCCCGGCACTGCCCGGGGCCCGGCCCGGCCCTGCCGGCGGAGCAGCGAGGGCAGCGC
>JAVJGJ010000061.1:19770510-19843539 GCA_035590215.1 Microhierax caerulescens | reverse complement strand
GCTACCTCACTCGAGTGCCGTGTGCATCTCCCTCTCCGCTCGGTACCAAACCGCCGCGGCGCCTCCTCCTCCTCCTCCTGCAGCTCCTGCCGCCGCTACGCTATTCACCAACGGCGGCTACGCCGGGCCGCCCTGCGCTCCCTGCGCTTGCCCCTACGCATCCTGCGCACCACGCTGCAGGCGCGGCCCCGCCGCCCGCCCGGCCCAATGCGGAGCCATTTCCTCCCCTCCCTGGCCCCACCGCGGGCTACGAAAATGGCGTAGCGCGTGCCTGCCCCCTCCCCTCCCCGCGGCGGGCACCCCCCCGCATCCCTCCCCCGCGGCGGGCCGCTCTCCCGGGGGTGCTGCCGGGAGGCGGTTTTCGGGAAGCTGAGGCGCCGCGGTAATTTTTGCGTATAGGGCTCCGAGAACACCCTGCTTGAATGACGGTACCGAAAAGCGGCGTTTCGGTGTTGGTGTGGCCGGCGAGTCGTTCGGCAGCCACGCTGCTGCTCCCGCGCGGGTCCCTGCTCCAAGGAGAGACCCGACGTCCCGGAGCGCAGCCCGCAGCCGCAGCCCTCCCCACCTGCGCTCCCACGAACCCCTCGAGAGTCAGTAACAAAAATCTGTTTTCATTAAAAGCCTCCCGAAACAAAGATTAGAGAGGACGGAGGAAAACGCGACAGCCTGGCAGCCGAAGCGCTCTGTCCTCTTAGGGACGATCCAAAGGTTTTGGACCGACATAAGCTGTGGCTGATTTACCTCGGCTGAAGACCCAATTCCAGCGCACGAGGTACTCGGAAACATGTAAAAGGTATTCCAGAGGCACAAAAGCATGGTCTCGTATTCCGAGAAAAATCAAACCAAGCTAGACTAAACCAAACTAAATTCTTATTCTGCGCTACAGCAATTACCTGTAGTGACTGCAAATGCTTTGTCTCCCGTACACACAGGCGTGTTTTTAACCAGAAGCTGTATGCGATGCTTTAAACCAAAAATAAGTAATTTCTTGTTCGATTTTTTATCTTTTCCATGGTGATTCATGTGCGGTTATTTCGCTTTAGGATATGAGAACAAATCTTTAAGAAATTGAATGCATTCTGCTGTATTAGTGCATATCCTGTGAAGGCTTTTAGTGACTTCAACGCTTCAAGTGGCTTGAAAAGCAGAAGTTTAGTAGTCACATTTTTGAAGTTTTATTTCTCTGTTGCTTTACTTGCTTGGTCAAATGTTACCAGTGCAGCATGGTGATCAGGCAGCATTTCAGGTACTGGCTTTTTGGTTATTTTAACAGGAGGTTTCCCAAATCTCCCCTGGAATGAGATGTTCTGTAGAAGGGGCAGGTTCCCCGCACTGAAACCCCACCGCCCTGCTGACTTCCTTCCCTGGGCTTCCTCAGTAATTTCTCTAATGTGTCAAGCTACTTTGCTAGAAAAAAAAATATTCAGAGATGGGGAGGGAGAGGGGGAGAAGGGAGGAAAAAACCAGGCCTCCCAGCGAGCTATTGATTTGAAATACGAAACATTATTGATACAAGAAAAACCCAGACATAAGGAAGCAGTTTGATATTGCACAATATTTGAAAAAAAATCCTGTGCATCTGTTTAGCACAATATACTGCTTAATGACAGCAATCTTCCCTGTTTGTATCTATTCATCTGATTATACAGCGTAACAATTCTTTTTGCTACACATTTATTTACTAAAGGATTTTTTTTTAATGGATGATAAATTAGTAAATCAGATATCATGTGCTTGGGAAAATACGTTAGTTGACTCCCTACACACAAGATAGTTGCAGTTCGTATTTTATGTGATATTCAGTGATACTTGCATATACAGATGAAGTTATGTGCTTTCTTTGTGGCAAAGACAAAGGAAGTTTTAAATCACTATTTAGTACTCTTTCATCTGGGCACATGTTATTTTGAAAAGCTTCAGTTTTTAACACTGCAATGCAGCACTGATGTAATGAAGAGCTTTGACTTACTTGAAGTATAACCCAGTGGCCTTCTTTTGATGCCTTTTCCATAGCTATTTCTGCTACAGCTTCCTGTCCTTGACCCAATGATACATTGTGAAGTTCTACTGAGTCAATGGTAAATTCAAACTTGTTCCCTAAACAGAACAATATACTGTACTACTTCGAGCCAAATAATGAAGTGTTCAAACAAGCATGTGTTATACACACAGTGTTTAAAGGGCACCACGTCACGTGAGTCACCAAAGTAAAAAACCAGCCCGCAAAAATATAGTTCCAATAAATCATCTGAGCTCGGATATTGTATTGCTCTCCGGCTAGTATTCCGTATTAGCAAACTGCTGCTGTGTCTGAAAAGCAACCTGGAAGCAGAACAATTGATTCCTGCTAATGGATTCCTACCTATTGCCTATATAAATATTTCAATGCACGCAGAAGCGGGTAAGTTAGAAATGTATCTAAAGAAAAAGTAAGAAATTAAATTAGCGTCTCACTAAAGGTAGCATTACAGGCAGGCAGTAAATACAAAGGACTAAACAGAAGTCCTCACACTGGCACTAGGAGGTAGTTTGGTCAGAGGAGGGTTAGTAAGTTTTCACGTATCTAGGCAGTAGCGTCAAATCTGTTGCTCAAGTATACTTATACAAAGCTGATGACTTGTGCTAGTGAGATGCAGAAGAGCACACAGGTACCTCTTATTTCGGAAAGCAGCCAGCATTCACCAGGCAGCTGTCTGAGTCAGGCACTGTAACTTTCATCAGGTAGTATGTGTTCCAGGTGTAACGCTGTCTGCGGGTTAACATGTGCCAGCACTCGGCAGTCATGGAAGGGCCTCATTTAATTCTCTGGTTGTGGTAGGTAGAATATCTAAGACCAGTGGTACTGCTAACTAATTTGGTAGAAATTTAATTTATTTCATGGTAAATGATGATGTGTTTTCTTATGATTGTTAGTAATAGGGTCTAGTCTGGACTGATGGGTCAGAATCAACAAGAGGACCAGTCCAGGAGATAAACACGACTGGGGAACAGCACTACCTTCTTTGAAAGTTTTTGTGGACGGTGGCCACATTTTGTTCCCAGTTACATTTGGGCAAAGTTCCCATAAATTAAGAATTACAGTTGACAGAGCCTCGGGGAAAACAGCAGGTAAGGTGTAAGACCCATCTATGGGTGTAATATTTTATCATGACTTCTGTTTGGTAGAGATCCGAGTACAACACACGTTAGGGTCACTGACGGTGCAAAATCTGTCCTTCAGAGGGCTGAGGCTAGTAATGC
The DNA here is from genome assembly GCA_035590215.1 of Microhierax caerulescens. Taxonomy (NCBI): domain Eukaryota; kingdom Metazoa; phylum Chordata; class Aves; order Falconiformes; family Falconidae; genus Microhierax; species Microhierax caerulescens. The sequence goes on along the minus strand of JAVJGJ010000061.1, from coordinate 19,840,299 downwards.
AAACTGACAGCACAGGTCATCCCAGCCGATCTGCTGTCTCACATAATTATTGGGTTTGGGAGAGAACTTTTTGCTTTTTATTCTTTTAGAAATTTCTCTTTTCTGGACATTCCGACTCCATTGCTTCTGCTTGTCCTTTCCGGGGGCCTTCAGTATCTCCGTCCAGGCAAAAAAAAAATTATTCATCATTGTTCACACTTGAAAAAATACTCTGTAGAGCCAATACGTTGGAGCACAAGCACATGGGTTTTGAAAATCAATGTAACTAAAGTTTTTGATTTTTAAAAAACAGTGTGTAGGATCATTATTATAGATACACTGATTTCTCTCCATGCAGAGTCAGAGGGAAAATCAAGTAACTGATGACACAGTGGTCGATGTAAATTCAGAGTTCACAAAGCATCGGTTTCGTTTTCTGTAACTAAAAGCTTTAGGACAGAACAGCTGTGAAATTAATAGAAAAGATTTGTAATATTTATCAGTGTTCATTTTCGCATAAGCTTTGAATTTTATTTGTGGCCAATTTCCCCATTTGAAAGATTTTTAAGGCTTTTAAAACCATGCAATATAGACTCTGGGTATCATATACATATACAAATCATACACATATAGAAACATTCCTTGTAGCACATTAATCCATCCACAGATGATGATGAAGTGTGTCAGCTTGCAAGACCAGCTAAGCCTTCACCAAAATATGGACAAAATTCTAAATGTCAGGCTTTTCTGAAATGTCTGCCTTCACAAATTATATGTGGACTTTCGTGTGTAAGGCTTTTAGTGTGTCAACAAGGCTAGAAACACTGAATTGTGCTGAGAAGGAGTACTAATACAGTATTCCAAGGTCAGTTGAACTTGGATTTCTCTAGAAGAGGAACAGCTTATATTAAGAATTTGCCAGATCAAAGATACATAGTGAAATGCTTAAAATTTTAGAAGTCTCTTAAGAACCAGATTTTCCACTGTTGCAAAAAAACCAAAAAGGGAGCTCCACACCATATTTATCACATTGTACAGGGATGTGCTTGTGTTCTGTTACTTGCTATTTAATCCATAGGTGCATTCACCTATGTACTGAGTTTTAAGCCATCAGAGCAGCAGAAGATCGGACAGAAACAAACTGTTGGCTGCAAATGCCCATTTGAAAAAGAACAGGCATTTTGAGAGGGGAGGGAAGGAGTTTCCTTGTCCCTGGTGGAGTTCATTATTCTCTGGGAACAGGTAAACCAACCCTGGCTCGGGAAGATACTTTAGAATAGGAAATGTTTTGCCTTTGAAATGTACCAGATTACATGTCATTTCAAATAGTGTTCACGGCGAAGATACCCCTGGGACCACCTTACAAGAGCTTTATTTCTTGCCTGCAAATTAGTCAGTTCAAAACACTTCTCCTCTCATTTCTGCCTTCGGCTCTTAATACCACACACACACCATTCGTAAAATAGGGGATATGAATGAAAAGACCCTGAATACAATAGTACAATTAAAAAAATAAAACAAAGGACTGTAAAGGCAAGAACAAGGCGTGTTTCAGCCGGCAAGAAAAACAAATGAAATTCTGGTGCATTTTTGGAGGCATTTCAATAAACCCTCTTTTTCCCGTTTCAGCAGGGGCTCATTGAAACAGCTATGTTTTCCAAGTGGCAGACAGACAATAGCATCTAAATTATTTTTAAGAAAGCACTCACAGCACTAAGCACCCACTACTACTAAATCTGTCTTAGAGGAGAAGGGTGGAGGCAGAAGATAGGTCAACAAATGTATCGAGTTCTTTGTGTAATGCCTCACTGACATTTTCCAACTCCCTCAGCTGGCTTTTATTTTTTTTTTTTTTTCCAGGATCCTGGTAAAACACAGTAAAGGATTTAAGGTTATCGTCTGCCTCTCTCTAACTTCTGACATCTCTTTATAACAAGAAAGAGTCACAGCCAACTGTAACAGGAGGGCAACACAATGAATCCTGGTAAGACAGGAAAGGGGGGAGGTTCAACTTTGCTGCCCCTTTGCCCCTATTTCTTCTTCACAGAACAGAAGTGCCATCTGTTCCTAGTCCTAACATGCATGCATTTGATTTCCATTCAGTAATAACTACACAGGAAAAAGATTATCAAGTGATCTAAAGCACTATCAACATTAGCAAGTCTTCCCCATCCAGTGTTTTGTTTGCACCTCCAAAGATCTGCAGATGAAATGGATATGGGCAAGTGCCTTAATTGCCTAGAATTATTCTGTTCTCTGGTAGAGGACCATATGGTCAAGGTGTGGAACATGACCAGACTAAGGATGTTTAGGTGCTTGGGTCAGAAAGAGATTTAGAAAAATCAGATGAGAGCATGGACGTTTAGATTCCCCAACCTGAATTCAGTGCACCTATCTCTGTTACTTGGTGCTGTAATACATCATTACAATAAGGCAAAGTCAAGTCACAGCGTATTGTGTGAGGACAGACAGTCAGTATTGAAGTGTGAGCCTGTTTCAAAAGAATTTGTAAAAATGTTTCTTAGGCTTCACAAACTTTTCACAAATAAAAAGCGCAACACCACCAAAAACACCAAACACATTCCAGGCCAGCAAGCTCGGTATAAGATTGTGCTGATTTTGGTTGGGATAGAGTTAATTTTCTCCATAGTAGCTGGTGCAGGCTGTGTTTTGGATCTGTGCTGGTAACAGTGTTGATAACAGAGATGCTTTAGTTATTGCTGAGCAGTGTTTACTCGAGGGATTTTTCTCTCCTCAAGAGAGACCCTCTCTTCTGAGCCTCAAGAGTCAAGGGATTTTCTGCTCCTCACCCAACCCCACCAGCGAGCAGGCTGGGGGGGCACAAGAAGTTGGGAGGGGACACAGCCAGGACAGCTGAGCCCAGTGACCAAAGGGATATTCCATACCATATGGCGTCATGCTCAGTGTGTAAGCTAGGAGAAACGCTGGCCGCAGCTCAGGGACTGGCTGGACGTTGGTCGGTTAGTGGTGAGCAGTTTTCTACATTTGCATCACTTGTCTGTCCGGCGGTTTATTTCTTTTTTTGTGTTTGCTTTTTTTATTCGCCTTTTCATTCAAGTGTATTATTGTTGTTGTTACTGTTATTTGATTTTATTTTATTTATGTTATTAACCTGTTCTTATCTTAACCCACAAGTTTTCTCACTTTTACCCTTCCAGTTCTTTTTCCCCCCATCCTGCTGGGGGGAGTGAGCGAGCAGCTGTGTGGTGCTTAGTTGCTGGATGGGGGAACAACAAAGATCCAAAAAACCAGTGAGACACTGCAGGTGCCGAAGACCTCGTGGGTCCCTCACTTATGCCCGGCCATGCCTGATGTCTTATTGTTGAAAGTAACGGGGTGCAGCACCAGATGCCGGTGAAGAAAGGTGCCTACAACGTGCTGTTTGCAAAGCAAGGTAACGATTAGACAATAGGTGCCGTGGGATTTCTCTGTCCCAGCCCTTCAGGCTTTTCAGTGCTCTTTCCTTCTGCTGTCTATACCTGATTATTTTAGCGGTCTCTCATTTCTTCATCTTCTCATCTTTTCTCCCTTTGCTGTGGCTGCCTGCCCACCTTGTTACTTAAAGCACTTCTATGGCCAGAAATGGACCATGTTGTCAGACCCCAGCTTTCCTCCCAGGGACTGGGGAAGGACCTCAAGCCTGACGGGAGCACGGCCAGAGGCATTATAATGTAAATTATAAAACTTGTAAAATGGCTCAAGAGGGCAAAGCCTAGAAAATGGCTAGCCAAGTAGCTTGTGCTTTCAACTAGCTTATCTTGAGCAAGTCAAATATCACTTAAACTGTATCTGAAATCTGAAGCTGATCTGTCTGGGAAACCTACTGATGTCTACATTGTCAAAATACATGAGACAACATTTCGTTTCTCCAAATTTCCATTAATTCCATTGCCTTCTTTTCTTTCTTTTCCTCCTACACCAGGGTGACACTTCTGAAGCACACTTTTAAGAGCATAATTTGATCAAATGATCCAAGGGAACTCCCTATAGACATCCATGATTTAATGCTGGATCTGTTCTAAAGGTTGGCATGCCTGACACTGGCAATTGGTTTAACCCCATTTAATTTTTAGATAATAAATTTAGATAATAAATATAATGTGTTTTCTCCAAGTGAGGACTGTGTTTTGTTCACACAGCTCGCTCAGAGTGTTCTGAGCATCCCAACCTCAACCGGAGTGGAAGGTGCTCAGCACCTTGCTGGAGTCAGCATGTCCTTAGGCAAGGTGCTCGTTAGGTGACTTCCAGGTGACCTCTGGGTGACGGGGCAGGATTTCACTGGTTGGCTGATTTATGGTTCAGTACAGTAAATACTCTGTGCTCTGAAGAGAAGTCGGGTCATCAGCTGAATCTGAATTTCTTTGTCCTCCCTTTCCCTTCTCTGTTTGGGATTTCACTTTCCGGCTCACAGCACATGCACTGGAAGCCGAAGCAGCCTCTTTTATTAGGTCAGTATTTTCATCCTAGTCCTGACTCACATCCGTGCAGGCTTTGGGCTCCTCTGCTCTGTACCCATTTATCGCTCTTTTCAAAGGGAAGAAGGAAACTCGTGGTACGGGTGCAAAACTTAGAAGAGATCTGTGCCGAATGAGAGCAAGAACACAGCTGCACAAGACTCAGCATACTCCTCACAGGCAAAATGCAGTGAAGGAAAAGATGGCATTCTAAGCTAAATGAGAGACCATTATACAATACTCTTTACATTCAGCTCATTCTAGGAAGAATATATACATGTGGCAGCAGCACTCGGGACATGAAGAGCTACTTTGAAAGTAGATGTGGTTCCTGGTGTTTGAGATGAGGATGGATAGCGGAGAGTGAGAAAATCGATGTCCCTGCAGAGGTGCCCCCCAGCCACAGCAGCCTCTGTGAAGTCGTGCTTTTCTGTCCTTAACGGGAAAGCAGCCTGGACTGGCTGAGAGCAAATTCACTGTGCAGGAAGCGTTTCAGACAGGCATTCGTTGCCTGAGGAGGAAGGTTCCAGCAGCCCAGCAGAGCTGGTTCGCAGCACAAACAGCTCAAGCTACAGCAAGGAGACCTGATACACAGACCGATCCCTATTCCCCCCCACTGTGGCGAAGCAGGAAGGCGTGTGAGTGAGACCTGAAAATCGTTAGGCAAAGGGCTGTTCTACATATATATACACACAGACACACAGACACAGACACACACAGAGACACACACACACACACAGAGACACACACAGACACACAGACACACAGACACACACAGTCACACACACACAGACACACACAGACACAGAGACACACACACACACAGACACACAGACACACACACACAGACACAGAGACACACAGACACAGAGGCACACAGACACAGAGACACACACACACACACACACACAGAGACACACACACACACACACACAGAGACACACACACACTCAGAAATGGGAGCTCGTGCAGGGTTCCTGGAGGCTGACTAGGCTGTGCAAGTAAGCTCTGTCCTTCCCAACAGCCCCATATAAATGATAGCTGAGGGTGTATCGCAGGCAGTCAGGTTCTTAACACTCAGCCTCACGTTGTCAGAGGGTTTTGCTCACTGCACTGCCCTGTGATGTACAACAGTAAAAGCCTGTGACAGGAGGGAAAGAAAGTTGTAAGCCAGTGGTAGCAGTAGATTAAAACAGCAGCACGCAAACACACTGACCTCTTCCTGAGTGGTAACCTTGAGTGAGAGCTAATTCACTGCATTGATTTTATTCGGCTTGTCCATGAGAAAATAGAGCACAGCAGCACTGACTGCAACTGGCCAAAAGTGCTTGCGAGCTTCAGTGATCTTTATGGTGTTTATTTCAGCTTCCAGGTCCTTAAAAAAAAAAATTGGCAAAGTTAAGATGCAGTATTGCACTCAAAAGTCTTATTGACAAAAGGCACAATATATATATCTAAGAATTTATTGTTAGTCCAATTAATGTTTTAAACAGTCTAATAGTCAGTATTACTTAATGAATACAGGAAGGCCTCATTAGAACTAGAGTTAAATTGCTACACAAAATTTTCCCTGTTCTCTAGTGTTGTGCTTACTCCTCCAGTGCTCCTTTGGGGTCTTAAGATTGACACTTTGGTATTTCTTAAAAGGAATGGGGGAGTATGACGATGAGTCATCTCCGGGAGGAGTGTGATACTCATGGGAGGGGATGTCTTCCTCCTCAGTCTGGTGTCTGCTTGGATTTAGTTTTATATGTTTTCTTAACACTATCAGTTTACTGTGATTAAATGACTGAATTGTGTCATCTGTGTCTGTACTCTTCCCCGTGACTTATTCTAGAGCTATAGGTAGTTCCATCCACGATGAATAACCATTTGTTATTCCTATAAATCAGAGTTAAATCTAGTCAAGAGTACCTCACAGCTGGACAATCGCTATCACAGCTAAAACAAGTTAATATCTATTTAGCCCCAGACAAACCCAGGGAATTGCTGACACTGTCATGTCAATACAAACCTTGTTACTTTTTAGTAATAATGGCAAAATCACATTTCCTGGGCTATTAAGTCCCTTTGGATAGTCTGTGAATTGCAGAGTTCAGGAAGGGTTTGCAAACCCTCCTATGGCTGCAGCACCATGACTGAGCAGCAGAGCTTGGAAGCATTCACACTTGCCTACCTTCTCTTGAATCAGGATAATGTACATAGGTCTGATTGACTAGTTTTTCTTCATCGCCATCAGGAGACCAGCTAACAAGAAGCGTCTGGTTTTCATTGCCAGTATCATTGTACAATCAGCAAGAATACTGTGATTATTAAAATGAGAGCTATGGGTTGTAGAGCTAAGTTAAAAATTGCTGTAGCTGTAGGAGACCACAGTGTAACCTATAAGGGTATAGTGTAATTAAGATCACATGCTTGAATCTAAGATACACACACACACACACAAAATCAGGCAGGTTTTACAAGAGGTAATGCACAACAATTTCTGGAATTGGGTCTGTACACAAACACTAGATCCCATATATATGATTAGAGATTGATTAGAAACAGAAGGAGAAATGTCATAGTCACATCTGGTTAACTTTTGAACTAAGCAATCATCTGAAGAGTAGAAACTTAATATCTTCACATATCTATTGCATACGTCAATGCTATTTGCTGACATTCTTCTGAAAAGACTCAATGGAATATTCCATTTTCTTTGACAGTCTGTGTTCACAGATGCAAATCTTTAATATCAGAAACACACACTTCCAAAATTATCTGATCCGCTTCTCGGTAACAAAAAGAACTTTTCCATCAACTTGATACATAACTACCTATCTTACATATATGCAGTGTTTCCACCATGTGCTAGGTTCAAGATGTTTTAAAATACTCCAATACAATGCATACAAATGGTGCATTGATTTAAAAAATATGATTTTCCATGGCAAAAAAATATACCTTGTTGATCCATCATTGCTTCTACATTTAATAAGCACTCAAAGTTTCAACCATACTTTTAAACATAGGGATATTTTAGTGTTACAAGCGTAGGCATTCGTGTCTTGGCGATCTGTTGAGCATGGTCACCTTCAAGATGTACAGACCTCCCCATCTGGGGGAACCTCACTTGGAGAGTGACACAAGCTCCCAGGGCTCCTCCACCAATATTTCACCACCCTCATGGTAAAGAATTTTTTCTAATCCCTGCTCAGAATTTCCCATGCTCTGACTGCTCCTGGTTGCCTCTTTCCTGCCCTTGTGCACCTCTGAGAAAAACCTGGCTCTGGCTTCTCTGTAGCCTCTTGCAAAGTATTTTTTGACAGCAATAAATCCCTCTACCCTCCTGGCCTTTTCAAGGCTGAAGAATCGCAGCTCCCTCAGCCTCTTCTCGCATGCTACCTGCTCCAGCCACCACTGGATTAGTGCCAGTAGGTTAATGTCTTTCTTGTACTGTAGGAGATAATGGTAATTAAATTCATACTTTTCATTTATAACATCTATTTTTGTTCATATACTTACTGGTAGTGTAAGACTTTTAACTTGTTCTACAGCTGTACCCTCTTCTTGAGTTTTATCCTGTTCAGTGTAGTTGGATGTGCACCTACTTCAGCTTTCAGTTCCCCTCCTCTGAAGTCCAAATTTCTCCTTGCACTGCCAGTTCTTCAGTTGCCTCTGTTGCCACTAATCAGGCAGCCCATGTGTCAGCACATTATAGGCTTTACAAGAGAAAAACGTAGGGTTCTTTTGTGTTAGGTTTTTTTTTGGTTTGGTTTTTTTTTGTTGTTGTTTGTTTGTTTTTAAATTTTGCAAAAGCTTGTTCTGCTTCCTGGATACAACTGTAAGAAGCTGAAATCCAAGGGTATGGTCCCCTCTGAAGAGCTGAATAACACACTGGCCTTGGACCAATAAAGTTTAATAAGGAGAATACTTCTAAAGAAGATCCACAATTTGAAAATTAGGAGAGTAGCAGAACTCTTTTGAGTTTGCAGCATTTCTGACAGCACTTGGCTCTGCCATATCCCAGTATGGAGTGCTCCTGAGTTTCCTCTGCAGTCAGTGAGAACAGAGGATATGCAGGACTTAGCAGAAAGGATTCTTCCTTTTGAAGGATCAGGCTCTTGAAGAACCCCCCGCTGTTAGGAATATACCTCTTCAGGTACTTAAAATTATTTAATTAGCATTATAAATGGTAGTAAGAACACAGTTGACAAATCATTCTATCAAAGGTAATGGAGCTGTAATTGCAGATGGCACAGAATTTAGTACAAAAGATGGTGTTTCCAAAATTTGTTTTTTAAGTGTTTTAAAAGGCTGAATAAAGAAAGGAAACAAGCAAGCTATCAGGCAGTGGATTTTTTCCCCCCCTCAGTGGTTTTTATGGACTAAGAATAGAGGGAACACATAGCAAGCATCTTGCTATTAAATTTGCCCATGACAAATAGTGCAGCTGCGTGTGGTATGCAAGAACATCTGTAGAATCATGACACATGCAGAATCCCCCACACTAAGAATGTGACATTACACTGAAAACAATTCAATGGTAAAAGCAACATAAATCCATTTTATATAATCTTTCTCCACCTTCTCCTCCCCCTTCAATTTGGAATTGTGTTAACTAAAGGATTTCTGCCCCTCCTTCATGGCATCAGTAAACATAAAAACGTAAAAGTGACTAAGCCTTTCAGGAGTGTTCCCTTATTTCATTAACAGCTAGAATGTCAGTTATGTCTTTCCTGAAGAAACAGAAATTTAAGAAAGAATAACCAGCAGCAGAAATGCACTAGACACCAGAGCCTACTCCAAGTGGAACTTGACACCATTTGCAGGTGCAATTTAACTCTTCAGAAATCAAGGGGTGATTTTCTGTGTCGCTGTATCTTGTGCAGTTTTTCAGTTCAAAGTGAGCAGTCGGATTGCTACTAGTCTTTACTTTACCCATGTAAATGACAGCACAAAGTACAGTGGTATGGAAAAGTCTGTCTAAATATGCAGCTTTCTAAAGTAAGGGGAATCTCCTTACCTGGGATTTTGTGAGGTCCCACAGCTTGCCATTCAAATGTAGCTATTGTTGAAGTTGGTAAAAGTTCCTTTAAGTTCCTTTAAGTTCCTTTAAGTTCCACATGGTCACAAAGGTCAAAATCCTTGAAGGCTTTTATTTTCCCCAAGATTATTTTAAAAAAATGTTTGCTTCCTACTTCTAAATAGTCTATTGTTTGCTCTCTGAAATACTTCCTTTGTAATCTTGAGATTTTTAAAGTAAGAAAGTTTATAATGGCAATGCAAACACCATTTTTTGTAAAGTCTGAAGTTGTCTAAAAGTTACATGATGGCAATATCATGAGAAGGCAACATATGCATGCTGTTAAGACCTGGATCATCGTTTGCTTGTTTCTTTGGAAGCATCTTTTCAGTTGTTAGGACAGCTCAGGCATAATTGCATGAAGCTGCAAGAACGTTTTCATATCCTTTATGCAGGCTGCAGGGCAAGCCTGAAGGTAGAACAGTCAGCCAGCTGGGTCATAATTTTCAACTCTATGCCCATTAGATTCCTGCAACCTATCTGCAAAACCACAACCTTTGTGAGAGATTTCCTTAAGGATTTTTTTGGTAGCATGCATTTTGAGTTTACTGACTTGCTGATATTCTTTGGTCAAGTCCTTTGAACTTTGCTTCATTCACTGTCCGAACAAAGCTTTTCCTATTTCAGAGAGACATACTGTGCATAAAAGAAAGGTTCTTAAAGCACTCTGACAATGGGAAAGATATGTAAGTGCAACTGATATCACCTGACAACGTTTGCTTACTATTAAGGTTGTATTTATATCTTGATTAAATTAGATATGATTCCTCATTTAATAATTTAACAATGATTTTTAACATCCACTTCTTGTTTGCATGTTCGGTAACTGCTTGCACAAGCTACATAATCGTGTGAATCACCATAGCAGAAAAACTTCATGTGCCCTGCAAAGGAGTTACGGAGTTGGAAAATGTTTTAATTAACTTTTCCACTTACCCTGACTCCCACGTGGAGAAGCACACATCCAGTGGCCAGACGTTACTGCAGTCAACTGTGGCCACTCCAGGCTAGAAATGAGTGTTGCATCTTGCTCACTAATCCTTCCATTGGTGGTGCTTGTGTTCTAGGTGGTCTCTTGGGTAAATGGTCTGACAGATGCAAACAGCTCCACGTAGTCCTGGCCTCCAGGTAATAATATAAATAGCGATACAATTTTTAACAAGTTAGTACTGTAAGAAGTTGTGGAAAAAAGTACTAGGGAAAGCTACATTTATATGGTATCTAAAATGGAAGACTAAATTTCCCCTCTTGCAGCTTTTACCTTAAATAAAGGGGTTTATGGTGATTTAAAAAGTGTTTTATTTTTCTCGTGATGGGAACACAGCAATTCTTGGAGAGTAGACACAGAAATGGATAGATTCACCATGGATAAGTGATTTGACAAATACAGATTATGAAATAAATACAACTCTAAAAAATAAACATATTTGGTTTAGACCCAAAGGATCCAAATTCAACATCAGAATGATTATTATTGTAGCTGATCTAATTCTTTTAGTTGTTTGTCATCATTTCTATTTCTGCTGCTGTGAGACTTGTTTACAGCTTCTCAGCCAGAAGAATATCCCAAAGGAAATAACTGTCAGCAGCCAAAAAAAGTATCTGTAATTCATCCTAAAGCACTGTCAACTTAATTTTAATTTTTCTGCTTTATGAGTTCAGGCTGAAGTGGTGAGTTTGCAAATCCATAAATCAAACCATATTAATAAAGGAAATACGTATCTCTTTTTCAAATACGCTGTTTTCCTAGAACTTTATTGTAAGCACAGATTTTAGCGATTAAATCTTCAATTACTAGAAACAGGAGAAAGAAATAAAATTGTGAAACGTATGCTGTGCATTGTAGAAAGGTTTAAAATAGAAAACCTAGCTGATTATTGCCTGTTCAGCCCTAGTAAATGCACACTGAACATCCAGATTTATGATTGAGCTTCCTACAGTTACGTCTGGGAGGAGCCGTGTACAGGTCACATCAGCTTCCTTCACTGAAGGAAAATGTTGGGATGCTAATCCCCCGCTGGCAGAGCTAGCTGTCAAGCAGAAAGACCAGTATGGTACCCACAGTATTGCATCTCAAAACATTCCCAGATTCGGGTCATACCTGCAGCGCGTCACGCGGACACGGATGTGCCATGCCACCTGCGTGTGGGGGTGTGCAAAGGCCTCAGCTCCGATGGCGCTGCTTGATTTACAGATGCCAACACTCGCACTCGGACTGTGACCAGGCAGGGAACCTGTGTGCTTCTGAAGGTACCGAAAAGCCAACACAAAGTAACAAGTACAGGTAGGGCCCTGAGCTTAGGGGACGCTCTGCTGGGAACTTACAGGCTGCTGGGAGATGATTTGTCAATGGTAGCGTGCAACCGTGCCTGCCTTTTCTGTGCACTGTGTTTGACTGCAAGCAGCAGCTCGCCAGCCTGCCACCCTGCCTGTGCAGGGCAGCTGACCCTGAGGGCAATGTCCCTGGGCCCTGAAGGCCATGCCCCTGACCCTGAGGGCAATGCCCCTGACCCTGAGGGCAATGTCCCTGGTCCCTGAAGGCAATGTCCCTGGTCCCTGAAGGCAATGTCCCTGGTCCCTGAGGGCAATGCCCCGCAGGCAGCGGGCTGGGTGCCCTTCCCCTCACCTCGCCTGCAGAGCCTCTGGTGCACAAGGCTTGGAGCCAGGGGGAGGAATTTGCTGCACGTTGCTTCAAGTACCTTAGAATTTGATGGTTTCAGGCACGGTGTTTTGCTGAAATAAGTTGTAATGGTGAAGGCTGTTTATGAGTTCAAAAGCTGAGTCCAAGCTGGTGTTCTGGTGTCTTCTGAAGCCTGAAACTTGCTGCACGAGTCTCGGGTGCCTGTCATGGGTACATTAACATCCCTGTATCCTCAGTTCTGCTGTGGCAATCTACTGCCCATAAGCAGATTTAACAGACTCAAAATGGAAAGCAGATTTACATGCAAGCAGTACTGGTGGGTTAAAGAATGCTGTCTGGGAACATTGATAGAATTCTGTTCCTAGCTGTGCTGTGACTCCAGAGCCATCTCCTTGGGTTGCAGCTAAGCTTTTCTAGAATTATAACAGCAGAAATGAGTAGAAATGTCCTCTACGCACAGTGAGGAGAAGCACGTGTGCATGTTTGTGTATCAGGCTCAGCCCACCGAGGCCAGCGAGAAGTGTGCTGTGCTGTGAAGCCTCCCAGCACGTGCAAGCACTGTTCTGGGGGCCTGTGACGGGTCTAAGAGCAATGCAGACACTCAGGAAACGTCCTCAGTCTGGGCTCTCCAAATTTTTCCAAACTGACCTCACTCATCCTGAGTAACGGTGAAGCTGGTTCAAGTTCTTTAGGTCTAAAAGTCTGAATCTGAGAGCAGATTTGGAAGCTTTCTGTGAAGGATCAGTGAAAAAGCTGGTGAAACCTACACCCCTGAGTGCAAGGACAGTAGCCTGGCAGTCAGTGTGAGCACAGTCCCATTTCTGCTGTTCTGCACACTGGGGAAAAAACGTGCAGAAGTCACTGTCCCAGGACACAGCTTATTGACGCAGAAAGAGCAAAACCTCAGCATGCATTCAGACTCAGAACTGCAACCAGCATTTACTGAATAGCAGCCACTTTCTGAGTCTGAACACATGATGAAAATCCTCTTTGGATCAAATGCTCCCAGGGGAGCAAGAAATTCAAGATGCAGTTCCACCCTGGGCTGGTGCATAGTGCTAGATCAATACTCAGCATAAAGAGCTTTCTGCTTGTCAATGCAGTATGGGGGTGGCAGTCACGGGGGGACACTTGTAACAAGCAAAACCAACAAGCAGCATGTAAAGTAACGTGAGAAAATGAAGGTGGTGATAAAGAAGAGGTGGAAGGTACAGTACCGAGTGGGGCACGGTGATGGCTGTGTTTGAAAGCATTTCACTTCTCAGCTTGAACTTCTTAATTCAGGAGTTTCACAGCAATTTTGACTAAGCTTAAAGAGTAATAATTTCAGTGCTCTGGCTCGCTAAATACTTTCTTGCTAACTAAGCTGCAAGGATCAGAGCCGAAGGAAGGTGCCTTAAGAGCACTCTCTCCCCAGCCTGCACGGCAGGTAAGTGCTGTCCTGTGACAACCTTCTCGGGGTCAAGTGACGCAGAGAGCTCAGGCAAGGCTGCGGTGCAGGAGCCCTGTATACTCAGACACAACCCTGAGTAGCAGAGACTGTGAGGAAATATTTTCTGTCATTTACTAGAGGGGCAGGGGAGGGAAGGGAGAACTCCTGGTAGCTGTAGGAGGGGCAGTCGGTACAGCTAAACTAGAAGGAGGGGAAGGGCTCAGGAATATAATGAGGAGGTGGGGGAAATGACACTGGAATAAAAGGGTGAGTGTATGAGATACCCACTCATCCTGGCCTTCCTCTGTTCAAAGCACTCCCTCAAAGGGTGGGTAGAAGACTTGAATAGAGGGGATGGATGTCAAAATATTTCCATAAGGAATATAGTGTAATAAATCAGAGAAAAAGGGCAGAATGGAGGCAAGGAGCAAACGGTAGGAGAATTATTTTTATTCTAAGTGAATGATTATGTCTCCTGGGTGATTACACATCAGGATGGCGGCGTGTTGGGGAGGACTATTCAGCTAGATAGAAAGGAGTGCTCAAATTGCAATCATTGAACTATAGTGCATGCAAGGGTGTAAGAAAAGGACAAATAGGCAAGCAAAAATCCAGATAGAGTCAACATGTCCAGGGCACTGCGGTCCTTGGGAGTTAAGGTAACTATCATACAGATGTAGGAAGACAGCTTTCAGAGGAAGGTACTTTGAATACTTGCAGAACATAATGAGAGAGAGAGAGCTGATGGAGAAAATAACAGACTATTAAAGTACTTTGATCATAAATAACTTGAAAGTACTGGGTCAGTTACAAGATTGATAATTTCTTCAAAGTTGTTTATTGAAACAGGAAGCCGGTATTTCCAGCAAGAAATACCTGCTGTATAACACGCACCTGTAAGAATCATACCAGTATAGGACTGGCAAAAGACAAGGGATGCAATGCCAGTGTACTGTATCCCATTCATTATAGTTCAATGAGCTTAAAGTAGGAAACTGCTTTAGCAGAGTTGTTATGATTCCTGGGGCGTTAGGAAAACACCTTGTGCAACATCAGGAGTTCAGAAAAAAATAGTTGCCATGTTTCCTCAATAGCTCAGCATCTGGTTTTACTCTCACTAGTACTTGGGGCTGCCAACCAGCTCTTTCCCTTTTTGACTCAAACAGATAGCATTTAAATCTGAACCAGGTTTAGCTTTCATCCATTTGATCCCTGGTGCTGAGGGTTGAGCAGTATGTACCCGTGATGACTGTATTTGTCAGACCAGGGGCTTTTTTTGTGGCTATGGTACTGCTAGGCACTGCCGTCACTTTTCTGTTTAGAATTGTGGTATCATCAGTGACTGGATCAAGACCTTTTATCCCTGGAATGGGGACTTGGAATAATAAAGGTTAAGTTTTAAATTCCTAGTTACAGAGGCTGGTATGTCTCAGCATTCAATCATTTTTTTGTGAGAATAAGCAGCATCTGTGGGAAAAACATACAATCTCTCCTCGCTTCACTCAAAAGTCAGGGAAAAACCAGATGAGGATTCCTGCAATGAATGCAGCAGCCCTAATTTTGCCTCCAAGAGGTTACTGGGAACTTTGCGCTGGGGAATTTCTGAACTCATCTTTGCTCCATGTGGAGCAAGGTCAGCAATTACTATGGGAACCTTGGCCAGTTATGCTTTCAGATGTTTAAAGTTACAGTTACATTGCTTTATTTACATGCTTGTGATTTATTTTCAGGTAGTTTATGAGAACACAGAAGGTTATGTCACAGTACCTTTCTTCCGTGTGTTAAGGGAGGGTGTTCACTCTCCGAGCTTCTGCTGCCCAGGTACCCTCTGCTGAAACAATCCTCTGGTAGCGTGGAGAGTCCGCAGTTCCCAGCAGAACATGTGCAGCCCGTTCTGTCCACTAGGATATAGTAGGAATATAGCAAGGAAATGTAAGTATATAGTGGGAGGGAATACAGCAAGGAAAAGAGAATGCCAAAGCCTTAGTGGTCTGGTGTCCCTGACAGTCAGTGTAGTAAGTTGGAGCAAACTGCAGAAACTCTTGAGTTATTTTCCATAGCAGCCTGGCATTCAGAGAGACCCAGGACACAGGGACTGGAGCTGCCACTACTCGCCATCTCTCCCCTTCCCCAGACTGGCTTTCTGGCCAAAGATAAAACGATTCATGAGTTTCTGCACTGATTTCACTGAAAGCTTCCACATTTGCATAAGTAAAAGCTTACGCAGCTTCTGTAGGGAGAATCTTAGTGAAATTGCAGTACAAAACATTGATATTATGTAATTATAGTAGTTCGTCGTAACTTAAATGAAATTGTTACTTTAAACTTGCTCTAAGTGGCTCACAATGGAACTTTTGTATGACACACCTACAAAACAAATGAGTTAATCACAATATATGTCATTTTTAATTTTTCTCTTTCATTTTTCTTTCAGTCATTCTCTCTTTGTAATTAGCATGAAGACTATCCTTCAGTCAAAACTAGCCACCTGGAAAGTTTCAGCTTGTAATATGCAGCTTTTTTGTGAATTATGAATGTGCAAAAAAAGAGACCTTTCTCCCCACACCCCCTTCCTTGCATAATTCAAATATGAATGAATGAATTTTATTCAGGCTTGCCAAAAAAAATCATATTTCAGCTGATAACAAGCATGAAGAATTTCAGATGAAAGGGACTTTTTTTAAAAAAAGAATATTATGAGCATGGGAGAACAGCAGGTTGAGACGGAAGTCTCAGTGCAGCCTTGCCTGTAACAATTGCTAGCAAGCAAATACTATCGCCGAGCACTAAATCTTGCTTTGTGCTGCCCTGGTGCACAGTAGTGGGGAGAGAATAGAATAATAAAAGCCGATCCCCTTATGCAAACAGCAGGGCATAGCACTCAACAGAATACAAGAAGAAGGTGAGCTTGCCTACTGTTCTGGCTTGCTAACCATATTCCCAAGGTCTGTGGGTTAGTTGTCACCTCTAGCTCCAGTCAGCTAGCAAATGTACTTCAAACATAGCAAGGGGCACATTTTGGCCCTTTCCAGGAGAACATTTTACCAATTCATTGCTTCCAAATATACTCTTCTATTAAATAAAGTATTTGAAGGAAGTTCATATAAGCAACACGGTGGTTTAACAGGTCAAAAAGGGAATGGAATAGCTGCTAGGTTTTTCTGATTAACCATGTATTCTAAAAAATACAGAACTGTGAAGAAGGTATTATATGCAAGCCCTCACTTACCTTATTGTTTTTCAAGCAAAACAGGCAGAGATTTTGGCTCACACCAGTGCCACTTTGAAAATGAACTACCATAGGAATGAAGGATTGCGATCCAGAACACATTTCTGCATCACTTTTTCTCTTGTTCTTAATACTGCTCAGTTGATAAGCCCAGCTCTCCTTTTCTACCTAGAAAACAGGATCAAAGAAACATTCATTTACTGTTTATCAAAAAACCTGCCCGCTACTGTGGCTAGACAGTAGCGAGTACTTCAGTATTTCCTTATGGATTCACGTTGGTTAGAGGATGAACAGAAAGGATTTCCATGTGGCAAACCTGGTCATAAAAACATCCCCTTCTAGTCTGACACAACTTGACTGTTGCGAGTTGAGTTTGGCAGTGAGTAACCAAAATTGAGTTGTCAGCATCCTCTTGCATAGTAGAAAAAAGTTGTTGCTTTCTTGTGCAGATGCAAGAGTTTCTGTGGGAAAACGGAACATAATCACGGTTCTGAATGTCTCTGTGGATTGGTAATGTCTCTAATACATAGATCACTTGTGCAAATTCAGTCCCAGCTGGATGGGAAATTATTTGAAAATGGTTGTTGTTTGATTGATATAAAATGAGTTGTCAGCTTGATTCAATGCCTCCAGGGCAGATGTCCACAGCATAATTGGCACCTGTCAGAAGCAAAGAATTCCTTGGTACAGAGTAACAACGCCTCATGCAACCACCCAAAACCGTCCTTGCATGCCAGGGCTCAGAGAAGAAGACAGGAAAAAAAAGAGTTTCTACTTTTGGGCAGGGTGTTTTATGCTATAAAGTCAATAAAAGATTTGACACTTGGTGCAAGCTTTTCCCTGGGATCCTGGCTAGATGCTATCAGCTCTCCTGCTGTTTGGTCAACACTTTCCCTAATAGAGGAAAACACACACATTTTTAAATTTGTTTTTACTGTCATGTCAAGGTGTATTTATAAAGAACGATTAATAAAGAGATTTTTACATATTTGCGTATTATAAGAAATGTGAACAATTTTACTTTCCTATTTCTTGAGCAATTCTCCTCACAGCAATAACTTAACCATGCAACTAGGGAAATAAGAGAGTGTGTTCTCAGCAAAAAACAAGTCAAAGAAAGAGCCAGGACTGACAGTACAGCAGTGTCAGTAACAGTTTGCTAATAGTAAACAGTGACCTATTCTTTACAAGAAACTGGATTAAACTGGACCAAATAGCTGTCATATGGTTATTACTGCCTTTGGCTGAGTGTGGTACAGCTAACAACAGGAATAAATTCAGTTTCCCACCACCAATCTGTCGAGCTTCTTCATGGAGCTGGTGCTTTGGGAGGTACCAGCTGAAGGGCTTTCCATTAAAACTCATTTTACTGTCTTCATCTAGTGCATGGCTCAAGTTTCCTTCTTTCCTTTCATCTCTGTTTCCTCCTTTAGATTATTTTTCATTATGCCTCCCCCCCCAACATACACACACTTTGCCTTTCATCTCTATATGTATGCTATTCCAGCACTTGTCAGCCCCAGCAGGAGGCACATGGTAGAACCACACAATATGATATGTTAGGTGGAAGAAAATATTATTATCAGACGCCTTAGAACAATCATTTATTGTCACATTTTAAAGAGGTCTGCTATGTTATTTATTTTATTATTCTGTATTAGGTATATGGTTTAATTTTACAGGCATTATTAATCACTAAAATACATTACACTTTCAGCCAGGAAGTTAACATTTTAAATGCATTCATCTTGTTGCTTTAAACAGAAACAATGGGCCTTCTGCACTGCCCTCCCTCCCCTCTAGTCAATAAATCCTTTCTATTGATTCAGGAAATAACTCTAAGCCCTGTTTTATATTTTAAGTTCCACTAGCCACACTCAGCCATATAATTTTGCTTAATAACAAATGGATCTTCTATTTTTGCTGGTTAGTGCATATTTGGTTATCAAATTCAGCTTGAAAGTACTGGGTAGAAGGAGCACAAAACCTATAATAGCAGTGAGGCACCACAAGAGATTTCCTAAATTAATGTTACAATAAAATAAAGTATCTGTAAAAACTCTGTGTGTGTGTGTGTGTGTATACGCATATAGAAAGCAGCCTCATCAGTAGATGAATGATAAGTGAAAAATCCATCAGTGAGCATGGATTCCCTTGAGCCAGCCTGGATCAACAGACAATATGGATTTTTGATAATTCATGGCTTTGCCATTATTTATTCTCTCCTGAAATACTCCTTGCAAATCTCAGAGAGATAATTAGAGAATTATCATACTGCTTAACTAAGTAGTGCAAATTGTATTGTATTCTATGTATCCCAACCCAGGGCAGTATCATTAGTGTTGTTTAATTGTTACAAATATAGTCATCGCATTTTAATAAATTGCCTTCATTGTCAATATCTACAATCGACTATTTATCTTCTGTTAATGTTCGTGGATAGGTTAGTTACCAGGTAATCTTACAGTTAATATACAACACAATGAGGCAAAATGTAAGAAAATGCAAAGGTCAAAACCATGTTTCTATTATGAAAAAAATGAATGATAATGACATAATTTTTTCAGCTCATCAGGTTCTTTGCTAAGTGCCTCTGTTATTGCCAGATCAGTAGTGTATAACAAAGAAGTGCTTTCTGTAGGCTGCTTCATTAGCCTGCCCTGTAGGACCTCACCTCAGACCTTTCACTAATCTGTTGGCCAGCTCAATAGCCTTGTTAGTTCTATTCACTTCTTCCTGGCAGCGGATTTTCTCAGCTGTAGCTCTCTCAAAGGCAGTGGTTAAGGCAGCCAGGATTGTGTCTAGTTCCTTCAAATAAAACCAGTAAGAAACAACTTTGGACATTGTAGGAACACGTAAAAATATTTCTGCTGTCCCATTTTGTATTTCTGAAAGTTAAATTACACAGTGCAAGAAAGGTGTAAATATTAACCACACTTAGAATTCTGTCTAGGTCATGCTCCAAAGGTGGATTTGGGAAAACCTGGGGGAAAATGTAGCTTGTCTTCTGATTTTCCCCACTTGTTCAGAACAGCCTTCAAAATGAAATTACAAACTTGATCTTGTATCAGTTAAAAAGGAATGTCACCTTCTCCCAGAGGATTCTGGAACGAAGCTAAATATATTTCTTATTACAGTTGTGTATTCTCTACAGGAGATCAAAAACTTGAGAAGATGGTTGTATGGAAACTAAAGAGAACAGAAGGGTTTAAAGATGATAGATAAAATACTTGAAAACACACAAGGCAGTGTCCTTTGCTGACTTTCAGTTAGACTGTGCTTCCCAGAGCAAAACCCAGTTCTGAAAATACAGCCTGAAGTCCCTGGCCACTTCGGATTTGGGAGCAAGCAGCTCGGTAGCCAGTCCATCAAAGCATTTAAGCACACAAACAGTCCCACTGGGTCAAAGCCTTAGTTATTCCCAGAGGGAGGAGTGGAAGATAATTCAGCATGGATGACTGAGCACGAGGACAAGGAGAGAACGACGTGCGACTCGGGAGAGTCACAGGCAAAGCACCCAAATGACTCTGAGTGCAGAAGAGGAGCTGGCTGATAAACGAACCATCAGAAAGGTGCTGTAAGGCTCCAGCATAGTGAGGCACACAAGGAGAGGTGTCGCTGGGTGCTTGTGAACAGACTGAGTGTCTAGAGCCCAGGGCTGTCTGGGCAGCCAGCAAAACACGCATGAACAAAGTGTGATTCTCTCTGGCAGCAAACTTGGGCTCAGCAAATAGGTGTCCACACAGCTCAACTGAACACAGCAATAGTCCCCAGGGAAAGTCAGAGCTGAGCATGGCTCTTGGGAGAAGGCTGTGTGCTATCCCAGCTGTGCTGCTGACGAGCTCTGTGCACCTTGGGGATGACCAAGGTGTGTCGCTGGGAATGTCCCTAGTGCGATGCTGGATGAGCGCCTGAAGCGCCCTATTGCTTCCCGCCTCAAGGGCAGCATGAGGCGGTACCTGTGTGTGTTGCAGGACACAAAAAGGAACTAACTGGGTGATGGCACAGATAGGTATGTCATTGGGAAGGTTTGCAAAACCAGAGTAAATTACAGAACAAACATTTCTAATCAGGGCCCAAAGATACCCTTTAAAGAAGGGGCTTTACAGCACCCCCCCAGCCTACAGGGAGTCAGGAGTGTGCAGAGCAGGGACACGTTACCTGCCGCCTTCGTGTGCCTCCGTGCAGGGGGGCAGCAGGCAGTACCTGTGTTAGAAATGTGTCCTGTCCGTAAGGCTGAGCGAGGCACGCTGGCCGAATCCTGGCCCTCCTTCTGCACAGGGAAGACCCAGGCACGGACTGGGAAGTCGCCGTGCGTGAAGACAAGCATCTGCTGTCGTCCCGAGGCATGTCGTGTGGCTGCAGAGGCTGGGGATGTGACCCAGTCATTTACCTGAAACTTAAAAATGTTAGTGAGTGGTGAATTGTACTGGTAAATACCTTTGTGGCAAATACAATGAATCACGCTCAAAATACCTCAGACAGAGAAAGGTCTTATAAATGATTAATTGAATTTTAGAGGCCTCTAAAAGGACCAAACCCAAGCTTTTAAAAAACATGGGAGGGTCCTGACTTTAAAGTTCAGGTCCTTGGGCCAAACAGGATTCCAGCTTTCCCTGAGATTTCCACTTCCCACTGCAGTACACTCCTACAAAGCTTGCTGCTTGACATGTATATACGTTGCCTATACACAAATGACGGCTGACAAATGGGTAGCGATAGGTCTGCGAGTGAGATCAAGGACCAGCACTTAGGCACTGAACTTAAGGGGATGGAGAGAGAAAAAAAGCAAAAAAGCTACCTGCTGTGCTGAGCATGATGCTGCAGCTCTCATGGTGGGGCGCAGAACTTGCTTGAAGCTGTTTTTAGCAGGTCACTCAGGAACTAGGAATGATTTTTTGTTGCAGTTTTGGCTCTACTGAGCCAGGCTGAAACACATTGTGTGCAACCCTGCCCTCAGACCATTCAGTGTTCGGCAAATCTTGTAGAAGAGTAAAATAAAAAGGAGGTATCTGAAGCAAAAATATAAGTAAACAACAGAGACATAAAAGATATATATAGATATATATATATATATATATATATGTGCAGTTAAACAATGGAAGAACAATTCCAGTTCACGCAGGTCAAACCCGGGACTTGTGTATGGTGCCAGAGACAGTGAAAGTGGTGGCGTGTGGATGGGCAGGAGCTACATGGGAACGGGAAGTGGCAAGCTCCTCCACAAATTTTTTCAAGGTTTTAGTCATATGAAACATCGCGTCCCAGGAAAGGTATGTGGCTCACTGTTGGGCACCACTTCCTCCCTCTCACCTTTTTCTACCTCATTTGCAATGCGAGCACCCCTTCCCAGTACCCCTGCTCAGCTGGTAGAGTTGTCTGTGGTGGGGAACGGATTTGGGCAAGGACAGAGAGGACAACCTGCAGGCAAAGAGCGAAGCTGCGCAGCACTGCTCCCTGTTCAGATGGAAACCCAGAACAATCAGGCCCTTAATGTTTTACAATTCATTTGACTATCCACATTTTGACTTTCTGTAAATAATGTGCTAAATGGATAAAAGAAGATACCATTTTTCCTTCTTTCCCCTGAGTTACTGATAACAAGACAAGTTCCTTCCCTTACAGTTTGTGCATATAAATGTGATTAATGTAAAAAAAAAAAAATTAAAGTGCCAAAATCTCTTTCTCTCTCTCTCTCTCTTTTTTTTTAAAGCATTGCCCTTTTCAAAACAAGGGGAAATTCAGTATAGTTTCAGTGCCACAGTGATCAAACAGTGTCACATCACTATGGCAATTGCTGCCCAGGCCAGGAATACAGATCAGCTTTAATTGTGCAACGCCTTATTGCTGGTGCATGTCAATCAGAACCTATGAATTGAGAAAAATTTGCTCTGTTCATTCTGTTAAATGATGTATCCAATTAAACCTGTTAGAATTCATGATCTTCAGTCAAGGTTAAATGAAAGTAGTTACTCCTGTCAGCTAGGTGATTAAATGCTGCCTACATCAGGCACATTTATGTGCAAAATTAAAATTTTGGTATAAAGCATGAATCTTTATGCATGCCAGTTAATTATCTTGCGGTTCCTCCATTTATTAAATGCCCACTGCATTTCTTCTTAATCATCAGCTTCCTTTCAAAACTTATTTCATACTCTACATTATACCAAATTTCAATGTTTAAAATGAAATGCTTTCTCAATGAAAACTTCCTCTTTTCAAGGGTTTGGCTGTTGCTATGTTACTAAAGATGGCCATTAACAGTTTTTTTAGTCATTATGCAGAAGGTCTATTTGTGTTGTTTTGTTCAATTCTGAGAGCGTGATAGGAATCCCTGGAGCTGCTGCTGTTGGGCAGTTCCTCCTTCCCAGAACTATTTGAGCTCTGCTGCACATCAGCCAACTTCAGCACATGACAAGGGCAGCGGTAAAACTAACGGCGGTTGTGCTGCAGCTTCCACGCACAGGAGTGGGCAGGCAACGGGCAGCGCAGCACCGCGGGGCACGTGTGATGCCAGCCGCCGGGCCCTGCTGCCCACTGTCCTCAGCAGCGGGGCCAGCAAATCCAGGCTGGACCTGCAGGGACCGGAGGCACCACAGCTGCCGGGCAGGGCACCGCTGATGCCCTTCACTGAGGGCTCGGAGGGCTGACCCCCTTCCTTCTGCCAGCCTCCGGAGCTGCTTCTGTATTCCCTTTGGTTTGGCAACGTGATGTGTCCTGTGTGCCCTAGGCAGTTACCATATTGCACTATCATATTTTAATTAGAAGAAAAATTATGTGTTGCATGCTTGAATTAAATTAAATTGCATATTTATATTTATAAGACACAGTATTGGCAGAATTTAAACACTACGTGAATTGAAGAACCAGAATTCAGGTGTATTATAGTGATTTGTAACTGAAACATTTGCTAGAAATACGTACAAATCAGAGCAGTACCAAATGCTAATTTAATACCCTAAGACAACGCTCTGTGCTCTTACAAGCACAATTTCTCATATTCCATAAGAGCATTTATCCCCTTTCATTATGAAAAGGTATTAAGAACCTTTGTTACAAACAAGCAACATAAAAAATATGTCATACCACTTATGACTACTAATGAATAATATCATTTAAAATAGACTGTGAAATAAACTAGTATAACACATTCTACTAAACCATTACTATAAATATGCACAAGGTTGTTATTAAAGATAAATGCACACAGTAATTTTCTACTTGTAGGTTTTACAGGTGTAATTTCAAATCATATAATATTTTTTAAAACATATCAGAAGGATGGAAACCAACAGAAAGACTGACTGGCAGCGATTCCTTGCGATCAATATGTGATGTCTCCATCTATCTTTGAGGGCCCACATAAATTATATCGTGGTAGTGTGAACCTTCAAGACGGGTGATGTGATTAACTTGTTCAGGGTCACAACGGGGAGCGCCTGATCAGAAGGATTTTACACCTGTGGCACCGCGTTGCCGCAGCCGCACGTGCAGGGACCCGGCGGGTGCCAGCGGGTGCCCGGTGCTCTGCCGGGGCGCGGGGAGGCTGCGGGCAGCCAGCCTCCGCTTCACAGGCCGGAGGGGCAGCTCGTTTTCCCTGCACTGTGTGTGCCTTGGGTTTAGAGAGCTGTTGGCGTGTTGGCGGCACGAGAAGGTACGAGTGTCTGGCGGGGCTGTGACTCGCCCGTGAGCCTCCCTGGGAAGCCACGGCACAGCCAGCAGCGGTGGCTGCTCCAGCCTCCCCTTCCCAGCCACAGCAGCCTCTGCTCCAGGCCCCAGGGAAGCAGCAGCAGACAAAAGACCCCTCCTCTCCTGCTCCCCTATCAGCTGCAAATAATGGACTTCTCTCTCCTGGCAGCTGCAGAGAAAAACATGGATATTTTTTCCTTTTTGTTCAGCAAATATAAGCTGTAAGTTAAAGCCCGACATCTTTAGATACCTCAACAAAAGAGAAAAAAAAGGAATCTTCACACTCACAGAGAATAATTCCTCGGGGGTCTGGCAGGAGACGGTGACGCGCCAGGGAAGGTAGTTGGAGAATAAGCCTCTTCTCAGGTTTCTGGGATGTCTGTTGCTGAACCGCTTCAAGTCACTTGGACCATCTAGAACTTACATTTAATCCCATTCTTCTTTCTCTACATGTTCCTACTTTCGCTCCAGTCCTCTAAAACCAGGTATCATAAGCTGTGAACCCCAGGTCCAATATGCCTTAATGTCACTCCTTGAAACAATACTGGCAGGACAATTTATTTCTGCTCAAAACAATTTCCCCATCTTAGAATTGTGATTGTTAGGTTAACATCCCATTGAGATGAGAGAAGAAAAGAGCTGCAGTTGCAGGTTGTGCCTAAAATTTTAAGGAAGGCAAGCTGCACTGATTTATCCTTGGCATACTGTTTTATATCCATAAGAGCAAAAAACTTCTTTTTAGTGGCAGATTAAATTGTGCAGAAACTGACTGACACTGATAAGGCAAACATCGCAGTCTGCTTAAACAGGCTGAGAGCTGCACATCAAAGGCTGCTTGGCCACAAGAATGTAAGTGTGTACAAACACACACTCGCTGGTTTATTTGGTTTCATAAGCAATTTTATCTTAGAGACACATATAAAGCAATATAATATAATAAAATAAAATTAGCATGGAATTACCTGTTTTTAGTAGACAGATTTACAAAGAATTTGTGTTTTAGATTATAGTCATTTTCAGGAAACTTACTTAGAAAGTAATTAAGCATATTTTATCCATTAATTCATATTTTTTTGTTTTGCATTGTGCTACTGAAATAAAACTAAAAACTATGGAATGGAAGGAATTTTTTTAACTGATTATTATAAATGAATAGAACAAGGGTTGTTAATGTTTGTCATTTTCCTTATCTGTACACATGAATATGTTATATGCTCATTTCCATTGCAAATAGAACATCAGAACGATCATAGCAAACTGAAATATACTGTACATTTAATTTCTTCATTTCTTTGAAAATACCACTGGAAAAAAAATCAATTGCTATTATTCTTCTACTAAAGCTTTGCAACTCCATGGAAATTGAATGAATTAGTGGTGTCCATCCAGAATAAAGCAGACAACATACTCTGGAGGATCATTATTATTCACTGCTGAAACAAAGTCAGCCTGTGGAGCCCTGAACCATGGCTGGGCGATTGCACAAGGCACTGTACAAACATGTGTCCACCCTGTTCCTTGCACACCTCTGCTCCCTCTTCCTCACGTTTAAGGAAACAAAATAAAGGCAGAAAGTTGTGACTCCTTACCACAGCTACATCAGTGAGCAAATACTGAAGAAGGAAAAGGACTATTTGAGATAAAGGACAAGGTTGTCATAAGAACAAATGTGTATAAAATGGCTGTGGATACATTTAGAGTGGCAATTAGGAGGTTGCTATCCATCTGAGTGGTGAGGTTCTGGAGCAGCATTCCTATAGGAGCCATGGGGCACAAGGAACCTCCCAAGGGGTAAGGAAAAACTCACTCTCTTTGGGAAATAAGATTACAAACTTTAGCTTTGTGTTTACTGTTCTGTGTTTACTTTGCACTCCTCCTCATTTGGCCCTAGAGACTTCCAGAATGTATTAATTAATTACAAAATACAGTGAGAGATAGTGCTTAGCCTGGAGTGTTTTTTTCATCATAGAAAAAAGAACCAAAGGAAGAACGAGCTCTAAGAGCAAGCATCAACTCTGAGCTTAGAATGACATTCGGAGGTACAGAAAAACACTCAAGATGGAAGGAGGACTGGTATTCTTCACATAATGATGAGGCTCTGTTGGCCAGAAAATGAAAAACATGTAGAATAAATACACAGGAATAAAACTATAGGATGAATACGTAACAGGAACGTAAACCACACCCTTCTGAACCGAGTGGAACTGACATCCATGCATGCTTGCTTTACTGCTAATGGGACACTGGGTCATACCCTGAAACCCCTTACTTATGCAAGTAATCCCACTAAAATCAATGGGAAGCCGTGACTGTAATGACTGCTTCCTTGTCTCTGCTAGGGATTGCAAGGTCAGGTCCATTTTCTGTGCAATATTGGATGAATGCTAGAAAATCAATACCTCTATTGAGACGACTTCTTTTGGAGTAAAAATAAACCTGGATCATTTTGAGTTCATATGTTCACTGTTCCTGTTTTTATAAATTCCTTTTGAAAGCAAAATGGTCAAATCAAAACGGAGTGAAATGCTCACCTTTCTGGTGTGTTCTACAGCTTGTTGTTATACCTAGCTTTGTAATGCCATAAAGGTTAAAGGCAATTTTGTAGTTTCTTTGAATTTATTCTCTATCAGTTAAAATAGATATAAGCTCAAGGTCACTGTTTTATGATATTTTTGTTTTAGCAATTCCCCCCTATTCAAATGATTGAGGACTGAGGGATGGGTAGAGGGAAACAGAATGCTGCTGTCTGTTTCAGGAATTTTGCTATATTATGTAAAAACTGTAGGTATTTTTGCCATAGAAAATTCAAAGGAAGGAGGTTTTTTAATAAAATATTTCAGTGCAATTGCAGAAATAAAACTCATTGTTATGGAGCACTGCTTTGGTAGCATGAAAAAAAAATTACTCAATTCTGTTCACATTACAGGTTATTATTGTACTTCAATCACTGTGGAGCACCTTCAACTATCACTTTGTTTAAAGTGTCTAAACCTAGTTTGGTATCTTTATTCTTAGTCTGCTACTATCTACAATTACACCAACTTGTAGTTGTGTCCAAATTGAATTTTCAGACAGAAATACGTTAAATCCCTGCATTTGGTTGCCTTGTACTTCCCTTGTGGTGGGTCAAAAGGAAATTATGATTAATTCAAGGCATACAAATAAACTGTTTTCAAGGTTGTCTAAGAGCTTCAGGTTGTTCTGCAGCAATGGCAAGCCCTTGTTGGCTTGAATGAGAGTCTGAGACCCATTTCATTATGTTGGAGATGTGATCAGCTTCATGTCTGGCACGCATAGCAGACTGCAGTAGAATTCAAACAGTGGCTATAAAAGGCATCATATCACAGAAAGTAACAGTAATTCCTTTAACTGTGATTATTATCAGAATACTTTAGAAATCTAAAGCCTGTCAATTAAGAGGCTAATGAATAGTAACTGGTGGGATTTCTCCCAGAGAAAGTTCCTTAAAATTTTGAGAAAATGCATCCCAAATCCATTCTGCATTCACAGAACCCCAGACCTGAAGTGTTTGGTTGACCCAGCTCAGGTACTTTTCCTGAGGAATTTTATTCAGCAAGTATCAATGGAAGGATCAGTTCTCTTTCAATCCCACTTAATGAGAATTTTGGATGATCAAAAAATAAAACTGCTTTGATACCCAGGGTTCAGCTAAGGCAATTGTGTTTTTCCTGGGACCAATACAAAAGTATGGACTTACCCTAGGATTCCAGCTCAGCTGGTTTTATTGGCGTGCTGGGCAGCAAATCCAAGGATGTGTTCAGTGCTCACTCCCTTTTACCCACCTCTGCGCAGCTTGTTTCCCACCTGCTGTGTGACACATTAGCCATAACTTCTTCCACTCTTGCACCACTGAACAAGTGCCTGTAGTTTGGCTCTATGACTGCTAACAACATTATTGACAAAGCAATGCTCCACAATGTATGACAGTAAGCTGTTGTAACACATATTTACCTAATAACATACGCTTTTCAGATACACTATGCTTGTATTGTTTTCGGAGCTGTATTGCTCATACAACATATTTACTAGCACTAACATTCTTAATAGTACAAAAAATGTAATTGAAAATCCAGGAGAACAATTGGGACCATTAAAACCTCACACACACACAGAGCACAATACTACAGCAAGTGATCACCAGGGTCTTCGTCGTGTGCCCTGCTTTACTTCATTACCTGGTTGTTATTCATGCAAAAAAAGCTAACCCAGAACCCAAAGCAGTGGACACCACCATACCATCTGTTTTTTAACTAACTGCGGTGTCTACAGTATAAGAATAAAAGTATTCTGGTTCTAGAAGTATAAAAATTAGGCATCAAAACAGGTCAGATACTTACATATATCTTTTTGATGTGCTCATATGATAGGAGAGCAGATTGATAAAGGACAGAAGAAATGCTAAATATGCACCATGACAAACAGTGAAAAATTAAGTAGTGTAACTAACATTAATTACACTCTAGTAAGATGAATAGGCTGCTCATCATTAATGAGAATGTACACCTTTGTCTAAGTTTCACATCTACCTGTGATAAATGTGCTAATGGCGATAAAATACATCATAGTAACATTTGAATTAACAGCACACTAATAGATTGACATACAAGTATGAATAAAGCATTTAATCATAAACATTGTACCACACCCAACAGCAAATTTTCTTTTCTGCATGTATATCAAGCAAAATGGATAAACATTACAACCTTATTTTAGTTGATGCTGAGATAATCTAATAGTATTACCTCATACTATCCCAATATTTGTAATCCAGATTATTAGATACTTAAACAATGTTTTCTGGGAGACATTCAGGCAGTTTAATTAAAGAGTAAGGGGGATTTCTGAATAGAAAGGGTGGGGCTTCATCTCAGTACAAACTACCCACTGACTGTTTGCCCGTGTGGCAGGGATGGAATATTCAAGCAATCTTTATGATGGGTTGACTCCAATGCCTATTAAAGGATTGACTTTAATTTATGCTTAACGAAAAGCAAAGCAAGCCCACTAGTCTACAACACTTACCTGTATCTTTAGTAGCCTTTCCCCTGGCAGAGAGGTGGGGGGGATGTGTGCTTGAGGTGGGCAGGCAGCGTGAACAGCCAGCGCTGCCTTCTGTGCCCGAGGAGCCAGAGCCGCAGGCAGCTGCCGCCTCCCCACTTTGGAGGAGCTGGACGGGCAGCTGCCATGCTGTGCCCTGTGCCTCCGTAGCAGCCCTATGGGGAAGGTCCCGAGGTGGCCATGTCAGAACTCTCCCAACAGGCACGTCCCCGCTCACCCACTTCACCCACTGCCGTCTGAACAACGCCCGGGCACCTGGGCCTGGAAGGCACTTCTGCTCGTCCGGCAAGGGCCGCCTTGCAGCACAGCTACGCTGCCCAATGGCATCACTGAGAAGCACGTGGAAGTGCTTGTGCTCCGTTACAGGTCTCAGCCAGGGGCGAGCAAGGACTCCCAGCTGAGGAGCTGTGAGAGGCAGCTGGAAGTGAAGACCTGTGACACTGCTCCAGCCAGATTCACAGCACAACATCTCACTGGTCTCCCTTGGAAGACGAGACTTCGGTCCTTTTGGCTGACCGGTGATTTCTGCTGGGCATGGAGCCAGAGCACACAGGCACTAACTGGCACAAAGGGCCAAAGCTCCAAGCGTGGCTGGGAAGGGAGAGGGGTGGATTTTACTGCCCGTCTTCTTCTCTCATGAGCCACTCCCAAAGTCTCCACTTCAATGAACAGCTTGGCAGGCAGCGATGAGAAAGCAGAGGGGTGAAGAACAGGAGGAACCTGCAGGCTCAGTAGTAGCAAGCAGGGCTCTGCTACAGCTAACACTAGCAAACGGCATAAAGACCGGCAGTAATTCACAGAGCAAACATTGTGAATTAGTTAAACATTGTCAAGAGGGAATTGCTTTCTCCTAATACTTTCCAGAAGATCATTCAAACAATGCAAGATCATCAGTGTATTTTTAATGCAATTAAGCAGATGGTTTAAAATACTTTAATTACTGCCAGGGCTCACCTAGGCTGCACAGTAGATGACACTGGACTTGTGCAATGCCTGATACAAAATGCTGTTATAAAATCCTAAGAGACAGTATACAGGCAATGTACGCTGCTCAAGCACAACTGATCTATCTGCATGGACCACAGAGAGGTTCTGCAGAGGGTCAGCAGGCCTGTGGACACAAGTGAAAAATCGTACCTGCTGCTATTCTTTTAAACTGTGCTGCCAAGATGACTTGGGCTCGTTATCTGTTGGGGGAGGCTGCGGCAGCATCCCAGGGGCAAGGAAGTCCCCACATGCAGAACAAGGCACGCACACGTGGCCAAAGCACTTCAGTCTAGCTTTCCTCTTCTATCTAAACTGACAAATTGCTCCAGGAAATCTGGAAGTCTTGACAGCTAATGTAGGGATTTCAAACTGTTTATATGTTTTATACTATTCTACTGCAGCATAAGTTAGCCAGCCAGTAATATAATACGGTATGACTGCACTGGTAGTTGCCATACTCACATTGAAAACATATAGTTTAGTCTTTCTTTGTTACACTAAATGGTACATTACCCTAGTGCTGTTTTCCTTTGCATTCCAGCTGGCAACTTATTGATTAGGGGAACACTTCTGAGCTTTTCCCTCCCATGCAATAATCTTGATAATTCACATTTCTAAATGCTAGAAGTGCACTAATGCAAGTGGGAAGAGTTTCCTCTGCTATTTCACATACTTGAGAAGATGTTATTGATTCATATGCTCTGCTCTGAAAGTGCTTTGCGAAGGCAATAAGTATTATTATTTTCATTTTAGCAAGCAGGAAAATGGCACACAGATTGCCCAAGGTCACTCTGCAGATCAGTGAGAGAACCGGGATTAAATTCAGATCTTCTGGGTCCCTGTGCAGACTATTCTGCTGAGCTATTTTTGGAAGGTTAGAACCCTCCGAATGAAGCATGGCCATGATACACAACCCATTCTCACAGTTTAAAAATAATTTATGACATTCAAAACATTTTTTCTCCAGTACCTTTTAATGGCTATAAGCATGAAGTGAGTCCTTTGTGTTAACAAAAGAAGAGCTGAAAGAAGCAAAATTTAAAAATTTTGAGCTGAAGAAACTTGAAACAGTTTAACTCCTACCTCCTGGACTCTAATGATGTTAACAATCCAAGCAGAAGCAGCTGAAATTTTGCTTGCACAAATTTTGAGTTGAACTCTGGGTCACAGAGATAATCTTCTTTTACAGTTTTATGAATAACTTCAGAAATGTATTCGTTATCAAAATTAATATGCTTTTGCAGAAATCCATCTACCTAAGGAAAAAACCCAAAAAGATATGTGAAGATTTACTAATCAGGTGATAAAATCTGAAGCTTGTGGAAATTTCAGTATGTGCCACAAAAATACCAGCTTGGTAAGTTGTGGGTCAGTATCAGCAATGGTAAAAAACCAGTTCAAATAGGTTTTTAATACATATTTGGAATAATAAGTTTGGCTATTTCTTCTGACACTAAATCTGTTCTTTCCAAACATGTGACCTAAAAATACAAGTATGCAGCCACAGTATCATGAGATTTAACTAGTGAAACCTAAAAAAACGTATTAGTACAGATTAGACAAAGAGCAAAATATAGTTCACGTATTTAATTATTTTGTTATGTTTGTTAAAAAGGAAAAAAAATTACAAATTCTAAAGGACAACCTGGGGGGATAATGCAGTTTTACTGTCAATATATAGCATATAACACTCTGTTCTGGTCTTTACTTTGCGTAAGCAACTCCCACTGATGTCAGTATGTTAAGACTGACTGCAGGAAACTGTTTTCCCATGGATCCTGTTGCTATTCTCAAATGGATAATGCTGGTTTTTTAAGCCCACAGTTCTGAGTATCTTTAGTATTAGGCATTTCCTTCTTATACAGGCTTGTTCTCTGATCTCAACAAGTCTTCTGGGTAATCTAGCAATTTGTTAACAGCAGCCTCATAAAGAAAAATAACACAAAGCTTTCATTTCACATGCAAACTATGCAAATATTGTATATCTCAATAATGTGTTTTGCAATCACTGTTTTAAATGTCTGTGATCCTGGGGATATTCTAGCTGTTCCAGGATATGGGAAACAATTCATCTCTGGAGACAAACATTACTTAATTGGACTAATGACCAATTTACTAACATGAACTGCACTTGAAACATGCAGTAATTTATTTCTTTTATTCACCAGGGACTGTTGTTTTTCTGAAATAGATCAGTAAGAAACCAAAGTAACAAAATAGTTTTGATTCATTACTTTACAGAAATGTAATTTTTAAATGTGTGATCTAAACGAGGTATTAACTCCAGCAGGTCAATCGTTAACTTAATTTTAAGCAACAACTTGATTCGTCTTATTTTCTTCATTGATCAATAGATCAAACTGGGTCTTCCAACTAGTGGCATGAATAATCCCTGGGATAGAACTGATTACAAAACTACTAATGATTAATAACTCAGGATAAACTAAAACTTCACTTATACAGTAGTCAAGATATGATCTTCATACATAACATTTCCTGCCATGCTTTGTATTTCCACATGGGACTCCTGCAGAAGGCTGTGTGTGCAGCCCTGCGCAGACACTGCCTTAAAGTGTACTGGAAGACAGAGAGCTGAAAAACCCATACCCCTTTGAGGCTTTCAGCAGTTTTATAGTCAGTTATGACAGTCAATTATTTTACTTTATAATTTCAGTATGTTGTTACTTTGCATGACCATCAACAAATTTCCAGTCACTCCTTCTATTGGAAGACTGGGGTTATAGTCTCAAAGATATGGATAGTGGCATCTGGAGAGGTTGAAATTTAAACGTGTTCCCCCATATACCTGTCTCAAACAATTTTAAACCAGTAAGGACCAATACCACCGGCCTTTGATTGTCCATTGAACAAAGGGGGCCAGAGCAATCTGTGAAGTGTGTACCAGTATCTTCACCTCAGAACTGTCAACCATATTTTTGTAATTACTCTGTCCTTTACACCACCACCGAATTAGAGAGAGGCATAGCTGGTATTCTTACTCTCTCACTCAGAAAAGAATTTTGCAATCTAATATGATGGGAAGTGTGTCTTTTTCCTGATGTGCATTTTGAACTCTTTTTATTTATACTTTTCAATCATTTAACTTTAGACAACCTAGAGAAAAGAGCAGAGACTGAAGGCTGGAACACAGCCTGGATGCTCTAAGTCTGCCATACAATGATTGCAGTATTGCTACTGGGGACTGCCACAACACCTCTCACAATAACTGTTACTTCACCCACCTGAAGGCATCCCAGTGCATCATCTACTCTTGTTCTCAGCCTAACCTGTCGGCAGGGGTTATGCAGTTACACTGCTCCTGGCAATTAGAAAAAAAATCCACAATGTTTTTCTTCCCATGAAAGCTTCTGAAAATGTTTGCACTTTCCCTTTCAGGTATGCGGGGCACAAACAAAATTCTTTTTGTTCTAGGAAATCTATTATCTATACATTAAAGATCCATTAATGACAAAATTATTCTCTCCACAATTACCAGCTATTGATATAGAACAACTGTAAGGCTTTGGAACTTTACTCTGTTCTGGATCTCATCAGAGCTACTACTGAATGAATGAGGAATGGAACCTTACTTAGGATAGGTAGGATTCGCTCTACCCATGCCACCCCATGACGCTAGGCTTCAGCTTTAAAATGTGCTGGTGCTTAACAGATCTTGCAAGAGTTGCAAAGGACGCAGTGTTGAAACTGAACCTTTGGTGCCTGACACTATCAGGTACATGAAATTCATCAGCATGATAAGTGTTCCCCTCATGCATTATCAATAGCCATCTTTCTTACATGGTATGAAACTAATCCTTCACTTGAAGCGACTTTCTCTTGGTCAGTATATCTTATTTCTTGGAGACAAATGGACAGGATGTGATACAGAGAAATCCAGCACAAAGGAGATGAAGCAATGTAAACAGGCATGCTGTAAACCTCCCACTATCTACCTCTTTGGCATTTCAACACCACTGCCACCAGCTGCTCAGCAGAATGATAAAATTTAGTATTTCCCAAATCTCAAACAAAGCAAACAGGAACCTTTTTCCTGTTCACACATGGGCTTTATTGGGAAATTGCAGGCCTCCAAGGCATGGCAAGACCAGGGTACACTGTGGGTAGGTGTTAGCTCCTCTTACAACTGCCTACGTACTTTAGAGCAAGCAAAGCTGAACACTCTGTTCTCAGCTGTGGTTGTCTGATATGGTTCAGTCCAAACAAGCCCGATAATGACGGCCCTCTCAAGGGCTGTCACAGGGTTGCAACAAATAGTACATGTCAGACTGAAATTTGTGAAGCTTCTTTGGAGAAAGATTTTCTGTGGCACCCATCTGGGGAATCTGGGGTTTTGACATACTTCTTGGAGCCTTTATGTTTCCTAAAAACATACTGACATTTAAGAAGTATATTCTTTGGCAATATTTAAATACATCACATTATGCAGAAGTAAGATGGCAAAGGGGCTTGCAATTAACTTGGGAACATTTTTGGAATTTGACAAGCTCCTGCCATTTCTGTGATCTTTGATATTTTCTTGAAATACCACTAGAAAACCTGTGCTTAGCAATGAAACCTCATTTAGTTGGACTGTTCAAATAAACTACATTTCTTAAACGTGCTCATATCGCCTTTTCAATTACCTTCTCCAGGTATATCTTTGCAGTTTTCCAGCCTCAGTCCTCTCGATTTTTTCCCCTGGAAACACAAGGCTCCACGGTGCTGCCATTGTACTGGTTACAGTTGGAGTAGATTCAGGAAATTCTCAAGTCTGTCAGGTTTACCTAAAAGCTGACAAGATTACAAAGCTCAGTTGTAAGAAGTATAGATCTAGAACTTATGACTGGTGAAAAATATTCTTATCATTCTACCACAGAGCAAGAAATAGAGACACATTATTGTATTTAAATATTTAAGGCAGTATTTTCTGCATTAAAAGCAGGGTCAGCTTTAGCAAGGTCATCTTCAGACTCTGTTTCACAACTTTTGCCTGACTAGCAACAACCTGGAAAATATCACACCTCCATTTTCACACCCACTGCAGTCATGCTGCATGGCAAACAATGATGAGAAACAAATGTATTTACAGCCCAATGAAACCAACATATTTACAACCTAGTCCAGCTCAGGAAACCCCTCAACTTCAAATTCAATTGCACAGGTGCAAATGACAGCCTATTTAACACTTGATTTAAATTTCAAGGTTTTACAAATTAAAGAGGCTTATTACATATGCCATACTTCTAGCTCTGAAGGATACCGTTTCTATATGAAAGCTACAAGATTTGTGAGTAGTCTACGCAGTTAAATAAAAACATAATTTTGACATCTTAAAATTTAAACATTATCATTCTAGGAAAAATCGAGACATACAAAGTGTCAGTCACAAATATGATGAATTTGTATATTTGCAAATGAACAGCTTGTTTGTTAATGCAACAAGGCAAGTATGTGAAATCTGTAACATACTGCCTTCTCTAATATTTTGCATCTCTTATTTCCATTAACACTCAATGAATACCCAATCTGAAAGCACAGAGAAGAGCTATGAGGATGACTGTCACCAGCATCAGTAATGCTAACAAATGCCTGGCATTTCAATCAAAAGGAATGCGTGCACTGGACAGAATGAACCAATGGGAACCGAATCCCAACCAGATGCTGTGCCAAATCACTTGAATTTATGCCCAGTGGCAATTGTGCAATAGCTGGAAGTTTGGATGCATATCCCTCATTTTGAGTATGGTCATACTAAAGAGGGTGAATTAAATCAATACAAAGCTGCTTTCAGTTGGATGCGAAGGCTAACAGAAACGTGTTCTAGTTCAAAGCAGAGGAGCAGACAGTGACACTTGTTACTAAACACTGGCTGGCAAACATGACACAAAGAAAAGACCTGAGGCAGCAGTCTCCATGTCGATGGGATATGTATCGCTGATGGAGGAAATCAAGAAGCTACCTTGTTTTCTAGATTCCTCATCTTTCTTGGCAGCGAAGATGAAATTGAAGGGAAGGGGGTGCAGGGAGCAGCACCACAGTGCAGAGCAGCCACGTGCTCTACTCTCTGCTTTACCTTTAAAGTAAAGAGAAAAGACATTGGACATACACATAAAAAAGTAACCGGTACAGAATCTGTTTGAAAAATGGATTCTGACAGTGCAACATTTCTTTTAAATTGCTTACCAGGTGCTTTATTTGGGGTACAAAGCTGAGGCCCTCTCCCTGACCTCATACCTCTGATACAGAGCTAGAAGTGCCGTTGTACCTGTTTCTATCAGCCGTGGAGAAAGAGAACACTTTCTCTTGTCCAAACTTTAGCTTGTTTGGAAGTGCAGTCTTAAAAAATAAACATGGATCTGCAGGCATTCAAACAGTAGAAATTCCCCGTAAAATGTGCCTACTCCACACGTTGCCTGAACCCTGTAGCCAGGTTTGCTTTTTAAAGCTACTCACTTCTACAGCTGCTCTGAGCAGCCACCACCTCCCAGACAGAGAACAGCTGGGGAACAGGGACAGAGGATGAAAGCATTGGTTCTGCAACTCCCCTCGTAGGTGGATACAACTCGAGCTATACCAGTCTGAATGTATGAATCACCACATATATATATGTATCTAGATGTCAATATGGTATTTAGGTTTGTACGTACACTTGTGTATTTATATTACCATCACACAAGACAGCAGCTCATTTCCACCTTATGTGGATGTTAATAGACATATGCATATTCTGCTCTTCATTACAATCTGTGATGACTTTTCCTTTACCAAGTTTTTCTGCACACTGTCCTATTTTGCCAGTCTGTGCCTTGGTGTCTTTGTTTCTCTGATGAAGTACTCTCTCTCAAAGAGCAAGCTTAGACCTTAGCTCTTCCACTTAAACTATTGCAGAAGAGAATTGGTAATTAACTTTTAACAAGATTTAAATGATATTAAAAACAGACAGTTAAAAGGAGACATTGCCTTGGGCTTTGTTGTAAATTTGTATAATTATTTTTAGTCCTCTGGAGGATGCATTATTATGTTTCTGTATTTATAAAAATACTGCCCTGGAGGCACCAAAATGAATTTTATAGTCCACTGATTTGCATATTAATGTTAGTCTTGTGGTGTCAAATGTATTTTTTAGCAAATAAATATCCATGACAATTATAAAAATTTCCAAATATTTTTATAATATTTTGGACATGCATTAATTAATCTTTTTTTTTTAAAAGTATGCTGTAAAGACAAGTAAGAAAACCAGCACAGCACAGTGATAAACACACAGGAGAGAGATGAACCAGATGAACTAAAGAAAAGACGTACACATTTTGAACTGGTTTGAATTATAACAGTTTTGGTAAGTGTTAGGTAAAAACTCAAGGTCTGATCCAAAGGCCTTCAAAGACACTTGGGTTGAGGATTTTTAACAGTACAGTTCTGTACATACACCTTCTTATAAAAACATAATCACTGTGAAAAATCCTTCTCTTGATCAAGTGTCCTTATATACTTTCCAGAATGATAACAAAAACTAGGGATAAAAAATATTACTTGCTACAGCCCAAAATAATGAGAGAGGCTGGAACTGTAATGTCCAAGGATGGTATCACCACTACAGCAAAGGCTCTGGTTTAATGGTGGAAGATCAGGCATATAGAGCCATCTCTTCTATGCTGCTATGTATAGAAAATATTAGGTTAAGGTTTGTTGTTCTCATTTATGAATTTAGCCTGTAAAATCCTAATAGATTCACAGTTGGGTTTATCCCTTATTTGTCTTGCATTTCATAATTTTTAAGAGACATTTTCAAAGCTAGAAGTCCTATTCCTGGAGTGCTAAGAAAGGTATAGGCTTTTGGAGCTTGTCTAGACAATCGCTAACAATAATGATATCGTACTAATTCAGGATTCAGTCCTGTTATGTGTATGTAGGGAAAACTCTTACCAGCAGTCAGTCAAAAGACAATGAAGTGAATGGGACATTTCTCTGTGCATGGATGGAGAAACTACAATCATAGTTAATAGTAATCCATTTTGTTATCAAGATAAATCCATTGGCCTTGCAGTTTATCTCCCTATGGAGCTAATGTATTGTCAGCTGAAATAATGTGTTATTATCAGCGCAATAATTATCATTGTAATAATCTTAAACAGTTATTTGGATTAGAAACTGGTCATATTGTCCAAGTTTACGAGGAGGACTAAATACAAATTTTGTGATTTTTACACATACAGAGTGGAGATGAGATGCTTGTTGTGTGCCAGTAATTAGAAGATGCCATCTCAGTAGCTAATAGTAGCAGATAAGGTGAATTTTACAAAAGCAGTTGAGTGTCAGTCAGCTGCTGGCTTAGGGCAACACTTGTTAGGCCATGAACGAGCTGATTGCATGTTCAGAACTACAATTTCCATGAAGTCTTATTCAAGGAGTTATTAATGATCATTATTTAACCGTGACAAAATGGTGTCACAGAGGGAATGTATACCTGACACTTTCCACCAGTCCCTTGCAAGCATTAACTCCTGATACGTGAACTTTTGCCCTGCATACAAATTACCCAGAATGTTTAAATGAAAAGCAAAAATACTTTAAAAATAGAAATAAAATAAAAGATGAACAGTCAAGACTGAGTAAAATGTTTCTGTGATGCTTCAAGGTTGATTGCCAAGCATGAATATAATCATGGGGACAAAATGTCTGAAAAAGCAAGCACAAAAAATCCTTGTGTTTCTTTTTTTAACAATCAAGAAATCTTTGGTGGGTTATTGAGACCATTTGCACTTGGAATTTTGTACCCATAACTGACTGCAGCAAATAAATTACAAATGTTGTTCTATAGAACGTGCCCTTGCAAAGTTCTAAGTATTGGCTTTGAGATGAAAGGCAGGCAGGCATGGAAAACACCCAACTCCTTGGAATACTGAAGGTGAAGAGAATAAATGACAGTACTGGCAACGGATCAGATATGAGCATGCAATCACCGTACTGCAGGGGAAGTCACAGCACATGGCACAATATTTATGCTAGCCTTGTGGTGGCTATGAAAGGATGGGCTGTGAAACTACCTGATGTAGCATGAAGTCTGCCAGGCAAAGTTTCTCTTCAAAAATCTTTGATCAAGTTTGAGCTAGCAGAGCGAGTTGTAGTGGTATGGACTTTTGAATATATGAGATTGGAATAATTTTGACTCACAATAACATGCCATAATCCCATATTTAGTATTGTGTGGTTCCATGATTTACAATATCTGAATACAAACAGAGAAGTATACTTACTGTTATAGCCTTTGTTTGCAGTGTAAACCTTCCATAAACAAAAAGTTTGAGGGCAGAACCTATTTATCTTCAAGGGTTTGCCAAAGATATAATGAGGTTTACACAAAAAAGTTTATAAACAGCACCACATTTAACAAACAAGTATTTGGAAGAGCTACTGGTAGAGATGTAGCTCATGATTTTGAAAAACAATTTTCCGGTTTTTCTGTTTTCCTATGCTTGCCCTAGGGTTAAAAGTAAATTCAGAGGAAATCTTTTTTACACATACACAATCCTGCTTTATCAAGGAGATAGAGTTTTGCAGGCAAATGTTCCGAGTGGCTCTAACAGTACCCAGAACTAAGGAGGAATCCCAACTCCTTGAATTTGCTGAGACAATGTAACTCTGCCCTGTCCCTTGTTGTGGGTTGCTTGCATAGTGAACCATTTAGATATAAGAGAAGTGAAGGTAGAACTGCTGCTAGGTTTATCTTTGATCTACACAGAAGCAGCATCACGAAGAGGCACTGGAAATCAGATTACACACAGCAGTGCCCAGGTACCAGTGTAGTCACATTGCTAGTGTGATACTACAGAAAACCGATTTATTACCAACTTCTTGTTCCAGGAGTTTGCAGCCCTGTTTCATACTTTGAATGCCTCATTATACAGATTCTGTACCTCTGGACTCTTCCTTTTCTGGGTGGTGTCATTCTGAAGTAATATATTATCAGTTTCCATCATCTGGTGATGCATCACCAGAATACATCAGAAGAACAACTGGCTCAGTCTCTCAATCCTTGGCGTCCAGCAATATCTGACTGTGATGATATATTACATGAACTCTTCAGTCTATCATTGTAATACATCAAAACAAGGCACTGGTCTGAAGGTGTATTACTCACAAGAAAGGCAAAGCTGAGTGGACCTGTCTGAGAGGGGTTCTGGTTTAATTATGAAATAGAAGTTACAGTACACTACTCAGAGAAGGTTTGTTAGCTTCAAAATTTTGCTGCATCGGTAAAATAGAATTTGCACTCATACAGATTATATTATAGGAGAAGGTCACATTGTTACTCAGTTTGGAGACAAACACCTCAACAGCTAGAAGTCTGTCCAAATATTGCAGTGTGCTGTGTATCAGAGAGGCTGCACATTTCATAATTGAGCCAAGTGGGATCTGAGTTCAACCGATAAACATAAGCACCAAGTCTTATTCTTTTCATTTCTTTGTGGAAAAGAGACAAAAACCTGACATTTGAGTGTAGTAACTGAAAGAGCATCCCACCAGTGCATCCTCGCTTCTGCCTCTTCTGGTGGCACCCTCAGCAGGTTCTGGGTGATGCTGCGAGTCTGTGGAAAAGCAGCAGCAGGGAAGAGGGCCTGAGGCACTTGAAGGGAAAGAACTGGAGGTGAAAAAAGAAAAAAAAACCCAACAGAAATTGAGGCAACCATCAGAGAATAAATATAAAAGATTATTTAATTAAAGACTTTCCATATAAGCTTAATTACTGTAGCTATTTACACCACTCTTCACCTTGCTGAATGAACAAGAACCTCCCACTGATCAGAACTGAAGACTTGCCATAGAAGTGTCTTGGACTGTTAAACTGATGGCAAATCTATTTCCTCCTCCTGGGTCACAAGGGGTGCAGAAGAGACTGTCTACATTCCTTTCTCCACTTAACCAGAGCTTCCATTCTGTTCAAAACCAGGAAATGCTCCTGAAGTGTTCCCTCTGGATTGGATTCATAGAGAGTTAGAGTATGAGCTGCATTTTTCACCTGCACACCCAGTGATGACAGGCAGGGCATGATATGAAGTACAACCCATTAGAACTAAGGCAGCTAACTAAACTTATAGTGAACTAAAAAAGTTCACTTGCCTCTAACGTCAGAAGTACTTTTTTTCTCAGTATTGTTTCAAAGACTTGGCTGCCTCACCATTTTTCTATCTCGGGTTCCAGCTTCTTTTTAACAGGGCTCTGGATAGCTCCTTCTGTGTATGCTACTAACTTCACATCCCGCTGGTTTCTCTATGTCCCTGCAGTATTAGCCTCCATGATCCCTTCCTCCTCCTGCCTGTCATACTGCTACACACTCAGCTTTACATGCTTGGAGTAATGCCCTTAGAATTGAACACCTATGTAGATGAAAATTCCTGTAATCCTAATTCAGTCCCTTTCCATCCTGTTTTTCTACCTGCACAAAGTAAATTTTGGTTGGTTTGGTATAGATAAACATATGCTAAAACCAGGTATAGTATAATATTACTTTAGTCTGTGTCTTTTTTCCTTTCACTGCTATTATTCATTGTTCTAGAATAGAACAGAATATTTCAGTTGGAAAGGGACCTAAAACGACCATTTAGTCCATCTGCTCTCTATCTAAAAGTAGAGAAAACTTTCTGAGTGAGAGCTGCAGCACCTGAATTTACATTACAAGCAGAAAAGAACAGAGATTAATTTCATGGTGTGTTGGGAAACTGAGGGAAGCACATTTTTCTGCTCCATGCTTCTGTTCAGTAGAAGCAGCCAGTATTTAATGCTCTTTAGGAGATATTTGAGAATATAAGCTGATCTGAGATGGGGATAATGGGCAACAGTTGGTCCAGATAGCATAGTATATTATAAGCATCATGAATCAAAGTCATACCTGAGAATGAACATTTCACCAATGTGTTATATTCATCAGGACAATTTTAGCTCTGTGTTGTTATTTATAAGAACTAAACAGTCCTTTATTTACGAGATGGCTCACATTGATACGCATGACAAGAGTCCCTGAATAAAACATGCAGGGAGAGCAGATTAAAAGTGTGATCAGTAGTTAATGAGAACGGACTAACACAGGACAGTTACACCCACTTTTGTAAGCCTTGAAAATGGTTCAGTGTGTTATAGATTTAGTTGTGAATGTGGATGACTTGTTCTTTGCTGAAGTATCTCACTGTATTGGTGTTGTGGGAGGGTGTGAGTGAGGATTAAGGACAATAGAGACATGGGATGACACATGTAAACACCAGTTACAAAATAGCAGGAAGGAGAGGAATTGATTAATGGATGATATCCCATAAGGATGCCTCAGTGAGAGGACAGGTGAGACAGCTGCCGAGATAAAGAACGCCTCAGTAAAAGAATCTTCCCTCACTAGCTTGCTGTTTTTTTAAAAATATCAGAGTCCTGCAGAATGCACCTTTTCAGTACCATGCGAAAGAGCAGCTCCATAGCGGTATGGCCACCTGAGGTGTGTGCCCTCTTTGTCACACAATGCGGTAACTACTGTGACGTCCCTGGTTTTCCTTACTGACACAGTGACTCCATCTGTACCCAATTACAATTGTACAATTGTACAAAAGTACAATCCATTAGTGTCCCAGTACCTAAGAACTTGGATCTTCTACCAGAAATGTAGCAATACAAGTACACTATAAAAGTGCGGTTAGCCATTTCCAGCGTCACCTTCCTGGTACGGAAAGCAGAATAAACAGAAAATAAGAGTAGGGTACTATACAACCACATCATTCAAGGAAAATCAGCAGATCAAGAACTTACACCCTGGTTACACTTGGAACATGTATCCTTGTTCAGTGGGAATACAGCTGAGCCACACAACTGCTTGTGATTTATTGACTGGAAGGGACAGATTTGTCTGTGTTAACCTGGTCGGTCTAGATGAAGATGTCCCTGCTCATTGCAGGGGGTTGGACCAGATGATCTTTAAAGGTCCCTCCCAACCCAAACCATTCTATGATTCTATGACTCAGGCCCGCTGATGTCAGGCACAGTGCCTGGTGGAAACCTCACAGAGTTACAGAGCAAACCAGCCTTTGGCCACTAACCCTCACCTGGTCCTTGTGCTTCACCCTATGAACTCTGAAGGGAACAGTCTGGAATAAACAACAACTGCTGAAAGGTATGCCACACTTCACAGACAAAAAAGGCAAAGTATCTATGCTGAGTCATTTTAGCCTTCCTTAGACAAAACAGGAAAGGACAGAAAGAGAGCTTTTGGAAGAAGGAATTCATTGCTCTTCTTCTTTCTCTGGCAGATACTACTGAAGGATGACCTGGGACAGGTGTTATTGGGATATATGAAACAAATTATGTGTTGATAAATACTTAGGTTTACACTCAGCAGTGTTTTTAACCTGAAAAAAACATACCAGCCAGCCTGTGAACTCCATGGAGAACTTAACGTACACCAGTGAATTGTACAAGAAGCTCCTGTATTTTGTGACAATAGCCAAAGCTAGGCAGCCAGTTAAGGACATTGAGGGATATGACAAAATCATATTTCTGTTACAATCGTTTACCTGTTTTCTCTAATCGTATTGTGTGATTTCAGAGCACATGTGGTTAGCTGCCTAAACTGGTACCTATACTGCAGGTTGTCCAGAACATAATTTTTCTGCTTCCAAGCACCACACCCTCACCAACATACTGATAAAAATAGTGGTTAGAGTGTGCCCCTGTTCACACATATGGATAAATAAATCCATTTTAATGAGCTG
Source organism: Microhierax caerulescens (assembly GCA_035590215.1). Taxonomy (NCBI): domain Eukaryota; kingdom Metazoa; phylum Chordata; class Aves; order Falconiformes; family Falconidae; genus Microhierax; species Microhierax caerulescens. Next base: position 19,795,972 of record JAVJGJ010000061.1, on the reverse strand, counting down.
AATGAACCCAGTCGCTAACCTAAGGCATGCCCACACTGTAGGCCATTTTAAAGAGGCACACGGAGATGACAAACTCAACATCACAAATGCTCATACAACTGAATTTTGTCCTGACTTTTACTAGCCAGTGAATTCAAGACAAAAATGAATAAATCAAGGTCCACTACCTTGTATATCTTCTTTTTTCCAGGAACTCAGAGAATAAACCCTTCAGAGAAGGTCACTTTTTAACCTCATCTAAGAATCTACTTGAAGTTAGTGTGGCACTTGATTCTGGCACTCTCTGCAATATCAGTGCTCCGTTGTCATTTAGTATTTGGACAGCTGACTTGCTATATTGTTCTGTTTCTGTGAAAATAATTCCTTGTGTTGACTACACTTACTCTTTTCTTCTTCATTTCTCTATTACAAATAATATTAAGCTCATCAGGAACATTACTAGTAACATTGTTACCTTTTCCAATGTACTTTGAAGACCAACATTCCCCAGCCACAAGTGTCAGCATATTAAGTACTATTCAGACATTTGAACATAATATACTCTGTTTCTAAGGCTTCCGTTGTATTACTAGTATGATAATTATTACAGCAAATGATAAAATACTGCAAAATTGTTTTCTCCCCCCTTAATAACATAAATAAAAGGAGCAATTAATTTCCTACAATAAAAACAGGCAATACAATAACGTACAAATGTGGAGTTTCTTCATTATTGCATCAAATTGCAAAACGGAAACATATAATTTCAAAAGGCTCATAAGCAAAAATGGAAACACAGCTGATGTTGCGTCAGCATGTAGTACAAAACTGTGAAGCTTGCACAGCTCACAGCTAGTCTCCTCAAATGAACCAGTTAACATTTCTAAATGAAAATACATAACACAAAGAAGCTTCTCCTTTTTCAAAGGAATTCCACAGTTTAAGACAATTTTCCAGGATGTTACTTCTACATATCCATGCAATACTGTAAGCTTATAGCATCACCAGTTATTTTAAAATCTTTCTATCACGCATAGCTACATCTATAGCTTTATTGACACATCTTATGACAGATGGCAATAGTGTTTTCAAATGGAATCAACGTACTTCAAAACGGCTACACCTCCCTCTGCACCCCATGTACTTACCAGATGTGTTTTTAAACCCTCTTTCCACACTGGTATTTTGGTTTGTTTGGTTTTAGGTTGCTGAGAAAAGGTAACACATTTTCATTGACATCTCGTGCAATTTTACAAGTATTCAGGGCACATTCCCTGCTTTGCATGGAAAATGTATTTGCACAGTTGTCAGAATGATGGACAGGGGGAGAATGATAGGAAGGAGCACTGATCTTTGCTTGTTATTACATACAATAGCCCAGTAGGAATCATGATGTGTTGGTGAGACAAACTGTGTCCCATTCTGGAACATATTAAGTTTGTCTCCAGGACACACATGACTTCACTAGGGTGTCTAACCTCATTCATAATAGATGCTAATCTTTTCAGGGCTGACTGATGACAGCACTTCCTGCCCTTCACGGAATTAGAGCTGGGTTTTATCAAAGGACTCAAACTGCCTGCTAATTAGACTAATTCCCTTCATCATGAATTATTTATTTCCATTGGTAACCGACCACTGTGACATTAATGGGTTCTGCTCAACTTAGTTTCATACTAATATACACTATAAGTTAAATGTTTAAAAACTCCTGATACTTCACTCCAGGTCAAGTGTATCTTCACATAACTTGATGTTTTCAATAAAGTTTTGATAATTAAAGACCATTAGAATAAAGCACTCATTGCTAAGAGAAAGAAAATTAAGAATAATTTTAAAATTCTGAATTTTAAAATTGTTGGGTGTTTTTTTCCCAAAATGTGAGGTAGTAAATAAAATTTATTTAAGATAAATGATAAGAGTCATCTGCTGCAGCAACAGGGTTTCAAGGCAAATCACAGGACTAAATGCATACCCTCAGCCCGAACACATAGTGCCTGTGTATTCAAAATTCTCACCCAGTGCAAGAGATTTTGGGGTTCCAGAAACTAAGTTCCATACTCAGGTAACAAGTATCAAACACACAAACACAAAATAAAGACTACCTGGACAGACAAAAGCACTGCAGCCCAGTTCTGTAGGATGGAGAATGTCAAAGGCAGATTGTGGGTCATCAGTGAGATGGAACTGGCAAAACCACGAAGCATCATTTGGGGATATCTTTAGCAGCAGGATCTGAGCAGGACACCAGAGGTCACCTATGCAATACATACAAAGTCTCAGCAAGAAAATTGATGGCTGTTTCTTGGCATCAATAGTTAAAAGTTATATTGACAACTGAAAAGAAGTCTGTGGAAAAGCAACAAAAAATTAGACGAATTTAGAAAACAGGACCAATGGTGAAAGAATTAGAATAATGTTTAGAAGAAGAGATGAGAGTATGATGACATCTTCCCTTACGCAGAAAGATGTTATGGTAGGCTGGTGATCACTTTCCTCCATGTCCACCACAAGCAGGACAAGAAATAATGTCAATATGAAGCCATGAAGATTTAGCTGAGAAATTGGGAAAAGGTTTTCTAGCTGTAAGGATAGAGAAGCATATGTCCAACCTAGACAAGAAGGTGGTGAAATTCTCACCACTAAAGGAATCTTGGCCAGACCAGATAGGCAGATGATTGTTAGAGAAGGCTTAGGTGTATATGAACTCAGCTCAGTCACAAAATTATTTTCTAAGGCAGAAAGAAATGTCAGCTCAGTTACCATAATATCAATTTCTCTTATAACATTCTTCTTCAGAACTTTGCTGTTTCTAAAGAAAAAAACTCCTACTGAAAATTTGAATATTTCTCAATAAGAATGTCTATTTTAGGAATGTTCTGTGCAGAATAATGTTTAAATTTTAACTGTTGGTCTTTTCCACTGTCATCAGAGACAATCAAATTGACTTTCATGCAATTAACTAATGGAATTTTTGTGACTCATGCATGGGATAGTATAGTTCAGGCTGTACATTTTACAATGGCATTGTTTTGTATTGTAGTGGGTTGACCCTGGCTGGATGTCATGTGCCCACCAAGCTGCTCCATCACTCCCCTCCTCAGCAGGACAGAGAGGGAGAAAATAAGATGGAAAAGAACTTGTGGGACTGGATAAAGGCAGTTTAATAACGCAAAAACAAAGCATGTAGGGAAGCAAATGAAAACAAGAGGTTTATTCTCTGCTTTCCATCAGCAGGCGACGTCCAGCCGCTTCCTGGGAAGCAGGGCTTCAGTATGTGTAGTCGTTGCTCCAGAAGACAAATGTCATAATAATGAATACCGTCCCTGCTTCCCTTTAGATTTTATTGCTGAGCAGATGTCATATGGTATGGAATATCCCTTTGGTCAGTTTGGGTCAGCTGTCCTGGCTCTGTCCCCTCCCAGGATCTTGCCCATCCCCAACCTACTGGGTGAGGAGGGGGGAAACATTGGAAAGACAGCCTTGATGCTGTTGGAGCACTGCTCAGCAGTAGCCAAAATACTGGTGTGTTATCACCACCTTTCTAGCTACCAGTACAAAGCACAGCACTGTGAGGGCTGCTATGGGGAAAAATAACTCTATCTCAGCCAGATCAAATAAACTTTTTTACCTGAACTCTTTGGAAATCAAGAGACAACATACCACTTGGTCACTGATGTCACCTCTGAACCTCTGATCTTTCAGCAAAATGTGAAGACTTTCTGCATATTACAGAGCTGGGCTCAAAGTTCCAATACATTTTATACTTGTGACTAAACAGTGCATATTCTCACTCATTTCACAAAACAAGTTTTATTCTGGTTTGATTATTCTGTCTGAAAAATAAGAAAAATGTAGCAACACATCAGAAGGATCAATAAGAGGCTTGTTTGGGGTAATATTTGTAATGGTAAAGTGAGTTTAAAATAATAAACAGCAGAAGACAGCTGGACAGAATAATTTATATTCCTTAGCCTAATAAAGACTTGGACTACAGTATATTTGACAAATAGTCTTTCCTGTGATAGCTATAAAAGAACACATATCTTTCTAATCCATAGTGATAACACAGAAGTCAGGTAAAAATGAACAGAGATGATATTCAATAAGCCCATGTACATTTCTATCACAGTGTGAGATACTTTGGCTGTGAAAATAAAGGTGTTATTTTTCCACTGTTGAAATAATACAGAATCAATGAAAGGCAACTGTGAGCCTCAATGGCATCAAGGGGTTTCTGTTGACATTCACAAACCAAACGAGCAGAGCTCTGCTGGATTGAGATGTCACCAGAAACCCCAAGATGGCATTACAGCCTTGTTTTTGTAAGTTGTGGTTTTTTCGAAATAAACACATCCAACTGCCTTTTTGTTTTAATAAAAGTCACTTTTTACATATCTTCCCATTTTTTCTCCTCATCTTTTTTTTCAGGTTATCTGCCCTACTCTACCTGCCTTCCTCTTTGCTGCACCCCATTCTCCTATCTCCTGCCCCAGCCATCCTCTTCTTGCCTTTCTCTCTTTTTTTCATTTATCATCTTTCTTTCCTGTTTCTCTGACTCCTCAAATCAAAACATTTCTGGAATGGGTGTGTTTGCTCGGTGTGTTAGCAGCGCTCCCTAATGTCATTTCACCAGCACAAACCATTCTTTCAGCACTGTGGATAGACTATCCTATTAAGCCGAAAGAAATGTCACTGATGTACAACTCGTTATTTGTATAGAACAAGAGACTTCAAGTAGCTCCTGATGCAGCAATATAAAATAGCTTTCATTTCAGAACTAATAATACCTGACACTTGAACAGAGACTTCCATTCGACGTTCTCAAACCATTTCACAGGCATTAATGAATTATGTCTCACAAGTATGCTCTGACAAACAGGCTATTCCCATTTCACAGATGGAGATAACTGAGGAGGAAAGAGAGGGGTAATTTGTTATTACAACATCTCTCAGGACCCAGTTCTTCACTGTTGTATTTAAAGAGTTTCTATCGCTGGCTTCAAGCCAACAGTGAGTAAATAACATTAAAAAGCACTCAGATGTTCCAAGCCTCAGTTCCTTAATAAGAGATCCCTTCTCTTTACATAGCAGAGCATGTTCTCCTTGAAAACTGGTGTGTAGACACCTTTGGGGACATTTTATTTCATAATTTTAATTCATATGTTACTAAGGAAAAGGACATTTTGTGCTAAATTGCTCTGCCATCATAAGTTAAACCCAGCTAACCCACCTTTTAATTCTTTATATGCCTTTGACAACAGGGAATTCTTGAGGGTGAGCACTTTTTAAAATGTGACATGAAAAGTGTATTCTGCTTTAAAAAAATAAAGCGTGACCAGAAATTTATCTTTCAGCATCATGAAAATCAGCTAAGATCACAAAATAAGGGGACAGTGGGCAGACAGCCCTTACAAATTATGTGTCAAAGAATTCAGACAGACCGGTAACTACAATTTGCCTGAATTAACAATTAAAATTATGAGTGTGTGCAGTGTTACTCAAACTGTTCCTGAGCTGTGCTTATCAGAATTGGCTGATATCATGCAACATGACAAAAAGACGTCACTCACGTGCTCTATAAAGGTCAGTTCTTCGTAGAAATTTGTAGAAGTTTCTCTTGTTTGACAAATTGATAGAAGAAAAGTTACATGAAAATATATTTAGATATATTTTTATATAGAGTATATAGATACAAAAGGAGCATCAAGACGTGGAGTGAAAGGCCAAGGAAGAACATAGTAATATGTGGGGCCATCAAGAACAATGTCTTTAAAACAAAGAAGTTTTCACTGTGTTCATGTGCACAATTTAAGGCAGGATAAACATGCAGGATTCCTTACAGAACAGGGATAAGAGGGCTGGTCAGAAAAAAAAAATGTTTGCTAGTACAGGAAACCTATTTAATTAAAATTGGTCTCGAGCAAAGATGAAAAAGCTGTTACTCCAGTTTCTGAAACTAAGGACAGCAGGAAGAAATGAAGAATCTTGCACGGATTTTTTTCATTTGTTTTGTTGGGTCTTTTTCAAATCCTGGTCACTAAAAAGTCAAGGAAACATAAGAAGTTAAGTTTTTGTAGAGGGCTGAAGTAGTCATGAGGTATTGCACAGGAGTGAGTGAATAACTGTGTGGGATGCTAGAGCAGTGGAGCAGAACCAGACAGGTTATTCTGAAAGGCAAAGAGAGCAGGAGAAAGTTAGTATTGTGGTTCTGGGAAATTGGATGCGAGGGACAAGGAGGGACAAGAAAGAAGAAAAAAAAATCAGCTAGGTTGAGCAGCCACTCATTCTGATTTGCTACAGGGGAGTCAAGGAGGATCACTGGAGTGAGAGAAAGGGGAGTTGCACTGGACTGGGCACTTCTGGCAGTTGAAGAGCATAATTTGTTCCTTGATTTTTAACAGTGTCATTATGTTTGTGGCACATGAACCCAGCTCATTTAGGAAGGGAATTTATCTCCCCTTCTTTGTGGGCAACACCTCGAAGGCAATGCTGAGTGAATCACTCCTGCATTACGACACAGTCTACATCCTGTCTCAGGATAAAGTTCCCTGCAAATATGAGGTGCTATGAAACGTACAAATCATTAATCGAAATAAACCCATTGTCGCTAGCACCAGCCCACAAGCAAACCTCCACATGAAGTACATCTAACCCAAACTCACCCAGCCATAAACAACATAAATATAAATATAGGGAGCCTCATGCTATTTATAATGCTTTTGTGTTTCCCATCTATCTAGAGGAACATCCCCATCGAAATTGCAAGCTAGAAGTTGGGAAGCAAATATATTTGCATGTGTGTAAGATGCATGTGAAAGCCAAAGGGTTCCCAAGTCCCCACTCCTGGTTTTTCCCAAGTCTGGTAGCTAGCTCATCCACCCCCTCAGGAAAACTGCTCTCTTCTTTTGAGCTGAAGAGCTGGGTTATAGACACCTGCCTAACTGCAACACTCAGCTGCTGCTTTTGAAATAAAGAACAGGTGTTTTGTTTTTTGTGATTTGTTACAAGCCACCTACATGCATAAAAGGCACGCCTGCAAATTCTGTCGGTGATGGATTCTTTGCAGAACATTGCTTTGAAATCAGCCTCCATGCTAAAATGAACAATTAGACAGTTGCCACAAAATCAGCATCATTTTGGTTCTACATCTCCACATCACCTATCAGAATAGAGTCTACGTTTCACTGGACTTTTGGACATCATCAAAACAAGCATGCTGTGTAACAGCAACACTAAGACAGACATGGGATCATAAAGTAAATATTTTGCTGTACAGAACACTGCCAGCCGTGATGTGGAGGCAGAACGTGTATTTTCAGAATTGTCTTCATATGTGGTCATATAAGAAACAGAATCAACTGACAGAAAACTTCATGGGGAACTGGTGGGTATTTATAGCAGCCATGTATTAACATAGCATTTATTATCTCATATTATAACATATTATCTCACTTCTGGTGAGAAGTCCAGTGCCTGCAACACTTCTTACTTTAGTCTGGTAATTTACAAGGGCAATAACTTTGAATTTATTTTTTTTTAAAATTTTTGTTTTGCTGACAGAGAGGTCCATGCTCAGCTAAAGTTATGCCCCTGATAGTCCCAAAGGTAAAGTGCAGGTTAGGCACATAATGAGTACTTTGAACAAATGTCCATGGGTAAATCCAGTAAATAGAAATTAAAATTCTTTTTCAGTTCCTGTAAAACTTTCCTGTTCCAGGAAGCTAAAACAAAGAGATATCTGCTTTATTTCATAACATACAATTATGCAACTACTACTATTTCGGGAGATACTGGCATGTGAGAATTACTCTTTCAGCATGAAGGAACCAAACAAAAAATACCCAAACAGTAAAAACTTTGCTATTTATGCATGAGAAGATTTTTGAACCACTCAGTGAGTCATTTTATGGAGCAATTAACTTTCCTTTTTATGTAGATATTTTTTCTTCGTCTGCCACCTTTTTAATAGTCCTTTGCATAAATTGGTAAAATAATTTCTCATTCCCTCAGAAACAACAGCTGCATTGTGAACTCCTGAATTGGCATGTCTTTGGAATATATTATAATAATTCAGAAACTGCTGCCATTTCTGTCAAGCTTTCATTCATATGAAGGTGGCTTCAAACACCCCATCCTCCCTCCCCCTTTCATTGCTATTGCTGATCTCAGATTGTCCAGCCCCTTCCCCTGCTCTCCCAACTCCCCTTCCCACCTCCAGTCTCAGCTTGTTCTCTCTCAAGCTCTTGACACAAATCTCCTTCCCTTGCCCCTCCCCAGGTCTGGCTCTCTGTAGCCTTCTCAGTCGAATTGTCTTGACTTTCAAAGCCCTTTGTGGTCTACCCACTCACCACCCACCCTCTCGTGTTCCACATCAAAAGGTCAGCTCCTGCTTCCAATTAGTCTGTGAGCCGAGGCACCGTCCTCTGCCTGTAATGCTTACACGAGCCCAGTCATGCTCTTTCCTCTGGTGCCCCTCACACTTGGGGAAGGAATGGTTTACCAGTACCTGCAAAGTCTTCACATTCTGCCTTTCTACATCTCCCCTCGGATCTTCACTTTGCCCTCAGAAACCACAGCAAGGGCTAGGCTGCTTGTGTGCCAGGGCAATGCTAACTAACTCAACAGAAGGGCTTCCTAGGGGTCCTCCCTTGTTTGTACCTCACTGGCCTTGGTCTTCTACACATCTTGTTTACTCTGTTTTGCAGCACCTCGCTGCGGGAGTTCTGGCTGGTAACTTGAACATGTGGGTCCTGCAAAGATGCAAAAAATAATGAACAAGAGAAACAATAAGGAAAGTACAGATCCTTGGTTTCTAGGGTGCAGACTTGGCCACTGCAAAGCACACATCAACTGAAAATTGTTACTGAATGAAAAATCCTGGCCTGTCACTCACAGCTTCAGGGTGGACCTTTCTCTCAGATGGAGCTGTGAAGTCTGGCAAAACTATACACAGCTCACGTAGTTCTAACAGCTAAAGTTGGGTGGAATTCCACAGATTTGGCAAAATGTGTTTTGTTGATCAATTTCAGAGCCCTGCCCCAGCTACTAAAAATTCTTTCATTCTCAAAGAAACAGTGACCAGTGTACTTTAACTTGAGCAAATTCACTCACCTCGCCTCAGCATTTCTGTGGAAAATAGCTGCACTGATTTGGTTGCAGTTTTCCCAAAATATCGGGCTGAGGTAAACATGCAGGAAAAAATCATTCGATAAAAGCTATAAGTAACTGAAATTCTATTAAGTATCTGAAATCCATTCACACATAACTGAAAACATGGACGTTCAATGGGACGTTTAAGGCGAACTGATAGATGATGCTCCCAGCTCCATTATTATAAACATAGTGGTTTATTATGAAGATAATTGTGGGTTGTTCAAGTGGAGGATGGAGATGTATGTGTGGGAAGTAGCAAAATGGAGGTAGCCAAGTGAGTAGAGTGTAGGTGAATAGCTGAATGGCTTAACTGTTAATTTCCTTAGGCTTTTTATGATTTACATTAGTATGCAGAGGAGTGGGATCTAACTCTAAGAACTTTTCTAAGCAGGGAAAAAATCACACATAACGTGTACATAACCGTGTGAAATACAGAAACACTATGCATTGCATTACATAATTTACCTGAAAGTTGTAGCTTGTTGACAGAAAGGCCCTGCTGGGTTTCACAACCTGGGAATGTGGCTTTCATGAAGCAAATTATTCCTCAAGAAATGAGCCACAATGCCATTTGCTTCATACCTCTGACACAATATTTAGCTCTGCCATTTAAATATAATTGCTCTATTTTTACAATGTTAGTGCTATTGATAAATGCAGTTTGCAAGGAACGAGTAAAATCTCTAAAAGTGATAAAGTGATTGTTTATTTAAAGAAAAAGTAGGAAAGCTGACACTTATTCCACATTTTAGGTTTACAAAAAAATGTTACCATTATGATGGTAGCTTAGTTATGGTAATGGTTCAAGGTTTTTGTGGTCTAGTGTTTTTAATACTACAGTGTAATCTACTCCAGTCATCCTTGACAGAGAATAAAGATGGGTTTTCAAGGATCACGGCTTTTAAGCTGTGTGGAAATGCCCATTTCCTGTCTTGAAAGTAATCACATATACACACAGAGAAAAAGACAATGATATTTTGAGTGGTATTTATAAACTAAATCTAGGACAAAGTGCACATTTCTGCCAAAACCCAGCTTTTTCATGGCTAAATTCACTATGTACCCAGAAATCCCATAGTGCTAGTAAAATTGCTATCTTTAATGGGCATTTCATCCCTCTGGCAATCACAACTGCAGCCTTTAGCACTGACATGAAGCCATCACTTAAAAATAGCTTGTCATTTTCCAGTGAATATAAAATTTCTACAAAATGTTCTACAAAGTTAGGAAGAAAAAAAAAAATTCCAAACCTTCTAACACCCGTTTCATGAATAATATGTCAATACATGTATATATATCTTTAAACAGATGGAAAATGTGAAGGGTTTTGGCTCCACAGTTTCCATCTTCCCTCTCCTTTGTGGTGAAATTCTTTCCATGCCTGCCTGAAATGCCGGACTTCAAACTTAGTCAAACTAGTCTTCAAACTGGCAATACAGCCTTGACCTCTGAGTGCAAACAACCATTCCTGACGGACTGGAAGCAAGAATCTGAATTTATGACATCTTAGCCAACTACATTCTCTGGATCAGTTAAATAAGGTGTTCATTTTCGTGCAGAGAGCAAAGAGCTGATATTTCCAAATTGGGGGGGGGGGGGGATATCATATTAACACATTTTAACATAAGCTGAATCAAATAACTACCTTCTCAGTGATATTACTGCTGACAGCATCCAAGGCTCCCAGACACCACATATGAGTCAGTCAATGGCTGTGCAGTTCACCAGGACTGGAAACAGGATTTTATTGTAAAACTCGTGTTGTGCGTTGCCCCCTCCCCCCAACATCAGACAGGCACATCAGGAGTTTATCTTGATTTCAAAGAATTTTACCTGAAGGAAAAACATATTTTCTTACTCAAAATAATTTAAAAATTACATTGTTTGAGTTTCTATTTTTTTTTAAAAAAAAGGAAATTAAGATTAATTGTCGTCAACAGTTTAAAAAGCTGAAATATCAGTATCTCATTTTGCTCAACAAAACATTTCCTTCAGCCTGAAATTTTACTAAAATACATGGGAAAACATATATGTAAAGGTAGCTATGTACGTAAGTATCTATCCCTCTATAAAATCAGTTACAGCCTTGTCAAAATGTCCTTCAAAATAAGTCTTTTCTAAATGCTACAGAGAACAGAGGAATCCTTATTTTTAAAAAGCAAGCCTTAAAAGAAAAGTCAGGAGACAAACTGCTAAAAATTAGCACACATGCTCTGCCAGAAACTTGCTTTTTAGTTTTATTTGCTTTCTAACATGAATGTTAAGATGTTGCGCTGACAAAGTCCTTTTACAATCAAGATCACTTCAGCAGGTCTTACAGACTCTGATACTATTGTGCACTGTCAGCTCAATTATTCGAAGTCAAAATTCAGTCATGTTTCTGACACGCTGTTGGCCTGTTTTGTGTTCATCATAAGATATTGGTGCAATTTTATCCATCTGAGACTAAGATTTAGTCATAAATACTTCATGACTCTACTATATACAGACCAATCCATGATCACCTAAGCATGTGCACAGCTGGATACAAATGCAAACAATGCACAGCATAAGAAGAAACAATAAAAAGGGACAGCTCTAAAAATTAATGCAACTTAAATAGATCTAGAATAAAAAATAGCACATTTTAAAAGGTAATTCAAACCAATATTTTAGAGAGTAATCTCAGTGGTGTTGTGGAGGGTTGGTGCTCATTTAAAATCATTCACTTTTTTCAGGTTTTTCAGTTCCTTCTGGTTGCCATCCAGTGCCTAGGCAATTCCAGCAGCCTCTCTGCTGGAAGCTGGATGCTGTTGCATTCAGATTTGGTATATGGCCAGTGCCCACACCCTCACAAAATAAGAATTGCTCATTATTTCACCTTCCTTTAGTTCCAAATAACACTGTAAGCCCTAACTTAAAGCACAAGTAGGTATATTCTACCCTCCATTTTAGTATGAATGACATGACTCTGCCTAAATATGTGGCAAGGAACAGATCTGCTTTTCTTTTTTTCTCTCTTCACAGTACAACAGGGAATCATGAGGCTTTCTGCAGGATTATGAAAAATTCCTCTGAAGATCTCTCATCTCTGACTGTGTGAGTCACTTCAGAGCACCAGAAAGCTGCTTCAGGACCAGACTTACATTCTTTGGGCTGTAAACACCTTATTTTCTCACTTAGGCACCTTCTGTAAATACTTAAACACTCAATCACGTGAAACTAACCTGTTGGAAAGGGCTGGATCACACTTAAAACTAGGTCAAGTACAGATTACCGAAACACAGAAGTGGATCAAATGACACCCAGCTGGTGAAGCTTTGTGGAACCCTACAAGAGGTCAGAACTCAAAATGTTTCACTTCTATTATGTTTTGCTTTCTCTGCTTCAGGAAATCTAAATAAATAACATAAGAACTTAAGAGGACCTTCTTTAACCTTTTGGAAGCAGATGTGGTTTCTGCATGCCCTCTGAAGAATTCCTGTATGAAGGTCAGCGCTTGGAGAATCTGATGGTGAACAGGACAGCAAAGATTACAGAGTTATCCAAAGCCATCCATCATCCAAATAAAGGGAAAGCAGCAGGTATTGATCAGTTCTCTGGAGAAATGTTGAAAGGCGGTGGGAAGGTCAAAACATGGAGGTTACACTGACTTAGAAAGGAATGAAATCAAGAACAAATGACAGGGCAGGACAACAAATTCTCAATGTACTTATGTACAGTATGTATATAGTGGCACAGCTGAAGGGAAATTTCACAGATTGCACACACAAATACACTATGGAAATATATCTTATGTTGAAAAGGTGAGGCACATAGGGATGCCAAACTATGACCTAGGACAAAGCAGAGGGGAAATAGGGAAAATCTTATGCAGCCATTAGTGTAAAAGCCAGTTGTATCTGTAACTTGTTTGCTGAAGATCTGCAATTTCTGCCAGCTATAGAATGGAATTTGTCAGAGAATAAAATGTAAATATGCAAAATATTGTATCTAAAACAGATGAGAATTATGGAAAGAGTTGCTGAAAGACAAAGAAACATACTCCTTAAGGCACTTCTCGTTTTAGTTTGCAAAACTCTTTCCTCCATTTGTGAACTGTTGCCAAGTAGTTTTCCTTGGTACCCGAGCTAGAACTGCTGAGGCTGCAAACTTCTGGTTCTAGCTACCTCTATTCAGCTGAGCACAACACAGAGAAGTATATCAAACGTTGGCTGCTATGCAGGATGCTCTGCCATGAGCCCTGCTGCCATAAATGCTGTACTATCTGGTTCAAGTGAGAACCTAACACTATGATGTATCACAAATCAAAGAATTAATTTGAAGGAAAAAGTCCATCTGCAGAGCAAAGATAATCAAACAAATGCTTGAAAAATGGTTTAAACCAGGCTAGAAATCTTAAGGATTTGGGAGAAATTGTGAAGCATGAGATTATGCTTAAACCCACATGAAACAAGCTATGTTTATGTTAATTTTTAATTAAACAGTAAATACCACACATTACTCAAAAGCCTGAAAAATTTAATATTAAATTATATCTGGAAAAATACAGGAAATTCTATGCCTGCAACATTAACTCATCTGAATTTTATTTCCTCCTATCTTTGAAGGAAAATGAACAATGAAGAATCCTATTTATTCCCATGACTAGTGACATTACAAACATCAAGCCTGGTCCAGTCATCTGTATTTCCACTTAAGCAAACAACACAGGTGAATAACCATTTGGCAGAGATTCTATGTTACTCTATATGTTAAATTACTGTTTTATAACTGATCACCTGCTGGGACAATTATAACAAATAGGTGAAGCATTTTCCACTGAATGTTCTCTACTGCATCCTCTCATAGTGACTCTCACCATGATTCTAATTGGCAAAATAAATCTGGTTAGGAGAAATAGAGCCACCTAAAACCAAGCTAACTTTTCTTTTCTTTGGTTTCATTCTCCAGTCCAGGAGAAAAAAAAAAAAACAAAACTGTTGTGCATGTTTGCTCCATGCCAAAATCCCAGGAAAGGGAAAGGAAAGGGCATTCTCACACATGCCTGTAAAGGATGCACAAATACCACGCCAAAACTGTTTGGATTGCTTTCAGCAGCACAGTAGTATAAATAACATGAGACTGTATGTTCTTTCAAAATAGCCTGGATTTTTTTCTTTTTTGGGCTGCTTTTACACTTGTGTAACTAATGCATTGTGTTTACACTAACAAGGCAGAATTAGTCCCATGTATCTGCTCACTTCCTTCATAAAATTATGTTTTTATTACTGCCAGCAATACAGTCAGAGGTGGTTGTGTTTAACTCTACTTTGCCCCTAATGTCAAATTTGTAATTTGTAAATCTGCCAAATTATATCCTACAACTTTCAGAAGCAAGCTGGGGAACGCATCAGCACATGTTACTTCAGAAACAACATTTGAGTTATATTGGAACCTGGAGATGAAAAAGAAAATAATTAGAATATTTTCCCAGTATCTTCAGGAAGCATAATCAAAAAGAAAACAGCACTCAACTGGTGTAGCCTTGTGGCATTACTTACACAAAATTTAATTCAAGTTTACAAAAAATCTACCTCCTCACTTGCCCTGCAGAAGGGTGCCTTGCTCAGGTCCACAGAGCTTTTTGCCATTAGCTAGCCTACTCAGGGGAGCCACTGCAGAAAGTCAGTGGGAGTTACTGGGGGACTGACAGTGGGAAGTCAGTGGCTAAATTTATTCATGCAAACTAGCTGGCTCAGACAGGTACTTTTTCTTTTTACCCCAGCTTGAAGCTGGGGGAGCTGCTCTTAAGTACCTTTTAAAATCTGTAAGAACATGATTTTGCCATTTCCGCCATTCAAGCTTTTTCTCCAAAAGCAAAAAAAGAATGAGACACTATGATCTAAAGTAGAGTTTCCCTAACTTATTTTATCTTGCAGGTAATACAAGGATTAAAAGGGTGACTTTTTGAGGCATCCTATAACTGGGTTCTGCACGTAAATAGAATAAATCAATACATTGATTTTTCCTCACTAACAAAGATAATTCACCACAAACACTGTATTTATTACAATTCATTCGGCTGTATTTCTGCCTGGTGAACTGGTGTCAATTGTAAAAGGAAAAAAAATGCTCTCATCATTCCCATTTATTGTCCTTTCTCACCCCCCACCTTTACTCACCTTTAACTGTTGACAAATTCCATCAATAAAAAAATTGCCAGCCATTCTCTCATGAATCTGCCTGGCTAAACCCTTGTAATTCCATGCCAGCAGAAGAAATTATTTGCCTTGGCTAAACAATGCAGATACCACCAGAAAGTACAAGTATTCTTGTCTACAATGCAAGATCATTACATTGAACTTACAGCCTACTTTGCAAATTCACACTCCATAGTTTACAGTGATGTTAGTGGGGAAGAGCAACAAGACCTTCCAAAGGTTTTAGCACTTCTCACTTTGGAATCTCAGAGCACTCTGCAAAAATAAATAAATTCTGCCTCATAAGATCCTTGCAAATTAAATCCTTTCCTGAAAGAAATAAATAACTTCTAGGACAGGAGAAAAAAAAAAAAAAAAAGAACCAACCCTATCCCCAAAACCTAAGAGCCATGTTATGAATCTGCCCCCAAAACTAAGAGCCATGTTATGAATCTGTTCTTGCCTTTGGTAGAAATGGTTTGCACAGATAGACACATTTAAATTAATTGGACTATTCAGTCAGAAACCGTTGCACTACAAAGAACCTAAAAAGATGATGTACTCCAGCCACTTTACCAAAACAGGTCATTATGCAAGGTGTTTATCTAGTTTCCAGCAAAGCTTTCCCAATGTCCCTAGATAGCCTAGGATATTGTCAAGTTGCTTTCATAATCCGATTTTTAAAAATTATTCCCAGGATAAACTTTTTCTGGAAATTATATTAACTTCTTTTTATGTTTTTCTTCCTATCCTTTTATTACTTTGTGTTTTTAAATTGCAAGTTTTTTAAAGCAGCAACTGCTTCTAATTATGCTGATACATTAACTCACAGAAACTTCCTGCTTGAAGTTTCTAGAATATAAAACAAAAATAGAAAACAAATAACAGAGAAACAAAAAAGATCCTACTGATCTTTATTCTTTATTTTCTGCTCTAGCAAACTTTCAGGTTTTAATCATATTGAAAATAATCAGCTTTGGTCCCAGTTTTTACTATAACAATATTTTAAACATGAAATATTACTGATTTCCTGCCATACTTTGCACATTATTGCCATCCTTCTCACAAGACACTATCAAGCAAACTGCAAGACTTTTTTTATCTGACAAAAATGTCAAGAAAATGAAGAAACATTCTTAATTTTTATTTATTTATTGTTAATAGCTGCTTTTGACTCACTAAAAGCTTTCCATCCTCTTACCTTTTTCCTCATCTTCAGACTTGTTCTCACCTGGAACAGGCTCTTTTGATGTTCTTTCACTACTTCAATCAGAGTGATGGTGGTATCAACTTGGAGTTACCCTCTTTGGCTTGGGTGGCAGTTAATTTCATGCTTTTACCCAAAATTTCACCACAGGCACCTCATTTTATCAGTTCATCTTCTGCGAACTTTTCTTTCCAGTGATCATCACTAGCACATTTTACCACAAATGTGAATGTAAACAATGATCCCTGAAGTAGAGAGAGCACAAGAGGGGGTGAACACATACAATGGTGAAGAAACATTAATTCTGCTTCTTTCACGACATCTTTATCTCTTACACTTACAATTGAAATGTAAAAGGTCTGGTTATCACCCACAGGCCACAGCTGGAGACAAAACATCTCCCTCTGCAATGATAGCCATGACTGACACTTGCTTCAGGGTCAGAAAGGGATCCAAAGGTTGCTTTTGTTTTAACATGTCCTTTCAACATTTTCTTTTTAGCTCAGAAATACAATAAATACAAACTAGAAAATGTCTTTGTTTCCCCAATGAAGTTTTTCTGGAAATGTCACTTATTTTTTTTCATCAGAAAACATTATTGCATTTATTTTAATCTATAAATTTTGTTCTTTTGGGTGACTTTTTGCAAAAACTGTTCCTTCCTCCTTGTCAAGTGCACTTACGGGATGTTTAGTTTTTCTTCATTTTTGGAAATTTTTAGATTGTCGGAATTATGTTTCAGTTGTTCCTCCTCGTAGATTTTTTTTTTTTAAGATGGTGCAGTTTTCAGTTGTTAGAATGGGGGGAAAGAAAGGGAGAAATTAGCAGAGAGAGAAAGACAAGAAACAGCAAACTAATTTTTTAAATTCGGGGCTGTTTTCCAAAACAAAAACATCAACTAAAATTTCTATATATAATATTTCTATTCTATAAAATATAATTTTATTCTATAAAATGTGTTTCATTAAAAATCACTCGTTTTAAAAAAACCCTATACAAATTTTGAAATTTTACTGGGATGGGAATATTCTTCTGTCACAAATTACATTGCAGAGCAATAGTTACAACAAACATACAGCAAATCACCTTTTCTCTTTCAGTCTCTATTTCCAGGTTTCCCTTTCTTGTCTTGTCTTCTCCTATGACTTCTTTCATGCATGCTCCCTTCTTCTTTCTAGAAATAACCTTATGCCTCTGATCTCTGTAAACTTTTAGAAAACCTCTTTCTATATAATACCTCTCCATACCTTCACTCCATCTCCTCTAAAATTTCCTTCTTCTCTTTGTTTTATTCCTTCTTTCTTGTCCTTGTGTTGGTTACTAAATTCCCTCAGCTCTACACTCATTCTTCACTTGAGTCTCCTCTGTGTTCTTAGTAGAAAACATTGATACCCATTCCTATTATTGGCACTGGCTTGCTTTCATCACATGCAATCTGAATCCAAATAATTATACCCTTGGGGGAGGAGGAAAAGGAAAAAGAAGTATTTCTCTCTGTGTATGCAACTCATTGCTCTGTGCCCACTTTTCTTCAAATTCAAACTACTCTAACATGGCAGACAGCAAGCAGAACACCGAGCGCGCAACACTGCTGGGCAGCCACTGGTGTGATGTTTGGGCTGCATGTGGTGTTGCAGAAGCACAAGCTACTCAGTTGCAGTCTCCTGCTCAGAAATCAGTACAGAGCCTCCAATAGCAAGGAACATAACTGGAATGATATGAGTAGTATTGTTTCCAACTAGAGATGATTTGCAACACTTTATACTTCATCCCCTTCCAGGTGACAAGATCCACCTTCACTGATTCTCAGCTAGAGTTCCCTTGCAGCAAATCTGATGTTATTCCAACTGATTAGCTAAGAAGATAATTTCCAAGACTAGAAACAGACTTTTCTGAATTACTAAAGGGAACAATATGAAGCTTTTCATTTCCATGGTCAGTATGAATGGGAAAGCAGAATAAATTAGGATGGAAGAGTCTTAATTTTTCATAGTTTTCCTCCCTATGGAGGATTTTCATTTTTTATTTTATTTTAAGTGATGAGACAGACAATCTTGATGTCAATGATCTCAGGGTGGCAACATGGGACCCATCTTAGTCAATGTCTCTAGGTACAGTACAAATAAGAAATAACGATCTTGGCAATATCCAAATTTCCAAGAGATTTTTTGGAAATAGTATCACAGAGATTAAATGCTACTTCTAATTTTTTAATCAGTTTCTCACAGACAGCAATGCACAGGTGCCTTGACCTTAAACTTAGGTAATTATTATAATTAAGGAGCTAATGCTCCATTCACAAATGTCTGCTGCACTATCTCTATTGTCTAAAACCCATTATTCTGCATGTAGTTCCTTTTCTGTTCCCTGTTTCTTTGGAACCCTTCCAAGCTTTGCTCAGTTATTGTTTAAAGCCTTTCTCAGTATGTTAGTGTGTTGGTATTCTGTGCTCTGCATCCTATGACTTACAGATTATTCCAATTTTGGAGAGATATTTTCTATATCCATTCACATCTATTATTCATCCCATATCCAGCGAATGTAATACCTTTCTAATCAATCATTACTGCTAAGTCTCCAAATAAAACCATCCTTTCTTTATTATGTTAAGCAAATTAGTCAAATGAATGTTTTGTAAAACCTGCTGCCTTTTTGAGTCCCATGGCTGCCAGACTGTCTTGCTCCTCCTCCTCTTTCTTATTGCCTTCATTAGTGAGCACTACCCATATACCTCAGCTATATTTACAGGATTATATGGTCTTACTGATTTTGACACCAGAATGAAGTCTATGCAAATGAAAGACTTTGTCAGCGTGGCTGCCAAACTGTATAATTTTCCAACCTCAAATTTCTGTCCAAATTAATTTTAAATAGTTTTAGGTGGGGAGTGGGAGGGAGGTACACACACTGAAGATAAATATTTTCACTTTCAGACATTTTAAAGAAAACTAATGTATTGATTAAAAGAAAGCAGCATTTCTCTCCTGCTTTACCCTACAGGTCATCCTGGATAGAAGAAAGATTGGTTCAATTCCTTCTTCTGCCTGATGGGTTTTGAACCACATCTACTGGAAGAATGTTTAACTATCATATTACAGAGTTCTCATATTCTGGGATAAAGACACACTCAATCTCTCCTGCTGGTCCTATTCCACTTGGCTTAATACACTTAAATATTCTGAGAGACAGTGAAAATGACTCCATAACCTGAGGTTTGGGGTACTCATGTGGAAAATGGGACTTCAGGGTTCAAGTTCTTGCTTCAGTATCTAAACATTTTTAAACAAAGTAGAGCTTTAACAGTAAAAAACGAAGGAACTTAAACCAAAGTATGACACAACACAGTCTCCAAGGCATTCTTATAGACAGTGACAACTGCTGAGGAGGAAAGAGGCTGAGGCCCAGGCCTTCAACAGATGAAGGACGTGACAAAGAATGATGATTCACTGACTATGTGAAACCAGTGCAGACAACTATTGTGGTCTCAGTTAAGAATGGCTCAGCCACCAACTTTGCCGAAAATTTTTGCATGACAGAAAACGTATTTTAGTGTAAAAACCTTGAAAAAACGTTGATAAAACCCTAATTATCCTTCATTTTTTCTACTCACAATAATAGGGAAGTATATGTCCTTACATAAGAAGCTTGGGGGAAGGAAGGGAGATATTTCTGCCAAACTATACCCTTGGCAGTTAGAGTTCAGTAAATTTTATTATCATAGAAAATAGCAGCCAATGTGGGATGGTAGGGAGGGCAAGAAGCAAACAGAAAAGGAGTTGAGTTACAAATATACAACCATCTCTATAACTGACCTCTAGTGAAAAATAAGTACCACTGCTTAACATCTCTGTTGCTCTTCTGTACAACAGGCGAAGGATGGACACCCACTTTGGAGATATTACTTGAAGTTCCATTTCCTGTGAAGTACAGATCTTAAGGTGAAAACACATAATGATTTTTTGATAACCATATATATATAAATAAACTGTGAAATGATATTTTGTATCATTTCTATGAAAAAATGAAAATATACAGAGGGCAGCTTCTGCTTCATAACAGCTATAAGATCTTCCTTCCATCAGACACTGAAGAATATATCTAGCTTAACATGTAAATGCAGTCCATAAAGACATACATTTATAAAGCTTGTCAAAGAACACCACAAATTACACGTACTATTCCATGGGAGAAATAGCATAAGTAACATCCAACTGATCTGTTAAAAATTTACTTCTGTCATGATCCTGAATGTTCCTCCCTCAAAACAGGGGTGCTTTTTTTAAAAAAAAGAACTCCCTTATATTTTCAGAAATTACGTTTTCTTTTATTCATAAAGTGTTCATTAATTAGAGCAAGCCAATGTTGTCAGCAGAGATGCATCTGCTACTCTTAGGAGTCTCCAGGACAAATCCTGTTTTGGTGACGTCTGTCTTACTATTGTCCTAATGGAGCAAATGGCTAAAGACAGAGTTCTTTCTGATGTATATGTGTTATATATGCAATTAAGTCTTGCTATAGTGAAGAATCACCGTCAGCAGAGATTATTTTAATGGATGTACAGTATTACTTTAAACTAAGTCTTCACCATCTGTTCATCTTAATTACAAATGCAAAACCAACATATCTTACATTAGCATCAGAAAATGGGGAAATATCAGTGACTGAAATGTCCATATATACTCTTTGTGCAATACTGCACGCATCTGTGCTGTTTTTCGTCTCCTCTTCCAAGCAACACAAATGGGGAAGGGGGGAGGAAAGAAGGGGGTAGAAAAGTGCTTATTCCTCACAGCTAATTTTCTGGCATAGTTGAATACTTTTTCTGGCAAACAAAGATTCATTAGAAAAGATTTCAATATATTATGCTTCAGAATGCTTTCCAAAAGTATGTACTCTACTTGCACTTGTACCTCATTTTAGTTCTTTCTGGCTGCCAGATAAGCATGGAAAATGAAAGAAAGAGCCAACACATGCTAATAACATCTAATAAATCACAAAAAAAGCAGGTAAAAAAAGCAGAAATATCTTTAATCTAACCAAAATAAGACATAATGAGGAAGTAAAATTAAAAAAATACAGGTCTAAATTTCTGACATGGTATTACTTTTTATGGACCAGGTGGACTTTGGAAAAATAATAAACTAAGTGAGGATACAACCTCGATGGTGGAAATTCACAGTCTGCTGCAGTTTGGTAGTTTTCTGGTAGATAGGTGTTTGGTCCTACAAGCATGCATGACTATGGGAAGCAGTACTACAACAGTTACGACAGAGTTAAGTTTACTGATTTTTAAATACTTTGCTATTCCCTTGCTGACTCAGCTTATCCAGAAATTTATTGTGTTTTCTGGGTGCCCCAGTCAAGATCAGCAACCTGAATCTGAGAGTGTTTGACAAAGGGTCCCGATGTACTTCACTGCTTGATATATATTGCTTGAGGTGAATTGATGAGCCAGAGCAAGAAAGTGCCCACCAGTGTCACTGTGAGTGGGTTGGCTCAAGAGGATTTACTGCAGTATATGATGAAGTCTGCATTTAAATTCTTATTCTTGATTTAGCAGCTTTCTGCACATTTCACACATTATTCTGTAGGTAGTAAAATTGTAATATATGCAGAATTAGCTTATATTGTAATACAATAAAAATTCTGAAATAAAACTGTATCAAAGTTCTAGGCCAAAATAATCTCACTGAAATCATCAGCAGCAGAACGCTAAAGAAAGATAATGATAAACAATGCTTCACATTCCTAATCCTGGCTCTTTAGAGAGATTCCAGCCTTCGCAGTGCTGGAATTTATGACACTATAAATTAGTTTGCTTTTCTATAACACTATAAACAAAAATAAACACTATAAAAAAACCAGAGCTAATACAGTAGGTACTGTTCTCTCCCCTCTGGCTAAATCTCCAGATACTTCGAGTTCTACTTCTTGCACCCACAGGACCAGATAGCATCCACACATTTTCACTGAGAAACTCTGGCCCAGCTCCACTTGTAAAACACCTTCCAGACTTACATTGAAATTAAGAATTTGTTTTCTCAGGCAACCTAGACATTGTTTAGGGTGATAGAACACCTATCTTCACAGGATTATGACCCAGAATGAAAGGAAACTCAGGGAAAATTACAAACTAGTGTCTTGCAAGATACTTATTTGTGCAAAAAATATTATTATACTATTATATATATTATTATATATAATATTATATTGATTTATATATATATATGTATATATATATATGTATATATAATATATATAATAAAAAAACTTATTTCCAAAAAAATATGCAAAAAAAGCCCAAACAACAAACCACCCAAGCCCAAAACCCTGGAAAGATTCTAACAACCTCAAATTTTCAAACTAGTCCTCATCAAACACCAGAGTCAGCTTCTAATCTATTCTGCAAGCAAGGTGTATCCAAAGCCAAAATTCTGGTTTGGCACATTCATCCTGAGATATCCATAGTATTACAGTATTACATAAATCCAGAGAAACAAAAGCGATGATATAATTCTCCACTTTACATACAAGAAAATATGCATAGAATAGTCTAACTCCAAACTGAGAGACAAGATTAGCAGACAACCCCTCTGTGCAGATTCTTATCACTAAACGGTAAGCACTCCAAAAAGAGAGCGGGTATTGTGTCTTTAACCATAACAAAACTCTAACAGAGATATAGGATGCAGGACTAGTTGATATATAAACACTGCATCAGCTGCAAGCATCTATAACTATAGTATAAAGAAAAACTTCTACACAAGACTTTATATTAGTGAAAATAAGTTTGAAGAGGTATTTCCCAATTTGTTTTTACTTTGAAAGTTGTCAGGAAAAGCACCACAAACCATTAATGCTGATAATTTGCACTGGGGAAATGTGTATGGCCTTACGTTACACCATCTTACATAATAGCAATATGAAAACCAAACC
Organism: Microhierax caerulescens; assembly: GCA_035590215.1. Lineage (NCBI taxonomy): Eukaryota > Metazoa > Chordata > Aves > Falconiformes > Falconidae > Microhierax > Microhierax caerulescens. The sequence continues at coordinate 19,772,533 of JAVJGJ010000061.1, read as the reverse complement.
CACTTAGTAATACACAGTGTTTTTACTGATTGCACATGATTATGTTAAGCAGCTTCTTCTAACAGTGTCACAGAGGTGATTTAATAGCTCCTATAACTCATCTTCCCAGCTGACCTCTCCTCTCTGCTGATGAAGCCTATTCAAAGCCTGCTGCCCTTTGCTCATTTTACCATCTTTTATTTCCGAACTGTTTTGATCGTAAATATTTTCGGCAAAATTCTTCTTTCCTCTGAACAAATTTTCTGAGGACATCTCATCTCGGCTAGATGAATGATGTATAAGGAAGCATGTCCTTATTGCTGTTCTCATTATTATTTACCTGAAAGCACCGTGTCATCAATAAGCACAAGAAATCACTCATCAGGTGTCTGACGTGTGTAAAGTGCTGCAGCATCCAGCTTCCTTCTTTCAGCATAGAAGCAAAATGTGCCTCTGAGAAGGACATTCACACAACACATTTCTAAGAAAGTGAAAGGAAAAGTCACCCCCTAGAAATACCAAAAGGAAAAAGAACGTTTTCAAATGTTACCATCCCATTCAAACAATGCAGAGAAAACTTCATCTGTAAAAGCAAATTTGTGCACACGCTGAAAATGCACAGAACGCTGGGGAGCGACAGGCATTAACAACCAGCTTTAAGAAAGCCCAACAGAACTAAGCTGGCAGTTAAAAAGCAAGTCCTGCCACGCTAGCTGGCGTAGGAGGGCATTCCAAGTTGGCCTCAGGGTCCCAAGCAGGGGAGTGGGCCTGGCGCGGGGCGGCCAGCGGGTGCAGGTCCCTAGGGGACAGCAGCAATTAGCGATCCCCAGGGGCGGCCATCGTCACCAAGGCGGCCACCACTGCCCAACACTGCGAGCAAGTGTTCGCTTTCAGAGTGGCTTGCTGATCACACGCTATAAACCCGTACAGTTTGCCCTTATAGCATAATGAACGACTTGCTATTGCAAATATTTTCCTCTAGGATCATTAAATTTTCTAGTGAAATGCAGGGATTGCAGAATGGATGGACAACAAGCAGAGACAATGAAAGAAAAGCAGTAAAGCACTCCTGTTGGGGGGAGAGAAAAAAGATGAAATAAGCATCAAAGTCGGCTTGATTATAAAGGTAAAGTAAAACTTGAATTAATAATATATATCACACACAATTATTTCTGTGTAATTTACAAAAGAAGAGCTACTATTGAGTTTATAAATCAAATCACTGATACAGCAAGATTTTTCTGATTTAGCTCAGAATTGCATGATTTTCCACACAATAGGGTAAACAAATTAAATTTGTATTTTTGTTTCTAGATAAAAGTGCTGCAATAGTTACAGCATTGGCCTGCTGAAACTATCAAAGAGAGAAGTGCCTTTATTCAGTTTTAAACTCAGAGCTAGCAATCAGAGCAGGCTTGAAGAATGCTGAGAGAGTATCTATGCTATACAGGACTGTAGGTCAGTAAACCCATGATTTTGCATTTTGAATAATATAGGTGCCAGGATATGGCCACCTTGTAAGTCAGCAATTTTAATGGGTGCCTCTATATTGTGTGTATATCTGCAGGTGTTGATGACGATTGATTTTTTTCCTTGAGAATACAGATACAGGAGTTCTGGCTATCCGTATCATATAGCAGTATACATAAGACACAAGTATGGCCCATTCACATGTAATTTTCTGCTGCTCTTCCTGATCCCAAGCTAAAGCTGATAAAGAACGTTAATGTTCTTTTATACTAAACCCATAATTTAGAATCAGAAAAAAAAAAAGGAAATGTCTGCAACCGGACAAGATTTTATCTCTCCTGTATTATTTCTTTGTTACTGAGGACTAATGCCTGTCTCCGATAGTTACAGCCACAACCTCCCAATGCTCTCCTCTAAGCATGGGCTTCCGCACGAAGTGCTATCCTACCATAAAGACTGCCATATTAAAGCCACTTCTGGAAACTTCACATAGATCATCAGCTTTGCAGGCACATGAATCAAAGTTAAAATTTCTGAGACACGAAGATAAATATAAATTATTATCAGGACAGGG
>JAVJGJ010000061.1:19737416-19770500 GCA_035590215.1 Microhierax caerulescens | reverse complement strand
ACTACAAAATTCAGGGGGTAAAACAAAAAACAGGAGGGCGTATATTTTGATTACAATACACAGACAATCCAGTCTCCTCAGACGAAGTCTTCTAGTCCACTGTAATTAAAGGTTATCAGATTTCTTTGGCTTTGCTGTTAAGATTTTCATTAACTTTTCATTAATTTATTTTTTTTTAATCATCTGTGATCAAAGTTTGAATCCAAGGTTTAAAATTAAACAGAGGAAGTTCTGACTGTATGTTCAGATGGTCTGAAAACTTATAGACCTGAGCTCTACCACAAGGTCATTACCTTCTTTTTAGAGCAGGTTTAAAGCAGGATGGGAAATCAGGGTTGCAATTCTATGAGATTCTTTTTTTCAAAAAGAAAAATTTTGCTTAATAAAAAAGATAACACATTTTCAAATTTTCCAGAAGGGGCAGAGGAATTAGTTTTGAGATAATAAAAATATTTTGAAAATTTCAAAGTAACAGCAAGCCAAGAAGCTGAGTGATTACCAGCTTCAGAGCAAAGAGCCCAGAATCCTTGCAAACTTAGCTCGTGTCTTTTGGAAATTCATCAAAGCAAAGACATTTTGGTTGCCATTAGTCTGGGGCTTTTTGCGTGAAAATTTGTTTCATTACTACATATCAAAGCAGCGGTATTTCATATGCAAGAGATTCAACATAAACACCATGAACGTGCCTGTTTCTAAAACAAAACTAAGAACTAGACTAACAAATCTACTAAGGGGAAAGGAGAATCAGTCTTCAATCAACATTGCCTTCAGCATGGCGCTGTGAGAGACTATCACCCGTTAGACATACAGAAGTAAACTTCTTGGTTACAGAACTTTGCTGATGAGAACACCAGAAAATCTTTTCTCTGCAGCTTCCATTTCTGATATTCTGGACTCCATTACATAATATTCTTTCATCATTGACTACATTTTATTATGCACTGTAAATGTAAAATACTTATTTTACTTACTATAATTGTAGGCATATCCCTAATAAAAGATCCATCTTTGGAGCCTTTCTACTCATGTAAAAATAATCATTTAGAAATCTATTAATACCACTATGGTTTTACTGACCATGTATTTTGAGAAAGTTGTAATTTTTTTGTCAGTCAAAATGGGGTAAATTTTCCATTATTTTCAATGAATTTCCAATAGATTAAATAATGTTAGCTACCTGTTACTACATCATACTTGAAGTTAAATGTCTCTGTAATGCAGATCCCATGGGCTTGAAGAATCTGATTCTGATGAACATGCTGAGTTAATTAGAAGCAACATTCCCTGTCATCTCAGAACAAAAGCTAGTCACAAGTAACCTTGAAATATTATCTGTTTCATGAAATGGTGTAAACAAGGAGCTGACAACTTTTAAAGGGCAACTGGCAAGATTATATGTTTCTTTCCCAAATTACAGATAAATTGTGATAGCAGGAACTCAGTAGGAGCCAGGAGACATTGTTTCTAGGGCGTTTAGGTTTCACCTAGTCGGTTGGCTGGTACTATATCACTCTCTCTGTGAGGTGGAGGTTTCCCAGCTTGCGCCGAGTTTCACAGAGCCAAGAACTGAGATCTGCTGCCTCTCTCAGTGCTTCTGTTGGCACCGCATCCTGCATCTCCTGCCTGGGCTGCACATCATCTGACATAGACCCCTGCTCTGTACTGGGGACTTGTGACATAGGTTGCTCTTGCTGGTCTGAACTTGGGAGAGGTGGCCGATGTTTTGCAGCCCAAGTAACATAAACATGAAGGTTAAATTAGCATTTCTTATAAAGTCCAACAAAAAGAAAGAAGAAAGCAGCAGATAAGAAAGAGACGCACACATGTGGTGAGATAGCTTCTTTGATTGCTTTCTGACATTGTTTAGAAATGGAAAGCACTCAAAAGAACAGCCTACACATGAAACCAGACAATTCACAGAGCAGTATTCAGGTTAAAATTCACAGCCTTTGCAATGACAAGGAGAAGAAACTCTACAACCTGCTGTCAAATTTTAATCCCACTGCCTACACGCAACCTGACTGGGGTCATTACTTGTGAAAAGCAAACACTCTCCCATTGCTGGCATTTGGGAGTCAGCAACACCATATGAACTGTTGTGACAGAAGAACAAAATGCCACAGTAAACCAAAATCCATACCCTGAGCATCTCCTCAAGTCTAGTGACTTGATGAACCTCCAGTGAGCTGTGAAAGGCTGCTAAACAGTATAGACTTTGCCTGACACAATTTGTAACTCCAGTAAAGAGCACACTGCCATAAGGAGTCTCAAGAATGCAACTAATAGGATAATTATAGAAATAAGACTATTTATTCTCAAGATACTTGATCTATCAAAAGTGATGGGCTAGAAAATAGCAGTAAGATTTTCACAGGTTGATCCACGCTGCAAACTACGGATCTGAATTTCTGTCTTTCCAAGAGCAGCCAGTGGGAATTAGAAGTTTTGACTGAATCCCACTCTACTTTTTGTGTTAATTCAACTTTTCTAAAGGTAGTTTCCCTGGGGAAACTAATTTGCTTCATTCGCATTCTCATTCAGTCATACTTCATGCTCGTCTGTTGATTCAAAGTTGGTAATTCTCCCTAGCCAGTCACACTAAAAATTAAGAGAGGTTGAAATGTCATCCAGGTTTCAGAATGATAACACCAGAAAAGATGTTAAGCTCATCCAGGTTTCAGAATAGCCCCGAACCTCATATGGTCATGTTAAAAAATAATAATAATTAAAAAAAATTTATAATGTCCTGATACAGGAAAGGCTGCAGTATTAAATTACCACTCGTATCCTGGAACTCAGATGGGAGTGCAGCCCTGGGTCTTAATTCCACAGAAAACCTGGCTTTGTTTTCCTCTTCATAGAAATAATTTTGCGGGTTTTTTCCTCTCAGTGGTAACCCTAGGCAAAATGCTGTGAAGGAAGAATGACTCTTGTAATTTATCCACAGAGAATATGTGAAATATCATCAGCATCACAAAGCTCTACTCTCTACCTTAGTACTAACCTGAAGTAAGATACTTGTGAGCAGCATTTTGCCTATAGGCTAAGCTATTTTGTTTCTGGCTTTTGCTGTTGATAAGCAACAGGGCTGTTCTGCTTTCATCCCCGATAAACTGACTACCTGCCAGTAGGGTTAGAGGATGATAGCAGTTTCTGGTTAGCACCGGTGTTGGCTGACTTTCAACAAGAGATGCAGTTCTATTGCCCTATGCTCTGCTCCTGTAGATTTTGAGACAAAAAAAAAATTGTTATAGGTTGCTAATACAAAATAAACATTTATAACCATGAAAGGATAAGTTTTTCTTATGTGACTTACTGAAATTCCCATTTGGATAAAATAACAAGTTCTTCTGGCTGTGACTGAAGAGGTTCTCTTCTATTTACAGAGAAGCAGCACAACAAACTTATGCTATCTCAGACTGCATGACATCTGGCCTCAGGCTCAGTGCGGTTTCTACATGCACTGCTTCCTGTCAGAGTAATTAAGTGCATTTTTCTTGATTAACAAAAATCCAAACAAGATAAAGAGCTAATTTGCTTTCTGCTCTGGGTCCCAGTGGATGAAGGCTGTACATATTTCTTGGGGGTTTCTTTACCATTTTCACTTCAGTGCTGAGATAAATGTAATGACTTTACTAAGAATGCCATAAACAAGTAATTTTTGGATGCACCAAGGTTTCTGTAATAAGAAATATTATTTAAATTTATACTAGTCACTTTGAGCTTGAGGAACTGAAAGCAAGGAGCCAGTATGAAGAGAAATATTTTCTTATTTTATCTTCCTGTGGAAAGGAAGAGGTGCAGATTTTGAGTTAACACTTGCCAGTAATTCAAAGCTGCTATTTAAATTTGCATGAGAAACAGAAAGTGAAACAATACATACAAAACAAATCTGACCAAGGCCATTTTACAGTTCAAACTATGTGGAATGCAATAACTGAACACCCAGCAAAAACAATGAGTATTTTGTTTGAACAAATTAATGTGGCAATAGTTACTTGTATGAGCAATCTTTAATCAAATAACATAGTGACTCTCTGCCAAATTTTGTGGTGGAAAAGATTAAATAAATAATTGAAATAATTGGAACTGAAATGAACTGGTGCTGAAGTTGGCATCCTGGCACAAAAATAAAGTTTGAGTAGGAATGGGAAGAAAAACAACTTTATCAAGCACTTGTCAGATTTAGCAACATGGAAGGTATGCCTCAAACTCCACTAAAAGATTTAGCAAATTTACATGTAAATCCCATTCTCTCTTCCCATCTACTCTTTTAATTTTCTTTTCAAAACCGAATTCTAACCACACAGGAGTAACTGCTCTTGTATGAGGTACCCCATGAAATATATTAAGCAGATGATAGCTTATCCATCATGGAACCCCTTTGATAAATATGGAACTAGCTTAACTAAATAAATCTCTTTCCTAAAGCTCTGTGTAGGTTTTTAACAGGCAGGGTTGGTTTTGGTTTGTGATTTTTTATTTTTTTTTTCCGAATAACCTTCATTTCCTATCCACGTAAAATGTAGTATGTTTGAAACCACTCTAACATTGTAACAAGGAGTTTTAAAATACCCAGATAGGTCAAACCACAGTCTGCTTTGGGGTGCTATGGTGGATTTGACATGACCAGCCACAGGCCTGCCGGCCATGCTGAGAAGCAGCCAACAATTCACAGTGGGCAAAGACAACTTAGAAACATTAGAAGTAAAAATGGTTACATTTCATATTAAAACTGTGCTGAATGCCTGGCTTAGCCTGGTCATTTGGGGCACTCAGCATATATCTCTAAAGCTGTGAGGTTATTTTTAATACTCTTGCAGGTCACCTTTAAATGAATTTGCACTTCAGTGATTATCTTTGCTAGAACATGTATTATACCTACCAAAAGTAAGGAAACTTAGCCATGCTGCTTGGCACCCTCAGACAGAACACATTCATTGCAGCATGAAGCTCATTGTAGTGCTTTAATTATTCAGTTAAAATTCTGGTCAGCTTCTCCCAATCAGATACGGGAAAGTAACGAGGTTCTCCAACACCATGGGCAAAGTGGCAGTAAATTAGTAGCTTATGGATAAATATGTGCTCATCAACACCCTGGTGGTAACAATATACAGACATAAACAAGTATTCACCCAGCATATTAACCCTTTATCACAATTTTCTCCTCTGTGTGTGTGTGTGTACACTTATGAAGTCTGGGAATGATCCTGTTAGCTATAGAACCAATATCAGTATTTTAGTTTTTTTCTGTCAGATTCTGGCAGCGTGCCATTTCTAGAAGTCTAGCTTCAAGATCTCTTGGACTGTGTCTTCTCTCTGGAGAGAGTTGAAAAGGGTATAAAATGTAATGCAGATTTTGGTGACAGCTTTTCATTTCAGCTCCTTTCCTGGAGGGAAATGAGTTCACCCCAAAATGTCAACATTATTTTTCCCAGGCATTTTATGCTATTTATATATAATTTCACATAGTTTTACTCTATTTTCCTTGGAGCACACTCTACTTCAGCATATTCTCCATTGATTCCTACTATTCCTCTAGTCTTCACTATGGCACGCAACCATAAGGTGGTAGCATCTGAGCAGAAGAAAGGTAGTCTCATTACTTGAGACTTGAACAAGTCTGCTTCTCCAAGTAAAACAGAGGATGGAATACTTCGTATGACTACAGTGATTTGGTTTTTATCATCTTTTCTATTATACTGAAATTAGGTTCTTTCAGACCAGGAACAGAACAATAGATTTTTTTTCTGTAATAAACAATTAATCTGCCAAGTATATAGTTCCCACATCATGACATCATTTTCATCTTCCTAATGCTTAGAAAATAATAAGGCATGAAACAGGGCAGATACAGACATATACATCTTACCTCACATATTAAGAATCACACCTCAAAGTACCTTCTGTAGCACGGATGAAAAATTTAGTTAAAATCTTCAATAACTTTTTTTCTCTGTACATTTAACTGAGCAAATACAGGATGACTTCACAATGCCATAAAAGTCAACAGAAAACCATGTATCACTGAGAGGGTGAAAATGTTCCCTACAAAATATTTTCATTCAAACACTTTTTTTTCCTTATACATGATTCTGTCAATCCCTCATTAGAAACTAAAATGTTTCAGTCAGTGATATGCATTCTTGGGTCATCAAAACATGAACATTTACTTTCCACAGTATGTATGTTTAACGGGCAATTAATGACCTGTTGTAAAAGGAGTTCTATAATGAGGTTGTGTGTTTGCCTTGGGAACGGTGAACCCTTCCTCCTCAGCCCTCCCTTCTGTAACTGTCATCTTTGTTGTAACCCCATTTTATTTACCTCTGACAGACGTCTTTCTCTTCAGGAAAGCCTAAGTGTATGCTACTGGAGTCCCAGCAACCTTTTTTTTTTTTTTTCCAGATTGTCTCTTTTGTCCTGTATTCTTCCCAGCTTCACTCCCAATATAGATTACCCTGATGCACTGAATACCAAAGGACTATACTGCCATTATAAACAGCACATCGGACTTGAGTTTGCCTAAGACACTTTTTCCCTTGTTTCTGATGCATTGTTCAGCTCGGTACTTTTGGGTACTCTTCATTAACTATCACTTTGGTACTCCAACTCTCCATTTTCTCATTCCTTCTTATCAGTCAACAAATTCTGGCCTCGTTAAAGGCACTGAAAATGTTCCCCTTGACTTCAGGATTTCACCCAGAGTGCCAGCTTTAGCATGGTTTCTTCAAGAAGATTGCATTCATTTTTAGGAATTGGCAGATTAAAGTCTGTCTGCCACTAAGTGCTAATACAAATGCATTCACTGGGGCTTTTGCAGTATGGAGTTACCCTGGTACTTAAGACTAAATCCAGCAAGCATGTTAATAGGTATTTGGTGAGCAGATGGCCCGTGTAACCCTACTTCTCCTAACACCTTCATATTCATGTACCAGCTAACGCAATGTCATTTATCTATTTTTATGCCTAGCACATAGAACTGTTGGGAAATTTTATTTGGAATTTTTCCACAATTAGGGTATTTCTTGTGAAAATGCTCCTTTTTGCAGTGACCTTTTGATCCAGCTATATTATGAGATTCTGAAAACTGACATCCTGCTCTCCTTGCTTCTAAACAGATGTTAAATAAGCAGCTCTCAGGAACTATGGGTAAAATTCTGACCTCAATCCAAAGATGAATATTTCCAAATACATTGAAAAAAGGAATTTGTCTTTAAAATCTAGAGATAACATACAAAATATCAGAAACCGCTGTAATACAGAAAAACAATTTATGCTTTCAACAGCACAGTTGTCCCAGCAGTGCCTCTTATAACCAGAAATATTTAAATGTTTATAACATTGATTCCCCTTTGCCAACCTCACAAGCACTCTCTCAGGCTTCCCACATTGCTGCTGTCTCCCACGCACCTGCTGATGGTCTCACTACTGCTCACTTGTTGCCAGCTTGATTCACAGTACTAAAAATCTTCTCACTCATATAGAAAGTGACAGCTGAATTTGTCAAAAGCTAACTCAGATGGGAATGATAAACAAAAAGCAAACCAGCTTGGGAAAAAATTAACACAGGTTCACTGAGTTGCCAAATTGTATGGTACTTTGACAATAATTTTTCGGGGTGGGGGGGTGAGGGTGGGGGGGTAGAAAGTACATTCAGAAATGCTGGATGTGTTTTGCTTCCTTTTATTCCTTTCCTCTACCCTCCTCACTTTCTGCCTGCAGCATGCAACAGGCAGTATGGGGATTGTGATGAGAGCGCTTTTTTTAGAGAAATCCCACCAAACTTTGCAGGCACAAGGCAGAAGAATTAAATAGGAGGACTATTTATGTTTGAAAAGATAACTATAATGACAACAGTTGAATGTGGACTTACAAAGGGCTGAGGAAGTGTAGAGCTATCATGTCCAATGGGAATCACTTGGACTTCTCAGTACCCTGCATGCTCCCTCCTCTCTGAAGTCTGCTCTGCAATTAGGTACAGGGTAACTGTTGTCCATGTACTTGCAACGAGTGAAAGCACAGCACATGGCTGCAGAATTACAAAACTGGGAGGGAGGAGGAAGACATTTCAGGGGTTGTGCTTCAGATTGTTGGCTAAAAAAACAACCAAACAACCAAACAAAGAAACAAAAAAAAAAAAAAAAAAGAGAGAAAGAGAGAAAGCAAGAAAAGAAAGAAGCAGCTGGCAGCTTTAATCCAGAGCCCAAAAGATGCCCTTTGCTATGTCAGGCTTCATCTATTAGATGACTCCTTCATAGGCTGTAGCAGAGTGGAAAGATACCATGTGAGCTTTATGTGAGCTGCCTTCAATAGGGAAACATCAGAGTTACATGGGAACCAGAACTCTGCAGGCATGCTTACCTGGCTTTTTCAAGACAAGTGATGAAACATGCAGGGACCATGGATCTGCCACATTTCAGTTGCTTCTGGTACTTGAGTCAGCTTGTTCAAGGTTTGCACTACATGGCACAGTAGTTTGCTGTACAGACAGGCTCAGAATAAACACATCTGGGAGTACTACTATTTGCAGCCACTGTTCACATTGAGTTTTAGAACAGTTTGGAACACAGACCTAATTTCTTAAACACGTGTCAACTTGTCATGGGTGCCAAAATTTGGAGTTCTCCAAAAATTCTTGTTGTAGCATGTCTACACTTTGCCCTCCACATTGCTGTGAAGTCACCTATCTCATTCATGCTCTTGACTGGATTAGAGGCATGAGTCCGATATTCTAAAACATTGGTCTTACCCTCTTGTTCCTACCACTCCCTTCTCCAAGGACAAGTGCCTTGGAAAGGCACAAGAAACAACACATGTGACATCTACTAGTAGAACTACTAAATGTACCTATAAATACTAAACTTTTAACTATAGTCTTCACACAACAGAAACTTAGGAAATAAAATCATGGCTGTTATGTAACACATTACAATTTTAAAAATAATAATTAAACCCAACAACAACTGAAACTCCTAACAAAGTTTTAGACCTGACTGAATCTGATGTAAAAGTATGTAAAATATGATCAAACTTATTACGGCATTTTTACCCTTTAGAGTTTATAAGAAAACTTTCAGGCTTATAGGAGAGTTATATCCTAAGATTTTACAGGCACTTCTGTTCTGATAATTACAACATCCCAGATATCTTATGGCTGAGATCCTTACTGCCCAAGAATGCTGCATTCTTTCTGGCATAAGAAAATAGTATTACAGAATTTAGATGTTCAGGCATGTTAGCTACTTTGAGTATTGACATCGCCTATACACGTATATTTGGGGACCTCTCCACTGAGTTAGACTACAGATGTTAAAAAACAAGCGTTACAGAAATCATACAAAAATCTATCACATTTAATAAAGAGAAAGAGCAAGTTATACATACCAGAATTACAGGGAAAGACCACCTGGATTACCTGGAATATAGGCATCCAATCTCTTAAATCAAAAACATAATTGAATCCAGTCACTGTGTGTAGAAAGTTTTGAGTCATTTTCTGATGCAGACAGATTGCATCTTTTATGAGTGAGATGACAGATTTCAGCACACTGTAACTGCAGCTCCAATGTTGGAGAAGGATATGTATGGTCCTGCTCTATATGGTGGTTAGAGCATCCATCTCTGTAAAAAAAAAAAAAAAAAAAGCATTTGTGGAGAAAAAGGATAATTATTCCTTTTAAAATATAGCCACATAAATATTTAAGTAATATTGAAACCCAGAAATTGAAAGCATAAGTTGAAAAGGTTTTCACAGCCAAAGCACACATATCTTATTCACTCCCTGTCTCACTTGATGGAGATCATAATTACTATCAAGTTAGTATGAAACCTGCCGAATGAGCCTGACTTCAGGGCAGTGTGCTCCTTTGCAGCTGTTTTCTTTCCAGAATGCCAAATAATCTGTGCATATTTAATCAAATCTGGATAGTTCAGACTCTGAATGTTTTTTAGAAAAAAGAAAAAAAAAAAAGGCAGATAGCACCTAAGGCAAAGAGGAACTGTAATAAAGTTGTTAAATTTCTCAGGAAAAGTAGTATATTGATCCTGTATCTTGGATCAATCCAATTAGAATTCTATTATTAACATCTTTATGGTCTTTTTAACAGTCACCTAAAAAACAGAGAACTCTGAAAAATTACCCAAGGATGTTTTTTTTCCACCAGGTGTGGCTCAGGAAGAACTGGTCAAATCACAGAATCTGTCATTTGCAGAACATTTCTATGTGAAAGAAAAAAAAACCCCAAACAAACCACCTTTAGATCAGAAAGTTTAAACCAACATGTATTGAAGCTAAACAAAAGTTTATAAAACTCATTCAGTTTTGTAGAAATTATACTTTTGATCGGTCAGCGTTTTCAAATGAAATCATGCCACAGAATGTTCCTAATCAATCTAAATGTAAAATGTACCAATATATACAGTATCAGAATTTTATAATCTACAGTGAAACCGAGTGGTATGAGAAGCTATTTGATATGTGCTTCTCAATACTATCTATGAGGAAAAAAAAATGTTGAAAAGTTCAAATATAATGCAGACAACGCCTCAAATGCTGGAAAGATGGTTTCAGGTAAATGCAGAAGCACAATTTTAAAAATATATATTTCTAGTTATGAAAAGATATTGAAACTACACAGATAAAGTCACTGCTTAGGAAAGAACTCAATTGTAAGGCAAAGAAACCATGCTAAACATGTTTCAGAATGACTAGTTTAAATATAAGCATAAAAGAAGTTGAACAGTACAAAATGGTAGCCAGGCATAAGGTCTTCTACTGAAGAGAAAAGGACTCCTTCACTTTAAGCTAATTAGGTCTACTCATTTCAGCTGCCATTAGTAGGTGAAAAGAAGTGAACCCAACCTTGCACTTCTGCAAGGGGATGAGTGAACAGTTGAAACACCAACTGAACCTGCCCATTGAAACTGTCTCTGCAGTCAGGACACCACTCTGACTTGACTCAAAATCAACACTGAATCTCATGATGAGAAGCCAGCTAATAGGAAATGGGTCTTTAAGAGTCTATAATCAAAAAAATTCATGGTATTACTTTAGTATTAAGACTATAATCTTACTTTTGATACTTTATTTTCTCCAAAACCCATGATCTAATTTAGCAATAAGTCACAACTGTCTCTATGTGAAAAATTTGCATGTGTAATTTACCTGTGATGACACACAAGCCCGTATGACCAGCCACAGCAGGTCAGAGTAAGGATTCATCCAGACTAGGTTGTAGTCAGCAGCAGCCACCCAAAGAGGAGGAAAAACAAGACAAGCATTTCCCCCCTAATATAATCCCCCCCTAATACTCTCATAATCTCCAGATATTTTCAGCTCAGGAGATTTTCTGATTTGATTGTGTTTTGCCTATACAGGTAATGTGGCAGCCTTCCAGAGGTAAGCATTGGCCTCTCCGTGAATACATGAAAACTTCTGTTCATTACAGCCTTTGGAAAGGAGTTTCAAATGCCCTTTACCCACTGCATGAACTCCCTCTTCTTGTTATAAACTTCTCTCTTGCATGCCTTTCACATGTTCTTGCACTGTAAGACACAGCAAATAGTCATCCACATCCACCTTCTTGCTAGAAGTTGCGATTTTGTTGACCTCTAATATATCTGCTCAGGTTGCCTCTTTTCCAGGCTATCAAGTCTCGGCCTCTGTACAGAAGCTGTTCACTGTTTTTGTCACCTTTGTTGCCCTTCTCCGCACCTTTTCCAGTTCTAAAACATTGGTTTTGCAATGACTACAATTTTTGCATGACTAGAATTGCATGTAATTTTCAAAACCCTACACGGTCCAGGTGAACCATGGCTTTATGTAATGGAATAATTATGTTTTCTGTTTGTTCTCTGTTACTTCCCTAATAACTCCTAATATTTGATTGCTATTTATCATAACCCTGAGGTCTCACTCTTCAGTGGTAATTGTCAGTTCAAGACCCATCATCTTCTACATGAAATCAGCTTGGTTTTCCCAATGTACATGTACTTTACATTTATCTACACCAAGCTTCATCTGGGTAATTTTATTACCAAATCACTTTAGCAATTCTTCACAGCTGGTCTTCATCATTGCTACCTGGAAGAACTTCACATCATCACCAAACTTTGTCACTTCATTGTTCACCCCTATTTCCAGGTATCTTATATGTGTTTTTAAACAGCGTGGAACTCCCCTGGTGACCTCTCCTCCATTGCATGGACCAGCCAGTTACTCTTATCCTCTGTTTCTCACTTTCTTGGCCAGTTAATAAACTATGTAGCAGCTCTTTCCTATGTGTGGCTGTTTAATTTCCTTATAAGCCCTTGCAATTTTGTCAAAAGCCTGTTGGAAACCCAAGCAGAGTGCATTGGTCAGACCACTCTCATGCTTGCTGTTCAAACACATCCAGCTGCTTCAGCTTTTTTTCAGACCTTTTGGGTGGAAACTGCTGATTACTGTCTATTACTATTCATTCTGTCCTTTGGTACTGTCAATTCATTCTGGGTTTTGGTACTGTTATTCCTTCCTCAGTTTCTTCAATTTTAGACAGACCTTTGCTGATGTCCCCACCAGAAAAAATGTGGGAATAGCTGCAGTTTTACTCACAGCAAGTATCAGTACAAAAAATTAGTTAGCTTCCCTGGAAAGCCTTTATCCTCTGAGTAGCCATTTTGTGTGCTGGCCATCAAGTGTTTCTGCTGAAGTGATTAAAAAAGGTTTGGTGAAATTGTTGATCCCTGAAACTAGTTACTCCTCAAAATCTTTTGGTTACACTGATCAGAGTTTTATATTTAGTCTTTACAGTCCTTCCTGCTTTCTTTGTTTGGACACAACTTCAATTTTCTGAATGATCCTTCCTATTTCTTGTTGCTTGCTTGCCTTTGCTGATTAGCCATGCCAGCCTCCTTTCACCCTTTCTGAAGTCTTTCCCAAAGGATGGGGCACGCTCTGCTGCTGTGTTCTTAGCTCAGTGATCCCGCTCCTTGGAAGGATTTAATTCTTTTAGTGGTCCATTTTAGCTTCTTTTTAGTGGGCTTCCTTGTTTTCACAGAGTTGCTCTTTTTGAAGTTAAGCACACTTGTGGTGGATTTTTTGGCCTTTGTTGTTTCTGTTGGAGAACTGAAATACGTTATGGTTACTGTCGCAGAGCAGCGATTCCATTGTGAGATTTTGAACCAGATCCTGCACATCACTCAATACACAAACAAGCTGTCACTGAGAGTGGTCCAGTTGTTTACGGACCTGATCTCAGCCCCCCTCTCTGCTTTGCTGCTCAGCCAGCTCAGTCACAGGTGCATGGCTCTGCTGGAGGATTTGCACATGGGTCTGTCGGAAATGTGATTAAGGGAACCAAATTGTTGCCTCCTTTAGTAAACTATGCATTTAATAAACATAGTGGACGAACAAGGTTGCAGAATAGTGTAGTGCCTGTTGAGGTAAACGTTCCTTATATGCACATCTTGGCAAACTTTGCTGTTTTTTGGAATTCAAACCCTAACCACCTTAAAAATGGAACCCCCTGAGCCTGAGCATGGGTACAGGTGGTGGCAGCCGAGATTTGGCACAAGGCATGTCTGCTATGCAGCTACCGCAAACAGTTCCTTCAACCTGGCAAACAAAACATAGCAACACACCCTCCACAAAACTCTGAAACAAATTAATCACAAATTAATTTTAAACAAAATGAATTTAACAATTAGGAAAAAAAAAAAAAAGGTCCCCTCTGGTAGAGCTTTGCTCCCTTCTCTTCATCTTTCATGACAGACAGAACTATGAAGTTCACTAGAGGTTTCCATGTCTCTCTGCCTTGTGTGTGGCAGGTTTCCAGGCCCTGCCAAGAAGTGTAGCACCACAAATCCTTAAGACACAAAAGCAGACAAATAGTCCTGCTGGTGTGTAAAGGTTTGGACACCTCTGCATACTCTTTCACTGTACTCCTTAGAAAATCAAAAGACTTTTCAGGAGACCTGGTGTGTCTTATGCATGATTCTTGTTTTACAACACAGTGCTTATTCACCTCTGTGGGCTCCTGGCGGTGCCTTGGCAACGGGTCTAACTGATGGTTTCCCTATATAACCCATCCCCTCAGCACCTTTTATCTGGTACTTATAACTGCATCATTCCTTGTAAGCTCTGTGTGAGAGAGAGCACCATCTGTCTGCTGTGCAAGGCTGTAACAAAATGTTAGGATGTTCATTCTCTTTAAATTAAGAGCTTGAGTGTTACCATGAGCGAAAACATTTTGTTAAAATACGGCTTTTGGTGCACCTACCCAAAGATGCTGATTTATTGAAAAACTTCCAGCAGTGGGATTCATGCCTGTGACACACTGACAATTGCGAATTTCTTTTAAAATCAGTTTCTGTCTGTCATACCTATGTAGTTACAAAATAACAAAGGGATAATAAAGCTCAATTGTATATTCACAGTTTGAGATTTCTATTGACAGATCTTCACACTGAATGCTTCTGCAAGAAAGTGTGATTATGTAGGTCTCTGTTAAAAGAACTAAAATCCTCTCCTTTGTTACAACACTCTTACACACCATTTCTATCATTTGGAATCTTTAAGTGATGTGTCAAAGTTGACAGGCCCAAATTTGGCCTCCTCTCACCAAATTATATTTGTAGATTCAGAATATCTTCCACATAAGAAAAAATCCCAGCAGTCAACCTCTCCAAGACAAGGGCCAACTTCTTTGCCTAACTGCAGGTCAGCCAGCAAGCCAGCAACAATCTACCCTTTCGTCCCACAAAATCCGTGTTTCTACACAAACCATCTCATGACCTACATATTAAGTTGATATCAGGCTGAAAAAACACCCTGATTACTTGTTTACTTATGGGTTAGATGGATTTATTAGTTCAGCTTGTCACCTCTAACCTTCCACTGCACTTGTTGAGAGCTCTATTGTATTACAGCCATTCAAGTGCTCTCTACCAGAGCCTTGCTTAAAACTTAGAGAGCCAACTTTCTGGGTTCTCTTCTGTCACACATTATGTTGCATGGGATTGACAATGGCAGCTAGTTTAACTTCCTGGATCTTTGTTTTCTAGCCTGCAAATGAGGTCAATAACATTTTCCCAATCTATCGGAGCTGGGTGGCTCACTCTGTCTAAAGGAATCTTGAATCTGTATCAGCTACAATTTAGAGAGAGGGAGGGAGGGAGAGGAGATATTTTTTTTTAAATATATGTATATAAATATATATAAATATATATAATTAAAGACTATCTTTTTGGGTTTGATTCACTGAGAACCCAAAAGAATTCCAGGAATAAAATTATGGGTTTGTAAAAAAAATACTTTGAGATACTAAAATGTGAAGTGATGACGTAGGACTATAAGTCTCACTGTTTAGCTGTTGTTCTTGACAAAAGAAAAAGAATAATTTCAGGTCAGAAAAACTGTTAACCTCTTAGATACTGTAAAAAAATAACAACAAAGGAAAACTTGGATTCACAGCTCATCTTCTCCTCCTGCTCACATAGAAATCCATTAGAAATAAAATTAAAAAAAGGATTAATTTGAATGTGTATGCCTAGAGTAGGCTATTAGATCATAATCTGTTTTGGTCTAGATTTGTTAGAGCACTCTATCCAGAAGACTAAAATTTGATCCAAGCATCCTAAAGTAATTATTCTAAACTCCTAGTCAGTTTTAGCCACTTTTTCTTCAGATATATAAGTGTATTTTCTAAGAAGTGAAATAACTGCAAATGACAGACTAAGGGCATCTTCCTTGATCCACCTCTATCTCCCCTTTTGGAAACTTTAACAGGGTACACAATGGTGATTTTGAGTTCCTGGACACATTATGCTTCAAAGCCTTTCAAGCAAAAAGGTAACAAGTCCAGAAGCTCCCACACCTTAGTAGACCACTGGGCTTTTGTGAAAGAAATAGCAACATCTCTTTTTCCCTTTCATTCAGGCAGCCCCAAAATATTTGACACAACTGAAGCTTTGTGACTCTATGTCCGCATCAGGTGAGAACTCTCAATGACCCAAGGACCCTGAAGAAAGACTGTAACAGAAATCTCCACAGGTAGCAATGGGTAACCCATAGAAACCCTGCTAGGCTCTGAGGTTGCATTAGTTTTCCTACATGCTCCTTTTATGCTGAAATTTTCCCTGTGAGGTTTCCTTGTAGAAAGATTTCCACAGGCAGATAACAGGTGAGGAACCAGAGGCCTCAGAGCTAGCACACAAGCTAAAGCTCCCACAGTCTGCTTCTGACTTACAAGGAATTAATGGCTTTTATGGTGAGTTGTTTTTCTTCTGAAGGCTTTCTATCTCTTTTCCCACTCTGCAGTCCAGAGCAAGGACACAACATCCCATAACTCTCTTTTCTCTGAAATCCCAGGTACTCAGCATTACAGTGAATATCACAGACTCATTCTGGTTCTTAAACCACTAAAAATCCTAAGCAAATCCTAATAACAAAAGTAGAGACAAACCCCATAATAGGATCATCTTAAATAAATAGCATCAACTGAAAACTATTAAAAATTTTGTGATGTCTGTAGTCAAGGCATCGCTGGATTAAAGCATGAAGCTAAATGGAAGAAGAAGCATTAGTATCAGGAACATAAAGATCATGAGTGAAATTAATTACCTTTAACAGCACAAAGGAGCATAATTTCTCTGTTTTTCTCTTCTAAGGGTTTTTGAGAACACCTACCAAGAGAGTAGATGCTGTTACAGCAAACGTTAAGACAATGCCTCAGGCTTATAAATATCCAAACAATGTTTCACTTCAAGCACAAGTCCTCCCAGGACACAGCCCATGGGGTCTACCTGACCCTAACTGTTCTAACACCAATTGCTTCAGAGCCTAAATGTAATTTTTTGGGTAGTAATTCGAATGAATTACTTCCCCTCTCCTAGGCCAAAATTAACATGGTCAGATACAATTACCTGAAATCATATATGATGTTTCTCATTATGTATATCTCATATATGAATATCTCATCTGTAATATCTCATGATTAATAATCAGAAAAGGTTATCACAGACATAAAACACTCCCACAGTTTTTAGCATAGTTTCTATTGTTTCAAACCTTGGAAAACCCAAATATTCCTGGTATGTTGGCACAACCTCCCTTTATTGCTCTGCCTTTAAAGTCCATTTAGAAAAGAGATGCCAGACTACAATGTTAAAAAAGGAAATATCCTTTTCTGTTTTTCACAGGGCTGAACTGTGTACAGAAAGTGGGAGAATAAAGTTTCCTCACTAGGATGTGGACACGGAGGGGCTGAAAGTCTAGCTCCATCTATGAAATGTCCTTTAATTTTTTGCCTTTCTTGCCATGTTTGCTCTGCAGATGCTGAAGGTCCTCCAAACCTCATAAAGTTAAGTGAGGTCAACTCATTTTTCACTAGTAACAGAGAGGATGCCAACCCAGGACTTGCAGATTCTGAGTGTTATATATTTTTTTGCCATTGACACATCCTCCTTGTTCGCTGTTTCTTCCATTCATTTTGGTTAATTTTTTGTTCAGCAAATCCTGTGCAGTAATCTTTGAAATTAGTTTTACCTGGCTTAACTATGGCACTGCAGAACTGCAGGACGCACACAGCTAATAACAGCTATTATTTTAAAATTTGTCTTTACTATAAAGGCAGCAAAAATAAACCTGTGTATCACAGTATTCTCTGCTTATGTCCAACAATTCAAAACTGAATAACCAGTGTGCTAAATCCCTGTAATTGCAATTATCTCTTTCTCCCTCCCTCTTGAAATGTAGGTTATAGAACTAATAGTTTGTATCAGGAAAATAGTAATTTAAATTTTCACATTTATGACAATGAGTGATAGTTATAGTGCATTAAATAAGTGATTTGCTCTCCTAAAAAACATGTCTAGATTTGATCAAGGATAGGTAAAAAGGATGTCAAAAATTCTATCAGAATTGACAGCATTTCTATTGAAGAGTTACCATTCATCGTTAATTTAGCTAATTGAGTTAGTCAGAGGCTGTGCATGTGGTATAAGGATTTTTGTCCTGATTTTTTTAAAGCCTTTTTTTTTTTCTACCAGTACTACTCAGAAGTGACTCCACTGATTCTTTTACATCTCAAGTGGTGCAAAACAAATCTACCAGAAAAAATGCAGCTGACTGAAACATAACGCGTGTTACAAACACTGACGCACAGGAGATACTGTGTAGTAACTGCAAGAAACTTGGGCTATTGCATAATTTTCTGATAGTTCGATAACCTTGGCAGACAGAAGGACCTCTTCCCCAACTTCAGCCTTTCTAACCAGCATAATTGATTCCCCTTTCTTCAGAAAGTCAGCTACAAGATATTATAAGCAAACTGCCCAGCAACAAGAATGAAAACAATCAATTTGCAAAGACAGGATACAGAAATACCTCTACATTAGTAGCAAAAAGAAACATTATGTTAAACTGTTAGGAGAGCTCAAACAATGATATAAATCACCATACTTGTATGTTTTTCATATACCAAGTTAACACTACAGGAAGTTTATTAAAAGGCAAAGAAAAAAAGAAAAGAGTGGAAATACACAGCATGTAAGAATACACAGACTTGACATTCATCTTATTTTTTTGGGTAATACTTAAGGATTATTAGCACCACAAACTAAAATGCAAATAGGTATTCCAGCAAGATTACACTGTATAGCATTTGTAACTCAGTGTAGTAGAATACTGCGTTTTCCTGTCGCTGAAAAGGTAGTGGAATGTAGTATTAGAATTACTGCAGTATCTATATACACATTTTCCAATATGAATGGTAAGCCATAAACATAACTCATTCTGCTACTGCATGATTATGTTGAAATAATATAACATGGTCATAAATGAAGAGAAATGATGTTGAATTGCATGCTGTATTGAAATATTATTCAAGAAGATCAGAATTAAAATAGGGACACTTAGTAAATACTGCAGCAATGGTTTTATTCTTTGAAAAGTGTCAATTGTATGTGAAAATGAAACTACAGATACACTTCAATATTTATCGCGCCAGGTACTTCACATTGTAGAAAATAGCCATATCAATGGCAGAAATGAGGTATGAAGTTAGCTTGTGTAGTGGATAAAATTATAATCTGATGAGGTGGTGGGGAAAGAAAAAAAATTGCTCTTTATAAATCTCCAAGTGAAAAATAAAATATAGGGCTTCATAATGCCTTATCATTTAGATGAACCTATGAACTGGAGGAGCCAGACAAAAAACTGAATACGCTTAATATGTCAGATGTGGGGGTTTGTATTGGAAAACACTCTACATAATTCAGACACATTACAGTTATCTGGCTGTTTATATAAAATATGTTGAGATAAGCCGTGAGTGAAATAGTTTTAGATGAGGAAGCAGAATTGTCTCAGGATTAAAACAGCCTCTAAAAGATGGGGTCAATTAGTTCAATTCTTGTTCTTGCCAGTAACAGTGATTTCTTGGGCAAGTCATTTAATTCAGTTTTATCTCCTCCATCTGCACAACAGATATGCTGTTATTAGGTCCCTCACTGGGATGTTATGTGGTTTAATAGTCTTAACATTGAGGTCCTTGGCTGTAGGTTTCTATATAAACACAACTATTTCATTCTGACAGATGGCAGAACCTTTGAGCTAAGACTGCAACTAACTTCCACTTACAAATTATTTCCCTTTGTAGTTCTGGCTTGGTAAGTGGCCTAGCTTAAAAATTGCTGTTGTTTTTTTTTTTTTCCTGAATGCTTGCAACTGTTTCTGTCAATAAAATTGACAAAGGAAGAAAAATGAGGAGGAAAATAAGGTGCTAGAGGACATGCTTATAGCACACAATTGAGCATGATGCAGAGACTACAGAATTAACGCTAGCCAAGCTGATTGCAGAACTTGGACAAGCAAGCTAACCTGGCTAGTTAGCCAGCCTTCACAGAGTTGTTCTGAAGACTCACTGGGCACTATGAGGACTCACTGTTTCATACCAATTCAGCTAGTATTACCTTGAGGAATCAAGCTACTTATCATGGCATTGGCTTTCCTGGTGCAGATTAGTCTGGAAAACAGTAGCAGCAAACCTTCAAATTACCAGTACTATTTCTGAAAAGCGAAAGAAATTTGATGGAAATTTTCTCTACCAAAAGCTACAAAACACAGACACTCATTTTCCAGATCAGACAACATAGGAATACAGAAAGACAATCTGCCAAAGGTCCTCTACCACAATCACCTTGCAGACCTTCAAGGAGAAAATTATCTTCTCAGATAATAAGTAAATGTCTCTGATACAACCCAACAGGAAATATCTGAAGGATACTTAAAACTTTCAAATTATTACACTAAAGCAGTGAAAGGTGCTAAAAGATGACAATATTCACATGCAAAAGGGAAGTAGTTCAGGAGCATCAGAAAGAGTAACAGTATCATCAATCTTATACAGCCTATATAATAAACATTTTTATTAAGTATTAAAAATGCCTAGTTAGTCACCACTTGAGTGATATAAATGCAGGCCAGGAGCCAGCTGGATCTTTCAGAACAAAGCACTCACCCAGCAACAAGTGTATCCCATTCATCAAGTAGAGACAAATGTAATGTTACAGCATGATTTTCTGTGCCAAAGAACTGCACACTTGCCATGCCCCACGATACTGTCATCCTCTTTCAATGAAGCTGTCAGGTCCAGCAACAATACCATGCAGGAGAACTGCCTCAAGTGCAAATGAAGGCAAAAAGAGGGTGGAGAACTGGAGAAGTCCATGGTATGTTTAAAGAGAAAGTAAATGAATTCTCACTTTCCCCCTTCTCAAAAGAACCTAAGAGCGTGCTGATGAGAGACCTGCAAGGCCATTAGGAAGTTTAGTATTGGTAAATATGGGCTTAGACTCTAAACTTCTAACCTGGAACACTGACATTAGCTAGCAAAGTTGGTTAGAAACAAGACCTTCAGCTCCACCTGTTCAAGGAAAATTCTTTCTTGGGAAAGAATGAAGTGAAAGATAGAAACAAAGACAAATAGCAAAAGAGGGAAACCCTGAGGAAATACTAATCAGTAAAATAAAAATGAGAGAAGAGATGGACATAGGGAGACATACAGTCATGGACAAGTATTTTGGTTTTGGTTTGGGGTTTTTTGTTGTCTTTTTTTTCTTTTTTTCTTTTTTTTTTTTTTTTTTTAAATCCAATGTAAATTAATACTTGTTGCCACCAGAAGTTAATTTCTTTCCAGTGTGAACCCTTTGGTAGTAAAAATGATGTGGAGCTTCTCTTTTAAGAGGTACTGAAGTTTATTGCCTGGCCTTTGTGGCAATACATGGGTCTGGGTTGCAGCCTAATGACACTACACCTTCACAGGTGAGTGCAGCAGTGCCTGGATGTGTACTGCAAGAGGAAAGAAAGAGATGAAGGAAGGGAAAAGAGTGGGGACCTCACTCTCTTCTGCCTTGGGGCTATGCCAGCAATTTTTTCATTACAAGCATAAACCTAGCAGCACAGCACACCTGCTGAGCAAGGTCTCTAGTACTTACAAGCCATTTAAGGGAATCAGATTCATAGAAAAAAATGCATGCATGTGCAGTAGCTTATATCTGTCTGCAACACATACCCCAGCATCTGCAACACATCATCTAGCTCATCTGGTCCTGGATTTGCTACATATTAGTTTGGGCGATGGCCCCAAGTAAGGGGGATTTGTTTGCTCTGGCACAGCTACGTAGCCTCTCAGCAGAAAGAAAGCAGCTTTGTGAATGACACAAGAAGGACATGGTGGATCAGTGGCAAAGGCTGTAACCAGATCACATTGAACAGCATCTTGCAGACAGCCTTTGGGTTTGCTGTGCAAGTAATTCAGCTTATTGATTGCTGCTTACCTCTAGGCCAAGTTTGGCAAGTACAGCATATATGTGGGGACAAGACTGGGCAAGAAAGGCAGAATTGAGCAGATGTGGGTTCATGCATACTGCATATGGGGGCAGCTTGCAAACACTCCTCCCTTCTGCTTGTCACATGCATCCCTTCAAGTGGTATTTCAACACTATCTCCTGTTTGCTTTTTCTTTTTCCTCTGGGTGTGCAGGGAGAGAGAAAGGAGCCATCCTCCCATGCTGACTCGGTCCAATCCTTGTCATAGCTCAATATTAAAGTGCCCAGGAGACAGAGTTTTTCCAAAAAAGAACACTTTGCTGATGATCTAGAAAGGGTTGAGTCTGGAAAGGATGGAGCAGATGGAGGAGCCTGTTGTTCCTGCCAGTCAGCAAAACAGATACTAGGAAGGACGAGTGGAAGCGCAGAGATTTCTTGTTTGAAGGTGTTGAGAAGAAAAGTTTCCACGTGAAGAGAAATCCAAGAGCACAAACCTAAGTTACAGGGTGCCTAGGAGGTAGTGATTTCCCTGGTGCAGGAACAAGCCCTCACTTACAGAAGCAAACTATGCTGAGGCTGTTTGCAGAGATTATCATGCTGGGATGGCCAAAGGCCCTCTGTCACTTGATAAAGGTTATCCCTTCTGCAACCCTGTGTTTGAAATGCTTCCTCTTGTTCTTGCAGAGAGATCCAATGACATTTTTCACATGATGCCAACCTGAACTCACAGACTTGAGGATAGCCAATATCCAGTGAGAATGTGGCACCTAACTGGCTCCTCTACAGGCATCGTGGTTGTCAGAGTACTTATCAAGACAGATCCTGCCAAAAAAATCTCTCATACTTAACAGTTCATAGAAGCCCTTAGAGACTCTGCAGCAATGTCAGGGTAGGGTGGTTTAATTGCTATTGGGTAGACTCACAACTCCAAAGATGGTGCAAAGACAGGAAACTGCACTGAAATCCAAATGCTAAATAAAGTTAGTTCCCACTAAGAAACACAAAGTCAAAAAAATCAGCATCCATTTAGAAAAATGCAAGCCACTACAGTCTAAGAAAAAGCAGATCTAGTGAAAAGGAGCAACATGGAAAGTAATTACAACAGAAGGGCACCATGGAGACAAGGAATACAAAGTTAGACTTGAGCATACACTGCATTTTGGAGATGTTGCCTTAAAGCTAGAACACCACTGTTGTGAAGCTTCATCTTATTACCTTTCTTCCCCCAAACCAGGATCTCTGCTTGGATTTCATCTTCCATTGGAGCAAGTGTGGCATGGCAGCACATGGTAGAAATTAGCAAGGAACCACTAAAGAGAACAAGGCGCCCCAGCTACAGCCATTCTGGTAGCAATTTCAAATGTAAATATCTCAGTTTTCTACCAAAGTATTTGGGGTGGTGTTGGTTTGGGGGTTTTGGGAGGGGGTTGGTTTGTTTGTGGTTTTGGTTTGTTTGGGTTTTTTTATGAAAGTCAAAACTGTTGCAGATTTGAAATTAAAGATTTCAGATTGTTTGATTAATTGTTTCAGATTAAACAATTCAGATTGTTTGAAATTAAATAGTTTCTTTAGTCAGAAAATGATTTTTCAACAAAAATAATTTTAGAAAATCTTGAACTTAGCATTTGACATATATTTGGATGAAAAATTAAATAGGGTTTAGAGACTTGAGATTCTTGACATATGTTTGAGATTATATATTAGAACTTAGATGCTTCTTGAGCTTTTTTCATTGTACTGAATCACTAATCACTTTACTTTCTCTTTGTTAAAAACAACAGTTGTAATTTTACTAGAATACTAACAGTGAGTAAACTGCCAACAGCACTGAGCAGAACTTTAGAATGGGAAACAAAGTAACAAAGCAATGCATCGGACTGTGCAGTATTATCTTAAGTAAAACAGTCAAATTTGCTGTTCTCCTATTTAAAACTAGAAGCACTAGAAAATGTACCTATCCTACCATTATAATATCACATGGTCATCAGAAGTAGCTCTCCTCTAATTAGGATTTTATCTCAGACACATTAAGCAAAAGCAGTGCAGCCTAATATTTGAAAGCACCTGTCAGTCTCAGCCAGTCTACAAAACCCACATGAACATGTGGCTCATTGACAGCACTGCAGGGGCTCACATAGCGCATGACACTGACTTACCTCTAAGAGGGAAACGAAGTACAGCCAGGCAATACGTTCTTCCTTTCTCTTGGAAAAATATCACAAACCAAATCATTTTCCTTTGCTGCACAAATCGTTTTACCTCATCTGGGTAAGCTAATATTTACTAACATACAGAGTTCACAGAGTTTCCATGTGCCCCTGTTCTTGCTGACTGCAAATTGGGTTTGGCTTTGCAGCACTTTCAGCAAGATGTTAAGCTTGTTTCAATTGCAAAAAATGCAAATTTTCCATTTGCCTCCTCCTGTTTGGATTTTAGAGACATATAAATTTTTCTGAGAGTTTGGGCGCGGTGCCCATTTTTCCCTGCTTACTTTATGTTAGGAACACAAGTGGTACAGCCAAAATAATGAAAACCAATTATATTCTCTTGTCAATTATAGTACTTAGAAAAATAAAATTATAAAATAAAATGTAATAAAATAAGTAGTGGTAAGAGACGTAAACCATGCAAACCACCAAAAACAACCTAGTGTAAACATTTTGGCCACTGTGCTCTAAAATGCAAAATGCTGATTTTAGAGTGAAGATGTTCTTATTGTATTGCTATAGAGTACTATATAAGTAGTAGAGTGCTGATTTCCAGATATCCTGAGGTGAAAGATGTGGGGACCAAAGCAGGAGGATACACACTTGCCCTGAGAATTGTGGTTTACAGACTTCAGGTGCAGGGTTTGGATCATTTCAAGAATTGTGCCCTTTTCTTTGATCATCTTCCCTGGCCTGAAAAAAGCCAGCAAAGCTTAGGCCAAATTTTTTCTTTAATGTGCAATTGCTCAGGTGACTTTAGAGGAGAGATGATTAGTCTGGAATTTTATACTGAAGTGAAACTGCAGCTTTGAAAACAGGAACAATGGCTTAAAAGCACAACTCAGCCTCATGCTGAGAGACTTAACTGATGCACAGAAATTCGTAACAGCAGCAATGTCAGGTTTCCAGTATAGATATATCTCTGGTAGTGGTACATGCATTGAAGAAACTGTTGTGGAAACATTTACTTTAGAATATGCAAAAATCTGATCCACACCACTTAGGAGGAATAGCAGAAAGATAGGTGAGCATCACCTCACTTATGCTGGCATGTGGTTTCCTAGAGGTATATGCAAGTCTATCAACATTAGGCAATGAACTCTAATTAAAGTGTCCTCAGGAGAAAATGCTCAGTCATAAGTCATGTTATGAAGAAGCAGCAAACCAAAGAACTCCATCACCCTGGGAACTCTGCTGCTCACCAGAAGGAAGGCATGGAGGGGACACTGAGCTCTGCTGCACCTGTGCAGTATATGCAGCCAGAGCAGCCTGTGCATACTGGGTCCAGAAACCAAACACTGGGACTTTGGAAATGTATTATGGTCACTGATGTCTGCTAGTACTCACTACCATCACCTATGTTCACTAGAGTACCCTGCACATGCTTCACCTTTATTTAGCTGTGCATTTAGCCCCAGGAGACTGGGCATCCTTTTACAAAGCTGAAACCTAATCCTGCTTGCTCTGTAGGAATATAATCAGACCAATTTACTCATGTAAAACTGTATTATTCTTTTCACATGCAGAAGTCCTAGAACAGACTGCCTCTCACAGCACAAACAGAATTTAGGTTCTCCTACAGAATTTTAAAAACTACATCAAAGAATTCTTTTCCACTTCTGGGGAATGAAAAAAAAAAAAAAAAAAAAGTAAAACGTCCAAATCCAGAATGCGTCCCATTAGGCATGTAGAAGAGTAAGTCTTTATGCATTTACTACCTGCCATCTTCCTACCTCCAAAATATTAATTTACTTTTTTTCTTTAGCTCCAATTGCCAGCTTCAGATCCTGTGTTATTAACACTGAAGTTGATAGGAAATACCTACTGCCTTCTCTGTGAACAGGTGCATAATATCAAGTTCAGCGTGATATATCATTCACTACCGTATTAAAGTGTAAAGATGCATGCATGTAAAGGTGTATGTTCCATTAATGCACTATTAGTCTAATTTATAGGAAGAAATTTACACAATAAAATCCTCCGCAGTTAATGGTACTTAGAAATTTATCACGAAGCAGCAATGAAATGTCCAGAGTTCTGCCAGCAATGTAATAATAGTCATCACATATTTGCAAGACTGCCACAAAGCAACACAATTCAGCGTTACCCAGAATGTTCAATATTGCAATGAAAAGCACAAACTGTAGTTCAAATATGTCTTCACTATGAATGTGTTGGGTCATTTACCTTAACAATGTGAACGTGCTCTCATTATTATGTTCAACTTGATTAGTGTGTAGTCTAACATTTAAAAGTGCACTTCAGATGGAAGAAGGTATGAATGCATGATTGGTTCCTAATAAATTGAGCAACCCCCTAATGAACTGCGAGGGATCTATAAGAAACTGGTAGATACTAGACATAGACACTCAGAACCAGAAAAAAGTGGTAATGGCAAGGGGAAGACAGAGTAGAATTTTCTAAATACACTTATACACTCTACTGTAATGCCCATTGCTATCTGAAGTAGTAGCAGGAAATAGGAAGGTGTACAGTTCCAGAGAAAGACATTAGAAATTTGCTGGGGAAAGGATCATTGCTATTAAAGGTCAACATGTAAATGAGCACTTTAGCTGCTGCGATTTGGAGCCATGTTGCACAACTGTATCTTATAATAGAGCAGGAGAACAATATTTCCTCTCCATTGGTGTCTAGGAATGTTTTCTTCAAATGACGTTGTCATACAAAAGCAAGTTAGAAGAAAAGTAAAATTCATAAAATCGGTATTCAGACTGGGATGATTTAATAGGGAAGATGAAATAAGGAATTTAGCTAAGTAACAATAAAGCAAGAGTACAAGTCCACAGCCATTTGAAGAGAGTTGACAGATAATTCCTTTTTATGAAATCGGAGTATATGATTACTTAGAAATTAACTTAGATTACATACAGGAAAGAGTGAACATAATAAACATTGTCTTACTTCTGAAATGTATGAAGTAGCAAAATTCTTCTTTGTGGAAAAAGTAAAAGTTTCCTCAGTATGAGACACTGAAACTGAAGCTCTGTAGTAAATTAAGGGCAGGGAGTGAATTCACCTCTGAATTCTTCACTTTCGTGTTAGCAGTGAGAGCCTTGCTACTCCCCCTTATCCAGGTATCAGACTGTCTCAGAAATTGCATTGTAAGACATCTCAGCCTTATTCTGTTTCTCTGTGTCCTTAATCTTTGCTGTTTGGACATCTAAGCATAGCAGGTGTTTTCCCCCCCGCCTTCCCCTGTGGGGTGGTGGTAGAAGAAGTAATTATGAAAAGACAGGTAAGTGAAAAAAAGCAGTTTGGCACTTTTGTCCCCCTGAAAGGTGTAGTAGTCCATGCCTAAAAGCCTCCACTTCATATGAAAGTGACAGTTCAAGCTGGGTTGTGTTGTTTTATACACACACAAATCAATGTAAGACTGGACAACAGTGACTGCAATGAGTTAGCTGCAGTGTGACAATGCTTATGTATTTGTCTGGGGCACTACTACATGAATACCTTTGTTCTTCTCTAAAATGATTCCTACCTCCATGTACCTGACAGCTACATGCTCCTGCCACTGAATCAGTAGCCATGGAAGAAAGATTGCAGGATAGTAGTGCTTTCTTTTCCTATTATATTCTATTGGTTAGGAAAAAAAACCCAAGCCAGAAACCTAAATCCACACATGAAAAACACAATTCCGCGATAATTTGCTTACCTGGGGGAGATGCACTTTATCTCAAGGTAACAGCAAGATCATCTACTAGTAGCAGAATCTCCCATGAAAGCTGCAAATACAAACCAGAAACAGCACAAACCTAATGGCACGCATGCACCTGGCCAAAGCTGTGCTCTTTCCTAGGAAACCCTGTCAGCCCACCTCAAATTCGCAACAACAAAACAGGAATAAATGGCATTCATTTCAACATCAAGAGTGACAACGTAAGTAGCAAGAGTAGGTTTAGTCCTGTTTTTCTTCAGTGGCATCTGTTGGTTGCTACTAGTAGAGCCAACAGCTCCTTCAAAAAGCAAGAAGGTACCACTGGGTAGAGGGTCATGATTTTCCCCATGCCGGTGTGACCCACCAGACAGGATTCAGAATTGAGCTTCAGGATGTAAGAGCCTGCAAAAAGGCTCAAAGTATAACTTTGGGTAAATTGAGCCATGCCTCGGTTTTTCTGTCTATAACTTGAAATTGTTTGAGAACCTCAACTGAAAGCACTCAGCATGTAAAATGTCAGCTATTAAATATTCACCATTGCCATTGTTACAGAAAAGGGAAAACAGACAAGAGAATATTTGATGCAACAGAGAAGCCAATATTTGCAGAAGAAACCCAGAAAAGGAGGGAATATATTTGCTTGGGCAAGAAATAACAACTTTACCTCAGGAGGAAAAATAAATAGAAGGCATGAACTGCCTGGATGTTCACATGCTGTATCATGGGCATATGAAGCCGGAGAATGGGCTACGTGGCTACGTTTGCGTGGTGATGAACCTGCACTAGTAAATCCATATTCCATATTCCAATTCTTCTCCATATTCCAAGCATCCAGGTTTCTGAGCAACTAATGACTTCCCCCTGCCCCAGCCTCACTTCAGAAAAAGCCAGGGATAGCTATTCTGCAAGTTTCCTACGTGAAAAATATCTTTCTGCCTGGAGAGTAACCTTTTTGTTTTCAAAATTCCACTTTGAAGTAGGCTAAGTTAGACTGCAGAAAGGTACTGGGCTGGAGGTGGGGGGCGGAGGGGAAGTCCATTGTAAAAGGAAGTGTGGAAGAGCTATTTTAATTCATACCCTCTCCTGTTTCACCAAAGTTGCCTCTGCCAGGTGAGACCCTCAGTGTCGGTTGAGCTAACTGAGGATGCCTATACACGGCACAGTGGAGAGTCCAGATGTTTCTGAAGTGGTTAGATTAGATACAAGAAGCGGTAAAGGTGCAATAGCTCAGCCCTCCCAGCTCCCTCACACGGTAATATTCTGCTTCTCTGGTATTATCATATTGCTTTAAATACCTGGCCTAATCTGAGCTACTCCCTTACTGCATGCCACATTTGAAGAAACATGTGCAATGATCTTTCATCAGTCTGGTAACAGAATCTTCTGTTTATATATTGCCCATGTGTTTCTGGCTGAATATATCTGCAAACTGTCTAAATAACTGCAAACATACCCACTTAAAGAAATTAATTTGTTTTAATTGAATGTAAGCAAAAAATCCAAAACAGAATCCTATCATAGCATCCTTTCTGGCACTCCTTTTAAATGGGTGTGGCTTTCTCCGTTGACAAGACAGACACAAAAGCAAAATGAATATGGTGCAAGTCTAAAGAGAAGGTGGGAAGGATGCCACAGCAAATTTGGTATATGATTTTGGAGAAATTGTTCAATGCTTCAGCCTTCCCCTCCACAAAACAAGACAGATGTTGCATTTTGGTAATGATAAAGTAAGACAACAAGTTCTGTCTAAGGGCTCAGTGTTATTGGTATTTCTACTTCTCAAATTAGCATAACAGATTAGACAGGCCATCAGCTCCCTGGAGGGGAAAAAAGCCCAAACACCAACACACCAGTAAAAAACAATCCAAAAAACAATATACAAACAAACCAAACAGGTAGGGATACTGGTATTCTGCCTGCCCACAGGTGGTGGAGTTTTAGGTTGAGTCAGCCTTTTTGTCAAGCACAATTAGAGCTTCATATTTCCTTGTGGCCCTACATTTTTGCATATATATATTGTTGAATAGAGGCAAATTCAGCTGGTCAAGTAACCACGACGGCTTCATATAACTATGCCTCCCTGCCCACTACAGGATTATGGCTCTTGGGACCTTTCAGCTACAATGCTCTGGGGGCTGTGGCTGCAACTAGATTGTGTCTGTTCTTCCCAAACCCAGTTTTTATGGCTCACAGAAATTCATTTGTGTGTGTGTGAATTACTGGCTTTTCAATTGACAGTGAGGGAGCAAAAAACCATCTACAAAAGAAAAGCTCATCTACTTACATTATAGTCTCACACATTTTACTATGTGTTTACTGTCAGAATGTGTTGCGGTTAATATCTGAATCTCTGCCAGGCTGCTGACAGATAGAATATGATCCATCTTAAGATATTTTTTTTGTGAAGTGACAACTGTTAGTCTGTAAATACTGTGTGCAATAATAGAAACATTAATTTGACATAGCTATATGTTTCAAAAACGTTTGTAGTTTCCTTATGTTTTCCATTCTCTTCGCAATTCCAATCAGCAAATGCATGTTCATTGATGCCTGGAGTTGCTACAGCCCATTTCAAGATACACAAATTATAGGAAATACTTAGTTAACTGCTAATGTTAAAATGGTGCCTTGTTGTCTAGCAGTTTTAGATTTGCCCATCGTTGCTCTTAAAATCAAGCACAAACCTGAAATCTCTACACACATAATGACAAGGACACTGAAAAAAACCAGAGCAAAGGAGCACAGTGGAAATCTGATAAACTTTTCCAGCTAATTACAAGGCTTATCTCTCAGTGAGGCAAACAAAAGCAAACAAGACTGAAGCAAATGGAAGAGCTCTAGATTCAAGCCACACTAGAATTTTCCCCAAATTTCACAGCACAATTTCTTCACTCTCCAGGTTTTACACAGCATGTTTAAACTTAGACATTTTTAAACTTCAAAATGATCCACATACTGCAGAGGACTTAACTGGCATGTACATGGCATCCTAGGGCATTCTCTACCGTATTTCTCGTTTGCATCTCCTGGAGCCCAATTCTTCAAACGACAACATCAGAATCATTACATTCTGCTGCCTTTCATAGCTGTTGCAGTTTTCTCATATTCCCCTGTCTGTTTTAGAGCATACTGTGAGACAGCATTAGATTATGTAATGAACATCCTTAAACAAAAAAACTGCCACTCAAACCCCCTTTTTATCTTCATTGTCTCTGCTAGGGTACTGATCATACCTCCATCCCATTTAAAAACAATGAAGAATATTAATTTTTATTGTTTTTAGTAGACCTGTGTATGGAAGAGTCATTTTCTGCCTTGATTCCTTTAAACTTGCATGTGTTAAAGGAGAATAAATGTATGCTCGCAGGATGGCAAAATACAGCCACCAGAAAATCTTAGACTCTAGCCAGCCCTATTCAACTCTTTTTTCCTTTTTTTTTTTTCCCCTTCACTGAGCTTTGCATAAAGCTAACCCAAACCCACATGGATTTCTATAATATCCAAAAAGAATGACAATGAGTGATGTGATGTAGGTGGAAACTGCCTGAAGAAACCTAAATTGTAACAGGAAAAAAAAATTGACATTTTAGATTTTAAATGTTACACAGTTTTTATAAAGCTTCAGTCAATTTATTTTATTTATTCTAATGAAGAGCATTACAACTGCTTTACTGCACTGAAGCAAGCATCGATCACACCATTAATCACACCTTGTGAATAGTCACAAATCAAGTTCTAACAGCAAGCACTGAATCAGGAGCAATGAAGCATAAACTCCTTCACAATTTATGATCTCTCCAATTGCATCTTTTCAACCATTAAATTGCAAGATACCATAAATTTTTATCTTCTTCACTTCAGTCACATTATTGATTCTGCCTTGTGAAATATAGAATAGCTGTAAATCTAGGCTATTGAATTAAATTTAAAGTCTTGACTTCAGAAAAGAAACCCAACACACTGCCATGGCTGTTAATTTACACTGAGGAACAAATGATAGAAACATTAAAATTTAAATGGACAACAGGGATTTCAAAGAGCCATAGTTCTGTCAATCCTAGTCCTTGTCAACCTTGAGGGCTTCTCTTTTAGCCAAATTTTAGATCACAAAATATAGTAAAATACAAGCTCCAGGTGGATGCAGAACAGGTAATTCTTGCAAGCAAGTAAACGATGAAAAGGCTAAATCAAAGTTACTGAATAAATGTTTAGGCTTTAAGTAACTCCACTAAATTCAGCACAATTTTCCTAACTACAAGGCGGAGGTGTTTTCATACAAATAAAATTGGCATACAAGTGATAGCACATCTTCAGTCGTCAGGTCCCTAGTGAAAACGCAGATTGCCTTAATATGTCTGCAAGATTCTCTCTAGGACAGCACAGGCAGGTCCTTCAGGGAATGGTGTGTCCATCAGAAATGAAAAGAAAGATCCACCAAGGTGGAAGCTTCTATGGATGGTTGGGAACAACAAATGCAGACAGAAATGGAAGCTCCCAAGGAGCTGGAAGGATGTTAAAGTAGACCTGGAAAGTATCATGCATTGAAGGAAAACCTAGGGTGTGACCTGGCTTTCCAGGGTACCACTAGAGAATGGAGAGTTTCCTGATGCCATTGTGGGTTGCCCCATGAGACTGGTGCCTGGCCAAGGCCAAATGCTGGGTTCTGGCTGCTGCTGCTCCACATGCCCTAGCTTTCCAGGTGCCTGGACATGGTTCACAGTCCTTTCCCAGCCCATGAGGTGTTTCTCCCTACTGCTCCGGGGGAACTGGGCTGGTCCCCTACAGGCCCCTTGCCTTTGAGATGAAGGCTATGCACCAGCACGGCAGAACACTCTTCCACCATTTCTGTCCCACCAGAGGAGCCCAGCTTGACAGTGAGTGCACGCCTGGGTACGCAGCTCCCTGCCCCGCTACATGCCCGCCAACTCCCTCCTGACGGGAGTACAAGCTTGCCCTCGCCACAAGCTCAGAAACACATTATCTGCTACACAGTTTATGGGACTCAGAGGCCTAAATCAGCTTTCTGGCACAGTGCTTACATAAATCCCCCCACCCCTCAGGAAAAGGCCATACAAATGTTTGCAGACAGGAGGAACAGAAGCAGAGCAGACTGTGTCAAGAGGCAGCGGCCCAGCTCTGTCCGGGCCTCCCACCCCGCGCGGCCCAGCCATGGCCCCTGTACCTCGGCCTCCATGGCAGGAGCAGAGCAAGGGGGTCGGCCCCTCGCAGGGAGCCGGCAGGAAGCAGGCCCCGGGTTGCCCACCACTGCACTGGAGAGAGGAGAAGGAGCGGGGGGTGAGGGGAGCAGCTGAGGGCACAGCCAAGGCAAGAGCCGGCAAGGCAGGCAGGCTGTCCTCTCACTGGGCGCGCAGGGTGTGGAATGGGGTA
>JAVJGJ010000061.1:19704649-19735379 GCA_035590215.1 Microhierax caerulescens | reverse complement strand
CGGGGGGGGGGGGGGCAAGAAAGAGCTGTCTAGCAGCAACAGTCTTGTTTATTCAAAGCTTCTGCTGAGGAATCTTGAGTATCCCAGAAATAGTATGGCTCATGACTAACAATGGAGAACTGTGAGGTGTATGTGTACAGTATGGGGAAACAGTGCAAAAGGAGTTGTCAAAGCTGGTGCTCCTGCATTCCTGTATGAGGGACAAACTGCAGGGCCTAGGACATTCTTCTAGTAGGAGAAGGCACAGCAAATAGAAAATGCTTAACCATCTCCAGGTTCATAATTTATAATACAGATTTAATATTGACTATATGAGTAACTCAACTGAATTTAAAAATAACAAACCAACACTCTTTCTTCTTGTGGAAAACCATAGATGAGACACTTTTCTTCATACAATACCTGTTATACCCAGACATTTATTTTTACAAATTAAATATACTTCACAGAGCTGAGAAGACCAGCCTCAGCATGCAATCCTGTAACAAAGAGAAAGCCTTGAACAAAAAACCAACAATAACAGAGGCTTTAATGCAGTCCTCACAAACATTTTATTAACAATATAATGGCTAATATGAGACTATGTCTCAGACCCTGGGCACACGAATCCCAGCTCTAAGTTTGGGAACTTAACTTTTTCCATCTATCACTCAGTAAAGTATCGTGACTGACCTCAGACAGTGTTGGAAAAAGTATTGCTTGTGAAAGTTTAAAAATGGGACTACAGTGCTGGATGTTTACAGTATGAATGAATAATTTTTCCTAACAGGAGTACATACAAGCTCGCTGTAGCCAAAAAAAGGCCTTCCATAATTATGTGTGTAAGTGCATAGCTCTGGTCCCCAGACATCCACCCTTTCTAAGTCTGGACACCACTTCAGAATAATGCTTGTATGCATGCTCTCTCCCTCCATGCCATGAAAAGTGCTTAGTATGGATGTGGCCTGTACTGTCTGAATAGTGGTGATTACACTTGTTCATTGGTGTAGACACAGCACCTATGCTTAGATTTGGCTTGTCCCGTACGGCATAGGATTTTATTATAAAATAAATAAATATTCAACTTCATATTCTTCTTTCATTAAAAAAAATTATGCTCCTAATTAAGCCTGCATAAAAACTGCTGGAACTGCTTTGTGTACCTAAACCAAAAGCCTGGATTCAAAGAGGACACAGCTTTCAAGAATTCGAAAGTTAGATCTGAAATTGCAGCTAAAGCCCATGTCTTGTATACTGTTCAAAAAGCTCTAGTTTTACTTCTGCCTTCTGTTCTTCACAGTTGAACCATTTGATCAAAAAAATTTTAAAAAACTCAGTCACTCTGAAACTCACTACAAAATGTAATACCAGCACCCTTGCACAATTATTTCTGCTTTAAAAATTATGGCAGTTTTGGTACAATAATCTATATGTTCCAGAACCTCTCTAGATGGTAGTTTCTACTATTTTCCATGAACGTTACTGATCAGGCTGGATCTGATTAAATGCAGCCTTCCCCACTTCTGAACAGTACCAGCAAGTCACTTCAAACTCCTGGAAATTTTTTAGTTCAAAGAAAATCTAATAATCAGTACTTGAGAATTCACCTCTGCCCTTGCCTTAAAAAAAGGAGGGGAGGGTACAGAAATTTGGTATAATGCTCAACATCAGGAACAGACAACTGCTGTCCTTGGTGTGACATGAGATTCTAAGGAGCCAAGAACCATATGACAATCCAAACCAGGAAATTATGTGAGTGGCTGCTCGTTGCTGATATACAAGAAGTACTTGTATACTAGAATAGTATGACACCGCTCTATAGAGACAGCTCGGACTGTCGTTTGGAAGGGTGGACGCTACAGCACTCTCTTAATGTTCTTTCTCCAGGACACAAGGGTATTTGTTCGAAGGGGTAAGGAGGAAGACTGCCAAGCAAGGGGAAGGACAGATCCATTGTGTAACAAGAAAAGTACTCGCTGTGCTGTAAAGCAGCAGGTGCTGAGGATAATACAGGGTTTCCAGCAAAGGGTGTGATTAGGCCTTCTAGTGGCTGTGACAAGTACCAGCAGTCTGTGAAGAGCAGTGCACTGCTCTCTTCCAGAAAACACCAGGATTCCCCAAAGTTTTCCTTGGTCTTCAGAAGGCTTCTGCCTTGCACGAAACTGTTCTTAGAAAGATGGCTAGGGTTGTTCTCTTTGGCCACATGCAGTCCTACCAGATAGGAGTAAGCAACAAAAGTAAATACTATTTGGTATATAATTATTTTCTAAATATTTATAAGACACATTAAAAAAAAGGTATTTCTAATGTGGCCTGCAAATAAACATTTACTAAGCAACAAATTAATTAGTAAAATTCTTTGGAGAATCTAAAAATCTTGGCACAGCAATATTTTAGTCAAAGTTGGGGAGGATCTGTAGCAATCTGCAATAAAAACCTGACAAATATACCCCATAATTTCTAAGAAACTGATGCCACTACAGAGATAGCAGTATTTTATGGAGGGAAAACAACCCTGAACATAAAAGAGAAAAACGCATCAGAATAAAGACATAAATATGAATCTGGCCCAGAAGCTACACCAGGTCACATAACAACCATCTGTTGTATTTCTTGGTCATAAAGGAGTCCATTTTCACAGCTTTGTAGGTTTGCCAGGGTAGACTCTTCAGAATATGACTAACGTGAAAAAACAGGTAAAATATTTTTCTCTCTTCTAAAAGAAATATCTTGACTCTAAATAATTTGTGGACTCAGCGCTGGCTAGGGATGACAACAGAATCTTGGCGAGTGAGAGTATAATGGAATATGGGCAACAGTATTGAGACAGGATTGATGCTTACCTTAAAAAAAGCCTATATAAGGTAAGCTTGGGGTTGGTGAATGGTTTCTGCATATGTGACATTTTAGGGACTGCTGATGGCAGCAACTTTTGGCAGCGTGGTGATGGTGAAGTGATTCTGGGAGCCAGAGACTGTTGGAAAGAAAGAAACGATGGGATCTGCTCTGCTCTGTATTTTTGGCTAAATGTACTAGTGAGTGCATGAGTCACACCCTTCACTTTGTAATTTTTGTCTGGTTGATTGATATGAGAACACCAAAGCATTTCACTGAAGATAGATCTCAAACTCAGATATTAAAAAGATTGTTCATCTTCTTTGTTATACAATGTTCACTGTCTTTGTTCTGGATTGCTTTGAATATCCATTTTGTCATTCAGTAAATGTTTCCTTTTGTGCTCAAAACAAACAGCCTTTCTCTATCATGGCTGAGAGAAGATGGCATTTAAAGGTAGAGCCATGAATTAAGTAATCTTAGACTGAATGTGTACATTACAGGAACATTTTACTTCTCAGCAGGGATATTTCAGATGTTTCTAAGCAAATTTTGTGAATTTTGTAATGACTGTTTGGGCAATACATATTATCTCAAAACATTGGTGCAATTACTGCAATTCTGAATGATGTTAACATTGCAGAGTCAACTTCACTAGCTAAATACAGATCTAGTCAGTACAAAAGAGAAAGCATGGCAAAAGAAGGTGGAAAACCCATAGAGAAGGCTGAACATATAATAAAATTGGAAAATGTTAGAACGTTTTAATTGGACACTCAGCAAAAGGTGGAAATGACAGACCTACTGCAAGTTCACTCTAGCATTTGGCATGCGAGGCAGGGTCA
Source organism: Microhierax caerulescens (assembly GCA_035590215.1). NCBI lineage: Eukaryota > Metazoa > Chordata > Aves > Falconiformes > Falconidae > Microhierax > Microhierax caerulescens. The sequence goes on along the minus strand of JAVJGJ010000061.1, from coordinate 19,731,720 downwards.
TGAATGCCTGTACTTGGCCATGAAAATAAAGTAATAAATATTATGATTTATTTGAGTTACAATAACTGTTATTGACTACTCAGATTTTCTGCATAGGTGGCAACAACTGATTACCAGTTAAGACAATATTTTATTACATTTCCCATTTATCTACATTTATTTGCTTGCCTAGGCTTTTGCAGCCGAGTAGAAATAAAGCATCATTAGTCTATGGCAGAATTGCCAATTGAAAAAAGGATTTTGCTACAGGGCATGTGGGAAGGGAAGAAAACACTCCTGTCACTGCCCTGAAGCCAGAACCACATTAGTAAATTATCCACCTCACACCCCCTGCACACTATCGGGCCCCAGGCTCTGCTTAGATTTATCCAACAGGCAGTGACCTTTCCCATGTGCCAGAATTAGACTAGCAGTAACTGTAGAATAACATTGCTCTGTTATCGTCTACTATTTTACTCTTGTGAATTCTAAACTCATTCAGAAATCCTATTGCAGAACTTCCAAATCCAAACTAACTAAAGTTTGAAATCAGACCTTAACATACCCAGTCAAGTTTCAGAAGCTGTGTTTCTCTGTAGCAGACTGCATACATGTTGCAATCCCCCAGCTCTGCAGAAGGGAAATTACAGTGTGCATACTTGATAAAGAATGGGAATGATGCAGATGTTTACCATACCATGATTTTTATGATTTCATACATGATATGTGCCTGACTGCTGAAGACTGCTTTCCTATTTAACAGCATGACAGGCAGATACCATGTTTTCCATAGCACTGTACATTTAGTTTCTTGGGAGCAAACTTGCATCACTGTATAATTAGACAGTTATATTTATGTGCACCTGCTGTGTCAATGACTCTTCTCCGTGCCTTGACATGTCAAACGTGAAATTAGCCTGTGTCTTCTAGAAATGTCTGTAGTAAAAGGTGAGGAGATGCTTTTCTTTAGGGTCAAGTCTTGCAGGCATTGCATCTGCTTTTCTCTAGGGTCAAATATTGCAGGCATTGCACCTGAAGCAGTGAACTTGCATCTAGATGCACTGACCAACTTATACACAGTGCTTTGTAGCCTTCAACAGGGCATATATTGCATTCTTTTCTAAGCCAGCCCAACTTTAATGACCATAGAGGGACAAAATGGAGTTGAGTTTGTATTGGCAAAGCAAACAACAGCAAATGCTCCACACGCCGGCATGCCCTCTTTACCTTTCAGTTCTCTTATCTGTAACAAGCACCTTTGAAAATCAGGTTGGACAGTAAGGAGCAGAATGGAAATTCTGCTTTTACTGTTACCCATACTGTGCCATTTTAAAACTATTATTCATGTACATATCAGAAAGGATATTAAGATTTGCTCTTTGCAAGTGTCAGTCCAGATCTGCATAAATCCAGAAAAGTGTAACACCAAAAATAACCAACATAAATTTTGACATAACAACAAAAATAGTGGTGACAAATAGTAGGCATTTCTATTGACACTATAACTCTGCTGTTAAATCAGATGGCGGAACTTCACCTAGCATATTTACTTACTGTCTTTTGGTTTAACATATTTAACTACATATGGCATTCCTGAATTATAGCATAAAGCTGAAAGTGCTGAGTGCCACTAATTCCCATTGACTTCCCAGTAGAATGGAAAGGACACCTAGCACTTTGCAGAGTGAAAGTGCAGCATGATCCTATGCCTGCTTCTGTTTCTAGCTCTCCTGTAGCAGAATCTCCTAATATGTATTCCAGATGGCTTCTGTTTGAAGTGCCACTCCTTCCAAACCCAACTGCTAATAAACTCCCTATAGATTACAATCTGGAGGCTGGGAATTTCTGCTTCACTCTACAGCAAGGAAATCTGTAGGCACTTTAATCTGTGTATTGATAGTTGCAGTGTTAATGCATAAATCCACTTAGGGCTACACAGAATTTACTGCACAGAATCCTTGAAGATTAGAAAAGCCACTGATTCAACTAGGTATATTTATTACCAGTGAGATGATTAAATTTACCAGCACAACTAGTTCACTAGCAATGAAACAATCACAGCAAAAAGATACAATTTTCATGTCCTATCCACTGCAAGATCTAGTCTCAAAATCAAGTACAAATGAAACCACCTGACTGTGTTGGCTCACTTTCAACACGCCAGTCTCCCTGACTTTGCCAAAGAAATGTTCTGAGTCTCACACTGTGAACGACAGAATATGTGACTCCAGTGGCCCATAAAAAGAAGCAGAGAAAATGTAAAGCTGGCAGACAATGTCATCTACCGGCAACAACTGTATGACTTCATAAATCTTTTCTGTTTTTTCTGCTCCAAAGGTACATCTTCAAGACCAGAAATATTTGTAACTTCACCCATGCAGTGTCGTTAAAACATGCTCTCATATATTTTATTTTCTTAAGGAAAAAAAAGGAGGGCTAATTTCATACCTGACATATAGGTATGACTCAACAGAAGTCAATGGAACTGCATCACTTGCTGCAAGGATAAATTTGACCCAGAGTTCTCATTTCATTTCAACTTATCAAGAGAAACCCAGTGCTAAAATTAGCTTAGAGTTAGAAGTCACGTGTTCACACAAATAAATCTCTTCCTGCTAGTTCTGTGAAGATGCCTCTGGCTGTGAACCATGGCCATCTGTGGGCAATAATCCAGTCTACCTAATAAATATCAGGCAAAGTCATAAATTATGTGAGGCTGCACTGTACATTAGAGTAAAGGAACAATGACAGATGGCAAAAAGCCCATGAGGTCACGGCACAGGCCAATAGAAGTGTGCAAATTGTAGTGAAGGAACTGCTGGGAAATGTAGGAACATAGACCCTTCAAAATTATTTTTCAAAGGGTAAAAATAAAGATAAGTAAACTGCAAAAATACAGGTAAAGAACTATCCTTCCTGTGCTGCCATCTCACAGAAAAGGAAAAACACCTGTGTAGTGGTCAGACCACTATCACCATTAAGCCTTTGCCCTACCTTGTGGGAAGTGGAGAGCCATACGATCTGAAAATAAGTCTCAGAGAGAAACTGTTCAGGAATTATACAATGCTCTAGGTACTTTCTCTCCTCAGAAAGTGAAAGTGCAGGACAACAATGTGGATGGAAAATGCCTGTTAGGAACAGCTCTAAAATTCACCTGTCGTTTAGAAGAGGTACTTTCCTGTGGTTCTTCCCAGGCGCCACAGCAATCAAACTGGAATATATGAAATCAGATTCTGAAACTATTAGAAAGGCAGATGGCAGCTAATTAAACCAGCAAAGAACTTTAGATGTTGGAACCTTGCCTTCCTACCTTAAGTCTGTTTATAACTTTAAAAATGAAAAATACCTCTGCATCTAAAATCAAATAGTCCTTTCATAGCAAGTAGCCTGATGCTTTCATTAATCTGGTAATTTTGGTTTTGGGCTCCAGCCTAAGTATACTCACGTAGGCGGTGTCACCTCTGGATACTGTAGCTAAAGTTGCCGCTCAAAAATGGCTAATTTCAAGCCCTGGAAGTCTTAGTGAAATACCATCATTACGTGGTAGTGATAGAGCTTAACCAAAAAAAGCAAGAGCTCATTGCTTGTTTTCCAGTAGCTACAATATTTGTTTGAACAAGGCTCATGGAGTACCCAAGTTAACCCAAATTTTTTCCTGCAAAACACTACACGGGCTTCTCAACTGATTCTTATCCCTTACATATTTTGCACAATATACATTAAAAGAAAACATCTTGGTGATCTTGGTGATTTCTCAGGTCTACTGCATATCATGGGGTCAAGGAAATGGGACATTTTCCATTTTAACCAGATTTTCATCTGCTTCTGCCTCCTCTACTTATATAGTTCTTTTTGTCTGTACAGTTTGTCTTTGCACCCCTATGCTAGAGGATTTTTTCCCCCAACTTAAGAACACGGAGACAAGTAGGACTTTAAAGCATTCTTCTGAAAGTGGAAAAAAAAATATTTAAACTGTATTTGCTCAACATTAACCTCCAATCACTTGGGTTAAAGATTTTATATTGTTTCATATACTGATCCTTAAAGAATACTGCCAAACACATCAGTGAAAATTTGATCTTGTTGCTACTGGCAGATTTTGTACATCACTGACTTCCCGCACTTCTCTCTACAGAACACAGTCCTTATTTACACTACTCATAACACTAATCCAAAATCACTGGAGACTTCATAAGCACTGTCTGAAGTGCAAATCCCAACATACTTCAATGTTAACATGTTTATCCCATGGATTCATCAAGCTCTGAGTTGATCATTATAAAACTGATGGCATTGCTTATGTGTAAGAATGTTAAACACAGGATAATTTCTGCAGGATTGGTGTCTCATCTACTACAGATTTGAATTACATGTGAAAATCCAATTTCTGCTTTCCAATAGCACTTACAATAGTGTTGCAAAGTAATTTCAGAGAATTGAAATCTTTCAAAATCCTTCTGGAAGACTGAAATATCAACGGTTACCAAGAGTGAAGAATGCACTATTATTATCCTCCAAAAAAAGAAATAATACATGGGAGTTTTATCAGCCTTTAAGCAGTAAACAAAATGCACTGGAACATTCAAGCCAATTTCACTGGTTGGGAGAGTAATCACCACCCAGAAAATTAGGACAAAATTTTCTGACTGAACAACAAATTAACCTCACTGCATTACAGAGATGAGCAATTACACTTTAGATCATACTTTACAAAATCTGAGACATTCATTAAAGGGCAGGTGATGGTTTAAGGCAGTTACAAATCTTCTAGGGCACAGGGATCACGTGGTATATTTAAGTCATCTGGAGACTGTAAAGGGAAAAGTCATACCTGTCTGCTCCCTATTCACACCAGCCAGCAGGCAGAAGTCAGTCCAAAGTGCACACAGATATATATTAAAAGACATGGTCATGGCTGCTGCTGTGTCTTCCTACTTCTGAAGGAAAAAAGGAGGCAAAAATTTTCCAAGCAAAGCTTTGGAAACTCCCAGAGTTGAGACTTTTACATTGAACAATGCATTAAGAATATCTGGGAGGGAAAATCCTGTGCTGACAGATGGGAGGACTGGATGATCTACAACGGTCTGTTCCATTTTTAAATTCTATCATCAGATTTGTCCTCAAGTACAAACCCTCTAGGAGTTTCTTGGGGGCGGTGCATCCCTCCACAACCCCTACTGCGGGCTCTGGCTTAAAAGCCACAATAGAGTCCTTAGAATCTAACAACAAGAGCTATTCTAGGCGCTGGTTAGGAAAATGGGATTTAAAGGAAGTTTCTACTATTGTGCAAAATTAGGGCAAAAAATCTTCTTTCAGATAAGCAACAAAGTATATCAATTCCAACAGTTTGCTCTCCTGCTGTTGTATCCATCATAAAGAAAGACAGTCTTTCTATGGTGAATAAAGGTGATCGTCTAATCAATTAAGATTTCATAGAAAATACAGAACAATTCAGCTGTCTGCCCCACCCTCTTCCCAGGTTGAAACAGGACCTTTCCACTTTACTCTGCATGTCACTTTTGTTAAAATGACAGGCACCTCACAGAAAACACCAAACATACATGTAGAGAGAGAATTCCCATTTTGAGATCCACCACATAAGTGAAAGTTTTTGAGCTATGAATTTGATTGCTCTGTGCATTGGACAATTGCTTATATAGCATGACATGTATCATTTTCAAGTATGTAGTTATTTCTGTATTACATTCTGAGCACGATTCTTTTAATTACACCAATATAAAGAAAATGTGTTTGTGAAACTAATGTGAAGTATGCATTGCACAGAAGTACTAGTAATACGATTCACTGACTTCACTATTGTCCATGACTGTTCAGTGACTCAGTTGTATATGGTCAATATTTCCACCAAGCACAATCTCTTTGGAGCTATCATCAACTGTGGCAGAGTATTTTTTTTAACAGTTTTTGAAAATAGGCCTTTCAATTTAAGTCAGAAATTTGATTCCCTTTAGCCATAGTTGTGTAATATGTTAGTCATTCCTTTATCAAATTTAACTTGGAAGTCTCTAAGATATCTTCAGCTTCTCGACTGAGGGATAAAGAAACCTCCAATGCTCACATGTGTTGACAGTCTTAAAGGCTAACGTCACTCCACAATGACATCAACTTCATGTCAGTATAGGTGTTATGCAGCATCTTTAGTCTCCAATGACAAGAACAATGCCAGAGCATAGCTACATTTTCTCTTTATCTGGAAATAAGTCTGAAATAAGTCCATGACTTGTGATCCTTTCATATTTAGAAAATGTAAGTAAAAAAAGAGGCATAAAAAAACCCTTAAATGTAGAAGGTTAGCACTGAACTCACAATACTTGAAATGTATTCTAACAGATTTTTTTCTGTTGCTAGCATTTGTTTACAAGGATTTGACTTAATATAAAGAGTACATTAAGTTAAACAAAGCATGGACTGGTGCCTACATGAGATGCAGAGAAAACGCTTTGACAAAAGGAAGGAAAAGATAGCTCTTAAAAATAAACTATAGATAAGACATTACAATATAGGTAACATCACACCTTAATCTATAAAATCCCCATATATAAAATCTATAAAAATCCCCAGCATTTGCATAATACACCAATTTTATTCAACTTACCTAGAGTTCACACTGTGATTTGTAGTCTGTTATTCTACTCTGAGGTTATGGTGCTAATGCTTTTTACGTATTGAACTTGCAACATACTGTTTTACTAAAATATTTCCCTTAAAAACTCCAAGAAATTAGCAAGCAAAGCAGGGTTTTTTTGAGGGTATTTGGAAATATGATTTATTTAACTTGACTTTTCCGTATTCCAGCATTTCCAACCACAAAGACTGTCACAGCCAGCAGTGTTTCTCACAGTGAGAACTGAGTCAAGAGGTTTTAAAATAAAAATTACTGATAACCTGACACAGATATATTTTACAAATACCCCTACAGTATTAAAAACTGTAAAACCTCCAGATTTGTATTAAGGATTTTTTTCCCCTGACAGAATTATTCTGGAGATTTTCTTTAAGGGGAAGGGAAGAAACGTCTACAAAGAAGGGTTGTCTCCTTCCCAGAGCTTTAAAATAAGCTACTTCAGAAAGCTGACTAACGTAAAGAAGTGGAAATTCTCAAATGATTGCTTTATTTATCTAGACAAAGCTAGGCTAGTTTTGACACATTTTCAAATGTTTCTAACTTAGAGGATTATCATGAAGTATACACAGCCTCCTCAAAGCAGTAACTGTTTAACCCTGCTCTTTGCAGCAGTGGGTTTTTTATATAGATCACTTGGGATTTACCTAAAAAAAGGCTAATAAGGAATTTAGATGTGTTCTAAACACATGGAAAAACAGACCTTAAGCACGCTAATGCTTATACCTTCCTGGCATAAGGCAAACATCCCTACAGCAATTTCAATAAAATGGTATGATCTTAAAATATGGTACAGCTGTGCATGTCAATAGGACTCAGTACAGTAAACCTATGCAGGAGAGAGTCTCTGGAATCATACTGCAAGGCCTGGCTTACCAGAACTGATGAATACCCCATGGAGATCAGCTTGCCTCAGACCTCAATCAAATCATAGAGGTCTTTGATCCTAGGCCAGATGAAAATCCACAAAGCCAATCATTAAATACATCACCATTTTTCTCACAAAGTATCTACAAAATAAAAAACAGCTTAGAATTTCCATAACCAGCAGCATGAATAAACAAGCTAGGATTGCAGACAGAAGGGTGAGCTGTATACCTGGTGGGTACCAGGCCCAACAATCCCTTCAGATAACAGTCATGAAACCATGGTACAAAAGTAAAGAAAGAGGCAGGAGAAACAGTCAAGAGGGCAAAGAGTATTAAAAAATTAATAAGGGCCTTACTATGCTACAAACTGTTATTTTGTCTCCCCATCTGGCAGTCTGTTACTGGATCATCAGATACCAGGACAATTCAAGCATAGCATGACCTTGTTCTGGATTTCAGCCAGTTTTTCAGAATTGTGTGACAAATGGATGATCAGCTGGCCTAGCTACTCACACCAGTGCTGGCTGCTGTTTCATTCACATTTGTAGCACTGGTCATCCCTGTTCCAGTACTTTTGACACTCTTCCTCTTTGATTACTTCCCATCCCATCGAGAAGCTCAGGTAACAAAGTCCAATTTTCCAACTACTCAGGATCCTCTGCGTCTGATATAATTTGAAACATTGCAACTCTACTAATTATCTCAGTCACTGCAGACAGCATCTGAGACAAGAGAGTGACATTTGTGGAGGACACAGAGGCATAACTAGTGAGCACTGTAGACAAAAGTGGAACAGAAAGAACACGAAGCCACGGATGCTTTACTGTGTATTGATTTATACTGCAATCCCTACAGCAATACATATATCTCACGTGAAAATCTGTTTAGGGAGCTTAATGTGTTGGGATTGGTAGTGATTTTATTTTAATAAATGGGCATTTGATGCCACTTTTACTGTTTCCCTGCAAAGGAAATTAATGTATCAAACCTTACTTTGTGGGTGTTGCTATACATTTTGATACATCTCTAAGGAAGATGAGAAAGATAAATATCAGTCCAATAAAAAATGTGGTTATACAAAAATTAAATCCCATGAGCCTACATGTGCAGGAAAATTACTTGCAATATACACCATAAAAAAAACAGAGAATAAAAAAAATTACAAAGATCAGCAGCTAATAGGAATCACAGTAGTTCCAGCAATATTTCGTGAACAGCATTGACCTTTGATGCCAGCAACCTTCTATTCCATCTGATCATACAAATGACTTGCATAGATCTTTAAAGCCTCTTGTGGCCAACATTAGGTAAAATTAGTTGCAAATACCTTGCCAGTTTGAAGAGAATGAAGAAATACAGAAAAATAAGTTTTTTAACTTCCCATGTAGTTATTTCTAATGTTTTTTGTGTTTGTCAATCCTTTTCTGTACCTGTCACAGCCATTCTCTTCAGATTTGTATTATAAATAAAACTCTGTGAAAGAACACATTTGCCCTGCTATAAGAAATTCTGAAATTATGAAATTACAGAGAAAGAAAGATTAAGGCTTCAGTGTTATGCAACTTCAGAACTCAGACTTGGCATTAGTTAAGAACTAATAGCAAATTCACTATAAGCAGCATATACTTCATGAACTTTAATTCAGAAAAGATGACAGACTGTAATTAAAGATAATTAGTGTATCAGATTCAGATAGCCTTAATTAGAAACTTAATGCTTTGACCACTCTTTTTATCAACAGGTACTTTATAGGCCTGGCCTGAAGAATTAATTGTCTAGACCAATGTGGCAGAAACTGACAAAGCATCACACCTTCAGGGGCAAAAACCCATGGCAAAATTAAATAGTGACCATCAAACTGCAGTATTTTGTTTGAGTGTTTCATTAGGCATTTGGGTCCAAATTCAGCATAACATTTTAAGCCCATAATTAAAGTTCCATTGAAATCAAAATCGAACCATTCGCAGCATGTGCCTAAAGTTTGGTATGTGTTTCCATGGGTTTTTTTTTAATATAGCTAGACTGGTAAAAAAATTAAAAAACAGACAACAAAAGTACAATCCTGTTAGAGATTTTGGCAATTTGTTTCAAAAATACCAGGCCAAGCTGCTGAATAAGTTAAGACAATGCCATCTGGATTTCTAAAATGAAGCTTCCTAAACTGTTGTCATTATCTAGATTGAAGCACAACAAAGCAAAAAAACAGCATAAGTAGAGAAATAACTTTTTTAATTCTGTGTCAAAACATTACTTTTTAATCATGATTCCTGTTAACAACATTCCATCAAGTCAATTATAACACAGTGACAAAGCAGACTAGTGACTCTGGTGATTTAATGAATTACCTGCTGAAAAGTAAAGTATGACAAAAGTTGGTGTAATGAGATCCATCACTTTGAAGGGGGTGGTCTTCAGCCTCCCTTACAAAGGCCAGCTCTGTCAGTCTTGCTAGTGCTTCCTTCCTGGACCCTATATGAAAAGCAAAGCCATATTTACTAATTTACTTTGTGTTAGTGGCTTGGGTCTGTAGGCAAAAGTAGATAAAAGGCAATTTAAAACAATTCCAATTGTTAAAATAGAAATCAAATTCAGGTAATGAAAAAAGAAAGCCCAGTGTTGGCATAAAAGTGCTATATTATTATCCAATATTCCATTTCACTATTGTGCAAGTCTTATATTAATATAGACACTGATTTAAGTATGTATTTGTGTGTATTTGTACAAATATATATATATACACATATGCTATAACCTATTTAAGAGAAAGGAACAGAAAACCCTATTGTGCCTTTTCTTACTGTTACTGCTACTAATGGCATTAGCCAGATGTTGAAACTCATAGGCATCAAACAACAGTGATCATTATAGTCTTCAATCACCCCATTTAGAATTTACAATAAGCTAAGCAGAAAACCATTATTTCCACCTTCAATATAAAGTTTTCCTCAGGTTGCAAACAGAGTTCTGCAATGGACTGATGCACCATCTGTTCTAACTTCAGAACCTTTTTCTGTGAAATTTCCAGGAAAGGGAACAAGCTATTGACAAGACCCAGGAATACAAGGACATCATTAGTTAGCATCATAGTAAGATTAGAATCCCTTGAGGGCTCTCATCAAACCCTAGATTAAAACGAAACAAAGAGAGAGAGAAAAGACTGACATTATAGTAACAAACCGTAATATAAGGCATAAAATTAACAAACATTATGAATTAATCATACTTAGACAATTATAATCCATATGGCTAGTTAAACTCAATCTGCTACCTGTAGTGACATAGTCTGGATACTGTATATTCAATGCCAGTGCATTTCTCCCAGGATGTAATTACTTAATTTTGTGAATGAGAAAATGATGTGTAAAAGCCAATGTTTCCATGGATTCAATGCCCCAAGCCAGATAAAATGCATGAATGCTTATCAAATCTCATGACACTTTTTAACCCTATTTCATCATACTTATTTTTTATATTATTCTTATTACCTTTAGGTATGTAGAAACAATAAATTTACAGTCATATTCACTACTAAGGTTAATATAAGAAATAAACTGGGTTCAAATTTTAGTTTTCCACAAACAGGAGTCTTAACAATTACATGCCAATGGATGGCATAAGATTGATGAAATCAGTAATTCTTCTGAAGCTTTTTCATCACTTGAAGCATATATATTTGGATCCTGAAAATAACCACTTTCTTCTTCCCATTTCACCTACATTCAGACAGGACATTCCAATCTCTCAGGGGACTTGGTCTTGAGATTGTGTTTCAAGTCTACTCCTTTGTCACATGTAACACACCATATCTGGTGACACTATGCATTTGGGGGGAGGGGGAGAGACCAAGCCAGCTGTCAAATATTTTAGTCTTATGTGTATTCTGTGAGGAATTTCAAACCAATGCTTGTTCCTTCCCTATCCCAGTCTTGAGGTCCAACCTGTTATAGAACATCTGGAAGATTCTCGCGAAACAGTTTATATCCAACATAAGCAAATCAGTTGGGCAATATAACAATATAGTTCATTACCTTGCTCGTATCCTCAACAGACCCAAATCAAAAGAACATGAACATTTAAAGTAATAATATATACACACACAAAAAGGGATCTGTTACATAGAAAAAGACCAATAGGAACCTCAGAATTCTCTCAAGCTTTCTACCATCTAGTTACATAGAGCGGGCTGCCAGAACCAAGAAAGACACTATTCTTACATGCCTACTAGAGGATTTGTTTTGGAGGGAGGAGAGGACATCACCTTTCACTTACCTCAGAGTGATTTTTCAGTTGTGACAGAACATAAGAGATCGATGGCATTCCTGGTCATTTGTTGCAGCTTTAATGCTGAACGACCACAAGCAACTTGGATTTGCTTTTACTGCATGCAAGGAAAAGGTTAAATGATTATTACAAATAGGTAGGACTAGCAAACCATACAGTGAACAACAAAACCAGCTACTGAACATTTTATGAAATAGCGAGGGCTTAGCAGAGCTACAACAGTGACATGCTCATAGGTCTAGAAGTTATCATCTGCTCTTCCATAATTAAATATCCATAAGGTAATACCAAAATCCAACACAGCTCTATAAGCTCCAGGTTTACTTCAGTCCTGTTATTTCAGGAACACAATCATAACCAAGACATTTAATTAGTCTGAGACCCTGGTCATAGAAATCCAAGTTACTTTGCATCTATAAGTGAAAGTGTAAAAGAAATATATAATGACACTTTGAAATACAGATATTTATTATCCCCAGCATTTTATTACTTCACATCTTAAGACTGATGCAATCAGATACAATATAAGTTATACACAAAGCATTTCTGGGTTTGTTTGTTTTTTTTGTTGTTGTTTGGGTTTCGGTTTGGTTTGGGTTTTTTTTCAGTGGACAGGTACAAAGAAGTGGAACACTTTCACTTTCCCAGTCTCTGACTGGAGTGCATTATTTAGAAAACATGTATTTTCTTCGGGTTCGTAATCTCATTTATCTTCATTATTTCTGACTTGTGACACCTATTACATTACATGATTTCAGAGAGGACATTTGGTTTCCTTCATAGGCAGTACGATGTGCCCTGAATATACTTAAAAGTTACACTGCACTGTCATGAGCAAACTAGCCCCAGAGAGAGCACAGAAGGCTTTAGAACACCATGGGCCTTTCTCACCGGTTCAGAGCAGTTCGGCCCTGATGGCAATGACCAGTAAATGCTTCCTTTATTCAACAATATATATTTCATTAAAGAAGCCAAAGGGCACTCCAGTCAGTCTAGAGTGATTGTTAATGCACATTTTGAATGGTTACATTCAGCTTTCAGCCACATGCTTTACACTACCTGTGAGGAGTGCTATACTTGCCATGAAATCCTGTGCTTGTCATGTCTTATTGCTTAATTAAAATAATGTAATCAAAAACCTCACAGAACAAATGTTGACTGAACAAATTATGCTAATGTTATATATGTCTACTATTCACATATTACTTTGAACAGAATAAGTTGACTAACGTGTTAATAAAATGAAACATACCCAACTACCTTGTCAAATGCTATTTTTATCACAGCATTTACATACATTTGTCATGAAGGGGGTACATTCTGAGTAAAAGGAATAAACACTGTTATGATTAAACATGTCTGACATGATGTTTTCATCTGAGCATCAGGCAATGCCACATGCATAGGAAAATCGCACTTGTTCAGTCATAAGGCCAATGGCCTCATATCAAAATTAAACTTACAGTGAGCAGGACATCTTGATTTAGTAAGGAGATGCACCTGATTATATTTGCTCTGAATTTGGCCCTGAGCACTCAGGTGAAAAATGTGGCACAAAGCTTGAACCAAGTATAGCCTAGTAGGACTGAACACTGCATTTCACAGAGACCAGAAGAATTTTTTTATGGAAGGGAAAAACTGAGCAGAATCCTCACTCTCGCTGCAGGGAGTTATCAGTGTCAGGAAGCAAGGGGGATCCAGTCCCCTCACACAAGCAGACTCTGCGCCAGGAAGGACTTTAAAAGTGTTGCACTTACAAAAATTGGTAGTTAAGGAAAAGGGGAAGAACAGAAAGACTAGCAAGGAAAGGGACTGGAGAAGTGATGCCATTTGTCCCTTTGGAAAAGGCCAGGTAAACCTATATAATTATGCACCCCAGCTTTCTTAGAAAGGACAGGTCTTTAAGCAACCTTCCTTCCTCTTACTTTCTGAAGGCACTGGAAAGAGATAATCAAACCTGAGCTCATACAGGAGTGTACACTAATGACTTGTCTGCTTTCTCTCTTACTGCTGCTGGCATTCAAGTACAATGCCAAGAGTATTTCTCACATCCTTGCTACTGAATATGCTGGGAATCCTCTATAGTCCATTTCTAATGGATGCTGCCCTGCCCCCCAAATTCTTTAGTATGCTTGCCTAGCAGCAGCGTTACCAGAAAGTTTAATATTTTTTCCTCCAGCACCCATTTAGATACAATACAAGGTGTAGAGACAGATCAACTCTCTCACAAGTCACCTTGAATTTGCAGCTCTTCTGATGTCAACACTGTTTCACGTAGAAGTCTGAAATCACGATTGTATAAGCTCTGCAGGTTGGAAAGAAAACATGGACATGGGAGACAGAGTTGTACTGCCACCATCCTCTCACTATGTTGTTGATTATGAGAATTTGTGCCTAATCTATAGACAAAAGCATCAGTGGCTTAATGACATCAAATTAATTAACAAGATACTTACGAGAAATAGGGAAGTTTTATAGCAATCTTTGAACTTGGACATTTTCAGATTTAAAAATGATCAGGAAACAAACTGTTAATACTAGCAATAAAAAAGACAAGATTAAGAGAACTCCATTAGGGGGTTCACAGATCAATAAACATTTTCTTGTCTTAGATTAAAAGACCATAAATGTCACAGAATTTGATAAGCACAAAACTCTAATTTTATATTAAGCCTATTTCCAAAAACGGAAGCCTATTGTGCTTTTCTAGAATAATTATACAACAAAAAGAGAAAGGCAGTAAAACCTGAATTTAACATATGCAAACAAGAAAATTTGTGCTAAATCTCTTTTGGAATAGTGAGAAAAAAATTCTTTAATAAAACTGATATACTTTAGTGCTGTATGCCATCTTTTACCTAAATATTTCAAATACTCAAGGGGGAAGAAATTTTTCAGATTTTAAGTTAAAAAAAAAGTTGCCTCTCCCACACAGTATCACATAGCTCAAATTCTTAATAATGTTAGCTCCCTCACAGTCTTCTGTAATCTGTTTTGCAATGGAATATGCCATTAGACCTTAAAAGTCTTACTTCTCAAGTCTTCCTAGCAAACTGCTTGAAAAAAAAATCATGTCAGTTTCTTGATCTTCTCTAGCCTTTGCCTATTTCTTAATAGCTGTAGCTTTACTTTAAGACCTAACGCTATAATTCAGGAAAAAAAGGGGGTAGGTGGTGGTGGTGGTGGGTGTCAGGTTTTTTATATCCACCAAAAAAGATCTTTGGTATTTTCTGGAAGATCTGTTTTCCGGATTTATTGCTATGAAAATCTGCCATTTTCAATTCAGTAGTCTCACTCAAAAATCAGAAAAATGTTACCATGTCATAGGATAACATAAAAGTAAGCTTGAAAAATCACTTTTTTTACTTTATTCTTTGGCCAAACACCATCCTGTAGTACCTTAACTGAAAGTATCACAACAGAAAGCGTATCTACAGAAATGCAGCTGAGTTCATAAAAGCATTCCTATACTCCAGTTTGGTATAAACCTTTATAGATACTTCAAATGAGTGACAGTAAAAAACAAAAAGAGCCAGCTGGACTGACAAGGGCCCAAAATACCAAGACAGACTTTATTGTGGAGTGTTTCAAACATAGTTCATTTGATTCACAGAGATTTCAGAAAATACTATAGGTACTTTTGTTGCTATATATGTTAGAGGGATAACCCTAGAAATAATCTAATGGCACTTTGCATCTTTTCTGATTGAGGACAAAGAGATGCTTATTCATTCACTGTGAGGTGGCAACTAAGAAGCGTACCTTCAAAAGAGGGCTCCACTGGCCTTCTTAGACACTTATTTGGAAAGATGCTATTCTAAAGAGACTGGGAAGTAGCCTGCCTTTAGGAGAATGCTACCCCCAGAGATCCACAGAAGCACAGAATCATAGAAGCATTTAGGTTGGAAAAGGCTCATAATGCCCAGAAATTTCAGAAAGAGCAAGGCACCACCTCATGTATCAGATAGAAGTAATTTCACACACTACAGACAGAAGCACAGAATCACACAACAGCTGAGGCTGGAAGAGATATCTGAAATCATCTAGTTCAAACCCCGTGCTCGAAGTGGATCAATTAGAGCAGGCTGCTTAGGGCTCTGTCCAGTTGTGTTGTGAATGTCCCCAAGGATGGGTACTCTACAACCTTTCTGGTCTACTTGTTCTGCTGTTTGACTTCTTTATGATATTTTTTTTTTCTTATGTTTAAGTGGAATTTCTTTTATTTCAGTTCGTGCTTATTGCCTGTCATCCTGTCACTGGGTACCACTGAAGAGTGTCTGGGTCCATCTTCTTTACTCTCTACCATTAGGTATTTATACACATTGAAAAGATTTGCCTTGAGCCTTCTCTTCTCAAGGCTGAACAGCGCCAGCTCTCTCAGCCTCTTCTCAAATGCCAGATGTTCCAATCCCTTAACCATCTTTATGGCCCTTTGCTGGAATTGGTCAAATATGTCCATGTCTTTCTTGTACTGGGGAGCAGTACAAGAACACAGTCTTGCTGCTTTCATCCTGTACCACTTAGTGGTATCTTATGCCTCTTGTATACTCCTAGTGCTATAAGCTTTACCATAAATTATTCACTCTTATTTTTATATCTGACCACATATTCTATGCTTAAACTAGATCTGCATTTTTATTTAATGGATGTGATACTTCATACATCAAAATCTACAACAGTTATTTTTAATCTCCTCTGCTAAGAAAAACACAGAATAGTCCAGCAAGAGGGTTGTTTAATTTGGTTCAAGAATTTTTGAAATTAAAACAAGTAGTAGAATGAGGTAAACTGTCATCTATCTAATGTTCTAATAACTTATATCAAGCCCAGTAAAATACAAAAACCAATTATTGCATTGTCTTAGATTCAGAAGTAATACAACATACATAATCTCATCAACAGCAGCAGATCTATGAAATAAGAATATAAAATTAATCAATTAGTCTATTCCTGAATTAACGATGTAAAGACAAAGCAGCAGACGGGCAGGATTGTATATAACACCACATTCCTCTTTTTCCTAATGACACACTTTATATAATTCAGTCTGATTTTAAATTTAAAACAAACTCTCTAGGGGAGGGCCAGTGTCAAATTTTACCAGCATTTTGGTCTTCAAATTATTTGTGTTTGAGATATCACTGCTGTGTCCTTTAGTTTCACCTACTCTATGTATTATGGTGCTCTCCTGTGATCAGTTCCACTTGTCCAGCATATTTCAATGTACTATATGCAATAGCCATCCATATCTTCATGGCATAGCTCTGTTTAATTACTTCTAAGGATCCTCAGGACCTCATTGTGTGCACATGACATTTGCAGAAGCTCTAGATAAGTTACAAACACATAGGGAGTATCAATCCTCATACTTTATGGTTTCAATCAAGGGGCTCAAGTGCACCCTTAGTAAGTTTGCAGATGACACCAAGTTGGGGGGGAGTGTTGATCTTCTTGAGGGCAGAAGGCTCTGCAGAGGGATATGGACAGGCTGGGACGAGGTCAGCTGTATGAGGTCCAACAGGGAGAAGTGCCAGGTCCTACACTTGGGCACAACAAACCCCCACAACACTATAGGCTTGGGGAAGAGCAGCTGGAAAGCTGATTGGTGGGAAAGGACCTGGGGGTCCTTACACCAGGGGAGATTTAGATTGGATGTTGGGAAAAATTTCTTCACTGAAAGGGTGGTGGTTTAGTATTGGAATAGGCTGCCCAGGGAGGTGGTGGAATCACCATCCTTGGAGGTGTTTAAAAAATGCAGATATGGTGCTTAGCAATGTGATTTAGTTTTAGAGGCAGTCCTCAGTTAATGGTTGGACTTGATGATTTCAAAGGTCTTTTCCAACCTAAATGATTCTATATAAATTGTATACCTGTAGGATGCTGCAAAAGGTTTCCACAGTTATTATCAGTGACCAATGACAGCTTTTTCCAGAACTGGAGAAGTCCTATCCCACATGTAAACTTTTAAACTTCCTCTAAAGATTCAGCTCCAGGACACTAAAGGAAGATGAGTGTCCTTTTGGTCTGACCTATAGTCTGTTCTGAATCAGCATTTCCCTTCCTTTCAAATCATTACTTTGTTAACAGGTCTATGACTCTCCCGTAAGCTGCTGATATCAAAAGTCAGCCCAATACCTACAGTTTGTAATCACTGCAAAATTCAGTTAGCCAGACCTACTGTATGTGATAGAAATTGTTTGCAATTAAGAAATACAGTAGTGTTGTAATTGTCATTCTGGCAATGAAATAGATAAAACTGCAAGAAAATTTTTAAAGATTTTTAATACCGAGGACCAGGTGGTCAGCAGATAAAAGAACCTGGTTCAGCTGACTTCAGCACTGTCTTGACAACAACCTTTCCTGTTCAGATCATAACAAACTAAGCACATGGAGGTGTGACTGCCTTGGTTTTCAGGTGCAATTATTCTAAACTGATATAAACTTCAGGTACAGAAAATATGGTTTTATCATTGACCCGAGCAAAGAACTTGTCTATCTCTTCATTAGAGAATAAAGCACTCCTCTTTTTGCCCCTGCCTACTCATCTGAGGAAATATGGAACAAAAATCAGCGGCATAAAGCCAGAGATACTGTGTGAATGCTAGCCAAATAAGCTTCAGCAGAAAATGTTTCTCTCTGTGTTTCTTTGTACCATCAGATCACACTGAATTCTAGGCTTACTGTTAAATTATTAAATATTACAGCTAAGGGAAATCAGGCTGTCAGAAATATTTCATTTCAAAAATATCACAAGTGAAAATTTTAGTCAAATTCCTTTTTACATTGTCTCCTTCCAAAAGCAGTATCATTTCAGTGCAAAATGGTCACAGGTTGCTATGTTTCCATCTTTTTTAACAATTCACTAATTGTTAGCAGGTTGCCAGATTTTTACACAATCTTAGTCAAATACATTACTTCATAGTCTATTCACTCAGAATGGCTGAAAACAGTTACCAGAGATCACCCTAGATTCTTGGTCATTTCTGGTTTCATGTTTCAGCAGGACTCACATAAGTAGTGAGATTTGGTATATGTTTCATGTACCTGCAGAAACAGCCTTTATCTCATTAGCATGAATCAGAACTGAAGTTACATGACACAGCTAACTAATGAAGACTTTCCAAATAACTGATTTTCACAAATTAGAAAATACCAAATGGGCAAATACTGCACTAAATTTACCACAGCTATTCTCTAAAATGGACCAGCACCAGAATCTTTAGAACAAAATGCAGCCTACCATTACAGACTGGAAGGGTACAGAAGACAACAAAATTCTCTTACTCATTGTACTGTGAAGCAGAACAATAGACTCTTTGCTCTCGTCTTCCTTTGGATTCAGTGGAACATTAATAGATTTGAACTCATAGTTCATTTGAGGAGATTACTGCAATTTTACATACACTCAGTAGTACAAAAACCCCAAAAACCGACCCAAAATCATCACTGAAAAAATACCAACTATATCGAAAGAGGAAAGGTGATCCTATGGAAGAGCTGGTCATAGCCACCTACATTGTTAACTTTCTTAGGTGTCTGCAATTGCCTTGATCTCAAGTCTGTGGTCAACGATCCTGCTATTGCCAATCTGATTGCAATGTGACTGCTCACAAAGATTGGGACTTTAACCACCAGTGAGAACATTCTGCTTCTACAGGCCTGTACTGGCTGCTGAACCTTTATGTCTGTTATGGTGAAGACAAAATTTTCAGTAGTAGTGACCTCAACCATAAGTTGTCCCTCAGATGAACTATGTGCAAGTTTTAAGTAGCAATTTGTTATTCATCTGCTTTCACTTCTGGTGCTAATGGCCAGCTTGCACCAGGTGTGCTTTAGGCTTTTTTCCTGTTATAGAATAAAGTTGTTCTTTCTCCTGCTGATTTATAAAAATCAAGGCATGCTAGCTAATGCCCAGCTCTTGAAAAATGCATACCTGTGATTTTGCCCATACATTTTCTTCCTTGTCTCCTGCTGACCACAGACTTCAAGAAGACACTCGGGTCTTCAGGGCCAGTCTCACTAGAAAGAAAAAAACATATAACCAACTTATTAGAGTGTTGTCAGTTACATAAAACAATGCATCTGAAGAAAGAAAATATCTGCCTGTTATGGTCATCTTACCTTTTACTTTGACAAAGTTTTAGAGCACAGTGTAACTTGGAAATGGAGAAGATCTTTTAATGAGCGGGGAATAGCACTCCATCTCAAAAGACAGGTTTATAGAGGAAAGTGAACTGCTACAGTCTGATTTTATGACTTCACTGTCAAAGAATATCAGTCACATATTTCCTGAACACTGCCCTCTTCATATAGCTTCATATAGCTCCTGTTACAGTGAAAAACTAAAATCAAGAGAAAACTCTAAATATTCATACATATATAGCACATGGATTCTGTGTGCTTCTGTCTCACTCTGCTGGCTGCTTAGTTTGAGAAACACAGCAAAAAAGGATAAAAACTATCAAGATATGTCAGTCCCCATGACTCCAAACAAATAATTTATCTGCTGCAGTCTGCTCTTTCCTATGGATTATTTTAGATGGCAAATTTGGAGTAACAATTATGATTGACAATGTACTAGTAGTAAGAAGTAAGGTAACTGATACACAGTTTGTTTTCTTTTAAAAGTGACTTCTCACAAGCACTGTCAACATTTCAGAGGTTTCTGCGGAACACTACTTTGATCAGCTAAAAAATATGACCTCAGCCCAAATAGCATAATATATATTCTTTGGGAAGACTAGCATTTAATTGTACTTACTGTGTCTGCAATTTCTACCCACAGGGGAAAAAAAACCCAACCAAAACCAAACCAGAAATCACTACTGAAAGACAAAGCATCACTAGGGAAGGGTGAGTGACTGACACCTTTGATCTTCTGGCTCATCTGGTCCAGCAGGAAGCACGAAGACTTCCTGAGGAAAAGCCCTACACACTCTGGCAGTTTCAACCCAAAGAAAGCACATCAGCCACTCCCAGAACAGGCTTTGTGCCAAGGTAGATGGTTTCCTCAAAAAAATGATAAATTACTCTGGTTGAGTTTGTGGGGGTTTTGTTGGTTTGGTTGTGGGTTTTTTTTTAACCCCAAGTCATTTCCTAGAGCTAGGTGTGTAAAACTGAACATAGGCTAACACTTTTCGGTAAGTTAAAGTAGAATGCCACACTTGCAGCACTCTGCTCCTAGTCACACACTGATTAACATCATGTCTGTTTCTGATCTGGTCTGACATATTCTTTAACATTGCCTTTAGGAAAGGGTCACCAAAATGAGGTTTTTCCTGCTGAAATGGTGAGCACTGGCACATACACAGACATTTCCCATCCTTATTCCAACAGAAAGCAGAAGTAAATTTAAGCTGCATGTAGAGCCACATGTGAAAAAATGCACCATAAGTATTTACCACTTTAAAGCGGTCATGTGCTTTTCAAGATTTAATTTTTCAGATAACCACAGATTAAAAGAAAAATCTCAATTCCTTAATAAACACAATTTTGAGGCAAGAATCTAAGCATCCCTGATGCAGCACAGTTCCCATTAATATCAACTTAAGATCTGATTGTATATTGAAATCTTGTTTCTGTTTTAAAAGTTCTGAACCCCCAAAGTGAACACAGAGACTATCCAAGGGGCCTCATTCAATCAGGTATGAGGCAAAAATGAGGCAAAAAGACTGTCCTCAGTCTATTGCCACAGGACAAGAAAATCTGAAACAGGAATAAAAGGAGAGCTTGTTTGAGAAGCTACTGATAAACAATGCAGAAGTGTCTGAGCAAAGGCATGCCTAATCAGCTGTTATACTGCCTCTCCAACAAGAGAACACTTAAGAAAAAAAAAAAAAAAAAAAAAAAGTCTTTTACTGTTATCTCTGCCAGAGAAGCAGATACTCTTGCCTTGATGGCTGTGCATCCATCTGGAGACCTGGGCTTCTTGAAAAACATCTTTTCCCTTCACCCCACATTCTACTTTATTGGGAGGATGCTGCTTCACACAACTTGATGAAGTGGATACATAGAGGGCCAACCATCAAAAATCAGGCCTCTGTGTTTTGATCTACTTAAAAGTATTGATTTCAGGATAGGTGAGATCATGATTTGAATCATGTTTCATTCAGTAAGTAGGGTTGATAACATTTTTAGTAAAAATGAGATCATCCAGAGCAACTAATGCAAAGGAGGTAAAATCTTTTTGTTTGGTTAGAATGGCAAAGCATCTCAAGCCAGAAGATGAGAAATGGCTATTAAACTGTAATTTAACTGATGGCAGAAGTTTGATTTTCTCACTTTAGCTAGTACACAAGTAGCCTCACTTTGTTAAATAGTACAAGGAGAAGTGCAGATCAAAGCTTTAGACAGACGCCATCTCATGCTAGTCGTTTTCTTCTGTATTTTGCAGAATTGACCTGAGTAAGAGTTACTTTGAAGAACCACAAAAGGGCTTTAAATATCAAAAACAGAATTACAAAATATTTCACACACATAAAATGAAAATGTAATCTGTTTCTGTATTCAGTTGTGATCACCAAATATGAACCGAAGTTAAAAAACGGAAAGCAGAAATGGGCTTGCAAAAAACAGTATTATTTTGATTGAGATGTTCTATGAGAAAATTCCACCATGCATACAGCTTCTTTCATTAGGCTTTTCCATAATTCCATCATAGTGCTATTCTCCTAACTCTCCAACCACAAAGCCATCTTACTCAGGAATAGCATAAGACAGCATTCCCTCCAAACATAACAAAGTAGGAATTTCTTCTCCCCTTACCACACATTACCCCTTACCCACAGCTCTTGAAGAACTCTCACCTATCTCTGTGTTTTCATTTTGCCCCACAGACTTCTTGTAGTCTCACTCAAGGCAGATTTCTTCACTTCTATTATAACCACTGTTATTTTTCACCTACTTGAAGAAATCTTTTCTCTTGTTTATCAATGTGTTCTTTCATCTCCCATGCTAGCACGCACCAGTGGTTCTCCTTGCTTCCTCTAAATCTCCCAGGCTCATTAGTCCTCTTCTCCATCCTTGATCTTCGTATTCTTCACCTTTGCAATTACCTTCCATGTGCCTTCTGATATCTGTGACTTTCTGAACACCTTTTCCCTTAGCACTGCAGTACTTCTGCTTTCTTCTGTGACCATCTCCACATGATCCTCTAACCCTGCAGTATTTCTTGTTATTGCTGTAAACTGCTCATCTTTGCTTGCAGTCTGCCTCCATTGGCTTCTGAGGAATCAGGCTATTTCTTTCATCCTTTCCTGATGAAGATGCTCGATCTTTCTGCCTTCTGCTGTCAGTCACCCTCCTTTGTTTGTTCTTGTACGCCTCTCCAACACATTGATCCTGCAGCTTCATGAAGAGGTAATTGATCATATCTCCCTCTTCCCATTTGGTGAAATCTAAGCAGCCAAACGCCATTGCCTTTTCTTATCAGCTGTTTTTATCATGTGCAAGGAAGTTATCATTCTTATAACTATTTCTACAATTATGAAATTATATTTGGAGAGTGATAGCATTGCATTAAGATGCCTCTTCTATTAAGTAAGAGGACTAGCATTTAAAAAAAATTACCAACCACAGTTTCCTGTTCAAGCTCACAGGAAACTTTTTACAGGTAATGAAGAAACAAGCGTGGTTTACAGTTGTAATTCTAATTTCATGTTCTATTTGTTCATGGGTTTAGGGTTGTAGGTATTTGGAAAGTACTGCAGAATATTATTTTGTTAGGTCATTTCTACTGCCATGGAGAACAAAGTGTGCTGTAAGCTTTGGAGATCGGCATTTTCTGCTATACACACAGTAGTGGTGCAGCATAAGCACTATTGACGCAACATTGCCCACTCTGTATTTCAAGTAGCTTCAACTCTTAACATAGGGCTAAAGTGGTGAATCAATCTCTCCATGTCTGCTCAGTACTTTCACCTCTCTCTTTAGACAACAAAGGCTAGCAATAGGGCTTCTAAAACATACCAATGCACAACTACCTGATTGTGCTGCTATGTTTGGGGGTTTTGGTGTTTGTTTTTCTTTGTTGTTGGTTTTTTTTCCCTGTTTTTTTTACTTCCTTGTTTGCTTATGTTTTGGGTTTGTTGTTTTTTTTTTTACTCTGTAACAAGGCCACAATAGTTTATGGAACATAAACTCTTCAAGCTGATATAAACATGATAGAAACATTAACAAGATACAGTGTTTCCATGTTCCTGGCTAAAACACTTCTAGCTGAGCTATGTGAAGACACCAACAATAACAAGGACACCTATCCTCAGCAACCTCTTCTACCACCTATGGATGTCAACAAGAGACTTTTCATTGACTTGGATCAGGTTCTAATTAGTTGGGAACAGCACATGCATGCTCCACCACTCAGGGGATGAAATGGTTTGTTAGCAGACCACATGGTTTTGATTAGTGGCCTAATGAACTAATGCCTCAAATCAACAGGAAATGTGGCATCTGGTCAGCATTTCATTGCTTCCTTAAGCCCTAGCCACACCTTTCTACCCCCTCCAGATCTCTTATGCTATACCCCAGTACACAAGAATGTTACGGAAATAGTTATTTAGAAGATAAAAAAAGTAAATATTAATATATTAATTGTTACAAGTGAGACATGAGGAAAGAAGCGGTGCTGTTTCAAATATTCTATGGAACAATTTCTGCCAACTGAGGCAAAAATCTGAGGTCTTCACTAGTTTTAACTGCCCAATATTTGCTTCAGCATGTTCTTTAAATAACTGACCAGAGTTAATGATGTAAAACACATTTATTAACTCATAAACCTATTTGTATCTAGTAGTTGTTGAAGTACTCTTTACTGACATTTGTATGCTGTAGCGTATTGAGATGGTTGTATCTGTGACAAATAATTTTACTTGTTTTTTACAGAGCCCCTGCCCCCCACCCAAAATTCTAATTAATAGGGATTCCATATTTCCACACAGCTTGTCAGTTTAATTATATAAGTACTTATTCAGTGTACTAAAGACCCTAATCACCCCTTCAAAGCATGCAGCTCTATATAAGGCCTCCAGTGTCTGAAATACATAAGGATCATCATCATCATAATAGCATGGCAGCTGTGCTTCCTATAAGCCAGAAAAGTTGGTCCTGTATACAACAGACACACCTCAGCTACTGTGTGCCATCTGCCTAGTTAGCAGTTAGACAGCCACAGCAGATAGAAACAGCTGCTCCTGACAATATGAAAAACATCAGTACTTCCTTAAAGGCTTTGGCAATGTGGATAAACAATTTCAGTGAAAAGAATATTTTAAATTGCTGCAAATTTTTGATGCAACTGCTATTATGCATCACACCACAACAAAGTGATTATGCTCAGTAGAATGGATTTTGTTCAGCAACTGTAAGAGTGTTGAGAGATTTTTTGTTGTTTTGGGTTTTTTTCCACAGTTTTACAGAATAACATTTAACAAGGCTAAGAGACCATTGTCCTGGACAAGGTTTCATGGCACATCATGATAACTTACAGTGCCTCTTTTCTATTTTATTTTTAAGTAAAATGATTTTTATTTTCATGAGTGTATTGTGGACTTATTGCACTATTTATTTAGGTCATTTATGTAAACACTGGATTTCTGAGTAACCTCAATACCGTGTGTCTAGCCTACAGCAAAATTATAATTTACAACAAAGCAAAAGTAAAGCAGTATTATACTGAAGTCTTTACCATCATGGGGAAAAGGAGGGTGTTTAGAAATGAGGGAGGGAGACAGAGCAATCCTTGTTCTTGGCAGCCATGTGTTGCCAAAAGTTGAATTTTATTATGAGTAAACATGTTAAAATGCAACGTGTAGACGAATGACAGGCTACAGAGGATGGATAAATAGATATATACACTACACACACACCATACCTACACAGTTTTTCTTTTCTCCCTTGTTATTACCTCATGAATAAATGGTAAAGCTTTAGGTGCCTGACTACAATGAAGCTGCCCATTCAAACTGGGGGCTCTGTGCCCCCTTTTGAGGTCAGAACCATCCCTTACCTGCAGCTGGTTGCAGATAGGATGAATGGAAGATACAACAGCTCTCTCTCACCTGTCTAACCACACATAGGGAAGCAGACATCACATGGTGCCCCTTGCCACCTTCTTCCTGTCTGAGTGGTCACGGTCTGAAGACCGAGTAGCAAATTACCCTAAATAGGCCCCAGGGGTGCTGAAGTCAGGCATGGAAAGAGTTAGCAGTACAGACTCCACCTGAGAAATGGATAGGGAAATAAAACCTATTAATAAAGAAAATAAGCAAAGCTGTCTGGAAACATAACACAATTGCTGTTTTATATTTTGTATGTATTAAACTTTCAAGCTATCTGCAATAAATGTGAGGTTTTATATTAATTGTGAACAGATCAGTAATTGGAGGCAAATTAATGAGAAACCTGCTGTCACATTACAGCATACATTTTTAACAGAAGTCTTTAAACATTTGGACAAAATATCTATATATTTTTAAATGGTAATTCTTTAACTGGTAAACGTAATTATCTAACTCTAAAGCAAAAAATATAAAAGGACAAAAATGGATTGAATCAAAATATTCTGTCATTGCCATACATAAGCCACCAGAATATCTTTTCAACAAATGAAATTATTCTTTATTTTATGCTTTTAAAAATGCATTAGTGTAATTGCTCTGCAACAAATTACCTTCTGCGCTATAAGCATGGCTACAACATCCCTCGCATGTACATCAATTGTGCATATTGTCATGATGTTCTGATGATCACCAGGGGTGAGTTCCCCTAACAGCATGTTTATAAGGGCATTCAGTTGAGCAATCTGCAAAATAATTATATTTCAATGGAGATATTACACTGTGGGGGAAAAAAACCCTATTATATGTCAAGTGCTAAATGGAGCAGTTATAGAACCAAGACACATTTATTGGTGCTTTTAATCAAAGCAAATAACTTTTGCAAACTAATAATGGTGTTGTTTTCTTACAATTTTAATTTGATTCCTTAATAACAAAAATACACTTTTCAGCTGGTGCCCAGAACTTAATTTCAGAACAGATAAATACTAGTCTGATACTGCGCTTGGGATGGTAATCTGAAACTGCACACATGATAAAGCTACTTAAATATATAAACCAGGGGTCCTCAAACTACGGCCCGTGGGCTGGATATGGCCCCCTAGTATTTACAGAACCCCCCCCGCACCCACCACCACCACCCCCCGCTGGAGGTTGTGGGGGGAACCAAGCAGCTGCAGATGACTGCCTGCCACTTAATCCGTGTGCAGGCCCCCTGTTTAAAAAGTTTGAGGACCCCTGGTA
>JAVJGJ010000061.1:19687612-19701114 GCA_035590215.1 Microhierax caerulescens | reverse complement strand
GCCTGGCGGTGCAGGTTCAACCCACGGCACAGACGATGCTCGTTGCAGCCAGGGTGGTGTCACACACAGATGGGGGACTGTGGGGGGATAGGGGGTGGGTTGGGACGAAAGACTACTTATTTTTTTATTGCCTAAACTTTTCCTGCTCCTTTCAGAAGCCTAGGGTGCATGTTAGGCAATTCTACCTAAACCTCAGCACACACTTGTTCTGGCTCTGAAACCTAGGTGGATTTGGTTATTCTAGCTCTTAAAACTTACTAGTTATATCATTTCCAGTGTGTAAGGATACTTTCAATTAGAAAGATGAGTCTAAATTCTGAGATTACTAAACTAGTTTCAACAAGCTATTTTCCCATCACCTTTGCATACAATTACACTTCAGCGAGCCTCAGGAGGAGAAAGAAAAGGATGTAAACAAGAACCATGCTTTGTACTACTGGCAAACAGTTCTAGGATGACAGGATGAACAAAAGACATTCACATCTTCCCTTGAGTTCACCTCAATGCTAAATGGCTTTGACCTCAGAATTGATGGAGCTTCTCCCATTAGAAATACCAGTATGGTCTGGACAGGGAGTCTAAGGCTTCTAGAATTATTTGCTTCATCTCTTTCTAATTCAGCAGAACAGTAGGCAAGTAAATACACTACTCAGTAATCTGACCTTCTTCACAAAACACAGACCTTTGTAAAGTATATATAACTGCAGTTCATACTGCCAGATTCTTATTCTCATGAAATTTTAGGTAACTTTGTCAAATAACTTCAGTACATTTCAGTCTGTTGATAGACATTGAAGAAAGCCGCAGTTAGCATAATTTTCATTTGGCTAAGCACAGCAATTAAAGGACACTATAATCTAGGGTGAAAAGTTTCCCTGCTTTGAACTATTTCCCTCAGAAAATATTTTTACTAAAACTGCTGCAGAGAGGAAGCAGCATCATGGAGGAGTAAGACTCCCACCAACCACAGGGATAGCAGAGTCCTTCTGGTAAAGCCTAAGCAAGGAAAATTAGGATAGCACTTTTTGGAACTATTTTGAGAAATACTACAGTCATAGTATTAGAAGAAGTTAGAATTAGTTGTTATTAAAGGAATCAAATCAGCTCAAGGGTAACGACAATACAAACCAAAATCAAACAAAATGAACAGAGCCAAACCAAGACAAGTAATTCCTCTGCTTTCTATACTGCAATCTTTCTGTATAATCTTACTATCCAAATAGGTGTTTGAAATTGCCAGAGGAAAGATTTGCAGAGGAAAGATTACAGCAGGTGCTGTAAAACTGAAAGTATTTCCAGTGTTTTAAGTTCCTCTGTGTTAAATACTAACCTGCAACAGATTACTGATTAATTACTGAACAGCAACATCAGGAAACAGAGGAAGACCTTTTACCATTTGACCTTGCCTTTTCCAACAGTATTCCATTTTATGCAATATGCATATTTTCTTTAAAATGTCAAACAACAAGGAAATAAACTCTTACCACATCTTCACCTATGGTCTCTGAGATTCTCAGCAGAACACCTGCCCAGTAGTGTCCAAGAAAGACTTGCAATTTTCCAGTTTTTTTTTTATTTCCACAGGTTTGTGTGAAATACCAGAAAGGCTGAAGTAGCCTTTTAAGCCTAGTAAGGAGTTAAGATTCACCATCATCTGCATCTACTTTTTCTACTGCTGTTTTTCTCCTGCTTGCTTTAGCTACACTTTTCTGTTTATCTTGCAGCTCAAGAATGAAAAAGTCCTCCAATGTATTATTCACCATTTCTTAAAAACTTTGCCTTAGAAATAAGGCACAAACAAATCAGGCATAAAGGTACCCAAAATTCTGCAAAGCCACCAGAACATAAAGACTATTGCATTTGTAATTGCTTAGTTCTGAATTATAAGATGGTTTTGTTTCTTAAACTTCAGCTGTTTTCAGACACTTAACCATTGAGTCGAAAGCAACACATCTCCCAGGTCCGTAGTGCTTTGACAGGTCTTCATTTATTATGCAGCAGACATTGTGAACACGAAGACAAGCAATGAAGAAGCAAGCAGACTAGTGAATGCATCTTGGAGTTTGACTTCTGAATCTCACATGAAAACGAGCTGGGTAATTTGCTGGTTACCAAAGAAAAAATAAACTTAGAAAGATATTTTCAGAAGTACTTTGAGATTTGGGAGTTCAATCCTGTAATACTTGCTTCTCCAATTTTTTAACTCCTTTGAGTTAAAAAACCCTCTAATGAAGGGAATTTAACAAGTACAAGCTCCTACATAATGTAGAGTACTCAGAACAGGAAAGGTCATTGCAAGTAGCAAACCACCATTCATTAGGGAAATGATCGCATTTGCAAATCTTCCAAGCTCTATCTCCACGTGTTCAGCATTTATTTGTTTCCATGAAGTTTTCATCCAATCTTTAATACTTGTCTATAAAACTTTAAAAATAAACAAACAGCTCCTAAAACATTCTAAGCAAAGCCTGTGGCAACTGAAAATGGAAGGAAGGTTTCCAGCTTATCAGCAAGTGAATATTTATGTGTATGGTATACAAATGCAACAATATCAGTTTCAAAATTTGAAACCTACTGATGTTGAGATTCAGTTTAAGAGGATTTATATTCTTTGATCCTTGTGCTAGAATTCTTTTACA
This sequence comes from Microhierax caerulescens, assembly GCA_035590215.1. Taxonomy (NCBI): domain Eukaryota; kingdom Metazoa; phylum Chordata; class Aves; order Falconiformes; family Falconidae; genus Microhierax; species Microhierax caerulescens. The sequence goes on along the minus strand of JAVJGJ010000061.1, from coordinate 19,698,475 downwards.
GGGAAAGAATTCTGCCTAAACTGCATGGTTTGGGGTTTTTTTGAGTTTTGGGGTTTTTTTTTATAATTTATTTCGAACTTAAAAAAATGTTTCAGAAGTATTAAAATTCCAGAACTATGAACCAGTTTACTTCCTATACAATGCTTTTTCATTAGCATTAGTTGATGAGAGCCCTGAAAATAACAAAAAAGAACGAACTAAATTTCAAATCTGAGGTAAGGAGGTATCTCTCTTATAGTCATAAAATACACTCCTGCTTTCTTTGGAGATTAATTTGTCTCAAGAACCTAAAGAAAATCAAATTAAGATAAACATTTGATACTCTGGGAAACTGAAAGCAAAAGTATACTAAAGCGGGGAAATAACGTATAAGCAATGATTCCAAATAAAACTGATTATTTCAATAGAATTGCTCATCTGCAATATTAATGCAAAAAACAATGCTCTCGCTTGAACATCTCTGGAAAAATCACCTGGAATATGTATTCAGTAAAAAATGTTGCAGTACTGCTACTTTAAGTACTTTAGTGTACGAGTGCTCTACACCAATATTAAGTGACTTTATTCCTGAGAAATTACACTTTTATGAAAACAACCATAGTGGACACCTGAGCAAGATGTTTAACTACAATTATAAGTATCTCCCACATGTAAATCAGCAGATTAGAATGTAAAAGTCTACCTGACATTAAGAAAGACATGGTTTTGCTTTGGAACTAAGGATTCATTGAATTCAAAACTTCAAGTAAATTTCAAGTATCCCAAATTCTCATTAACCAAAACCAATTAGCTGCAATACTCCCATATAATGTCACTACAATTCTGTTGCAATGGAAAAATCATTATGGTACAAGATACTAAAACTAATAGAATATATTTAGAAATAAGCTTTACAAAAGATTTGAATTCTGTTGATAAAATGAGTTCAAGTTGAGATCAACTCGTATTTAAACAAACTGAACAACGGTTTGTTCATTAAAAAAAATAAAATAAATAAAAATCAGGAAGATCTCTTGCTTCCTAATCTTGTCAGGCACTTGGTTTCATCAGATCAGAGGGAGCTTTTCCTATTCTTCCACAACAATATCTTCACCTCTGAGGTAACTGTGCACTCATGGACATTAAAATAAATTTTGTCCTCTCCTGGAGACTGAATGGCTTGTGTACAGCTACAATTACCTCTAAGGAAAAGCTGATGAAAAGAGAAATCTGTGACGACCACTGAAAGGGACTCCTGTCATTCCAAACAAATACAAGTGAAGCTGGAAGCCAGATTAGTGACTTAATCATAAACTATAAGTCAATAGACAGGATTCTGTTATAATCCATCCAAGGCCAGGTTTTCATAGTTCTTATGTTATAAAATAGGACTGCTGCAAAGGTTATTCTCCTAGGGGATTATTAAATGGCCATTTTGAAACCTTCTTTCTTTAGGCTAAAGAAAATAGAGAGGAAAACAAGAGACAGTTGTATAATTTCCGGAAAGACACTATAAGAAACTTATCCCCACTAGGAACCATGCCATCCATCTGAATCCATAATAAGGTGCATTTAGGTCTGGAACTCCTCCAACTTCAAACTGAGTTGCCCAATTTCATAAAAAAATAGTGAAAAAAACACTCTGTTTCCTCCTTGATGACCTCTGAAACACATTTCAGCCTCAGGCCCTTTTTACAGCCATACACAACAATTCAGAATACAAGAAAATTACAGATCCAATCCTCCAGCAGTGCCAATACTGTCAGATATTGAAAAGTACAAATTGAGGCAGACAGTATGATGCTGTGGGTGCACACAGTACTGTGTGAGGCTTTTTCTTCTCACAACTCCATTGCTTATTTGTGCAGACACCATTAACACATTTCCATCCAAAGAGGGTTATGATAAGGAACTGCTAGCATTTTATGAGTTAAACTAAGTCTAAGCCTGTAATATTGTTCAGTTCATAGACAGAATAATTTCATATTGTTTCTGAGACTACTTGAGAACAGAGTTCATAGGTTCAGAATACTTGAGCAAAACCCCAAAAAGCACATTTCAAAGTTCCTTCCTCAACCATTCACTCCTCATATGTGTTAAGCATGAGGCACACCCCTAGCCTGTTCTGTATCCAAGCCTGATCTATTTATGAGATATCCCTATACCTCTGTGGTGCTTCCTGATCCTGTCCATTCAGGAACTGAGCTGCAGGCCTGGGAAACAAGCCAGACACTTTGTTGTGGCAACACATGGTAGTAGCATGCCTGGAAAACGGAATGCTCTCCAGTCACTTAAAGCCTTCTTTTCTCACTGCACAATCCTGAGAAAGTCTAGGCTTTTCAGTTATTTATTTATTTATTTATTTTATTCACAGCTTACGTCTGTATTACTTTGGTGCTGATAAGCCACGTTCCTGTAGCTTTAGCGCTATAAAGAGCTCCTCTAAAGTTTGCTTAACTGGGTTTGCACTGTGATACAGGCTCTAACTGTATTTATTTCTTTGAAAGATGCTACAAGATTTGCAAGTTAAAAGCAGAGTCAGAGCATTAACTTTATTTCCTCAGTTTGTCTAATCAAAATGATCAATTCTGCCCTGAAAATTGAATTTCAAGGATTTGTCTCTCCCACAAGATTTTTGCACTTTAAGTTGGTGTAAGTATAAATGAACTACATTTACAAATTTGTGGGAATCTTTCAACAGTCAGGCCACCTTTCTAGGGTCCCACTTTATACCAAGGTGCCTCTGGCTCATGGTACTGCTTGCAGCTCAGCAGAATTGCTGCCCAGCACCCACCGTCATGGGAAGCAGAGTTCTACACCTGCTGATCCCCAGTCACCACAATCTCGCCCTTGACATCAGAAAACCATAAAACTTAGAAACTTTGCAGTTAGAGATGTATACAGAAATTCACTAAGATTTGAGATCTGTTCTATTTTTTTCTTTTACCTAGCTAAAATCCTATTGCATTTTAGATATCCAAAGAATTTCACACATTCAAAACTTCCCTGGATGTCTATTCAAACTTAAACATCCCCTTCTGCTCCAAGGATTTCCTGCAGTTCCTATAGTCTTTATCTGAATACTAAAGGAATTATTGCCTCCCCTCACCTTATTTTTAGAAGTGTTAATGTCTTTTAGATAAGCTGAGGCAGAGCCTTTTTGTATTCAGGAGGTAAACTGAAACGTGTTAACAAGTATCCTAATACTTCGCTTAATTATTAATAAATTCTATACTCTACAACACAAAGTAAATCTATTAAACCCAGCTGTTAGAAATGGCAGGAGGGATTCAACTCTTATTTCATCACATCTCCAAATCTCGGTTTCATTTGCACAGAAAAACCTACTTTGCATGAACCAACGAGCAAGAATAATGCACACAATTTGTGCCTTCATCTGGATATAACAGCACCCAGAAAACTCTGGCATGATCATAGCTCTACTTGGGTTTTGAGGTGTAGTGTCACACGGACCCAATGGAACTTGACAGGGCTCCTTATCACCGACCCTTAGATTGAAATAAACCCCGAATTCTTATAGATAGATAATTTAACCAAGAAAAGCAACCGAGCCTTACATGCAAAAAAGGCGTTAAGACAACAATTAAACACATACTACTTGTTCGCAAAAGGAATAGCACTTTCTGTACTGACCTTCGCCTCTCTTCGTGCTGTGCCTTCCCCTAAAATGCCTGTGGAGGTCAGTAATGCATAAAGCTGATAGGGGACTGTGACTACCAGGTCCATGCAGTGTGCTGATGGTGGAATCTTTCCTCTGCAAATCCACGAAGGTCTGCTCACTGTCAACACTTCACAGGAAGCTGCTGGAGTCATCATCCATACCACTATAAACAAATGCATAAGTATGTACAGATTTAGAGACATACACATACTCTCTTTTTCTCACACACACTTTCAAAATCATGAAGACTGCAAATTAACATGAAAGCAAGACAAAGTAGATGATCTCTGTCCTGGACAACTTGCTATCCAGTCTAATAACAGAAGCGGCAGACAAGTGGGAGTATTTCAAATACAAGGGATAAGAGGAAGACAGGTTTATAGAATTATGAACATTAAGTGACTTGGTTTCAACAAATCCACGTTTTGAGGTTCCAAGAATATTTTTTGTTTGTTCATTTGTTTAATGAAATCTGAGGGAAAAATTATGCCTCTTTTGAATAATTGTTTTCCGCTCTTCTTATTCATGTAACCAATCATTATCCCCAGTGTGTCACACACTTATGTTTCTGTCTTTTTATAAATCAATAGATATATTCATATCACTTAGAACACAATATTGAAATGGTACTTACCAATACCTATCCTATCTACTAAATACAAAGAAAAGCATTCTGACTTTTATCCACTTTGCTGTTTAACAGTGGAGTGAATGACACCATTGCTGAGCAAACCAGTCAAACAAGCTTTTTCCAGGTAGATAACAGTAAACCAATTTGTATATTTGGCACTGGAGGACAGGTGCAAGTCAGCACCAAAAACTGAGAACTGTAGTCATAACACAAGTGAACATAATTTTATTTTGTTTTATTATAAATAAAATACTAAGCATCACCTTTGTCTTCCAAGTGTACATACAAAATTTTATTTCCTGGGTCTGGCATACAAAAGCACCTAGAACAGGCTGTAAAATTTACTTATGCACAACCTTGAATAAGCAGCTCTTGTTCTGTTATTTTTTGGTCATGATTGGATGCTCATTAGGCATACAAATGGATAAGCTTTTTGCATGTGCAAAGGGATAAAAGTAAGTTTATGGCAGGTAAAATCGATTATATGAATGTTAATATATACATAGTCAAAATCTGTGCATGGATATTTAAGCTTATCTTTATCAGAAGAAAATTATGCTGTCTTACAGCAAGTTAGTTAACTAAGTTGATGTAAAAATCTAGTTCGAAACAATTAATTTTACAGTCAGTGGAGATCTAGTTAAGTCAGCAGTGCAAAGCATGTAACCCATCCTGTCCTAAAGGACATATCTAAATAGGTCAGATGAACTGCACCCAGAAATTCCTCATTTCTCTCCATTGACTGTAAACATAGTTTACAAAGACTAGTTCAGGTGTCAATAACTATCCTAAATTCAATCTGCTAATTTATAGCAAGGTTACAAACTGTCTTGTTGCCACTTGATACTTGGATGCCTCTGTTTTACCATAAGAAAACATGTTAGTCTTGGAGATACAGCATCCCGGCATGAGGGAAGGGTTCCTGAAGAAGCAGAAATGCCATAAAGTCCACTTCAAGAAGAAAGAGTGTCAACACAGATACTTAAGTTTGGAGCTGAAGTTTTCCCTGATTTGGAAATACAAAGTTCCCGATTCAAATCTCTCTCAATTGTTTTGTTGTTTAGGGTAAGACTTGGATATATATATAAGATATAAGATGGATATAAGATGCTCACTTGGATAAGTATGGAATTATACAGTTCCAGAACAAGTTCACAAAAGACGACAGCTCAGGTCAGATCAGCACTGGGGTCTCTGCTGCCCAGAGGACTAGCCCAAATCACTTTCAGCTGACAGAGTTTATGGAACAGGCCTCTCTGCTAGTATGTTCAAAAGAGGACAAGGGCTCTCCCACAGAGGAAGAACTAACAAACATCAAGCAGCTATTTGTCCTTTCCAAGAGGCTTTCCTGGCTCTTGTACTAGGCAATATGCTAAAACAGCAGCACTGCTCTAGTCAAAGTTAAATCCCTGAATTTTTATTATCTGTGAAAAAAATTGAACTAACACAAGCTACACAGGGCTTGACATACCCCAGCACTTGGGAACTCTGGTGTCATGGCTCTTTTCTGTCTGGACCCATCACGATATAACATAGCGATCTGGATTCTGTTCTGTAGTGACAGGTTATGACCAATTCCCTCTAAATTCAGACAAAACTAGTTGCACACATCTGGCAGCTAAAGTGTCAGGCTCCTGGATTACCAACTATTTGCACCTTTAAGGCATTTATTTTTCTCATTCAGCATTTCTGTTTTCAATACAAAAGTGTAAAGTCATCCAGGATAATTTGACACTCTCCTATATCATTGCTTTGTAAGGCCAAGTGGCAGCAAAATACTTTTCAAATAAGGAGAATTTGGGCTTATTTTTTGGAAAAAAAGAGATTCTTTTTATAACCAGTTTACTTCCATATATGTTTCCATTATAGCTCTTGCAAGCCTAAGCAAGGTGAAAATTACAGTAAAAACTTAAGGGCTTCATTTTGAAAACAGATACCTTTGCTAAATTCTACATTCTTTCATTTAACTACTAAAACCATACATATTTATGCAATATATGTTAACACACACACATAGGAAAGGCAAGAATATAAGGAAAGCAAAGCTTGTCTTCCAGTTTCTTTGTGGAATGTTTACCATTGCGGTCCAGAACTCTAGTTTTCGAAAAGGTCAAAAGAAAAGGAAAAAAATAAAGACTTTAAAAATCATAGCAACACTGGAGAAAGATCATCACCAAACAGCACATTGATGTGTTTGCCCAGCATCTGTTAATTCTTATTTTGTCTGCTTTGTAATCATTTTTGTTTATATGTTCATAAATAATTTAGAGTTGTGTTTTAAAATACACTGTTATTCAAATGAGGAAACGGTGCATTTTCAAAGCAAGTAGTAACTACAAGAAAGTAAAAAGAAAGCAAACAACTTTCCAAGGGTCTTCTTCCCTCTTCTTCTTTTATACTATCTAAGGGGTCTCTAAATTTGGCAAAACTGAACAATAACACATTAAATTATCTATATTTTTCCTTTTGGTGAAAGTCTCCCTTTCCTTAGCTTAAAAGATGAACACCTCTTTTTCCTGTTACAGGAGAGGCCTTACCCTTGAAAGCCTGCTACATGAGACAGTAAAATGGCATCAACAAAGAACTGTTCCAGCCATTTCTAATCTGATATGCACACTTCAGAAAGATGTAGCCAGAAGTGTTTTCAGCTCAACCTGCTGCCTTGCAGTATCTTTATAAACTTACACACGCAGAAGGCTTTGTCTTCCATCATCTACCAGTACCTTGATATACACTGCAAGAATGATTTATGCTTTGTCCAGAAATTTCTTCTCTTCAATTTTTCCATGTTTTTTTATCATTACTGGTTGTCCTGGTGGGAAAGCAAGTTGGGGACATAGGTCACTGTGTTTAAGAGAAGGATCATTGTATGGTCCTGAACAAAATAAAGAAGATCCACAGTGAAGTATTTGGTCAGAGGAGTTTAGCTGTTCTTCCTTCTAGCAGAGACACAACATTCCTACCATCAAAGGTAGCATGACATCTGTTGGGAGTCTCTGGCCAGTGCCTTTATCATATCTACTTCCCTGCACAGGAAATAAAGCTGTCCCAGACACACGTAATAAATTTACACTCTACAAAAGCATTACAGTTATCCTGCTTATCTGACACAGACTTGGCATGTCAGGCAAATCCTGCCAATTCTGTTCTGGTTTTTAAGGGAATCCAAGAAAGGAAGACACCAAGGCTTGGCTACAGGTTTGATGAATTGCTCATGCCAAGCATATCCAGTTTGCAGGCTCACTGACTGAGTACCTGTGCACTAGAAGAATAGCATAGCCAGCTCTCCCAATAAAGAAGCACGTGAAAGAGTGAGGACATAGAGATTTCCTCATCACCCTTTGTCTGGTGGATCCTCTTGGTATTTATAGAAGTTCTCAAAGGTAGCACCAAGGAGCAGCAATGAGAGAGCAGCAATCTTAGCCTGATAGTCACATACTTGGGTTGCCTTATGCTCCTGTCACAGGGTGGAGTGAGTCAACATTAGTCAACTCGAGGGAACATTTATGGAGAAAAGTTTTTCCTTCAAATGCAGAAACAGTGTCTGTGAATGACCTTTCTGCTGAGTGCATGTGTGGTAGATTCCTTCCATATTCCAAATTCACCAGCTGATTTACAATTAGCACCTGATTGTGAATATAAAACAGAAGGTAGATACAGTTCCCCAGCAGACCTGAACCACAGGGTGGCAGGGGACACACAACACCACCAAAACCCCTGAAAACCCAAAGTAAACAAAAAAACGACTATACCACACATATGGCTCACTCTCCCCTTATTTTGGTCTATTCAGCAGCCAATGAGCCCCACATGCCCAAACAACACTCCAGTGACAATTCAAAAAACAAGGAGAAAACAATGATAAAAAAAAATACTTCTAACTTTGGTCTCAAGTTCATAATCAGCCTGCAATTAGAATATACTTTAGAATAATTTCAAGATTTCATCAACAGAATTTTAAAAGAATACAGATGGATTCCTTAATTAGTTCCTGATCATGACAAAGAAACAAATGCATTTTTAAATAATTCATCAGTTGCTGACTTTAAGATGAGACTTGCGAACCTTCCTTAAAACAAAGATCATGAGAACAGACATTCAAGATGCAATATACTCAGATGAGCTACTCTTTCTCTAAAATATATTTCTAGGTGGGAAAGATTTTTGTTACATTTTTTTATTCTCATGCTGTGGAATACTTGAGAATATACCTGGATAAATGATGCTGATGCAGTTTTTATTTTGACTGTAAACTGTGATTAGTACTTCAAGATATTGACAGTGACAGTTATACCATAACAGTTCATAAAACAATGGTTATCTTTAACTTATCCATATCCTGGAAAGGAACTTACACATCAAATCTAATGATGACTTTTTTTAGTCTAAAACTATACTGTTTAAACCTGAAAGATACAACTTATTTATTGAATTAGGGTTCCTTAGAGGTTAAGCAAGTAATCCATGGAGACTGTTCCATAACTTTTCCTTAGCTGCCATTCATTAAATATGTTCCATCTCATGAACTATGAATCATTTAATTTTTAAGCACTCTTTTATTTCCTTTAAATTTACCTAAAACTTTATTAGATTCAGTCAGTTCAGCCTTGACAGACAGCCCGCATACATTTAAAACATTCCCAGTGGAGAAGCATAAAACATTTAAAATCTATATTTGATCTGACAACAGCAGCACCGTGTTTGAATTAGAAACAGATTAGACATAATTGAAGATAAAGAGGACACAAGCATCACTCCCATTTTGGTGGAGTGGGCTTTAAATTATCAGATTCATCCAGAATACATTACTGAGAAACATTGAATTGTTATCTTTAGACAGCCTTTTCTAAGAGTTTACAATTTCTCAGTTCAGTGAAGCTTGCCACCAGCTTGTTATCAGAACAAAAACCGAAAAATCATTCGGTTCAGAGCACAGAACTGATCTCACCTCCAAAAGTACACATTTTCTTCTGATAACAGACACTTCTTTGGACTGCAGAGGTACCACTTCATGCTTTACTGTGAAGGCAATCTTTTTAAGATTCTTCCACTTTTCAGGTAATGCCTAATAACATTATAAGTAGATACTGTCTGTCAGTTTGCAGAACCAACAACCCTCTCCACAGAGAAACACACACACTTTCATTCTCCCCTCCTTCCCCCATTTTTTAACTTGTTTTGAAAAATATTAGTTGACTGTGTGTCATTCCTTCCCTATGTCCTTATGCAGTGACAACCATGGAGTCAGGGTAATTTACAAAATATAATTTATGCAAGAGATAAAAGTCTGTTTACAACATCTTGCAGTTTCTAGTTAGAACATGTTTCTGTACATTAAATTTAGAAATAAACCTCAGCAATATAAAATGCCACCCCAGTGATGCAACTCTTTATGAAATTGTTTGATAAATAAATTATTTTTTTGACCCACACATAAAAACAGTGCAAAAGTGCACATAGTGACAACTCTGTGTATTAGTACATCCCGAGCTCAGTGTTAAGTGTTTTCACTTACCTGCTTTGATCTTAGCAAGGGTGTGCTTGACCTCAGTCTGGTCCCAAAAAAGTTGCATTACTTTGCTTGTAGACATCCCAAAGACTCATCTAACTCTACAAGATATACCTGTTGCTGGCAAAAAGGTCAGCCACAATTGTGGCTGAATAAGGACAAGGACTTGCTCACAACATGCTTGATTAGACACTGTAGTTTAAAAGGCAACTACACAAATAGTTCTGTTGTTGTTTTGGAAAACTTACATAGGGCTTTTGCAAACATTTGTGTTTACTTTGAATCTCATTCTATATAATTCCACAATTCTGTGACACAGCTGAACTTGATTGCCTCCTTTGCAAGTCATATTGCTTGAAAAGGTTTACCAATCACTATTTGAAGCAAGCTGGCTAGAAGTTTAATAAACACTAGCAATCCTCTGACAACATATTCATAAATAAGAATGCAATGAAACATCAATCTATAAACTGTACTTTAAAAACAGTATTTCTTGGTGTTTATTTTTCAGCTGCATTAAGAGGCATGAAAGATGAAAATTGAAAAGTAAAGAAACTATTTGGACAGATTCCTCATTTTCATATGAGGTGTAAGTTTTTACACTTCCAGCAAATCATGCTAGGGAAAAACAAAATAACTACAGAAACATCTTTAGTCATTTGGAAAAATCAGGTGGAAAGCAAAACTCTGATTTATAAAGAACTAGTGTTTTACGTACTAAAGCAGTCAAAATATTGGTGCTTTTTTTTTTTTTTTTTTCACTGCTTCAGCTTTTGGTCTGTCAACACTTTTCTAATTAAAGTTGCATTAGAGTATCACTCAGACTTTTCAGGATGGTTGTCCTTAATCTACATGTACCATCTGAGACCATCTCTGCACCTCTGTGTACAAACAGGCACGTACCCATCAGGGAGCAGTAAGGGCTGGCTGCTATCCAAGGGAAGGTGAGCCAGGAGCAGGTGGTTATGCCACCACAGGGCCTTACGCTCGACAGCAGAGACAGGGTGCATCAGCAACCCTACACAGCCAGCAACGAAACACACTCTGGGTCCCACCAGGAGG
>JAVJGJ010000061.1:19662336-19687512 GCA_035590215.1 Microhierax caerulescens | reverse complement strand
AGCCAGGAGGTGTAAGAGGGACAGAGACAAGCTACAGCGTACAGCCATAGGGGTCCATCCAGGAGAACATACCTACTTAGAGCATAGGTCCAGACCCAGGAGGCAGGGACAGAGGCAGGATTGACAACAGGCACACCTACCACCTAACTCAGAGAGAGACTGAAGACCCAGAGCTGAGCTTAAGTGGAGTCCCCTGGGTGTGGGGTGGAGCCCCCAGGTGGGGCTGGGCAGGACTATTAAAGGCCTATTAGAGCACTCAGGACCATGACAGTCTGCACACAAGCAAAGTAATTAAGCTGCTAATTACCTGACCTACATGCACAAACAAGGAATGCCCTGATCCTGTAAGATTAAGACTATTCAGTAGATTTTTACAGGATCAGAATTTAGCCTGCCTCAGGTTACACACAGAAAAATCTTTTAATTTTAGGGACGGAGGCAGAATTAAGACATTTTCAGTAGCTGCTTGCCAGGTCTTATTTATGAAAACTAAATTCAAAGGTACCCTGTAAATTTCTTAGCTAAAATCAGTTGGAAAATAAATTTTCAATTAACCAGAAACATTCATGTTCAAGAATTATTTTTGTCCCAGTGGGTTAGTAGACAAAACCAACCTTTCAACAGTTTTTTATTTAAAATATGCATATATAAAATGCAGCAGTGGATTACCCCATGTTTCATGCATTCATCGGGAGTGTGAGAGAGCACCAAGACCAAGGTTCTGCTATAAATCAGACACTGGATTAAGTCCACTGTATCTTGCATCCTACCCTGAACAAGAATCTTTGGTTATTTGAGCCATGTGATCCCTCTGTATCTCTCAAATCTGCTCTTAGACCCAAGGACCAAGGAGGAGTGTCTGTTGTTTGTGACTGCATTTCTGGTTTGACTGAAATACAAGCACAAATACAAAAACAAAAGCAAAAATTTCCAGATGTGCCTCCTAAGACATATTTGTGCAACCTGGAAATCCTATTCTGTGGAAGGCAGAACACATAAACTAATGGTCCTGTCTGGACTTAAAAAACTATGTTTCATTAATAAAGGAAATCTATAGTTAAAAACTGCCTTAAAAACTGCCTTTAGTTTATGACTATTTGGGTGAAAACACTACCTTCCACTGATAAATAAGTTTTGCTCCTAAACATTTTAATTGATTCCTAGGAGGACAGTGCTGGAATGGCATTGATGAACACTTCTCATTAAGTCTCTTGAATGAAACTTGAGAGCACTTAAGAAAAGTCTACACTGTCTCTATTCTAGACCAAATTAAGTCAACAGAGTATTTAGTTCAGAGTTGGGAACAGACCAGCAGATACCATTTTATATTTAAAAATATATCCAGTAAAAAAGTGCCCAAGCTAAACTGCTCTACAAAAAGTAAAATAAAATAAAATCATATAAGCTCATTTAGGGTTATTTTTATTCTTACTCCTATTAAAGTACGTGCCAAAGTTTTATAGATGTTTTGTTGAACACTTACTTCCAGTTCTGCATAGCATCCTTACCCCCAGTTCTGGCAGCTGCTATTCACAACTTTTCAAGAGGCCAGTTTTAGGACTTTGAAAATGTCATCTATGGATTCCTGGTCCTGTATAGCCACTGGATGTCCCATTATTTCATGCAGAGCTGTACACTCTTCTCCTCACACTTTCTTAGGCAAACCTGTCTCTGCTTTCATGAATGAGTCTCTCCATTCAGTAACACTATGTAATGTAAGAAAATGTCGAGTTAATTAGCACGGAGCACTTGAAAACTTAAGGCAAACATACACATCAATTGTATTACTGAACAAGTAAATGCAACCAAATAAAACATAGAAGCATTGTGTCAAACCTTGGTTGGTGGCCTCTTTTTTTGCTCTTTCTAAACAAGAAAGAAATGTATTTCATACATATGACAGGATATTCTTGAGAAATATCATGACTCATTTACATTTGACCATCTCTTCCTTTTCTGCATCTACTGCATGTTGTTCAAGTAATAACCCTACTTGGGTTCTCAGTGCTGCAGAATCAGGGGCAGGGGCATGCTGTCTGACAGCAGCAAATGGCTCAGGTGGGCATCTGAGGGGATGGGTGCAGCACTGTGATCCACATCAATATATTAGAAGAGCCCAGGACTGCCGCTAATATCAAAGAGTTCTTTGTCCGTTCCCAGAGAACGGATCTTCAGAACACCACACACAGCCAATGTTCAGTCTAGACACCAGCTCTCATGCTCTAGTCCTGCTCTAGTTTTTCAGAGTGGTGAGAAGTGCCATTTTGAAATGCATTTTAGATATAAATTTATACCAAAGATGACACAGAAAAGTTAAAAGCCCTTACTCATACAGTAAGGTATGAGTTTTACTCATACAGTAATGAGTAAAAAATGCAATCCACACAAATCAAAGAAATAACTATTTCTAAGATATTATAAACACCTTAAATACATCAACATTTTTATGAATTTTATGTTTATCCAGAATAAATTTAAGGCCAAAAAAGTTATGCCTATTTTCCCAAGGAAACATCCAAGGCAGCAGGGGGATCAAAGTCTGCAAAATATCTCTATTGTCTCATGGCTAAAAGGGGTGAAAGGGACTTAAAGAGATCCTTCAGTCCATCCTTCTGAATTTAAATACAAATGTATATACACCTATAGAGAGGAGGTTTACATATATATATTTGTTTATGTGTGTATGTGTGTGTTTACATAAAAACATACATGAAACAGAAACCAGAGAAGCTTGCCTAAACCTGAGATGTTTTCCTTAAAAATTGAGGTCTATTTTTTAATTTAACTCACCAATTATATTTAAAAGGATTATGGTCAATTTGATTTGAAGCAAGTATTAAAAAATCTTCTGATTTTAAGATTCACTATCTTCTTCAAAATATTTGTCCTAAAAGAAAAAAACCACAACATGCGAACACTAGTTTTTAAACAAATCAACAAGATAATGTAATTATTTATATTTCCTTAAAATAGGCACAAGAAAGAGAAGTAAAGAAACCTCTGCAAAAATGAAAATACCTGTTCCTTAGAATGCAGTAAGTCTTGTGAACATTCTGGAAGCTCATAATTTTAATAAGATTCCAGCTATCCTTTACTAAGAAATTGTCCACAGAGCAGAAACTGCTTCATACATCCAATTTTATCATCCATCCATGAAGTACTGCCATTTGTTAAAGTGTTGCTCAAGAACATAGTGACCAAGTTCCTTTTCTTCATAGCTACTTGACTGATCTCTTTCAGGGTATCCATCTGATCTACGTCATGCTGAATGAACACCCAAAAATGATAAAGCATTGGAGGCAAAGACTAAATTGAAGAAAGAAAAGATGTCCTTAAAGCCAAGTCACATGCCAAGACCCCAGATATTGTACTGACGCAAATGACAACTTGTCAGTTAGCAGCAAGTTTCCTGTCTGCTCCTGGAAAAAGTTAGTAGGAAATGACTGCTTGGGTACGTATTTCTCAAGTATTATAATTTCTGTTTCACACAGCATACTAACATAAAAAATTCAGAGTACCTACTGTCTTCAGCCAGACAAAAAACATTGCACTCGTTATTCCTTACATCACTTAATGCTGCTTAAACTTTCAGTACTTGCCAGTGAGATGAGTTGTGGTTCAGATCCTTATGGCCATCAATGTCACTTTCTAGTAAAGCTCAAAAAATTGGAATCTTGAATCCATGCATCTCCACCAAGAGTTTTCTCAGCCCATGAACAGTTTTCTAACTCCATGGAGAAATCACAAAAATATCTCAACTGGCTAAACTGCTATGGCTAGTAAAGAGGTCAGTGAGGCTCACAAACGCCACCCTTTCTAACATTGGGGTTGAAGACAACTGTTTTGCTGGCCAAGGTAATGGACTCGCTGAAGCCCAGAGTCAAAACTAAGGACCCTTCCTGCTTCTAAGGGTACCAGTAAAGCATAGTTTACAAATACAAGCTGTTGTCTGTTGCAAATAACACAACCATTTCCATTTCCACAGACAGTATCACCCGGTGGAGAAAGAAGAATGAGGAAATTCAACATCCATACAGCACAGATTATGCTAACATAATTCTATATGTCTGAGTACGCAGTTTAGGACCTTCATTTTCCATAGTTTTCTCTTTGGTCCTAGCTTAAAAATAGCCAGCCCAGCAGTGACAGACTCAACGAACAGGTCTTCCTGTCCACTCAACAGGCATTGGCAGTAAACCTTCACAACCTTGCTGCTGAGTACTGTGGAATCAGTAGCCATGAAGTTTGGAGAAATATCAAGCTGGCAGAAGCCAAAAGAGCTTCAGAAACAGTTTTTGAGCTGACTGTTTGCTTTGGTCATCTTCTATCTTTTCCTTTGCTGTTTTCTCACCTCATTGTTTCTCCAGCAGCTCCCTTTTCCATTCTCCCCTGTTCTATCAACATCCCTTCTTTTCTTAACTGTTATTTTGCCCTTCCTTTGTTTACTTTTCACTGTTATACAGTTTAATCAATTTACAGTAAATCTGTTTTTCCCCTGGATAAACTGTGATATTTTGATATATTTATGTATTGATATTTGCTTCCACCTCACATAAAAAAATAAAAAACTGAAAAAGGAAGGAATTGCATAGAGATTTTTGCATGTCCTCCTAGTCTGGCAAAAATAGTCTTGCAAAAAAACTGCATTAACACTAAATCTCTAGAAAAAGTGTTTCACTGTAATTCACAAACCACTTTTGTCTGCTGCCTGTGGACATAACCTCATAGTTTATAGAGAAGGAAAGCATTGTGGATACATAAGCTCAGTGGTACTTGCAGATCTGGGAGCAGAAATATTATCATGTGTCCTGATGAGAAATGAGGCACCAAGAGGGAAAACGTTTAACCAGTAATCATAAAATCCCAAACAGTTCTTGAGAAATACCCAGCCTGGAATATAGCTATAGAAGTCATTTGACACCAAATATTCAGTAATACGTGCACTGTAAAGCCAAAGCCTGCCTGTGCACAATACACAAGGAAAAGTAGAAGGTAAATTCATGAACCAGCTTTGCGAACAGTCCATCCAGTGGTAGACTTCAGTGCGTATTAGAAAGGCACTTTCAATTGGGCAAGTGAACCAGAAGAAGTTAAAAAATTGTTAGCCGATATAATTCAAAGAATGTGTGCTGGTGGTTGATGGAAATTACTAGATACATTGATAAAACAAGAGAGACAGAGGTTAAGGAGAGCAGAATATGACAGTGAACAGATGGAAAAAAGCCTCACAGCCTCTCTTGAGATATTAGCCTTCTTGGCACTGGATAGGGGTGACTCAGATGAGAAAACAACTACATTCAAATGCCTAGAGGAAAGGTCAATTGTGACACTTAAAAAAAGAAAGAAAAGTAGCAGAAGTAACAATACCTGAAAAGGGTCTTTTCCAAGGTTTTTGACAAATCTGTCTATAGGTGATGCAGTATCATAGATGTTTTTTATTAGTTCCTCCATAATATCACAGAAATTGCCAATTAAGTCTAAAGAAGGTTTAAAAGTCTTCACTGCTATTAAGAGCAAGCTGCACTTCATATAAAGGACTGGATTTAAATGTTGTCTCAGTGTTTTCAGACAGATACTGAAGAGAACACTTGATAGCTTTGAACAGCCCATCTACAATCATGTGGTCTATGTATTTAGTGTAGAGTTTCCATTCATCAGAAAGAGGATCTGCCTGGAGCAAATACTGATTGTCCTGGAAAGACTAATTCAGAGAATCAGTAACAGGGGTTTAGAATTGCTCTTCCCAGTGTGGATTTCTTATCCCAGCTAACTGATCAGTCCAGGAATAAAGGAACTCTCACTTTGATGAAGAAAAGCATTCCCACTATTTACAACTTAATTACCTTTTCATTGTAACTTTTTTACAAGTACATCTGGAACTAATTACTGAAAACTATTTCCTTTTGGAGTTAGGTTTGCATCAGCAAGTGCAAATATTTGAAAACAGTTTTAGCTTTTACTTAATTCTGTTTTTTCCAAGTATTTACACCTATTTAGTGACAATAGCTACTCCCCAGACGAAATGTTTGCTGGGCCTACTATTATGTAGACTATGGTGGATTTTTTTCTACTGTTTCTGAAATCATAATCCATAGTTTGAACATTGCCCTTTTTTTTTTTTTTTTTTTTTTAATCAAAGGATAGGAGAAAGGATATCTGCCTTTTTTTTTTTACTCCATCTATTCAACATCCAATTTCACATTATGCTTGACTTCAGATTGTCTCGTCCACTTGTAAATGCTTTTTAAAAAAACTGTCTGCTCATTACAATCCCAGAGATCTGCACTCTGTTAGTTAGAGGCAGGCATCAGTTGTTTGTCAAAACTCTCCAATTCATGTATTCCACTTCTCTTTGTAACATGGTCTTCCTCAGCCTCTGGCACAGCTTTCTAATTACAGTTAAATTTGCAGTATAAGGAGAGTAAGAAAACCATAAAAAGAATAAGAGTTTATCAGAAATATTTTTTATGAGATTCCTTCCTTCTTTGTTCAGTCTGTTTAGTCAAGAAACCCTGATAAATCAATTGTACCAAAACCAAGTTTACTTGTTATGCTGCAATAAACTGTTGATCGTTTCCCTTAGGAAAGAAGGAGGAAAATCAAATGTATTCAAACTTCTAGTTTTAAAAACATCTAATGCCAGGTTCTCTGTGAATACAACCTTGTTCTTATTAAATCAGCAGAGTCTGCATCCTGTTTCTACATCAGCAGAGAATCTGGCTTTCAGTGTAAACAGAATGTGCCAGGATAGCCTGTAAAACTGAACATTTCTGGCTCTCTGTAAGACAGATGACTGGGCAAAAGCAGGGCACGTTTCTCTATACTGCAGCTCCTCCTTTGTCTTTCTGCCATAGCTTCTGTGTGAAATACCCAGATTTTAGCTCATAGACAATGCAGCCAGACTGGCATGATTCTGAATGTGAACATTACCCTGTTTCAAAACTGGATGATATCAGCTTGTTCCTGTTATATAACAATCTGTTTAGATTGTAGAAAAGTCTATTTTACTGGCTGTCCTTATGCAGACTAGAATCATTTAAGCTAAAATCAATCCAACATCACAACTTTGATCAAAAAGATCCATATTAACTTTTACAGAATAACTCAATATGTATCTGCATGGTTCATGAGATGCCATTCCCATCAGCAGAGAGAAGTCCCATTAGGTAACTTTTTCCTTTGTTTCTACAGGGGAGGCTGCAACACATCCAGTCAGTACTGCCTACAGTATTGGCAGTAGTTTTGTCAGTATACATCTCTGGGAACTGGACTAAAATCACCAACAGATTTTATTCCAGTCCTTGAAAAGCATTCTGTTCAATCTACTCAGAGGAAAATTTTTCTATTTTTCTATTTTTCTAAATTACTTATGCTTGATTTCATAAATTTCCTGATGGCAGGAATTAGTTCTGTCCATGCATTGAGCCACCCTTTTGTATTCAAAGGAAAACATACATATACTCAGTAAGACTACAACGTACTATTAACTACGAACTGCAGAATAACAACCATCCAGCAGACAAGATAAGTGGGAAAAATAGTTGAACACAATTTGGTTTTGGTTTAGTGTAGTTGAAGATTTGAGGAGATTATTATCAGTCTTTTAGTATGTCTTCATATTAACACACATCTGTCAAAAAGAATCTTCTTTATTTACCTTGTAAAGTGTGCGTTTCTTGCAATATGAGAGCACTGCAACTGCTTGGTGTTGGAAGGATGTTGTAAAATCTCAGGATATTGCACCTCTTGGAGAAAGAGCAGAAAGCTTCAGAATCACAAAAGATTTTGTTACTCAGGAGGCAATCAGACACTAACTAAAAAGCTTTCTCAAGTTACCACATCATAACTACAGAATTTACATCAGCCTCCTGAAAGCAAGAGCTACAAGTCTTTGTCATCTATATCCTGCAGTTCCAGTCACTTCATTGAGATCCCATGTACAATATCCTTTTTTAAAAATGAAATCCGAATAGCATTTCTCTTATTTTAAATCACTAGTGCTTCTCAGTGAATATGTAGTGTAGTACAAATATAGTACATTATACATAATCCTGTTATGCGTTTTTGTAACCTGAAGTAAAAAATTAAGACATCTGATACATAACTTGTGCATTCTGTACATAACAGAATTTTTACCATAAACAAGATAATTGCTAAAACAATTAAAAGAAATCCTTAATGTAATGTAGTGAAATTTATTACTGTGTTACTTCCTGATTAAAATTACTTCCTACCATCCAAATTCCAGTGAATTATTACATTGAGGTCTTCGGTACAGAGGTGTAGATCCTGTGTCTAGCAGAGGCCCTTTTCTTCATTGCATCAATCCATCCATTCCAATACTCTCTCACATTTTTGCAAAATAGGATTTGTTTCCTCTATCTGCAAAATTCTAGAGACGAAAGAGATTTCACCTCAATGTCATTTCTAAGTACACAGTGCGACTATAACTTCAGAGAGTGCCTGAAGTGTTTTAAGCGCCATCGCACAGTGTTTTACAGCAATTCTTACAGATGATTGATGTGCTTAAAATGTGTTCTGTGCCTGAGAAGCCTCTCGTAACTCCTAAGACCATTTTAAACTGCTTGTAGTCACTGGCATGTTTTTATAAAGTGCATCACATCCATTCCTTAACTTAAACAGAAACAGTTATGGTGATAGACTGCCAGTTTTACCATCATATAAACTGCACATAAAACACCAAATCCGCTCTCAGTGACTAAAGAGGTAGCAGCTTCAGATCCAAAATGCTGTCTCTGGGCAAAATACCCAAGGGCTCCCTGGGACAAAGTTTCGGGTGCTCCACAGAGATGCTTTCATGCCCCACTCTGTGAAACATCCATCAATCTAGAAAGAAGAAGGCCTCCTGCTGGCCGCAGGCAAGTCCAGTGATTGTTTAGGAATTCCAGTGGCTTTGCTGACATGCCACAGAAAGGAAAATGTATTCGCAAAGCCTGGGGAACCGCAGGGTGTTACTTTGGCAAAACTTCAGCAATAAATGTATGGATGATACTACACCAGTGGGCAAATACAAATAAGGACACTGCTGTATAGTCACAAGACCCACGATGAGGAAAGATCTCTCAGACCTCAAGTCATTTGTCACCATGCAGATCTTGACCCTTATTTTAAGAGCATTCTGGAATCTGATTTCTGCTCTAACTGCCAAGATAGCCAATTGCTCTTTCTTTAGATTTTTCTTACAGAGAAAAAGTTTCTTCACATTTTGTGAAGAATTTTCCTCTCTTCCACATGATCCCTGCATAAATCAGAGAAATCAGGAAAAAAAAATTCAATGAGGAGGTTACTTACAAGTATGATTCAATACTTATGGAACAGTGTATAAAAATGAAAAAATATCCTAGGATAACTTTTTGAATACCTATTTTATATTTGTCAGTCATGTCAAAGTACATCTGTAATTGCTAATGCAATGATGTGCAGATCTGAGCTTTTAGAGACAGGAAATACACCAAAGTGTCACTGGCCACATGAGCTTTCTTGTGTGTCTATGCAATCTCTGCTGTAATTATTTTCCATTGGGATTTTAAAGAACTGGATATGGCCTTTCAGATATTTGTCTAACTCCATTTTATACTTCAAGTGTTTGGCTTTCACTGAATTGAATCAGAAGGTGATTTGGGTGGGTGGGGGGTGTGTGTGTGGAGAATTCTGAGCATCTGCATATTCATTTTAAAGTGGAAGTTTAACGTAATTTGAATTTCAATGAAATAAAATGAGAAAATGTTCAGATTTCAAGTATTTTTAATTTTCTCATGAACATTTCAGCAGCCTCCAGAACTTGTGTTTTGGTTCACAAAAGCATCTGCCTTTTAAAATCTCCCTGTTTCCTGCTACTAGCACTACTCTGTCAAGTTCCTTTTTACAATATCTCCTTTTTCAAATTCTAATGCAGGGAGAAGTGATCTGCCATACTCTGAAGTATGAGTGCCTCATAGTTCCACATAGACAATAAGTATCATTACAAACTTAATCAGTAAAGAGAGAATTTTAAAATATTTAACTTCCAAAGTCTGCATTTTGGCCAAAAGGTTTGGCAAAATACCACAAGTCCTCCCAATGGTACAGTAAATCTCCTCAGAATGAACTAAATCATGAAATTACCATGAAATGTGCTTGCAAGCAAGCTAGAAATACTATGAAAAACTGCCTGTCTCATGACTTTTCAAGAATTCTGATTTTGGTTTTGTTCAGAAGCCAGAAGTGCCGAAACTGACAATGCATGAAAATGAGCAATGTTCCAAAAGCCATGGCAGCATTTTGAGAAGATCAGCAAAAATCCACTGCAGCTTTATTTTGAATGCTATTCAGCTTTCTCCTAAGTCATTTGGCTAATTTCAGTTTGTGTAGAAATACATTTCCTTACTTCCTGTTTAAATAAACAGAGTTATTAGCCATTCAAAATTTAATCTCTCATACCTTAGTATTTGCCGCCTTGAAAAATAAGATACTGTTCTAAGCATCTTTATGTTTCTTTCAAGGAGAAAAGATTTTTAATTTTTATCACCAAAGTGTGAAAATGAATAGAAAAAAAAAATTTCTCCTCTTGTTAGCATATAATAGATGCACGAGTATGTACTGGCAGAATAGTAATACTACCAAAAACTGCACAACAGAAGAAAAAAGGAAGAGCTTGGAACTAAACTCCTATGAAAATACAGCATGTGTCTAATGATAAGAAAGTCAGTAGGTATAATCCAGAAAACAGGCAAAGAAATTTACTGTGTTCCTGAGACTGCATATAAAACTGTAAATAATATTTAAAACATAATTGAAAATATCTAGCTAATTACTTTAATCATGTCAAACAGCAATCCAAATAAACTATATATATTGCTGGGGAAAAAAAAAGATAACTACTTAGATTAATTAATTATATATTAGATTAATTAAATTAATAAATAATAAAGTTAAACTAAATAATTAAAATAATAATCACATCAAAACAAATAGAAAAGGGGAGATTTTCCCTACTTACTGCCTTTGATTCTCAAAGATCTCTTCATAGCAGGCAATTTCCTCATCAAACACTGACAGAAGAACAGCAAAATTGGGATAAAGGCTGGAACTGGTGGATTACTGGATTACTAAATACATGCAAATTTGCAGAAAATTCATTGAACAATAAATAAAAAACTGCAATTTTATTCTAAAATATCTTACTCTAAACCCTGCATTTTTCTCAAATGTTATTTTGTTAAAATAATTCTAACCATTTTAGTAATTCATTGCTTTTTTATTTTTGGCTTGAAAAGTAAACTAGGAATAGCATTAGGAATCCTATTTTACAGCTATGTTTATTGCTTCTTCATATGCAAAATTAACATTTTGCGTGAAATGTAATGGTATTGAAGAACAGATTATTAAGACCTGAATTATGGGAACTAATCTAATAAAGCCATTAAAAATCAAATATAGGAAAACAAAAATAACAGAAAAATCTAAGTACCTTTATTATGAATGGAAGAAAAATGAACACAGAAGAAAATATAGCTGTTTCTAGATAGATAGATAAGAAAATAGATATATGAATTATTTCTATAAGTAGTTAGTAGGATAAACTTTATCTTTGCTCAATTTGTAGGAGTGGTTCTGAGGTGGCTGGAACAGCAATGTGAAAGACCCATATCTTGTACCACTGGAAATCAGACACAACAACATGCCTAAAAAATACCTTTAAGAAGGCATGAAGTACTTGGAGGATGATGGCAAACCTCTCTAACTTGCATTAATCATTGTAGACCCATTCCAAAACAGAGGACACTGGAAAAGGCATCTATAAATATGAGGAAACATTTTGAAATAACATTGTGAGACAGTACTGTAGCCTCACAAGCAGCATTGGCCAGGAATTGATGCTTTTTCAGACATCCTTGGTAGCTCTTAAACTACAACAATGGGTCAAAAGGCTAGTGGCACAAAGCTCCATGGAAATCATGCTGGCAGAAAAGAGGAAACCAGCAGTCCTAAAGCACTGGACAACCATCAGTCACAGTTTCTCCACAAACCCAAGTAATTTCAGAGATCTTGATGGACTGAGATGACAAAAATTCTTTTTCCTCCAATCTGATTGTACCTTTCAGTTAACATCACTTAGAAAAAATGCTATAGGAGGTAATCCTAGAAATTCTTAACTGTTGCATAACTGCCTGTTGAGTCTGTAACAATCTGGCTTCTTCATGGGAATACTCACAGTCCAAAATAAGTCTTCTTACTACTTAAATGTAGTTATAATTATTCCCATGATACCGTGGGAAATGGCACTGAAGCTACCACTTCTTCAGATGTCATGTCTGCAAAAGACAAATTGCAGATGCCTTGTGGACAAATTCAAGAAATACAATCAAAATGTTTATAGCGTGATTTTATATATTTTTCCCCAATAATATATTTGCTGTATATGAATATGCATTACCAACAGCAGCCTCAGTTTCTGGCAGTTTGTGGTTAAATATCTCATAAGCACTAACTCACTTGCTCTGTTCCAAACTCACTACATTCATGCTGACAGCACAAATTACAGTATTTCATTATATTGCATCTTTACTGTGTATTTTATTTATCTCTGTCATGCTTTCTAGTTTTTGGCATCTTTTCAAAACCTTTACCTGTGTTCTCCTGCTGTTCTGGGGGGTTTTGTAGCTTCTTTTGCTTTGTAGTCAGAGCAGTATCTTCTACTTTCATATGCTACAAAGTTCATTAGTTTAGAAAGCTGATGTGGTCTCTCAGTGACACCAAATTGTGCTTCTGAATTGCTATGCAACTGCAAAGATAGCCAGTGTATTAAATCACCAGTTTTGACAACCTGTGAAACACTGCTCATAAATATGCTCTTTATGGAAAAGCCAGCTTAATTTAGCAGTTAAATTTTGAAGAGAAATGTCACAGTAAATATCTATGTTACCTATAAGCAATTCACAATTAAACTGGTTTGCACACTTGGTTCTTTGTGTCTCTTCACAGCTCCCAAATATTATAGCATCCACAAAATTTGGAACTTCTCATGGGGCATCTAAGTTTGCTCTCTGCTATAACATCTATGTTGGCTTCATTGTTTCTGAATCTCCTTGAAAGAGGACATTTTCCTAGATCTGAAAAACTTCAGTACTTAACACCTTCATTTGGCAATGCATTCTATTGTGTAGCTCTTAGTAAGTACTTTGTCTTCAACTAACTTGGTTTCCTCTAGAGTGGGATTATGGCCCAATCTCATCACAGGTATAAGGTAACATGCTTCTATTCACTTCAACAGTTGCACAGATATGAACAGTTAGTGAGCTTCATTTGGTGACATTTATCATTCTTCATATCCGTTGCAAAACTTTCTCTTCTTTTTAATGTTTGCAAAGCGATTTTTATTAAGAAATCTTTATTTTTATTTGCTTGCCTCTCTGGAAGACCATTTCTAAAGAGCAGCTTTTGAGGAGAGAGCTTTTATTCTTTTTTTTTTTTTTTTTTTTTTTTGGGGGGGGGGGAGATTATATAAGGGTGTTAAGCAACTGCATCTTACAAAACTAAAAGGAATGTAGGTGGTAATGGCCCTCTCTTTCTTCTGAAACTTCCTATCACAGGTTTGAAACCTTATATATCAGAAGTGAATTAGAACTTGGATCTATAACATTTACATCCTGTGTTTTACTGTACTACTTCCTATGGGACTAGTGAGTTATTTTGCTGAACATACCTGCCAGATAAAAAATACGGGCTGTAAAGAGTTAGCTTCTCCCTGTGCCGATTGCTTTCATCAGAATCACCTTTCTCCAACAAAGAGAGTACATGCTTCCTGTGTTCCTAGTCAGCCATATCCTATCAATCATCTGCTTTCTTCCTCAACTACAGTACAATGTCCACTTCCTCCCACATTTTCCTTTCCCTCCCCTTGTTCTGTCTTCTCCGTTACAAGTGGTATGTTTGTATGCTTATACAAACTCCTTCTCCTACCTCTTGATTATATGATGCATCTACTTTTATGGTTGTTGTACTTGTTGGGATGCATTTGTACAGCACTGATGGTAAACCTCTTCTGTCTCAGCAGGAAGCTGTTCCTCACAGCAATTATACCTGATGGCTTTCTTTCCATTTTCCTTCAGCTTCTCAAGAAATCATTATTTTCTGAAAACCTATGAATTCTCCCTTAGAGTCTTGTATAACTCAATGTATTCAACCATCTCTTTTCCATCCATCTTCTGTTTTTCATCATGTTTTTCATTTTGTTAGGTATTTGGTTCATTTACTCATATATTATCTACTCTGATACTTTATATTTTGCCACACTATTTTGATTGTTATTTTCTTTAAAATTTCTAGAGTTTACATGAGAACAAGATACACAACTCCCACTGATTTTAGTAACTCTCATTGACTTTAATGTGAGTTTTGTCACCAGCTCCCTGGCAACTCTGAAAATACAGGGTCTGGTGGGTATCATTTATTTTCTGCACCTCCCTCCAACAGGAGTTTAGAATCACTTACTTAAAAAAATAATATTTTAAAAGCTTTTTCTGTTTTTGTGATCTCACATTATTATGACTTTTAATAGCTGTGGAACCAAAGAAGACATTTTCATGTAAGTTAGAGTATTTGAGCTCTGCACGTCCAGATTCAGAACAAATTAAGAAAGATTAGTTGTTTTCCCTTAAGTCACGGCCAGATTTTGCCCTTGTTTTTATTGTTGCAGCCTATGGTGGTCTTCTCTTGTCTGTTGCAGATGAGCACACATCTTGAATAATGAATGAGTCTGCCATCAAAAATATGCAAATCTTGTTCTTTTCAGTATTTGGACATATAAATTTCCTAAATCCTCTCTTCTAACTTGAGCTATTAATGATGATAAGACAATTCTCTAACTCTACCAGACTACATATTCTTCATCCAACAGCAACACCTATTTTTACTAGAATGTCAAACTATTTCTGTAATTTTTCATATATCATTTCCTTATTCTTCCACAGTGTTTGTGTATCTTAAGTAGTAGCCAGAGTGTCTACAGGTGTAAGAATAAGGTAAAAGGTAAAAGTTATGTATTCTTATAGACCATCTGATATAACTAAGAACAGGTGAACTTTTAGGCCCGTAGTCCCTTCATCTAGATCTTAATCTTGTGTTCTTTCCAACAAGACTAAAACCCACTGTCACAGTTTAGTCATCTAAACAAAATGTTCTTTTTATCCTCCTTTTTCATGTATCTCCAAAGGCAGTTTCTTCAGACCTGGGTATTTTTGTACCCATTTTTCAATCAAGACAATTGTCTCATAGATAAAATTTCTAGTGAAATTGAAAACAGTAGAGTTTAGCTACTTGTCATATTTACTTTTAAAATCAATCCAGCAGTTTACAAAAAATTAAACTGGACATTAGGAATACCTACTGTAAATGAGAACACGAAGTCTTTATTCAAGGCCAGATTGTGATTATCCTTTATGTAATCTCAAGGGAAAAAAATAATGGAAGGGTTTTATATCATAATATACTGGCAGCCAACTGTCGCTGTGGTCCTGAACACTTCCTATGAAGACCAAGGTATGGGCAGAGCCCTGAGTCACTTTCCCAGACCATTAAGGAAGCTGGCCATGGAGAATTGAGATTCCAAAAAGGCCTGGATATCTTAATGCACAAAAGTTTTTGCATCCCCTGTGTCAGAGAGGTAATGCATACAGCATCACTTACTGTGAACAAAACAGGATTACATTCACAGTCTACCATTGCTTCTTAGTCAAATTGTGATCAGAGTCAGGGTAACCATATTCCCTGCATATAAAGTGACTTCCAACCACAATGACTGATATGATATATATCTTGTCTTCAAACTAATGTAAGGTTGTGTTGTAAACAGACTTTCACTTATTAGCATTTATTTTAGTTGAGGTTGAGGAGATATACCTCATTTGTCCATATTTTTCAGATTTTCTTTCCCCATTTCTTTACTGGGAGACATTTACTGCATGTGAAAGAAAGCTTTATATAAAAGTTGACAGCATTTATCCAGCAACAAAAGTCTTGGGCATTGAAAAAAGAGTATCTGCCAAAATTTATTTATTTCCCAACATTTTCTATTTAATTACATGAAGGCTAAATCTGCACATGAACCAAATATAAATAAACGAAAAAAATTAAGCTATGCAAGAACAAAAAGAAAAAAGAAAAAAAGAGAGGAAAACCCCAAACCTGTAGGTGTGCAAAACAGTCTAGCTGCAGCATGATTTATTTTCATTCTGTCACCCTTATTTACACCATGTCAAATTTTAGCTCCAAGTCCTGAAAATTATTCAAGGCAGCTAAGTTTTCATTGGAGGTCTGCCTGGAGCATTTTTCAGGATCAGGGCCTGCTTCACCAGATGATCATACCAACATAAATTACATTAGTTAACGTACAATTTTAATATAAATTAATCACAGCACATACTCAAGTATTTATCAAAATGTTTCTCAACATAGTTATTTCAGACTATGGAATTTTGAGTTATGAAATAGATTAAATATTTTACCTTAGCAGCCGATTCCAATCCTTTTGACTCTTGAAATGCAGGATTAATATTGTTCCTAAGTGGTGACCATTCATCTGCCAAGTGAATCTCACATAATGAGAGAGCTTCCTGCATTACAAATGTATGGAAAGTTCTGTCTCAGAATTCAATTATAAGTATTAATACTTGCTATTCAGAGCAACAGCTCCAAAATAAAGCTCTTTAATTTCAGATTATAATTGAAAGTGTAACCAAATTATTGTATATTCTATCGCTTTTGGCACCACTGACAAATACAGGAACTAATCCTGTACCTGCTACTCACATTAACAGTAATGCAAGTAATCGCATTCAAATTAAGAATGTGTAAATAAAGATTATTCATGTAAGTAACAATTACAAGATAGGGTGGATAAATCCACTGGAATTGAATGATACAATCCATTTACTTAGTTTCTTTCTCTAAGGTATGTGTTTTCACATGCCTGGTTGAAGCTAAAAGTACAACTGAGAATGCAAGACCCTAAATAACAGATACCGTACAGGCGCCGTCAACAGCCCTGATACCAGTGGCTGAGCTTATGAAAAAAGCAGCTCCCAAGACCTCGCTGCATCTCTCAGTTCATGTTCTCCTACATGTTCATACAATCTAGGAGGTTCCTGACTCAAGCATGGGGCTCAACCTTATGAAATATTATTTAAGCAGGTATAGCCTACTGCTGTGACAGTCCCATTAGAGGGAATGAGACAGAAAAAAACGTTGGCAAGATTACACTTAGAATTTTCTACTCTAATTTCTCTGCCTTTGTTTTAGATCCTCACCCCACCACTACTCAGTTAAAGTACCAATGACTTACCATGAAATGGCATTATAACCCAGATAATAACATCAAAGGAGCATTTGAGTAAGAAAAAAAAAAATTAAATCATATCACCGTTCTTCTTAAAAGAACTGAATAAAAATGCTATAGATAAAGATCAGATTTAGACTACAGTTTTCCAAGGTGCCTGGTACTTTCAAACATTTGCATGCTTATAATCTTCTTATACACTGCTCCACAACCAGGACTGGACCCTTCTAACCACACTTCTGCTATATCGCTGGGAATGTAATGAGTACAGCTGAACTGGTGAAGAAAGGAATTAATTCACTTGTGTAGACGCAGAGCTTCCCAGTTAGCTTCCCGTGATTTCCACTTACCATGAGCCATCAGTCATGCCTCAGTCTGCCTCTGTGGCAGCTGGACTTCTTGCTAGCCCTTACTAACAGTCCAGAGCTATGTGAAATCTTCAGTCCTTCAAACAGCCAGGTAAAGGCAAATAGTTTGCAAGGTTAAAAGTAAAGTTTTGTGGATGAACTTCCTAACCTGTGTCACTCTCAGAAGGATAAATATTTTTATACAATTTGTTTTAAAAATAAGCAAGCCGTATCTAGATTAAGCATGTGTCTTCTGTGCAAGAGTAATAATCACATTTCACCAAAAATTGAATAAGTCTATTGTGTAAATGAAGGACTCCCTAAGCACACATTAGCAAGAGAGACCATAGCAACCTATCATTTCAGTGATCCCTGGAACAACAGGATCTGTAAGTAATTTTGATAGAACAGATTGTAACAGCTTCATAGGAATTATTACAAGTTGCATTGGCAAAAATCTACAGAAAAAAAAGGAATCAAAAGAGGATATAGGCCATTGTGTCAATTCACAGATGCTCAAACATTGGAAGTAGCCTTGCTAAAATCAGTAAAGGTTCACTAGAATAAAAAGACACAGTGATGGTACAGGAGTGGCTGAAGTGTCACGTATGAGATAACCATACTGAGGAAACCAAATGAAGATTTCATCGTTAAATGAAAACATAAATAAACCAAAAAGATTTCTTTTCATCCTTCAGAAAAAACAAAACTAAGCACCATACTCATATATAAGCAGTATGTACATATGTATATTAGCTTGACTGGCCTTCCAGTCAACCTACCAGTCCTGAGAGTTAAATGTGTAAGAACAGAAAAGCCTGGATGTTTTTGTTACAAGAAGCCCAAGTTATTATGCATGGCATAGTCTGGTATAGGCGGAAGTAGGCGTGCTAGCATTATTTGGGTTATAAATCTTTTACCCTCAGCTCCTTCATTTGTCCTTGTATGTCATCTTACACAGACATAGTCACAAGAAATTCACCAAGGATAATGTGAGAAAACTGCAGTAGCCTTCTCCTTGAGGAACAATTGTGGGTTTAAGAAAATATTTCTCCATTTTACAGAACTCCCAAACAAGACACAAGAAAATACTTCAAAGATGGTGACAGCAGATAGCAAAATATGACTCTGTCTTCTCAACTTCTTTGCAAAAGATCTAAGAAGATGCTGTCTGTGAGAGTGAATGAGTGGGATTTATCTGCCAGTCCATACTTGTGAGTAGTCAGAAAAGAAATAATTTAGAATAGTTCAGAAATGCTTGTCCACATTAGTTTAGTCTTTCATGTCAATCCTTCCTTTACCACTGACATTAGTGTATCTTGTCAATAGAAAGGTGTTTACATTTTGACAATTTTGCATTTGTAAAAAGAAACAACAGAAATTAAGAAGGACAAGCTGAAATGAAGAAAAGTTAGCATGTCAATGCCCAGCAAAAGGCCAGTTATGTGCTTACAACATGCTCCCTAATTTTCAGCATCTCGACATTAAATAACTATTCCATTTATGTTCTCTCTCCTCAGGGATCACTCCACACGTAATGAACAAAAGCAATTCAGACTGACACAGAACATTTCATCAGTACCTCACTGTGCCTGACAAAAGCTAGTAATTGAGCCTTCCTCTCCTTCCTGCTATGTTCAGTGGGAGCTTTGCCACAAAGTTCATGGGAGTTAGAGGTGTCTCTGTTCCCAGCGCTATTGCAAGGTACAAGTACAGCACACAACTTTAATGCATTACAGGAGACATAGACCACAAGATGGTGTTCTAAATGCACATTAGAAGCCAAAAACACCAGATCCCAACAAACCCTGATAATGACTGATCTACCTAACTTGTAACACCTCTTTTCCACATTTTTTGAAACTTTGATGTTTCTCAGTGTTATTATTCACCAACTTCAAACAACTTTTGAAACTAAAGCAAACTAAAAAAGGAAGACTTATAACTGCATATAACAGTTGCCACTACAGAAAGAGCCCTACAGAAATGTTACAATATTTATATGTACTAACCTGTTGTATTCTAGTGGGCTGGGTTTACTTTTCCACATTTGTCTTCCAATGCCCCTGAAACTCTTCCTTCATGCACTGAACTTCTGCACTGAACACCTTTCCTCTCTGACTTCCATCCCTATTTTCTCCATCTGAAAGGGTCAGTAGCTGGTGTGAAAAGTGTTAGGGAGCAGCAGAAGAGTTTGAAACATCAAAGCTTCTTCTACTCTCTTTCACCAATAAAATGTTTACTTTTGGTGACTTCAGCAAAAAAAAGAAAGTTGCTTTAGTCACTGTCAGTGGCTTCATTCACATGCCACTAACATTGGAAGGTGTCTTTGCTTTTTATACACAAGAAATAGGTTTGTTTGCTAAAAAATGCATATTGAGACAACTCAAAAATGGTTGCCCACTTAGTAAACAGGTTGAGCTAGCTACAAAACTTTTACTTCAGTGCCATTTGTAAAATAGGATTAGTGTTGGCAACCTACTCCTTGTACCTTCTATCACACAAAGACTAGAGCAGTCAGCTAGGAATTTGAAGGCATTTGAAGTGACATATTTCTCCCATATTTGCCCCCTTTAGAGAGTGTTCTCTCTGAGAATCTTTCTCCCACTCTTCCCCTGGGATTTCAGGTGAGCAATTTCAAGATATCAGTTGTCCTTCAATAACTTTTATTTCATTAAGCTACCAAAATTCATTTTCCTAAATTAGGCAGTCCCCAACACATGTACAAAATTTAAATCTAATTGTAACAAATAAAAAAAGCAAAAAAAGGTGAGTGCTACAAAATGCAAACCTGATAATGTAGTAACCTTATGCTGCAGAAGAAAGAATTACTTGGCACCAGGTCAGAAGCTCCGTGCAGACACAAAAGTGAGACCGCAACAGTTAGGGTCAGAGTCAAGAATTTCAGTCCTCACTGAAACACTTTCACTAAAAATCCGACTGTTTGCTTTCCAGATACAAGTTCTTCTGCTCTCTGCTTCAGGACAGTCAATGCAATTCAGCTTTGGTTCAAACCCTCGATATTTTCACAGTGTATATTAGCTAAGGAAAAAAAGAAACACTAAAACAGATGTGGAGCTTTTAGACTGAAGCTGTCTTCTGTCCAATGCTCAGAAGACCTTGTGTCTGTTAAAATCAGTCTACACAGGCAGAGACACCTTGATTCATTTGCTTTTAGTTAAATGTTCTTCTTTCCTGATAACTTTGAAATTAATTTCACTGTACTAAAGCTATTTATTTAAAAACAGTCTATAGCAACAATATGATTATGGGACAATGTTGATTAATCAGAGTTTAACTGCTGCAAACAAACCATTTTCAAAAGTAGATTCCTTCTCCCCAGTAATTGCTAATTACAGCCAAAACATCCTAGCTTTTTTTGTCTCAAATGAATATACACATTGCTTTTCTGACGGTTCATGCAACATAGACTGCACTATGTTCCTAGTCCACTGCTTTTTGTTAAAATATAAGACATAAAATTGTATTTAATTTTGTACACAGTTTAAATATTAAAGTGATTACACTACCCCAATATACAGCAACATTTCAAAAATTGAATTAAACTGAAAAAATACCAATGCAGAATCGAAGTCCCATGGTTTAACAGCTTTGTACTTTTCCAGGGCTCTAAGGAATTGTCACCTTTTAAGTACAAAAAATGTTATTGAAACTTCTGAATGTATACACCTTATTGGACATTTTCATTTTCTTCTTCTAGGTCTATTTTGAAAAATCTCAGCATAAGTATATTTTAATTTCTAAAAATACATATAATTATTCCCATAAGCTTGAAATCTTGCAGTTTTATATTTCAAAATATAGAATTCTGGTTAATCATATAGCTGTGCAATATCAACCTGTGATAGTGATGATATCCCTGTAAAATAAATGAGTAAAAATTGTTCTGCTCTTCAGAGCTTAATGTATAATAATTAATGCCCATTTTGTCCTAGAAGTGCATGAAATACAGAAAGATATATAAACCTTGACTGAAAAGCTCACCTGAGATGCACATGCATTACTATGACAGTCTGGGTACATATTTAGTGGTATCAAGGAGATCTGTGGTAAAGTTGAACAAATGAAACAAATTTCTAGAGTAGGAAGGGAGGTGGAAGCAGCAGCATTTGGGGCTTTGAGAAGGATCTCTTGTAGAAAAACCCCATGGATTAGCATCAACCTGAAATTATTTTCTTTCATTCTGAAGATTTTTATCCTTCTCCTTTTTCCAAATAAATGAAAAATGCCATGCCAAAAAAAAAAAGAAGAAAAACCAGAAACCCTTTTGGTTTTAATTTCTCAAAACAGAGCAATTGAGCAACTCAACTTTAAAAAAATCAAACAAAGCCACCACCAAAAAAAAAAAAAAACAAACCACCAAAACCCCTATGGTCAAATACTCAATATCAGATGTTCTGATTTTTTTAAAATTTACTTTCATTTTTTTCCCAGTAAAAATGTTTTCCAATGTTGAGCAAAAGTTGGGAATGGTTTGAATTTTTCAAAGATCATTTTTATGATGAATACACTACGAACAGTGAAAACATTGTCCTACCCTTAGAGCTATCTTTTCCTCACCATTGTGCAAGATTGATGACAAAACGGCATGGAGTAACTGCTCAGAGACAAATTTTGTCTTTAAGCAGCAAAAGTATTGATTTCGTGCAACACTGGGGAGCTAGCCGGTTTGCACCAGATAAACTAGCTCTGAAGTTTTCAGTGAAAAGTCATTAATTTATACAGTTTTCATGAGAGGCTACAACATCTTTATATACATATTCATTTGATTTCAACATATATATTCATAATTGAATATATATTCATAATTTAATATATATTCAATATTCAACATGTTCTATTCATAATAGGGGGGTCTAGGTGGAGTAAACCTTTCAACTTTCTTTGTTCAATGATTTTCTGACTCATGGTCTCCTTATCTCCTTCAGGTGCCCACCTTATCTTTTCCAATTATTCAGAGTACATTTCTTTCTCAACACAAACAGAGCATCACCCAGAGCATTGTACCAAACTCATCCTGATTAATCTTTTTAAGACCTTGCTCTGTGTCAAGATGTAGTAAATATTTACATCCTCATGCTTCATTCTAGTGCCCTGTATAATAATATGCTGCCATATACTGCTGCCTATACCGTCTTTACTTAAAGCCTGATTCATTAATGATTGCAAGGCACACTGAGATGCTCACTTAAAAGCATAATGTCAGACACAGCTGAAAAAGCATCATAAATGAAGTGTCATTATAATAAAATTCAACTTTTCTATAAGAAAAGGCACAATTACATTCATATGTATTTCTTAAACACTAGAAAGAATGGTATCGAAAGTTTTTAATCAACAAAAATGCACTGCTATCCACATCTAAGTACAGAGGAGATTATTCAGTAACAATTCTAATTTTAACATCTCACATCTGTGATCTGGAAGCCAAGCAAAAAAATAGGCTTAAGATGATCCTTACCAGACACAATACAACCGAGAATTAAAATCTGCATCTCTGCTTTTTTCCTGCTCTCCTATGCCAAGGTGCAACAAAGAGGCCTAGCTCCAGGTGATTTGATGTGCCATATGTGCTGCATTTCCTGCACACGCTAGGAGATGAAAACAGCATTAGGAGATGAAAACAGCATTTCCAGGTTTACAGCTCATCTGATTTCCTTGCTTTTTTTCAGTTTAAGCCTGCCCGCTCCTGTTGTTTATATATTTTATTTGTGGGCCTTTTTTTTTTTTTTAATACCAAGGACAATTTAAAACATACAACAAAAAGGCACAGGAAGGGAAAATGAAAGTGTTCCCTGAAAGACTTAGAGCCAAATTCAGCCCTTTGGAGAATCTGCTCACAGAAGCATGAAATTTTCACAGATGTCCACGTACTACAAGGGTAGCATGACTGACATGTTCTGCTGCCCTTGCTATTCAGAGTATTTTTGTGGGTGGCTCTGGGTGTGGGAGAGGCTTCTTTTTCACAACGTTTCAAAACACAAATCAGCATAGCCATTTTCAAAAGGGGAAGTCATATACTAAAAATGCTGACCCATATGCTGAGCTTTAACCCCTCTGAAGTGGTCCTGCTGACTTTGAAGGGGCTATTCATATGCGAAAGGTACAGCATGTGACATGGGCTCAGTGGTATAGTGAGATTTTAGGAGGTGTGCCAGCTTTGCTGATGCACCTCAGATTGATTAACTGGTTCTGAGCTCTGCCATGGAAGGGCAACAACCAACACAGGAGGCAGAGTCACTGTGGGTCATGCTGCAGCTGTGCTCTGCAGAGCTTCAACAGCAGTGATGCTGGCATGGGATGGAAAAGAACAGGGAAACAAGACCATTCAGGACTACAGTTTAGAGGGTATTATTATAGCTACCATACATCACATCTTCTACTAGAAGAACTCCCTACCTGCAAAGGGTAGTTCCTCACACACAGACTCTTCATGGAGCAAATATATCACCCAGGTCTGCAGAGACAGTAAGATGGGAATCACTGGCAGTAATTGCCCTCCAGCCACAACTTCCCGTTGGGATTTGGCATGATGGTCTAAGCACTGCCAGAAACAACAGAACAATGAGATAAGTCCAATTCTACAGACTAATCACTTCTCAGATTAATTTAGAAACTAAAAGTCTACAAAAGCAACTAGCATTGATAAACATTTTGCATTTAAATACTGTGAACCAGATTTCCCACTCTCCAAATATCTCTACCCAAATCTCCTAAAAAAAGACAAAAAAAATTTAAAATAAATTCCATGCATAAGTTTATTTCTAGCAACCAAGTTAAGTGTCTACAAGAACAGGGTTCAGGGTCAACAGTGCTAATCCAAAAAAGACCGCTCGCAACAAAACAATATAGTTAACATCACAATCTTATTTCCACATTCTGGTCTGTAAGACTATTTTCTGACCACATTGGTGTAATTAAATAACATTGAATCTCTTATTAAGGCAAAGTTGCTAGCTGAAGTTTGGAACTGATCACACTCTATTTTTATCTAACATATATAACACGCTGTGGTTTTGCATTGGTTTTTTTGTTTGTTTGTTGGTTGGTTTTTTTTCCACAGGAAAAAGATCTGGCAGCGTACATCTGTTTCACAGTAAAAACAAGATATTAATATTACCCAGTAATTCAGCTGCTTCCCAGCCTTTGGGCAAACCTTGGTGAAGTGAGCAGACCCTCTGTTTTCATACTTGTTAATTCTGCCAGCTTCCTCTTCAGGAATTTACATGAGAATATGTTCATTTTCATGCAAGTTAGAGTCTGGTGGTTGTTTTTTTTTTTCAAATAGCTTTCCGAAGCAATAAACATCATCTGGTTGTAAAGCTACACCCTGCACTATGAGTTAGGTGCTGAGTGTCTGTTTAGTAAAGAAAACACAGCAAACCAATATCATAATGCACAAAATGGATTCCAGCAGGTTACACTGAATGCAAATCACTGGGGGGGGGGGGGGGGGAGCTAAAATATTTGAGA
>JAVJGJ010000061.1:19641086-19662236 GCA_035590215.1 Microhierax caerulescens | reverse complement strand
GTGGGGGGGGGGGGGGGAAAGCTAAAATCTTTCAGATAGTGTATTAATAACTCCCAGCAAAATTGGAAAAAATAATAAACTGTAAATTGCTTTTCCTACCGAACACATTCATCACCAAAAGAGGAGGAGGAACTTTCTTGTTATAGAAACTTACACTGGTGCAGGAAATATACCTTCTAGAATTGCAGCTGAAAAACAGAACATGAATTATATTTGCTATTTCTCCCGGGAGATCTCTTTAAATTATCAAGGTAGAGACTCAGTAGGAAGCTATTTAACATACAAGTTTTATTGATCATATCTGTCTTTGGAGTGAAATTGTTGTCCTCAGCTGCCTCGATTTCATCCCCTCCTGGCTCTCTTGCCACTTACCAACCATTCTTTCAGTGTATCAGCAGAGGTCAAAAGATGAACACAGGTTTACATGCACTGCTCCCACAATTCCAGTTCAGAACAGGCTAAGCAAATGCAACATTTGTACTCTGTGGGTACTGGAAGAGGGGTTTTGTGTAAACAACATGCGAGTCTTCGAATTAAGGCCTAGGGAAGACTTAAATAGTGCTGACACCTTTGAGTTACCCTCCTGCATATCCTCAAACCATTGACTGAACTCCCAATGTCTTGTCCCAGCACACACAGGATTCAAGAGTTAACCCTGGAGCTGGCTGCCTGAGAAGACAGTTGTTTCAATCTCCTAGTCAAGAGTTTGGAGGTGATTGTGACACAGCAATAAAACCTGAGAGCCAAAGGTTCATTCTTTAAGTTGAAAGTCCTGAAACAGGACTACAGATAACCTAAAATATTAATCTCTCAAAGAAAGAAAAAGAGTGGTGTTCTTTCTCACTTAAATGTGAGAATGCATACAATAGGGGAGGGGGGAGGGGGAAAGAAAAAGAAAAAAGAAAAGGATTGTGTGCGACAGATTCTGGGATAGACAGAGTTAATTATTTGGTAAGAAATTCTATCACTGTTCAGAGATGATCTACATAGTTCAGCATATAATGTAATATGCTCCTCTTAAAGGAAGTTGTCAGTGTCTGATGGGTTTTTATTACAATTGCTCACTATAAAACGCACTATTTAATTACTAGCATGAAAGTGATTCTAGCATAAAGGAAGAAGGGGAAATGAGACCTCTCCACCTTTTCAACAGTTAATGCACTTGTGCATGTAAAAATACAATGCTTTTTCATATGTATTTTTAATGATGCATTGCATTTTCTTAGATCTATGGGATGTAATTTCTTTGTTGATGCCCTTAGATATGATGCAATACCTAAATCAATATATGACCACAATATATAATTTAAATAAAACTAAAAATCTGAAGATATTGGTCAAGAAGAGATTAGTGATTTTGTCCCCAGCTTCACAGTCTATTAAATGGCACGTGTCTAAGTATTCAGCTTCTAAAATATGCTGTCTTTCCTAAGACATTCAATGCTGATCTTCTAAGATAAGACAACTATTTCCAAAATGTTGAATTACCACTTCTGCAAAGCTGTGCATAATCTGGAACTTGACACTGTTTTTAACGAGCCAACCAGATTTCAAAATATCCATTCTTGAAGATTATACAGTTACTGTAATAAAGTAATTGTCAAAATAAATAAACTAACACAGAACATAATGACAGAAAACACAAATATTTTTAAGTGAGTGTCAGGTTTTCAATAAAGCAGAGCACAAGTCAAAGTGTCTGACAAACAGACTTTTTTTGTTGTGCATCTTAGAATCCACAAACCGTAAGTGTACATGGCCATTCAATATTTATATGCATTATCAATGAAACAACTGAACATCATATGAATTTTCCTTACCCTGACTAAAATCTGTCGTACCAGGACAACCACATCCATTGGGAAAGCAGTATTATTTGGAAAGAGGCCAGATCAGACAGATGGCAGAGAAAAGGGGATCAGTGAAATGTTCGGAGTTGGAAAGTTTCAGTAGTAATGTAACATTTTAAAGGACAAAGAAATTGGTTGGTCTTTTTGGCTTCTGATACTAGTTAAAACAAAGAAAGGCATGGCATCAACAAAACACAATTTTCTAAATTAAACCAAATAAATATAATCACCTGTGGTTTTGAGAAGATCCGAACTATTTAGTGAAGTAAGGTATCAAAATGTATACATTCTCTTCATATATATTGCAAAATATTTTCCTGTTTTCCAAATGAGCGTACATTGTATAAAAAAAAAAACATGCCTCTTAGCTTCCTTAATTTTTAAGATAAATTTTTGAAACTAGGGTAATTTAATTCTTCTTATTTTTATGTTCTGTATGACTGTCTGTAACTTTCAACTTTTCACCTGTGATAAAAATGTACCAGATTCAGTTCAGGTGTGTGATCAACAGGCTACACACTTCAAGTCATTGCTCTTTATTTGATGTAGGGCTGCTCACAAAAACCTGAAGTAAACAGACACTGTCTGTTTTCATGTTTCATGCACTGCATTTATGGATACCCAGTGAAACCCTGAAGTAAAGATTTAACCACATCTAATCAAGCTATCAAACAACGATTCAAGCAGACCTGTTTCATTTGCCAACAATACATAAAATGCTGATGTGGCTCTCTCATCCAGCCACTTTGACTCCCCATCCCGAGGACTCTGGGAGATTGATAAAGTTGGGAATGAAGCTCTGACTCATACAACTGCATCCACAGGGCTAAGGGGGATAGGTGGCAGTTAATAATGCAAAGAGCATCTGCTGAGACATTGGGGGAAATCCTGGCAAACTAAAGTTATCTTTTGCAGACCCTCTGAACAGTTCAAGGGAACTATTTTAGATAGCCACCCTATGAGGGCTCCTGCAAACACTTTCATGTTAAACCCAAGTCATGTATATGTACATATTCTTTGTATTGGCTCCTATCCAGCTCAAACACATGGGCAATATGAATCCCACTGTGCCAGTCATCATGTTATACAATTACTTTCATTTGTGCTGCCACAAATGAAGAATTAAAGATAAAAGTGGTACCTCTGGTATGAAATCTAGCTTTTGTTGTTAAGATTATTTCCTTGCCCAGTGACATAAAAGTGATCAGTATGCCATTATGTGGATACAACAATTTAAAAGTTTTTCAGAACTAACTCTGTCATTGTGGACAGCAAAATTACTGCTGCAAGGAGCCACCAGCACATTTGTTTTCATTATAACCAAATGCACCATTCCCATCAAAATGATAATTTGACAGAGGGTGAGGTGTGGGGTGGGGTGTGGGGGGTGGTGGTATTGTTCAACTCATGACAATTTAGCCATGTCAGTGTTTATTATCTTACTGTCATGAAAGCTCCTATGCAGACTTCCAGTTCACTATCTAAACATGAGTTTAAAGCAGTATTTTGCCTGAAATGCCAAGCAACTTAATATTTTGCATTTGCCAAAATTATTTTGTAATAGGTCACAGGGTTTTTTTCTTAGAAAGCAATCTGTATGGAATTTCTTCAAATTTTAGATAGCCAATGCAATGCATCTATTGGATTAGTATAGTTTCATTGGAGTACAGTGCCATAGTTTCAATGGAATGTATGTTGGAACAAAAATTTTGGCTAGTTGTAATGAAAATAATTATAAATTCTTAACCATATTTTCTGTTAACCACTTTTATAAATTCTCAGATGTCAGTTCTTTTGT
Source organism: Microhierax caerulescens (assembly GCA_035590215.1). Taxonomy (NCBI): domain Eukaryota; kingdom Metazoa; phylum Chordata; class Aves; order Falconiformes; family Falconidae; genus Microhierax; species Microhierax caerulescens. The sequence continues at coordinate 19,658,588 of JAVJGJ010000061.1, read as the reverse complement.
CCACTTACAAGAATATAAAGCTGGGGAAAAAGCAAGTTCATTATTATCAAAACACCAAGATTCGTAAATGCTGAGTCTCAGCACAAATGTGAACGTTTTACATACTACTCTGGGAAAGTAACAAAGACACAGCAAAATATAACAACAAGGATATAGCCATGTAAAGAAATACAGAAGACTTCATTAGTGATCAGTGTTTCAGTTATGAGGGAATTGGATTTCTGACTGCAGCTTGTTCCTTCAGATTTTAAGATTTCCTGTCTTTAAAAAACCCTCTCATAATCTCTGTTGAACATTTTCCTAACTACCACCAACCCTCAGCGTGTTCACCTTCACATAATGCTGATATGTACTCTCTAAAGTTGTTTCCATCTTTTCTGCCTGAAATTTTTCTGAGGTACACCAGTCCATGACTCACTCAGTTGGCATCAGCAGTCGGAAACACTCTTCTTGATAACCTTGACTTTCTTGACTTGAGGTTTAACATTTTCTATTACTTCTAAAATCTGCTTGCCTTTGCATGGGCTACATGTATGGAGAAATCCCTGTGACGGTGCCCTTCAGCTTGCCAGCTTTCTATCATGTATTTTGTTTCTTTGTTCTCCCATGTCTGCATCTGAAGTCTCTAACCTTACACCTACACTGCAACTTCTTTGGGCCTCTGTGCTTAGTGAGTCTTCCCACCACCACCCCCCAACATTACCTCTTTTTAGTTCAAACACAATTCCCTCTAGTGCATACCTGCCAACACAAACTACCTCGGTGCCCCAACTCCTGCATCTTTCTGTACATACATTCTCATCCACTCTCTGACAGCTCCCTCTGATCACTAGCTGATGATCAGTGTGGCTAAAATAGAGATGTTACTCTCCCCACTCTTCTCTCTCTCCAAGTTAATCTTGCACAAAGTCTCCTGTCACAGCCACAGTGGATAATACTGTCCATTGCTCAAACACATGATCCAGACGTCATCTTCAACTTAGACATCTCTACAGGACCTCTCCTAATAGCTGTGTATTACTATTACAGACCTTTGCTGTTTAGTGCATGAGGTAAAGTTTTCCCACCCATCCATACAGATAAGTCTTCCCCAAGCTCTCATCATCTCACATCTTGGATATTCCAGTACTGTTTCTTCCAATTCTGCCAAATGCCACCTTGTTAGATTGTCAAATAAGAACACCCGCATACACTTTATCCTACACTGCCCTTCACACTTGGGAGGAGCTTTTCAGAAATACCTGTGCAGGATCCTGTTATCTAAATCCTTCCTTCAAACTCTCTTTTACCACAGTGCCAGTTAAATGCTGAGAAAACTGCTGTGCTATGCTCCCAGACCCACACGGTCGCTGGGTCCTTCTGCTTCCCTGTCTCCATGTCCACCTGCTGTCATCTCTCATTTTACATCTACACTGCAAGGACTTTAGAGCAGGGACAGACTCTTGTGCTTTTATAGTGCCACCCAGAGCAAAGCCCACTTTGTGAACAGGACTTCTGGAGAACATAAACCAGTACTGCAAACCATAGCAAAGCATCACTGTGGTAAGAGCAACTGTCTCTGTCAGCATAGCTTTTCTTACTGCAGAAGGGAGAGAAACCCCAGCAGACCTTCCTTACCACACTTGTCCGCTTGCAGCTTCTTTTGACAAAACAGTGCCTGCTTGACTTGGAAGCAGTCTGTCCAAGGGATACATCAGTGGCTCACACTTTGAAGCCTGTCTAGCAGTTAACCAGACCTCTTTCCCTCTTCAGAGAAGGAATAAGGTAAAGCTTTAAGAGATACTGAAAAAAAAACCAAACAGAACCAGTATCAAAATAAGCAGGGGCCAGATCCAGAACCTATTATATTTAAAGGAAATGCTAAATTTACTTTAATTGGCTTTGACAAAGATCCACTGTTACAAAGAAAATCAGGCTTTTGCTGAAATTGGCCGAGTCATCACAATAAGAGGCAGAGCTCTCTTCCAGTCCCACAAGTGGGTTATTCAGCCATTCCCAGCCACCTGCTGGCAGTTCGCACTCCCTCTACGGGCTGCCTTCCCGTAAAACTAACAGGTTCCAGCTGTTCTGTGATCCCAGACCTTAACCCTTGCCTCCCCTTACTAAGTACTTACTGTCTTCCTCTGCATCTTCTCTTTTCCCAAGCAACTTCTTGTCACATTCTTTGTGCAACTCTGTGATGAGGCCTAAGAGAATGGCGAACCGGTTATACTGCAGAGTAAAACAAACAAGACCCAAACTGGAATCTACTTCCTTTGAATTCAAGCATGGGAATTCTGGAGGGCTGAAGAAGATAAAAATAATTATCTGGTTTGGATCTGAATATTTTGTAACCACTTACCACTTGGTATTTTAATTCTAATGAGATCAGAAAAATAAATGGTCTAAAAATAGCTCTTTGGCATTTCCCTTTTAAATTTATATCTTAGGAAAAAAAATTTGTCTTTGCCACCCAAGTTTTTTATATATACCCTATAAATCTGGATATGCACTTCCCTATTCTAGTTCTATAGGAAAATTTCTGCCTTTTCATATTTATAATACAATATTATAGCAGATACAGCCTTAGTACAGTTGCCATGTATTACTGGTGATCACGAGAACAAAGTAAAGGAAAAAAAAACTCTACAGTTGCCTTATATTTTCATTTCACTAAACTAAACAAAAAAGTATTATGAGAATTTCATATGTGTCTTCTTGTCATCCACTTCTTTCTCCAGACACTGATAACAAGATACAGCACACAGAATGAGTACTTACTCTTCAGCTCCATCCATGGTTTCCACCTATTAGGTGAAGGGTAAGTAAGTTCTTGCTGTCATTAATTCTTCAAGATTACTTTACTTTGCTGCTTTTCAAAATACATTTTCACATCCTCAGGCACTGCGTGTGGCCAGCCATCATAACTGTTTCAGCTGGAAGAAACATCAAGTAGAATCTGTCAATAAGCCAAACACAGGGAAAAAAAACGAGGTTCTAAAATGTGAATCTGAGAGATGGTGGGGGGAGAATGCTTAGACTTCTGAAAGAAACCTTTCAGTGATAAGAGGTCTACAATGACTGTACAGAGACAGAGATAACACTCCCCTTCACATTCCAGTTGTTCACATATGAAGAGTCAATTAATACTCTGTATGTTCTGTCTGGTTTGTGACAGGACATACACAGTTCATATTATTCAGTCATTAGCTGATATACCTACCTTATTGCAGGACAAATATACTCTGTCAACTTCCTACAGACAGAAGCATTTGGGGCTGAAAGTAAAATATCCACCAGTGATAATATTGACTTGCAGCTTATTGGAGGTATTTACATATGGCAAGCCAGCTGTTAAAAGGAGAAAGCTGATTCAGTGCACTCTATAAGGACTTAAGACAGTTTGAGAAACAGTCTCAGTTATTAGGAACAAAGTTTTGCTGATCACCAAACATACTTACAGGAGCCTAAAGCACACCTGGGCCTCCTCCTGAACTTTCACATACTTGAGAGTTCTTACCAGTAAAGGAAAAAGGATTGGAATAGCATTTTTTTGCTGTAGAGAAATAGAGAAACAAATAAAATTCATTCCTATTTTGATTTTTTTACTTGTATACAGTGATACATATATCTCTCTATATATTCTCAATCTTTAAAAACAGTTTTGAAATTACATATTACTTCTAAGGGCATCAAGAACTGTACGGCATGGAAATAATTAGCACACTATATCCACAGGAAGTATTTCAACGGATAGATGTAGAAAAACAGGGATAAGTTGGATTACTCCAAAGCATGCAGGAATTGGTTCAGAGATATTTCAAAATCCTGCAGTTGAATTCTGAAAAAAAAAAAGAGCAAATATGGAAAATCCTCTGCAAACCACAAAAAAAGAAATCCTGTGAATGAGGATTATTCTTCCCTACTAAGCCCATATCCAGAGGTTTTTCCCTACCCCTAAGGAAGGTAAGCAATGAGATATGGAATCTAATTTGGATATTTATTTTTAGATCAAGTATGAATTATTACTTGGTTACTTTTACCTTTTGTAATTTGGAGGTTTTAGATCCTGCCACTTACGCTTTCTAAATGCAGAGCCTATTTGAAACTTTTCACCATGATATGAGTACTTTGTGAAAGAAGAGAGCCAGTAGTGTCTACCAACCAAGACTACAACTGACTTTCAAGACAAGCCCAATGGCCGTCACATGGGTTTTGGTATATGCTTCACTTGAAGATGCTAAAATTGTATGTCTGAAAACTGGGAATCTGAGAAGTATTGATTTTAATCCTAAATTACAAATCTCTCAAATGTATTTTCCTATTTTTACTCTTGAAGGAGATTTATAAAGAAACTGAAAACACGGATTTCCTACTCAAACATTTTTTTAATGGAAATTGGTATACTAGTAAAATAGCCTTCAATTGCCACACTTAAAATGGCTGCAGGAAGTCCAAGGTATGGGGACACAGGGCAAGAGGCATAACTTTGTCTCTCTTCTCTTTACCATTTCAAGTAACTGGCACCCTTACTATAAGCTAGATTAACAATGATGATTATATCCTTCCAATATACTGTACAACAATTAAGTGTAATAGAGATGCTTTAGCAAGCTCTTGCAAAGCAATGTGTCAACTTCCAAAAGCAAAAGCTGACCAGTCTTTAAAAGCATAGTGACTGCTATTACAAGTTGCTAAGTAAGGTGTTTAGAAGTATATAAAAGACCTGATCTTTGAGCTAGCTGGCATTTTTCTGAAGATATTTTCTATTTTTTTTTCTTACTCAGATGGCTTCAAATGGTGATTTGGGCAGCTGGAACCTAGGGGCATATTTGCTTCATTACATACATTATTTTGTCAGCTGGAGCTGATTTTTTATTAATATACAGATGGACACAGAAAACCTTCAAAGACTTTACAAATATATTTTGTTTTAAATGTAAATACACCCTGGTATCATTAATAGCCAAGCTAGCTTGTTTCTTTTAGCATTCTACGTCTTATATGCCAATAATCTCAGGGCTTTATTTTGCCTGATATAAATTTTCATTAAGCCTGAGGAGGGCTCTTTCTGTCTTTCCTGACTGATTCAGGTTTAATTGGCCTCTAAGGATAGTAAGCTGCTTGAGGGTTCTTTCAGAATCTGTGTTCCTCTGCTTCTTTGCCAAATATTTTTTTTATTTAATCTAGCAATTTGTTTCTATCAGCTTCTTTTCCCCATTTTCCCTGCCAGAGACAAAGCTGCTGCATTTTTTCTCTCATCATATTTTGTAAACATTCCCTCCCATCAGTGTTGTCAGAAGAAACACTGTCCTCCCTGTAGCTCCACCTTTTCTTTCAAAGGCCATTCTGATGCGTTCTGAAAAAAGGTTTCGGCAGAAGATTTTTGCTGTTTGCCTCTACTCCAGTCTAAGTGAATCTCCCTAACAGATGTGTGGGCTGACCATGCCATTTAACCCCTTTCCAGCAAGGCCAAACCAAGTGTAAGGAAGTCAGAACATAACTGAATCTAAGATACAGTGTGAAAGAAAAAAAAAAAAAAGAAAACCCAAAAAAACTCTCTTACATAAGGAATTCAAAATTATACAGAAGAGTACTTTCCTTTCAGCTTGCTTTTTCTTTCTTAATAATCATATAGAATTCTTAGAGCTTTTTTTTTCCTTCTTTCTATCAGGGAAGACTAGGATTCTATATGATTTCCTTTAAAACGAATTAAAGAGTTTTGCTATCATTGTGCATTTTCCTGTTTTTTCATTCTTTTCTGTATGGCTACAGAAGCCTCCATTTCAGTAATATATTATTTCCATAAACAGTACTGAATCTATTATTTGCTTGCCATACCTCCAATCGTGCTTTCACGGTTTCAGAAATAGCCCCATTCTGCAACAGTAATTAGCGGATTTCTAAGCTGGTAGCTCACAGTTTGCTTTTTCAGGCTGCCTTTGTAGCCAGTAGTCCTCTGTGCAGCTTTATTTATTTAACAAACTTCCAACTACAGTCTATGGCAGTCAAAGCCATCTCTCTTCTCATAGATGACCACAACATTCAAATTAATGGCCATTTCATACAGCTGAGTACTTGCAGAGCCAAGCTTAGCCTGAGATGGTTTTTGATCTCTCACAGATAATACCTGGATTTTCAGAAGTGTGCACTGTAAGCTAGAAATTTTGAACCATGTCATTCTCAATTATGCTCTCATGTTCATGTCACATTCTAACGTTCAAGAGACTTTAAAAATGGAAAAGACAATTATTCTAGAATTTGGTGAAGTTCTGGATAGTAGCAGCAGAAATTGCATCAAGAGGAGTTTAGCAAAAGTCAATAATCTACTGTACAACACTTTCTATGTCTAGGAACTAAAAATAGCAAAGAATGGCTAAAAATTTATATTTTGTACTTTCTATAACAGGGAGAAAGGACAGAGGAAGGACTCCAGAGAGATAAAGAGAATGTGTGATAAATAGGGAGGGGATAGAGAAATAAAATGTTAGGACAGAGAAATGATTGACAGAAGCAGTCTGCTTCTGACCCAAATGTGGCAGATGTTTCCCATTAAAGGAGCTATCTCAAATTAACACCTTGAATGAAATTTTGTGTCCACTGAACATCAAGGGGGACAAGATTCCACACAATATTTGACATAAAACCAAATAACTGGATAGATGTTTAAGACTGCCATTAAAATGCTTTCTGTAGTCTGTCTTGAAATGAAAAAAATGAGAGGCAAGCACTGAAATAGTTTAACAGTTCCATGCAAGTATTTATGCTTACCTGGCTGAAGAGAAGCAGGAAAGCATGTTCTCCTAGCTCAGGCGCTTGCTTCTGACTAGTCTTGGACCCTTTCACTACCTTTGTCTTCCTCAGAACATGCAAAATTTTCATGCTCCAAAAAGCAGGAATCTAAGATAACAAGCAATAACATTTCTTTGCCTCAGTAAGTTTACATATGCAACGGATTTATATATTGAAGGATACAAGATTTCTTTCTTTAGAGAGTGAAGCCCCACATTACCCCATAAGCATCAAATACTGTACCTGTATTTCAGATGTTTTTTAAGTCTTGGGATTTCAGGACCATGTTTCACTTGTCTGCAAATCTTCTGCACACATTAAACTGACAGATAGAAACTGTGCTGCCAAACACAGAAACTAAACAAGAAAAAAGTGGAAAACTTTCGATCTCTGTGATCTTTTCCAGTTACTGCTACTTCAAGTGTTCCTGCAATTAAGCACAGGTTGAAATATACTCAAATAGAGGTTGCAAACTGTTTATATTTGACATGTCAAATGCATGGGGGTTTTGTTGATGTTTCTTTTTAACTTACATAACTTTATTAATTATTTTTTTTTTAATTGTTACAATCTTTTACAGCTGTTTATATGCTCTGGTCCTGAAATCTGCAACCTTCTTATAAGTATCTGGTAATGAATTTCAAAACTAGCCTGTTTCTAAAGTATGAAAAAAGTCATGAACATCAGGTGAAAACTTACAGCCCTTACTCAATATAATAAAAGTGTTTCACTTGACTAATTTTTTGTAGTGTAACACTGAACCAAGCTTTACTGTGGCAATCCCTTGCTTCTGTCACAAAAGGAGATGTGAGGCTTAAAAAAACAAAAGCATAAAACTTGTTTGTAAGCAATAAATTATTTATGAATTTGAATATTTTACTAAATTTTTTTATAAAAGTGAGAATGGGGGGGGTTCTAATTATATAGGCTTCATTGTATGGAATTATATAGATGGGATGATATAATCTTGCATAGATTTTAAACCCTATGTGATGACAGGACAGGAGACATTCACAAATAGCTCTTTTACCTTTATATTTGCAGATATAGAAGTTCCTTGCAGTGACACCAGGCCACAGTTAACTCTTTGCTCTCTTTTTACATGGTCAATGTTCAAGAACAGGCTCTTCTGTTTTTTCCACACTGTCTCTCTCATAAGCAGGACAGAACAAAGTTTTGACCATTTGTACCCCAAAGCTTTCTGCCTCCCACAAATAAACACACAGGAAACATCTGCTGCTCTCACTCAAAGAGGCAGGAGGAGCAAAGGGCCTTCTAAGAAATCTGCAGAGCTGCGGAAGAGACGTGCATTAAGTGAGGCTGAAAACGAAGGCAGTGCGAGGATTAACACTGGGAAGTGACAGTTCACCTCTGTTACTCTGCTGCTGAAGTTGGAGCTCATCCATGATTGCTCTGTATTCCCATCCATTGGTGTTTGGCATTGTACATGTACTGAGAGGGAAAACTGTAAAATATGCCAGATCCTACAATCCTCCTGCATTTGAAACATATTTTATTTCTATTCCTTCCTCTGAGGACTGTTAAGACTTCCAGGGAAGCTAGAAAATGCCTCCTGCTACAAATCTCAGATGAGCAAATACATAATTTGGCATCTAAAAAAGCTAATTAGCAGAATGGAAAATGGTACTATTCTAATTCTTCAGGTAAATACTAATTGGGCGGGTCATTTTTTTTTAAGCAAATGTAAGAGAAGTTCCCAAATGACATTAAGTATTGCTATAATTTTTAAAGGTGTGTTATTTACAGGAAATACTTGAATAGTTCCTTTGGAAGTATTTCAAGCTGTTAAATAATTATGTATTTAGGACACATTACATTTAGTAAAAACATCTACAAATGTACATGGAAAAATTATGACTAAATCCCTTATCTCAGATGGCAGTTTTGGCACAAATAACCTCAAATGGAACTATGGATTTAAGCCGAGAACATAAGACACTGGCCAGCGCATGACACCCCCTCACAGCCACAGTTACCCTCCTCACTTCTCACAGGCATGGCAGCACACTGACCAAACGTCGCTTAAAAACAAAGCCCAAGGCCACACGCTCGCACCCTTGGCCCACACCCCCTCCAGACTCATGCACCTCCAGCATCTGCTCATCCTTTCCCTCAGCCCCACATGCCTCTTGCGCCGCCTCATAACAGCGCAGGGCCATAGCACCTGCCCTACCGCTAGGCCGTGGATTACCCGCTACAAGCGGGATCTGCGCCAGTCCTTTGGACTGGTCTCCAAAATAAATAATGGTACTGAAATCGTGCTCTGTGTCTGTGTGCACACCTGCAGGGCCAGGCACAGCGGAGCAGTTGGCTGGGGAGCTGCAGGGCTCTGGAGGTGTGTGGGCGTCTGTGAGTCCTCCGCCAGGCAGGAGGGTCCCTGTGGGGCCTGGGCCTACGGCACCCTCACAAGCAGGCTGCGGTCTTCCCGCCTGGCAAGCGAGCTGTGGAGAGCAGCTCTAACCACAGCAGGCAAACACAGCTTGGTGGCTGGGGAACTGAGAAATAACCTTTTCCTCACATAGCAAATAAAGCCAACATGCTAAACAGCCATGAAAGAGAAGAGGCAAACGAGCCTCATTTTGCCACAGGACCAAGCTCCTCTCTCATACTTAGTTTCCAATCCAGATCCCAAACCTTGGTATCCCTGAATTTAAAATGAAAGGATAGGATTCAGCCAAGACACTGCTTAAACAGCAGTCCACTGTTCAATCTTCAGTGCACATCTCTTTCTCTGCACCATAAATCACTCTCAGTAGTGCATACTGCCAGAGAGATACAAGCTTTATTAGTCCTCAGGCAATAATGCATCTCCATGGCAAACCTGTCTAGCATGTGCTCTCTTGCTGGGTTTATAGTATCTGGTGACCTGGGGAGAATTATGACAGGAAAGAGGCGTACAAAGCAGTAAAGAACCAAAAGACAGTGAGGACTGCTATGAAAACACCATGAATGCCAGAAAGCTTTATGCAGCACTCAAACTTAGCCTTCTGCCCCGCTTTCCTCGCCTTATCACATTTCGTCCGATCCATCTACAGCCCCCCTGAACAGCTGCATTCGCTCTTGTGAACCTGGACCCAAAAAGGTTTCAGTGGGGAGGCCGGGGACTAGGACCCCATACATTGTATCAACTCCTACCCTTACGTGTCTCCACAGACTTCTGCAGCCCTGCCCCAGGTCAGTTGTCCAACCCATCTGTTCGTACCTTTTTCCCACCACCCTCACTTTGTTCTTGTGTTCACAAGTCTTCCTGCCAGCCCATAAGCTGTGCCACAAGCACACTTTCGTTAACTGCTTGTTTAGTGTCTGGTACTAACAAGCTGCTTGTTACCTTGTCACTTACCTCAGCTCTCCTTACCCACTCCCCAGTGCTGCTCTTGAAAAATATGGCAAAGTGCTGCCATATAGCCCTGTTATTGGCTCCAAACACACTTGAACATTAATTGTTTCTTTATGTAAGGCTATAGCAGAGGTCCCAACAGGGATCCAAGGCTTGCACAGTAAGGGATACAGCTGTGCCAGATCAGCTTGTGCTCAACACCTCTGAAATGGGCAGAGCATGACCAGAAACAGCAGGAGCTCAAAGTAGAAGGGCTGGTGGAAGGTCTCAGAACAGGTTGCAGTCAAGCTAACAATTAAGACATAGCATTTTCCCTTTCAGAAGCCTTCCTTCACTAAACCTTCCAGCAGTACCATCTGAACCAGACTCTAGTACCACGGAAAAGAATGGTCCACAGAATACAAAAAAAAAAAAAAAAAAAAAGGTCTCCAAAACCCACAGTGAGCAGAAGCAATAGGGTTTTTTTGTATTCATCTACCTTCCCTAGTACTGATGAGGACTCATGCAGTGGCCTAGACACAGAGGACAGAGATCAGCCATCAATTTAACCAGTAAATATAGATCAGGACCATCAGAGACATCATCACGACCTCTCCACCATGGGGAGAATATAGAGAATCCCAGTGATTTTCCATGCAAACATCTACTGTGGTGTCATTTCTTAACACAGCAGCAATGGTTGCTTACAATATGAGTAGACTGTTACTCTCCTCTAAGTGTTTGTCTGCCAAATCAAAACACAACTTGATGGAGGAAAAAAATCCCAGTTAGGAAACATCTGTGATGAAGCAGCCACTTGTGGCTTTTGTGCATGAATTATTAATAAAATTCTGTGAATATCTTGCATAGGGAAGTAAGCACTATAGAAACAGAAGGGAGAACTTAAGAATGTGGGTAGGTGGGAAGCTCAACATATGTGAAAGTCAGGAATTCCTTCAGATAACTTAAGATTTCAGTGATATTTCATCCATGCCTGGATCAACCATCTCTGTGATAACTCTTCTCTTGTCAGGGGCCAAGAGGTACTTACTTGAAAGACCTTTCTGGAGAAAGGTCTGTTGGATTGTATAATACCACTTACCAACTAATTATTGGTGCTTGAAAATTACTTGCTATGGAGATTCAGCAGCATATAAATCTTACAAAGGTATTGCTCAAACAGTTTTGTGAAAATGCAAATACGCTTCAAGACATATAAAGAAGTAAATCTTGTTCTATTTGTAGGCAGGCCACCAGCATGCCCAAGATTTGAGCTTTCAGAGGCAACAGGAAAGCTGTGCACAAACAACAAATAGTTCCGAGCCTTGCTTTGGAACCTTTTCCTGGTGGTGTTCATCTCACCTTGATTTCAAAATCTGTGTAATCACACTTTTCACCCAAAGAGAAAGCATAGAAGAGGAGGGAAGGTTATTTCTCTACAGGTAATTTTCAGAGCATACTTCTGCCAACTCAGCAATGATAGGGCTTGAGAATGTGTACCAACTTGTCTGGGCAGGGGCTCGGTCAGTGTCAAGATGCAAAAGCAAGCTCTGGAGTTAGGCAGAGACTCAGGCTTGAGTCAGAAATGGCTCTTATTTCCTTACTTTCAAGATTAAAGAAGGAAACATATGTACAGGCCCTTGTATAAAATGTTTCCTTTCAAAACAATCTTTCAGAAACTAGAACACAGAATAACTGATGCAAACCACCACTGTGGAAAACAGATATAATTCTTGTCTATTAGAAACGCTAAAGGTAGCACAGGGTCTTTGTGTATTATAACTTACTACCTTTGTTTTATGTTTTCCTTAATTTCAAAATATGTAAACCTTAAACTTTGTTTGGGTAATTTTAGGTCCCAATGACCACCAAACTATGGGATTTACTATACATACTTCGCAGCTAGCTATGACTGTTGGAGATAGTGGAGACTTACCACTGATGCGAAGGGTAGGTTTTCACTCACAGGAACATTCTGCATTCTGGGTGAAAATGAAGAATCTTCAAATAACATTATCTCCCCATACACATAGATACAGATTAATGTATGTAAATACAACATACATCACAGTACATCATGTATTATGTATCTAAAAATTAAATTATGTACAAATGTTATAGTTATTTTCCAAGCATAAAAGGCACACTGTGTAAAAAAAGGCATGCAGCACAATTATAAGCAAAGAGACAACCTGAAACTTTGGACTGCTGCAATACCCCAAAATAACACTCAAGAATATTTGGGGTGTGTGTGTGAGGGGTGGGTTTGTTTTGTTTTGGTTTTAGGGTGGTGGTGGTGGTGTTTTATGCCCGTAGCCTATTGGACATCTCAGGAATTGTGAAGGACCGACATACCTGGTGGAGGTAGACAAGAGGAGGAGGAAGACACCGACAAGAGAGGTGGAAGGCTCCCACAGACCACTGTTTCCCTGCCAGGAAGAAGTGTGGTCGCAGGTTCTTGTGATAAATTACTAATAATAATTAATAATTAATTGTGATAAATGATTCCATTTGGAGCAATACTTGAGACTGCATAAAGCACCTACACATCTGACTAAAATTCTAGCATACGTCCTAGAGACACGAACTATAGGAACAATGTACCAGAATACACTGAAGTAGTAAAGAACAGCAATGCTGGAGCATCAAAGGGAGGTGGTCTTTTTATAGAAAATATCACCTGCCAGATATGAGTCAGCCATGTCAGCTTCTTCTTCCCTGTTCTACAGTGCCTGCTCCACACTTCTGGTGGTAATGGTGGTAGTAAAAAGCTAGAGGAAAGACAGCCACCTGCTCATTAGTTATTTAACTTAAAAGAACTAAGAATCACTTGACAGGCAACTATTAGCTCCATTCCCTCGTTCCCCAACACCCAGAACAACTTGTTAGAGAACATTATCAGAGCTTTCCTGAAGCCTTTGGGAAGGCTTATCTTACTGATTCCAGCATCTCAAAATGCCTCAAACCAAAGCGTGCTATTTCTTGTTCAGACAAGCCGAAAGAAGAGCTCTGTGAGTCTCTTCCCAGAGGAAAATCTCTATCTTCAAACCAGAAATCCTGCTCCTCACAAGTATTTCAGTGATTGTATCATTCTCCTTAGTCATATTGCCCCTTGGCTTCCTAAGCAGCGATGATTAAAACCTCTTGTTCGCTGCAAGAATGGGTAGTAAATAGCTTTTAACTTGCAGAGGTCAAACCATTACTTCATTCACAAATCAGCCCAAGAACACTTAGATTTTAGCAAGTATACATACAGACCTTGTACTTACTGAAAATAAGTACCCTGGCTGTTAAAATTGGTAACATGTGCTGCCATCAAGTTCATGCTCTCTTGCAGAACCAGTTTTAAGGTCTTCTTAATTAGTGATTACATCAGACTGCAAGAGATACAAACCATCCAAGGATCCAATGGCTACCACAGCAAGAAACCATACAAGCAAGGAAACCCGATGTGAAAATGAATATGTAAAATGTTACAGATTATAACAAGCAAGAGGCACATCAAGCAACCTTTCAAGAACTGATTCACACATAAAACTCAGAAAGCCTTCTACAGAATGCACAATTTTGTCTTTGTATTGTATGAGATGGAGTGACCACAAAAGTAAGCCATGAAGTAGCAACAGTCCTAGATATACCAAAGATCTTATACCTGGGCTTGTGAACCTTTGCCCTGGAGGTGAACGGAGATCTTTCAAAAATCACTGTCACACAACATGTGAACACATGCAGCAGCTTCTCAAATAACACAAATACTATGGTTGTGAGCCTTTAGGCAGACAGTCCTTAGACTGCAGGCTTTCCATCACTTTTTCCTACACGTTTCCAAAGTTACTTTTTTCCAAAACTTCTACCTTCTGAAGCTTCTTAACAAAAATATCCTTTTTTAAAAAAACCTAAACATTAATTAAAGTAACCTGTACAGAGCATTAAAGTTCAAAATCATCTCATCTTCAGCAACGAGGCATCAAAACCCTTGGCACCAAAATACCTTCATCCACAGATGCACATATCGTTCCTTCTGAAAACTTTGAAAAGCAGTTTCATTAAGAAAGTAGCCCTCTTCCCTCTCTCTTAAAGTAATGCACTAATATAGCTACAAATAGCTAGAGATGAGAAACAGAACCCAAGTATTAGAAATTTAAGTAATTTATACTAACACGCTCTGTGAAGTACTTATCTAAAGGAAGTGGATTCAAGAGCATGTTAAAATACTGACAATATCCATGGAACAGTGCAAGTTTAAGCAGTACTGTCTTCTCTCCCAAGCAGCTGCTCTTGTAACTTCCCAACCAATTTCAGTCTCTTAAGTAGAAGATTAAGCTGATGGTGACTTAATTCCCTTTTCTCTTACCTGTCAGTTCCTGTTGCTCTGAATCTCAAAAGATTTGCATTATTTTTTTTTTCCATTAAACTGCAAACATGGAAAATCTTCCCATGACTTTTTCCAGTTTTCTCTTTCCTAGGCTAAACTCTACCTGGCTTATCCTAAATTATCCTGGTCTGTCCTCTGGCCATTTGATACTCCAAGACTTTAGACTTCACAAACAAAGCTTTTCACTTTCATTAGAACATCATATACAACCGTCACTCATTAATCTCAACAGTTCTCACTGGTCTTTCTTACTCCATCTAAAACATCCCTTTTATCCAGTTTCCTATCAAGACTGTCTGTATTGTGGCATGCAAGTGTCATGGGACTTAAATGCAACTTTATCTTCATGTTCTATATGATAAGGCCTATGTTTCCTCCGTGCCCTGCTCAGCATAAGGTCAAAAAAGTTACCACTACACCAACATAGTATATAGCATATATATGTCTGTGCACATATAGATGGGGGTTTTTTTTGAGAGCAAGGTTATTATCATCTCCTTGCCCATAAGGAAAAGGAACACAATTTCTACTTCCCACTATCTAGTGCAAAATAACAAAACATATCAGGCAATCAAGATGTATTATGAAATTACACCTTGTTAGTCAACAAGAAGTACAGTAAACTCAAGTCAAAAGAAAAAAAAATAGTGTTTTATTAACTACCACACTGTTATAATACACTTTAAACGTACAATAAGGTAGCCTTTAAATTTGAGGTGGTTTTAAGAATAACAAATGAACAGATTTCCAAATGTTTGTAAATAGGTGAACTGCAATAATTATTGTTGTACATTTTTTGAAAATGGTATAGCACTTACAGACTGGCTATATAACTTCATTTTGTACATTTTTCTATAATTGAAAATATAAACAGTAATTAAAAAATAAAAAGAAAATTCAGCATAATAAAAAACATATATGTTTATCAGTTAAATGTACTGGATACATACAATTTTTAAGGGAAGAAGCAAAAAAGGAAAGATGGCTGATATTTAAATGCAGATTGACTAACCAAAAACTAAACAACAAACAAATAAAAGCCTCGTAAAACCCCTAGTTCACTATGACTATATCCATATGTTTGGGAGTACTGTCAATATGGAAGTGATTTTTCTGTTGTATTTGCATATGTTATATTTTACTGGTAATTTACACGATGGCTTTTAAGGCCCTGGCAGACAGATGTTTTTGGAAAAAGATCTGATAAAAATCACTGCTGAGACGCAATACACCTTATTTTTGGTCCTCCAATGTTCAAAAGAAGGGATATACTTCACTATAACATTTGCCTTACCACCCAAATGCCTCAACCTATACATACTTATTTTTTTTAACATTTTAAGCTTTTTAAACATTGGTTATATTGCCCACCTTGGTTATTGAAAGAATATTAACAAGACATTGTTTTGGCAAATTAAATCTTAAACATGGCTTTTCAATAGGATTTAAAAGGTGACTATCCCTAGAGTTCCATGTTAAAATGTAGTTTTCAAAATCTTACAAGAGTAATGCTTAAAATATTGTACATAGTTAACCTAATTAAAATAATTAGCTTCAAAATGACAAGTTGATGAGCTAAGTAAAGCCTACACTATGTAACATTTGCTTGGAAACTTGATTTGTCAGTTATGCATAATAAAAATTCCAGTCATCAAGAAAATTACAAAATTTCTTTTATCATAACATGATTTCTTTTCACCCATCAACTTCTTTTATCTTACAATAGATAAATACCAACATGTTCTCATTTTTTTACACTAAACCACACAGGATTGATGCATTTGGTTAGACTACCATTTCCATCATTAAATTCTTTTTTTTTTTAATATAACTTGGTAAAATTTCATCTCTTCTAGATTCCAAAAGTACCTACAAAACCCATGCAATTTTACCATTTTAATATACTATGGAATATCATACAAAGTAAGGCATTTCAGTGTCATGTATAACCAAGTTACTGTCAATCCAAAAATTTTTGCACATCAATAAAAAGATATCTAAGAACTTAGGAACAATATTCTTCTCACTACTGTATAAAAATAACCACAATTAATAGGTATTTTGTGTAATATTTACTCCATTGTCTCGTTTCCCGAAACTGTGACAAGCTGTAAAGGTATTTCAGTGTTGGTAAGAATATCCTGATTGCTGGTGCCAGATGTATTAACAGTTCCTATTCCTGAAACAGAACCTTGTTGAATATTTGCAAGGATAAGTGTTGTTCCTCCTGCAGTAATCAAAGTATCATCAGGTGTTGCTTCTACTGATGCCAGCACTGTACTGCTAGAGTGAATACCTTTTTTATTCTGATGTGTTTTAATGTGTTTGGCAAGGTGGTCACTTCTCATAAAGCGTTTTGAACATTCTGGACAGACAAATTTCTTCTCACCTGTCACGGAAGATAAGAAAAAAAAAAGAGGTTTTCATGAAGGTTAAAAATACCACATGCACACCAAAAACTGGGATAACTTACTGCCTTTAAGAGCCAGAATTCTAACAACATCTATACTGAAGAAAAAAGCAATCCAACATGATAAAGCTGTGTGTTAAATTTCTACACACTCCTTTAAATCCTTTAAGAGAACTGATTTATTTTTCCGTGTCCCACAATGTTTGGGGAGATCTTTCAGGCAAGCTAAAGAATATTGCCATCTCATATCCTCAGGCTGCTAATTTTCACTGCAATTATTACCAATAAATAACTCTTAAGAGGAAAGCATCCTGCCAAATGCTGGACAGGGAAGACTATATGAGCTCCTGCAGAACCACACCTGAGACTGATGGGCAAGGTCATAGAGTAATTCAGGTCTGAAGTTCCCCTGGAGGTCTCTAGCCTGATGTCTCTCTAAGCAGGGTCAGCTATGAGGTCAGACCTAGTTCCTCAGGAATTTATCCAGTTTGGTCTTGAAAAACTCCAAGGATGGAGACTGCAGAAACTCTCTGGGAATCCCGTTCCAGTGTCTGGCTGCCCTCACAATGAAAAAAGTTTTGATTTCTATCTGTCTAAACCTCTTGTCTG
>JAVJGJ010000061.1:19617845-19641076 GCA_035590215.1 Microhierax caerulescens | reverse complement strand
TCATCCCACCAATGCACCACCATGGAAAGTCTGTCTTTGTCTTCTCAATGGTGGTCTTACAGGTACTAGAAGGTTGCTGTTAAGCTCCCTCCTGCCCTTAACTGTTCTCTTTGTGCAGCTGAATAAGCCCAGTTCCTACAGCTTGTCCTCATACAGCTCCAGCTTCCTGATCATCTTGGTCACCCTTTAGTGAACTCATTCCTGTTGATCAATGTCTCTGTTATACTGGGGGCTGAAAAGCAGATGCAATATTCTAGATACAGTCTAACCAGTGCTGAGAAGAAGGGGATAATCATTTCCCTTGAAATAGCATCTCTGCTTCTGTTGATACCGCCCTGGCCATCTTTGCTGCTGGCTTTTGCTCATGGTTCTGGATGTCTATCAAGACTCATTTTTCAGTAGAGCTGCTTCCTCACTCTCAGTGCTTAGCCTGTGCTGCTGCAAGGGTGCATACACCATGCCAGGTGCAGTACTTTGTGTTTATCCTTGCTGAATTTCATAAGGTTCCTGTCAGCCCGTTCCTTTAGCCTCAGTCCCTCTGAATAGCAGCCTTGCTCTCAAATGCACTGACTGGTTACCCCAGTTTGGTGCCATCTGCAAAGCCAAGAAGAGTGCACTGTTGCCTCCTCCAGGTCAGTGATAAACATGTTAAAACAGGTCAAACAATAGATGCCTGTAATTCTCTACTTTTTATTGGTACACGGGTAGACTAGGAGTCATTAGCAATACCCTCTGAGCTGGATCACTCAACTGGCCTCTTTTTTTCAAACCCGTCTGGCTGTTCATCCAGACAGACTGTAACATCCCAGCTTGGGTTCAAGTATCCAACACATCTAACAAAGACACACCATTAGGTACAAAACACAAAATATTCTTCATAGGCGTTGCAAAGACATTTTTCTAAGTAACATAAATATTGATAAGCATATAAATTAATCTATTGTCACTGGACTTTTCAAATAGTCATTTTAAAAGTTAAGAATGTAATTAAGGGTTCAGTTTGTAAGAAGACAGGCAATATAGACAACAGATTTGCAACAAAATGCTCCTTGGAAAGGTGGAAGATCTAGACTAATTTATTTTCTTTGTATTAGACAAAAGGAAAGACATGAACCTGGAGTCCCAAACAGGTGGTCTAACCATGAAACTAGAAGATGCAGAACAATGCATCATCACATGCTCTTCCTTGATTTTGTGAATGACTTTTAATCTCTTGGCTATCTAGCCCCCTATTTTTCTTTTTTAAGATGAGAGAAAACTATTGAAGCTTTAAGCTGGAACAACAGTTCTGATCTGGTTCAAACAAATTAAATGCATTCCTGAATCAAAGTATTCTACTTAAGCTATATTAATCATTAGCTTAAATGTCAGTTCTGAATCAAAAAAGGTGGCTATTTTTCGTCCACTGACCTGCCAAAGAAACGAAAGTGTATTACACAGCTCTAAGTATCAGACGATTTTAGAAAAGTCACACAACATTGAAATCAATCCAATATAAAGACCTGTTCTCCTCTTAAAAGTTATTTATTGAAGCCCTCTCGGTGACATATCTTTAGTTAAATGCACCAGAATTAAAGACTGAAAACCTGTGTGCGTTCTTCGGTGTCGCTGAAGCTCATCACTGCGAGTGAACCTTTTGCCACAGAACATCCAAGTACAAACAAATGGACGCTCTCCAGAGTGCCAGCGGAGATGAGCTCTCAAATGTGAAGTTTTCCCATACACTTTGCCACATCCTGGTATGTGACAAATGTGTTGCTTCTTTTTTCCCAAGTTGGAGCCTCTGTTTAAAAAAAAAAGAAAAGAAAAAAGAAAAAAAAAAAGAGAGAGAGAGAGAGAGAAAAGTTTTTCATTTTAATATATTCCTCCTAAATACTGGTCATACATGTAAGTGGGGTTACATATACAAACAGATCTGCAAAAAAAACTCATCAGCTTCCCATTTTTGTTTCAAATACAATCAGAGTCCAGTACACTCCATAAGGAGCTGGAACTAAATTGTATAATGCTATCCTGATTCTGCAACAGCCTATAAATTCAACAGCATATGAAGTTTAAAAGATAGAAGTGTAATCTTTAGCAAGCATACACATATATGAAGCTGGAAATAACAGTCATTACAGCAGCTTGTATTACTTTGATGCTGAAGTGCCCATTTTTAAATTTCTCCCAGTTTCAGTTTCCACCATACCAAAGACAGTTTTGGCAAAGAAAACCACAAATGACTGCAATTGCCAAAACGGAAACTGGAGATTTTGGCAACTGGGAAGAGAACAGATGGGAATTCTGGCATCTTGGGGAGACCTGAAAAACAGTTTGGGGTTGGAGGACAAGAATACTAACCTGAATATTTCCCCTAAAAGAGTGGCAATGAAACAACCAACTTTGTGGACATTTAAATTAATTCCTTGGTATTTCATGGGGAAAAAAAAATCCATCAAAATGAACACATAGTTCACAGATAGTTCTCCAGACTACAGAGCCTGATGCCTGTTTTAAGATGCTGCCTCACCAAAATGGCAGGTGACTGATTCAGGGGAAGCACCTAACAAAAAATCCTAACCTTTTTTTTTTTTTTAAATAAAATCACCAGAGATAAGAGCCTCTGAAGACCCAGAGAAAGAGATCAGTCTGCCAGCACAGGGCATCATGATTGATTTTAGCCAATTTAAGTGTTTGCTGCTGCTGAAAGGGGCACCCCAGGGAACAGATCTGGCTGACAACACAGCTATATGAGTGGCAAATGCTGGTGCAAGGGAGGAGATTGGAAAATGCAGCCAAGCATCAGGCCACCTTACTCATCAGCAATGTTAACTTAGAACAGCTTAAGTGCATTCTGAAATCACCGTCTTGGGCACTCCATCCTCCATGACTGATTATGCAATTTTCAGTTGCCTCCCCAGGGCAATTATTTTCCTTAAATTGGGTGCTCAACTTCTGCTTAACTGTCCAGTAGCTGAAGGATTTGCCAAGCAGCTATTATACCTAGATTCTCATTCCTGTGTTCAGAACAATTCTGGTTTACCTCTAACGAGGATTCAGGGGAAAATGCACATATACTTTAAGGAGCTAGCCCTTGGAGCAAACATTTCTAAACAGGCACAGGAATTAACTTGCTCTAAAAACTCACAGCACCTAAAGGGAATTCCAGCCTAAGCACATATGCACCTAAAACATTCTGAAGAGTCCAGAAAAGGAAGGAGATAAAATTCAGTTAAGTCCTAGAAAATGTTTCTGAAAAGTCTCAATGTAGAGTGATCTTCTCAGTGCTTCATTAGTCATTTTGTCTTGGAAGAAAAAACTATCACACACAGTAATTAGTTTGTCATGACAATGGGGTTTTTACTTCAGAACAAATTCAACAACAGTAGTAGAGTCCAGAAGTTTTTTGACCCTGCTGTGGCAGCAGTAGACTCATATGAGCCTATGGATATAGTGACAGAAGAGATCTTCTGTCTGATCCATCTAATTTTTTGGGGGTTATTGCCATCACTCAGTCCTTAGCCTCACAGAAAGTTCACCTGTCTGTTTTATCCAACTTGTTCATAAATTACATGCAAAAAATTCTCTGACGTCTGACCTGACATCTAGAGCTCTTCCATCACAATTAGTCTGGGCAAGAATACTTCTGACTTAATTTTGCTTTTTCAAACGTCCCAAAAGAATACTACTACTTTGGACCAGGACAAACATGGCCTTTTTTACATCTCCTACCTCAGCTGAAACATCCATTTTTGGTAACCTTTACTTCAGACATAATTTATCTAAACTGTCAGGTTCACACTCTTCCATGGCCTTCCCTTAAGCCAAGATTAAAAGCAAAATTAACTGTAATGTCAGGCATTTAACGTCATACTATACCATCTACACAAAAGCCCAATACAAGTTTTTGAACATTCAGCCAATCTCAACAGCATTTAGCAAAATGTGTTTAGCTTGCCCCCTTTCTTCTCTAGTTTCTCAGCCTCTGCAGATGTTTAGGCCACCACAGAAAACTCACTGTACCTGTAACAGTTCCAGTAGCATTCATCTATCAGCCCAAAACACCCAGCTCCCCAGATTCCAAGGAAGAAATTTTCTGTATTCCTCCTTTTCCCTTACTGCAACCAGTTCCACAGTTCTCAGGCTCTGCTTTCACCTTCATCTAATGACTCAGTTGTAGACAGCTCTTCCTCAGGTCCTCTTGTTTGGTAGCTCAAGGCATCCAGCAATTGCAGTGCAAGGCAAAGGAACACCCATGGCTCTTCTCGGTTACACGGTAACTGAAAGAATTCTCCACAGGACCCCACTATCCTATGTCTTTAATTGCCTGTCCAATTCCATGTAACCCTAAGATGTGCTCAGCCTGTGCTTATTATAACAAAATGTATTTCTGTATTTGAGAATACATTTCTGTATATAGAGTATTTTTTTGTATTTGGTATTTCATCCTCACACCTTCTCCAAACATATTATAGCCTTCCCCTCCACAATAACCAGCACAAATATTTTGTAACTTTGCATGATACAGTACATAGTTGTGACACAAGTGACTTGAAATCACATAAAAATTCCCTTAGACTAATTTTAAGATTCAGAAGTCCATCACTTGAAATTGCTTAATTGCACCTTTAGTCTAGACTGAAGGAAACTAAGGTTCAACTCTTGGTCAGCTTACTGTGCGTAAGTGGTGTAGCACACATAATTCTAAGCACCTCATCTAACCGGTGACAAAATTTCTTAACAGACTCCGAAGTTCAAAGTGAGAGGAAAGTTAGGGATTCACAGAATGAAATCCGCAAGACTGCTGTGAATGAGTAACTACGTGTATTTATTCTACACAGCTTCATATAGTCATCTGCATGTTTGCTTCATGTGCGCTCTAAACTGACTGGATATGAGCCAAATTCTATCTGGATGCTTTGCATCTGTGACAGACTGGCACCATGCCCTAACATGTCATGCTGAGAGGCCTTTCTTGCTGCACTGGCCAATAACCATCATCACTGAGTAAAAGGATATGACTCAAGCCTACTCCTTGACTGGAGTCCTCCAATTAATACTTAAGTATTTTCACAGTACATTTTAGCTTTATAAAGACTGGAAACCATGTTTCTCAGTAACCACGCAGAATGCAATGATTTAAGCAGGAGACACCTTCATCTACTGAGAAACTGGACTTCCAGTCCAGCAGTACTTCCAGGAGGAACATCAAGTATTTCAAGGGCAAAACATACACTTATTAGTCACTTTAAGAACACGTATTTTAGAGTTAAGTACCTGAAATGGTACTCAGAAGTACTGTTCCTCTACAAATCCAGACAGTAGTAGTTACATCTCAATGTAATTTCAGATGTAATTGAGAGAAGGGTGAAACCTCCAGATGTAATTGAGAGAAGGATGAACTTTCCACCTGACTACAGACACCCTAGCCAGAAGCCTAATAACAGTCTGTTTGGGATCAGTCATCCTTTGAGGTCCACCTCTTTCCCCCCGTCCCCTCCCCACATACACACTTGTTTATCCTCCATTTACTATATAAGCTTGAGGCTACAAAGTTTTAATTTACATATCTAATAAATCATCCTCTTCCTTTCCTACCTTCCTCCCTGCCAAGTAAGGTAAAGATAACTGTGGTTCACAGGACTGGTGCAAACAGAAATCCTTTAAAGACTGCAATGTAGTCTAATTCTGTATCTATAGTCAAAAAAACCCAATAAAACCCAGAAAGAATGCCTCATCCTCCTTTGCATCCAGAAAACAGAAAAGAAAAGAAATGCCAAAACTAAGGCTACACAAAAGATGAAATTATGAGGAAGCCTGCATATGTGAAGCCATGAATTTACCTCTTCCTACCCCATTCAGTGCACAGAAGGGATAGTATTCACTGAGTGAAATGTTATTCAGCTTTTTCATACTGATTTAATGTGCTTTTCTTGTCCTACTAGTTACATATTATTTAAGTACTCTCTTAAATACAGAATTATTCATTTCCCCAAGGTATTTTTATCTTCATCATGGGTACTCACAATACTCAGTGTCTAAGCAATTACAAACATTACTGAATTTATCATCTTGCAACACTCCTGTGTAGTCAACTTGAACTAGTACAATCATTTCATATATCCAAATATAAGGTAGAAAGAGATTAAGGCCAAAATTGTCAAACATCCACCAGCTTGAGGTGTGAAGTTCATCATAGCAGAAGCATTCTTTTCTTAGGGTACTGTAGATGTAAACAATTCAGCTCAATTGACTTGTTTACAGGAAAGAACTCGATACTTCTGCAGTGGAAAAGAGGAGGTGAATAGACAAACACCTCCAAAACTTCAGAGCCCTATTGCTGCAGTCCCGTATCTCACTCCCTAAATGCTTTCCAGTTTCTGCAGTAGGTGAAACAGATGCCAGTCATTATACAGCCTTGATTCAAACCCTGTGCATCATCCACCCCATCCACTGAATGGCACTGGGGTCACATGAAAAACGCAGTATGCAGTCATGTGATTAGAAACCAAATGATAATGCATATGCACAAGGGATTAAATTAAAGTTGCCCACTATAGCTTAACTGCAGCATATGACAACTTCCAAATTTTTAATTTTGGAATCATAACATCATTTTAAGAATTGTGAATGTTATCTGAAAAAATTTATAAAAGCAAATTTTGTCCTATTATCTGAAACTCTGCAAGTCATCAGCAGACTCGAAAGACAAATCAAAACTCAGATTTACAGCACTAAACAAGTAACTGTAGCAGCTATGGAACATGATCAATGTGTATCAGAGGAGAAGGGAAATACTCCTCCAAGTAGGCTTACTGCTTTTTGTTAAGGCTCTGAAGGAATTCTGCATTCTGGTGAGAAAGTTGCTCTAGCAACTGTAGGCTCTTTCACACTTTTTCTGTTTCCCCACCATTGTCTCCCTCATTATCCTGTTTCTATTCCAGTTCTAATTCTTTTCACACCCTGACTTCCTGTCCTACTTTCCCTATTTTGCACATTTCATGTGGCCAGTCCTTCCTTTACAGGGCATTTCAGATTCTCACCTACCTAAAGTGTTCTAGCTTGTATCCGAACTGCTTTACAAACTCCCATATCTGAGTTTCCATCAGACCACACCCTTCTCCTGACTTGATCAAAACCATCTCTCAAGAAGTTTCTCTCTTGGGCTTTAAGATCTGGTCTCCTCATAGGAAGAGAAGGATTTTAAAGTAAAGATGTCTCTAAATTAAAGCCACTGTAGTTTGGAATAAAGCATAAGAAGATGGAACATGTGAAGTCTCTATGTCTCCTAAGATTACAGCCACAGTGCAAATCAAATTTTCAGTTTTCTCCCAGACTGAAGCAAATCGCAGTCCAGGGTGTACTTTGGGAAGATCTTCATGGCAGAACCAAGGTTCACCAAGACCTTAGAAACATCTGTGCCAGGTTTCAGTGAACTACACATAGGAAGGAGGAAGCTGATGAACCAAGATGCTGTATAAACTTAACTCCAGATATTATCACTAGCTTAATTTATGATGTAAATGTATGAGTTTTTGTCTTAACCATTTAACATGTACTTGGCATCATTGCCTATGGTATTACCTCTCCATGTTTGCAAAGACGGTATCTAGAATATACAGCAAAAACCCACAAGAGACTTTACAATAGACATACTCAGTCAGTAGTATTAGAAGTCTTAAAGCCACAGGACACTGACAGGCTCTTTAAGGAGAACTTGGCAATTTACACTATAGTTCTCACGTAAATAAAGACTTCCATTTTAGAGAAGCAGCTACTATCAAAATAGATAAATGTTAGTGTACTGGAAAAAAGCCCCTGCACAATTATGCCAAGCACAAACACACCTAAATATTTTCACTTGTAAAAGGCAGCCTATCATCCCCATTTCCTCTCATATCCATAATGGAGATGTTTTAAATGGAAGTGTTTTGGAATAGAATAAAATCTTTATAATAACAAAAAGCTGAAGAATACTTTCAAGAGATGCAGAATAATAAAACATGGCTTCCCATGCAGTCCTGAAATTTTATAAGAATTGGAACTTAGTATATCTCTTTGTTAGCTAAACCTCCACTAACTTCAACTGAAAACAATCAACCAGTTCAAAATTTGGTATTTAGAGTTATTATACAAACCTTGGTTTTCTTAGGAAACCAGCAAATAAGAAAACTAGAATAACTGTATTTTTGTAACACTGTAAAGCAATCAAATCATGGAAAAAAGCGCTCAATCAGTGAGGAAGTGCAGGAACACAGGATTTAATCAAGTCCTTGACATATGATAGGAAGGCAATCACAAATGTGCATATTCTAAAATATTTCATTTTCATATTATTTAGGGCAATGTTCTATCTCCCTCACTTGTATTAGGTGACATCTAACTCCAGATTTTTCCAATTAATCTCAATGAAGTAACTCCCAGAGGATGAAATAATCTGCCTGTCCATCTGCAAACCCAGAAGTAAAGGTGGCAGACCTTTACTGCATAAGCTTTTTTGCATAAGCATCTAGTTTTCTCTCACTGCAGACAACTGCTGTTAACTAAGGCTCCTTTTTCCCGCAGTCGTTATTTGTTTTTACCATTTCGAGCATTACAAGACAGCGAACATTACATACCTTCCACCACCTTCTTTGCAGTTGGGACATGTACAAGCTACTCGTCGCAGCCTTTTTCCCTCTTGATGTGGTTGGTCCCCTTCCTCGTCTACAACCTGTACTCTCAAATGTGTTAGATCATTGGTATTCAGTGTAGAATCACCACTGAGCTGCCACTCTTCTGGATCAGGCTCCTCTTCTTTAATCCTAATATCTGAGGAAAAGAACAAACACAGATCCATAAGTAGCCCATTAAATAGAGAGAAGGAAACCATAATGATCAAATCTTTTTACTGTTGTGAGCACTATGTCAGTCAAAAGTCAACATCCTTTATTGCATACTGACGTTGCTTCTGTGCCCTTGTAACCTGTAACGTATTTAAAAAGTTTACCTTACTATACATTTCAAAGTTGAAGACAAGCTATAACAAAGTATTAAAGTTTAAGTCTGAACTTGTCTTGGTAGAGAATGCTGTCACCAGGAGATACAGCTTGCTTGAAACTTGGGAAAAACTGAGGAACAAGAGGTTGGACAGACATTGAAAAAGATGTAAGTGCGTGTTTCAAATGATCCTGAGTAGCCATTTATGTTCCCAAGGGATTTCTCAATTAGTGTGACATGTAGCAGAAACAGCCGTTCTCAATGATTTCAGACAGTTTCAGTACACATAGTGATATATAAAGTACTATGAGAACTCAATTAAATAAAAGGTTTTGACCTAAGAAAGACCAAGATATCTAAGGAAAACAAAAGAAAATCATGTCTTTGTTCCAATTTCCCCTTCCCACCTCAAATGTATGCTTTTTCCACTACACATAGAAGGAAACATTTAGGGAAGAATATTATTCAGCATTAGAGAGGTAAGCAATACTCGAACAACTTTGCAGTTTCGTGGATGCAAAAATGCCTCTTAAGTTACCGTCCTAGGATGGACATTTGCAAGACATGTACCTTCTCCCTACAGAGCATCCATTCTATCTAATCCAAGAACTAATTACAGCATCATAGTACGCTGTGAAACAATAGCTATTTAAACAAATTTACATTTTAAAAAGAACATTTTTCCCCTCAGACACTATTCTGGATTCCCAAGGATTTGAAAGTCTGTAAGCCTGGATTTCAAAAAAAGACAAGTTTCTATATAACATTTTAGAAAGCTTAACCCCAGCCCCTTCTTTGGTTCAGCAGAGTAGTTTACTTTGGGTTTTTTCAGTGAAAATTATTAGCCACTAACAGAAACTAATAAGCAAACCATCAACTTTTCATTTTTTTATTTTATTGAAGCTTTGAACTAAAAGCTGTGTCCCTTTCTGGATGTATTTAAAATACTGCCTTCTCTGCAGAACAAACTCAGTTATCATGTAGATTTCTACCCTCAACCTAAACACTGAAACCTTAAGTGAGCACTGTGGTGACCCTAAATTCTTTCTGGGAATCAGTGCATCAGCCATCATCCATATAATGAAGACAAAGCTGCACAGATTGCATGATAAAACATAAGAAAAACTGTGCTGGATCAAATCATAAACAGCATCCTGTCCCAGTAGAGATCAGGAAAGAAATTAAGATAAAACATGCAAAGAGTAATAGTTACCTGGTCTCCCTTCCAAGTAATCTCCAGCATTCATCTACTGGATAACAAAGGATGTAGTTACACACAAAATTAATTTGGTGCTAATGAAGTCTCAGACCAGTCCTTCCCAACCCCACAGTTTGTCTGTAACCATTTGTGGGACTGTGCTGTAAACTACATTAAGTCAATTTAATTTAGGTTAAAATAATTCTCTAGGAAACCACGGCATTGGGGAGAGAATTCTAGGTCAGAAACAGGGAAGTCTAGAATATTTATCTGGTTTGGCTGCAGAAGTGAACGCTAGAAATTTAAGTTTGTATCCCTATGACAGACTGAGCTATGGAAATCCAGGAGCTAGCATACATGCTTTTGCTGACTCTTTACTCATATGGTAACATCTAGCAGAACTGCTGTGGGAAGTTTGTCCAAAGTCACCTGCACACTGAGTTCACTGCCACCATAAGAAGTCCACAATTTCAGACAGCAACATAACAAGTATCTTTCATGTGAAACCTAGAAAACCTGTGGTGACTTCTAGTCTTCTGCATTAGCCACTATCTTTCCTACCATATTAAGTCATTTGCTGAAACTCACCTATGAAATAATTTTATTATCTGTAATAATTTGTATATACATGTTTTATATAAAATTCATTTTACATAAGCCAACATTAAAACACTACACAACATACAAAGAGTTTACAGAATTAATCTTTCAAACTGGATAATATTAAGTGTACTAATACATTCACTCATTCACCAATACATTCACAGTGACTTTAGAAAAAGGCAAAAGCCTGATTTTCTTACACAACAGGGCACATAACAGGAATTTAAATACAGCAAAGTGGCGAGGTTGCCAGCACAAGCCAATTCAAGCCTCCAAGCAGTTCTTTAGGACTGGCTATGTTACACACCATACTCAAAATTCTTTTACCAATCACGTTCCACAAACGTAATGGTATAAACTCCAATTTTATTTAAAGTAATGTTAAAAAAAAAACAAAACACTGTATTAAGATGTTAATTTCATTATGATCTTACTAACATTAGACAACAGCTTACAGTGAGTTTGTAAAGACAATGCTGAATCCAGTTAGCACTGCATACACATACTTCAAAAGAGGTATCAACATGTCCTAGCAAAGATGAATGGATCAAATTAAGGTATGGATCTGTGCTCCCAAGACCCAACTCCACTACTGAAGTCAAACGTTCCATGTAACATATACTTTCTCCTATTACACTAACACCCCAAAGTCACAGTCTAATAACAGAGATACACCTAATAGAAACATGTCTGGAATATCTATTACTGCATGCCAGTATCCAGGACTTCCTACCTTCAACTCCTGCGATGTTTGTTCCACCTCACAAACTTTCACTGTGAGTTCTTTAAACATTTTTCATCGGTATCTCTGTATTCCCAGTCCCTCCCAATCACCACCACTATCGCAGCAGCACAAAGACCCATAATAGCTCTATAATGGTGAAGGCACAAATGAGCAAATTACTTGGACAAAAAAAAAAAAAAAAAAAAGAGGGCCAGACAAAATGCTAAGAGTTGAGGATACTGGAGAAAATAACAATTTGCATGGACATAAAATAGTTTATAGTATTATTTTTAAAAGTACAAAACTGAAATGAAGTCAAAGTAGTACTGTCTGTAATTCTGTGCTGTGCTTCCTGGTTATCTTGGTAAGGCAGAAAGTGCAGCTCTTACTTTAGGTATTCCTCAGAAGGACCATTCTCTACTTCAGGCACACAGAAAAGTACAATGCAAACGGCAATTTACAGACAGGACTTGTTAATGCTTAATTACATAGATTATACTTTAAATAAAATAAAATCTAAAATATCAAACCCAAAGTTTTTTTGAAACTTTGAAAAGAAATCTAGCCTTTTGGGGATGTAGCATAGCTGAGAGGGGATTGTGAAATCCCATAGTGAATGTGATCATCTTAACAAGGACCTCAGCACCAATGACCCTGTTGCCCTCCAAGTTGGTTTTACATTAGTGCAAAAGATGAGAGAAAATTCCATCACTATTTCTGGGGGGAGGAGGGGGCACCACTGTAATTTAGACAACAGTAAGAAAATGAAGGAGCAGAAGAGGTAGAGAAGAACCATGGAGAAGAGAAAGAGAGTCTTCTCCAATGCAATGGAACTGGAGATTACACAAATTCACGCAGATAGCAATGACTCCACTCTTCTCCCTTGGTGTTCCTCTGGACATGCTCTGTTCTAATTCAGTCTCAACTGACAGAATACTAGGGTTTATACATACTCTGCAAAAAAACTGGCCTAAAAAAAAAATTTACATAATCCCTAAAATCATGACAAGCTGATGCAAACACTGGAAAATTTGAGGCAGTATTTGTTTTCTACCAACTAAACACAGGCTAAATGAAGGTTACATTGTCTTTACTACTCTTTCACACTTTGAAATTATATACACCCTTACTTCTTAATTAAGTTCAAGACTTAGTACTAGGAAAGTATGAAGGGGAAATTCAGACTAAGATACTGTTTCAAACTGCCTACAGATTCTGAAAACCACACATTCTCTTCAAATTCTTCTTGGGGTCTAGTGAGCTAGATTTGTTTTAGGTTTTACATTCCTCTAAAGGATAGAAACTGGGATCTCAGTGTACAATTTTGTTCCAAAGGTAGTATTTTACAGTCACAGACATGCCAAATTTGGCTACAATATGAAGCAAGTCTAAGTGTATTTGGCAAAAAAAACCAACTAAGAGAGTTGTTTAAAGCACTTCAGACAAGAATACTAAATTGACAGGATGAAACTATACAGATCTAAAGGCAGCTTAAACTATTTTTGAGTACTTTTCAACTAT
This sequence comes from Microhierax caerulescens, assembly GCA_035590215.1. NCBI lineage: Eukaryota > Metazoa > Chordata > Aves > Falconiformes > Falconidae > Microhierax > Microhierax caerulescens. Next base: position 19,628,069 of record JAVJGJ010000061.1, on the reverse strand, counting down.
AATCCGGTGTGGAGAGAATTACTCCTGCCCATTGATACAGCCAGGTCATTCACCTCCACCATGTATCAGACAAATGCATCGGTTAAGCTCTACATTCTACCTTTCTTTGTTTCAACTAGGACTTTAAGAAAATGCTGTTTTCTTCAACTATGAGAAAAGTTGTTAGTTTACCCAACAGCCGTAGAAACAGGGATAAACTGAGAAGGGAGGAAGATGCAGTGCAAAAATGCTTCATCTGACGACTATACCACTACTTCAATGTTTTTATGTCTGCCTCTGCAGAATGTCACATAAAGGCACCCACAGCATTACCTGTAACTGTCTCCAAACTGCAGGCTTCTAGTTTAGTGGCTTTTCCTAGATGTTGAAAGTAACCCTGCCTTTTTACTCAGCTAAGTTTTACAAGTTCCTGATCTGAAAAGCAGAAATATGGTCTTTCAACTGCAAACAGATTTGCAGCATTGCACATACCTGCACACCAGTTTCCTCACAGCATCACAAACTGACTGTCTATAGTTTCCACATCTTGTAATCAGCCATGCCTATTAATTTATTTTTCCAAGTAGATAGATACTTCCCTTCCCACCCCTCCCAAGAAAACAGGTGTGAATTCCCATCTCCCTTCCATCTTCTCTTGTTAATTTTGCTTTCAATTATCTCTATAGTGCAACCCACATTTCATCAGTATCTTGACTCATCTTGCCTTAGTCTCCAGATGTAAGGAAGATGTTCAAATAAAGATGTCCAAATTTCTTAGGACACTGTCCTTGTTCATTCCTATCTAAACTAAACCTCCTCAACTAAACTATCTAAATTAAACTCTCTCTACTAGCTGGCCAGCTGTGTAGGTCTGGCAGACAGGAAACAAAACAAGGTTAACTATTTCCACTCTGATTTGCCCCCCAAAACCTAAGTGTGAATTTAGGCATTTTTATTATGTAATAAAATACAAGGCAACAGAAGATACACTACAGAATGTCATCTTGGAATACCTGTGAACCACAACTCAGAAGAAACACTGTAATCTAGTTTCAACAGCTCTAAATCAGACTTCTAAGTTTCTGAGGAAAACAATTGTGTACAAGTCTAAGAACAGGACCTCACAGTACTGAATGTTTAAGCAGAACCAACAAAATTATTAAAAACAGAGCTATAGGTATTTTTTTTCTTGCAAGAAATGCCACATAATGTATTTCTAAGATAAATCCTATGCGTTATTCTAAGCTGATTATTTAAAAATTTGAATCACTGAAATACTTAAGGCAGCGCTACCACAACACATATTATGCATCAAAAAACAGTTATTTACCCTACAGGAACTGCAGTTCTTTGAGATGTATTGTCTGTGGATTCTCGAGGTTTTGGATTCTCATGGACAGTAATGCCACAGCATGCCCTTAGATTTTCCTGTTTTCTACTACAGTTGAAAATATAAGAGGGGATAACTAGAAAGGGAGAATAAGATGGATCATGATCAATACAGAAGCAGCCAGGAACTGCAGAAGTAAGTAAGGACAGCCAGAGGACACGGAATTCTGTGACCAGCAGGGTTAAGTATTCCTACATAAAAGAGTATTAGACTGATACTAGGGTCAAACAACAGAATTGTCAGCAGTAATTCAAGAAGGCAGAACTGTTAAGCAAGTATTTCTGTTCTGTATTTAGGTAAAAGCCAAATAATGGTCCTATCACTAGATGAGAATGAAAAGCTTCCCACTGTCAGTAAGTCAGGAAGATGTAAAAACAGCTACTGAAATAAACAATAAATCAACAGATTAGGGTAACTTCCATTCAGCAATTTTAAGAAAAGGCTGAAGAGCCCTCTGCAGTTTTAACGCTGCAAGCCTTTGACCATGTGAATGCTCAGTGAAAGCTAGCACTGTGCTGATACTGAAAAAGGGTAAACAAAGACTCAAAGAAGTAGGGAAAGAATTAAAGCCACTCAAAATGGGATTACAGGAACAATTAGATTCAAAAGTATTTTTTTTAATCAATTACAACATCATTGCTGATATAATATACCTGAAATTTCTGCACAGCAAGTGATTTCTTAGGATACAGTAAAACATTTTGATTAAGAAAAGTGAAGTACAAACGTGCAGAATACATGGATTAAGAACTAGCATGAAGTTTAAACGCAGATTGAGAACTATCATTTCTGCATGATAAATAATGAGGACATATCACTGCCATCTATTTTTTCCGCCTTTTGTCCTTAAAATTTACTATCTTTTGAAAAAACTTTGTCTTCTACAAGCCGTGAAAGACAACCCATCTACAACCCAGCCTTATCTTCAAGAGGGCAATCACAGCTAGGATCCTGGTGAGCATTCCTGGCATTATGAAAAGACTGCCTTGTCCTTGGTAGAAACTTCAGATAGTTTTTATGAGCGAGATGCACTTACAAGTTAGCTTGAGAGATCAGAACCAAAGTATGTGATCCTGCCAGGAGGTTCAAAAGGCAAGAAAACTGCACAGAACCTGAAACAATGGACCTAAAGTGCTGAGACTGCAAAAAGACAGAAGATGAGTTTCCAATCTTCTTTTAAGTTGAAGCAGTACTGGAAATAAAATCCCTTGATTCTTTCACTTCATGGATACTTGCCATACATCCCCACAGGTGTAAGAGAGCTTTCCTTTTGCTTCAGGAGTATCTTGTAAAAAGGGTATTTGAAAAATTGAAAAAGGAGTACCTGAAACTGGATAAAGTATTCTTTTGTGAACATAACTGAGGATATCTGAGCCTAGAGATAACTCAGATTAACCTCCTTAACCTTGAGAATCTAAATTGCATCACCAGACACTAACGATATCTGACAGAATATTCACAGAAGAATAGCATCCATAACAAAGTTTCAGCTCACCACCATGGGCTGTAAGAAAATGAGCTGTTTCTGAACACAGAGCAGAAAAGCACATGGAGTACAGACACAGAGGGAGGATGCAACAGCTCAACCTTTTCAAGAATTTGAAGAAAAAAAATGCAATTCTATTCCACAGCAGTAGATACTGCATTAAAAAAAAAACACAACAGACTAGTTAAAGTTATGCAAACTTTCTTACACTTGAAGTAATAGTTAACTATATGCTGTTCCAAGCAAGACTGCAAAATGCATACAAACATGATTGTCTAATTCTTCCACAATTTATAAATTTCCTTTGAAAATTATGAGAAAATAAGGAATGTAATTTAAGCATGAGCAAACTATTTACACAAGATTAGTACATAAATAACTCTAATCTCTGCATTCACTTAAATTTGTCAGTTTCCAACTTAACTTTTCATATCAAAAATAAAACAGTGGGGGAATTGTTTTTAACTATTTTGACTTTACAACATGCAAACTAAATGCCTCAGATATAAATGGGACAGCACAAGACAAATGTTCTCAGATGAAAATATTTTCTTAACATTATTGCTTCAGTTTACTTCATGCATTTCCTAAGACTTTATTTAATAATCATATTCAATTCCACAATAATACCATGCCCTTCTCTCAAAAGCTTGGTATAAAGAAGGCCTTAGAAGGGAAAGCTGCATAACTGAAAGTAAAATCAAAAAGGTTAAAAACTGGAACTTAAAAGAAAGAGAAAAAAATAAGTTGCCTAATACGAAAACCAGCCAAAACTTTTTATAAAGTTCTAGATGGCAGAAGAAAGCTATGCTTTAAGTAGCATTCTGCACTACTTTCCCAGAAGCATTAAAACATTGAAACAACCAGCCCTGCAAGTAGAACTGTGAAAGTTCCTGTTTTAATTTTGTTTGTTCGGGGGTCTAGACTTTTACCTAACAGATGTCAGACCAAAGCCCCACAAGATGCCAGCAGATGAAAGATAAGTTGTCACTTGCTATTTACCTTTAAAATTGTCAGCCAATTTTTTGGCCAAATTTAGAATAGCTAAATTACTTCAACATGATAAAGGCTTCAGGTTATGGCAGGAATGGTATGAAGTCCCCACCACAACCAACCACTCCCACTGTCCATAAGCTGCTATAAGTTGATCAGCAGGCACAATTGTAAGCTTCAATGGCAGCAGGCTCATGAGTCCAATAAGTAGCTGTGTAAACTCCTGCAGAGGAGGAGGAGCTGGGAAGAAAGATTTAGAAATTAAGACCTCAATTTTGCAGTGGCACATTGCGTCAACTCTTGAAAGGAATCCTTTTGACTTTATTCCAACTGTGGACCAACCTGTAAAACTGTTTGTAGGTTTTTTTATTTTTAAATAAATGATCTTCCAGCTGAGTGTTTCCAGGTTGATAAGCAGCAAAACCCCTTCTTAAGCCAATGCTACCTTCTTTCAGTTCACTCGCTAGTTTCTTCAGATGCTACTGGAATAGCCAAAAGAAGTATTAAAAAAAAAATAATGTATCCAGCATCTTATAAAAAGGTAAGCAGCCTAGATAAGACCTGGTAAAATTGCCTTTTTTTCAAGAAATAACCAATCCAAAACTAATGTTCAGTATAGTAATAAATTAGCTGAGACACGATTACAATTAGGTTTTGATTAACATTGTTAAGTCTCTTTTGTCTGGACAATGAGTTTAGGGGAAAAAAGATAATCCAGGAACTTAATAGTTCTTTCAAATTGACAAAACTTACAGAATCCACCTGAAAACCAAGTCAGTACATTTCAGTACCCTGTATTTCTCCAAAAGGAATGCTATTTTATATGAAATGTTTGAAGAAGAAATCTATAAACATGCTAATAAAATTAAATACCTTTCTTGAACAGTTAAGCTGCTAAAAGGTGATGTGAGCCATGTGTGTAATGGCTCTTTTTGTAACACACACAATGCAGGATTTTATTACAAAATGCCAACAAGAGGAGTAGATTACTAGAGAGCTTTCTCAGGTTTAACTTCGTCTCAAGACCAGATGACTGAAGCCAGAACACAGGTGAGAAAGATACCTCTCTGCCAGTGTTTAACACCTAGATACTATTTGATCTAGCTTTTTGTTTTGAAAAACAATGCTGAAGAAAGTTTTGGCTATGACTAACCAATACCTTTCCCTTCACCACAAGACAACACTAAGCACAATGAGGAATATGAAGTCTAATAAACATTTTATGGTAAGCTCAGCCAATGCTTTTCAGAACAAATTCAGTGCAGTGGAAGTAGGCGTATGTCCACCTCGTAAAGCAGACAATTTGGTAGAAGCACAATTACTGGACATTTTTCAAAGAAAACTGTACAGCTACTGGACAAAGTTATTAGCTTTGTATTAGGGTTGTGATGACTTTCTGTTATGTAAACAAATGTAGGACCAAGGTAAAGAAATTTTTTTCTTCTCACACACTCACGAGAACAGTAAAGATATAGATATCCTCTGCCGCTTACTTCAGAAGTGAGGTTTGGAAGAACACCTCTCACACAATGGGCTGTAGCTACCAAAATCTAAAGCCTAACACAGTCTTCACAGCTACACGGCTAACACAGCAATCTATGTATTTGGACCCATCTCTGACCCAAGACTAGGAATATGTTATTTTTATTTTTGCCTCAGGTAGAAAAGTTTTGCTAAATGAAAACAGGAAATACAACCCAACTGTATTTGTTATGGAAGGAAGTGCATTATCTGGGCTGGGGCGAGAAAATACAGGGAAACCCTTCTTACCTTGCCTACCTCTCAGCCTTTAGCTTTTAACTTCTCTCATTCTGCTGTCCCTTCCACATACCTTCCTCATTCAGTTTAAGACTAAACTGTTTTTCCTCATTTCCAGAAGAGCAATATATCTTTAACTGCAAAAGATTTTTCTATAATTTCATTATCTGCATCCAACTGCATATTTATTGTTCAACCTGAAGAAAAGGTGCCATACCATATTGTAAGGGGTTATAAATAAAAAGGGGAGGAACACCACTGAAAAAGATTCTTTCAGACAACTTCTATATAGATAAAATATAAGATGCATATGGAAAAGACACTGAAGGTCAATCAAGATGATTCAGTCCGATTCTGTTAGTTAGAAGCAGTTTCACATTGATCATTACTTTGGAAAAGTGAGTTTTTTGTAACATAAAGGAGGGACCAATTAAATTCTCCCCAAATTTAGGGGATGGCAGTTTTAATACCTTCCAGTCCATTTACTACTCCTAGACAAGTAGGAAAAATGTCACTATAAATCTCCAACCTATCTTTAATACAACCAGGTGTTTATAGCTGTTCATTTCAGGCAATAGTTTCTGATATTAATCTACTGCTTCTGCCTATTTAATCACACTTCATATATCCCATTTACTCTCTTCCCTTCCCACGTAAAACTCCTCACAGGAAAATACAGTTAAAGAATGCTTGATGGAACTCCCTTGCATTTTATTATGAACCACCATTAGAACACTCTCAAGGACCATCAACAGAAACTAATAAACACAACAAGCTCAACTTCTTTTTCATGTGTATTTTCTTTCGGTTCTCCTCTCCTTTTCCTTTCCTTCTTTCTTCTTAAGTGTCTGCTATGCTACTCCACAAGCAATAAAATCAGCTACATGATCCTACACCAAATATAAATCTCAGAAATAAGAAGTTCTCAAACTCTTATTTCACGTTAGCCGCAGGGCCCTTTTTCCAAGAGTTAGATTCTGCATCTGAGTGTAGCTGTATTATCATGCACAATACATGCTTTTTGTTACTGATGTCTATGTCTACCTATTGATGTCCTCATAGGTAACAATGTGTTTTGGAGACAAACTAAGACTTTCTGTGGTCACTGGAAATAAAAAATTTTAAAATCCAGACTACTCAGCAGAGCAAATGCTGTGAGCAGAACACTCATCTGTTTGGTGCTGTTGCCTACAAGCCAATGAAGAGCAGGATATCTAGATCTAGGTCTGGGTAACTTTGCCTTGGTAATCCATAATACAGAAGTAACTTTCAAAACAAAATGAACTAAAAACATCCCATATTATTTTAAATTCAAATTTTAGATTCCAAAGGGAAAGCAAACTTCCTGACATAGAATATACCAATATCAATACCTATGTATTATAATCAGTAGGCTTTTGAAACAAACCCAATTCAGCAGCTCCTCTAGGCATTTTCACTTAACGTTGCATTCTTGTCACATGCTTAAATAGGCATACAATACAAAACATTTATGTTTTACTTAAACATTTATGCTTCAGTATCTTAAAGAACCAGAGCCTTGGATCACACGATTATAGTAAAACAGTCAGTCCCAAGCTAATTTTTTCAACGGATCCTTCCCAAATCACCCCTACCGCTAACTCTGCCTCTTCCAACTAGCCTGGGCACAACCCAACAATGATGAGATTAAATGGCTTCTGGTACAGCAAAACGTCCTGAACCTCAATCACCCCTTACTCTTTCTTTTAGGTAGCTATGCCCTGAAATTTGGAATGTATTGTATCAAATTTACCAAAAATAAACAGTGACGTTTATTTTTTCTCACACTGAGAAACACCTACTTTAAGAAAATAGCCTTTCTTCTCTGCTTACAGAGACAAAACACACTATGAAATTTATCATTAACAATAGTACATTCTGAAACATAACACAATTAACTAGTACTGGAAATTCACATATGTTCTTAAGCACATCCTCCATTTTGATATTTACATCTTGTTTCACTTATGCATTCTGTATATTGTAGTTACACTGATATTAAATCAGTCAGAAACAAATTTAACAAAACAGCAGATGAACAACACCACCTCAGGGGGCCTGAACATCTTCAGGGGGAAAAAAAAATGGTATCAAGAGAAATATTTGGATTTTCCATGAAAACTTCATCTATTCATAACTGGGAACAATGGGGTAATGCTAATGATACTGCTGCCTCAGAAGACTGGTAGTTATAGACAGATTTCCCCCTTCTCTATTTAGCATGCAGATCTTCTGCATGGTAAGACTTATAAGCACTGATAAACATTGTATTAGAAGTGCTATATAACTAATATGACCAGTTGGGAGTTACAGGAGCTTACACTAAAAGAAGTGAGGTGGGACTATGTTTTACCATTACAGTGGTTTTTAATGCAATAGTAGTTCAAAATAAAATCTATCATCACTATGTTTAACCCACTGTATTTTGTAGGCTTCCACAGCAAGACAATAATGTTATGATTACCACTAAACCAACTACATGCAATAATGAAACACAATTTTCTGCAAAAAAAGAATAAAATAAATACCTGCAGGACTGCCAGCATTTTCTCCTTGATGCAGCTGAATACCAGCAGAATCTATAGAGTTTACTGTAACTGTCTGTAGATTTGGCAATTGAGCAGTGCTTAGACTAACTGGAGTTGACGTCAATGCCCCACCTGCTGCAACTTGACCAAGAGTGAGAGTCTGCACAGGGGTCAGAGTTATTTGTTGACCAGGTGCATTCTGAATTTGCAAATTTTGCAAGTTCTGAACTCCTTGCACTTGAAATGTCTGCCAGGTTATCTGCCCAGAAGGGGTCACTGTTTGTGCCTGAATTAAAAAAGTTCCAGGATTCAGCTGCAGTTGAAGGTTTTGAAGAGCCTGATGAGATACACTTTGACTTGCTTGCACACCATGGATTGTCTGTTGCGCAATACCTTGTACAATCTGGGCTTGACTGGTTGGCTGCTGAGACTCTTGAAGCTGTATGTGTTGTACAATTGGCTGTGCTGTGGAGACCTGAATATTTTGAGCCTGTGTGTCATCAGAGACTGATGTCTGGATGTAATTTCCCTGAAGATCAGAACTATGAACTTGACCACTAGTTGTGGTCAAGTTGTTTGCATTTTGTTCCAATATACTTGAACTGTCTATGGTAACGGGCAATTGTGATGAAGATGATGTTGGCACAAATAAGTCATTATCAGTGGCGGTTTCTGTGATTTCAGGAGAAACTTGCTCACCAGTCCTTTCAGAAGTTTCTGAACTATCCATGGCCTGTCCAGTATTTATCAAGTGCCCATCTGCATTAATGCCTGCTGTCATGGTTTGAGAGCCACTGCCAAGTCCCAGAGAATCTAGATCAACACTATTGATGGGTACAAAAGTAATATTTCCTGGCAGTCCAAGAGGGACATTAGCAACGACTTGCGCTTGGCCAGGGAAAGATGAACCACCAATTGCGACTCCCTGAACCTGGACTTGACCAGATTGTGATAAGATATTCTGAATATTAGCTGAAGGTGTTCCAGAGGCAATGATGGCTTGATTAGAGCCAGGAATGATCTGAATTTGACCAGTTTCTTGATTTATACTGCTATTATCAGAAGAGGCTGTAAAGCCAAGTTGAACCTGTTGACCATCCGCTGTCTGGATCTGGGGTATTACTTGGTATTGTACGTTAGACACTGTACCATTCGACGAATCTGATCCTGGTGCAACAGAAAAGATTTGTTGATTTTGCAAACTCTGAATAGGAAGGACATACTGCCCACTTGAAGTTACTGTGGCAGCACCTGGAATCTGTACTATATTACCAGCTTCATCCTTTATAGTGGCAGGAGCTGCAGACAAGACCTCCCATCTATTTGGAGTTGCTGTTAATTGCACAGAAGCCAAATCCCCTGTCTGAATAAAAAGAAAAAAGACAAGAGAAAATTAAAATGAGACATACAGACTATATGCTAGAACAGTCATGCAATTCAACACTAGAGATTGATGTACTACTGGAAAACATGCAGTGGAGCCCATATGAACAGCAGCAACTGGATTAGAACTATGAAATACAGATTTTGTAAGTGAGCTAATGCCTAAGTCAGGGTAACCAACCTGTGGGTTGAGAGCTGCATGTTGCTCACAAGCAGGTCAAATGCAGCTCCTGTCCCATGGCTACGTCAGGTGACCAGCAGCAGGGTTATTCTGGTGTGGGGGCTGCTGGGTAATCCAAATCCCTGGTAGTGGGAAGAAGGGAGCTGGCAGAGGCTGCTGGAGCTCTCATTACCAGGTTACCCTGAAACTCAGCTATGCTCTTTACCTAGCCTGGCACCTATCACACAGAAGTGGAGGAATTGCCATGAAGTTAGTGTCACATGTATCTCCTGGAGCTCCACTGCCTTTTGACTCATATATGGTATAGATATGTAGTGACTCTCAGCAGTACAGAGAGTGTTAAGAGGTCACTTAGTCACACAGTTGGAAAGACTGGATACCTCAGTTTAAGTTACACAGAATACAAAGTCCTAGTATTTATAAGCTTATGAGTTACTGTTTCACTACAGAAGATGACCTCTAAACGAAGGATTTTTACACAGTTGGATTAGTCATATGCATCTGG
>JAVJGJ010000061.1:19563972-19606373 GCA_035590215.1 Microhierax caerulescens | reverse complement strand
CGCGGCCCGGCGCCACGCCTCGGTGGCCGGCCCGCGGCCGTTGCGTAAGCGTGCTGGCTGCGGCGGGCTCGCACCTGGCTGCCCCGGCGGGCCGAGGCCGAATAGCGCCATTGCCTCCTCTCTGAAACAAAACCCCTGGAGGGTAAGGCCGCAAGTGAGATTTTAAGGCGACCCGGCCTTCCGACGGGACTGTCGGTAGTGGCAACGTGCTGTGCTCGGGGCCGGGGAGCCAAGCCTTGGCACGGATCGAGCGTTTATGCCAGCAGGTTTTATTTAGTCCTGTTTAGGGGAGCTACTAAGATTCCCCTTGCCACCGGCTTGCTGCCCTGGCCCTCACGTTATGCAACACAAAGGAAAGCTGGAGCTCTGGGGTTGCTAAATGAAGGCAGGAAATATGTTTAAAACGTTATATACAGGATACAGAAACGGTTATTGGTGGGACCTGTTTCTTTGTGACACCGCGGGGCCTGCGGAGGGTTCTGCTGATGGGGAGCGGTCAGCTTGGCCTGTCCTCGCATCCAAAGGCATGTGCAGGGCAGCAGGACAGTGCACAGGGTGAGGTGGCGATTCTGGGCCTTAGCGTGTAAAGTCCCCCGATGAATGAATTTTTCGTAGTTACCTTTCATTTGGTGTACCAGGGAGTCTGTGAATGAGGCTGAAAAGCATTGGACTGAAGAACTCAAACCTACTTTCCAGGAACTATTTAATGTAATTGTCACTGAGAATTACCTAGGAGGTATGGGGAGCCTAGTCTCCTATGTCTGTAGCTGTCCTAAGTAGCTGAAGTCAGGCTGCCCAGATAAACCCCGGGAGAAGTTAGTAACTAGGAAACCTAGAAACACGGTCAGGATTTTCAACAGCCTCTCTGAGCAGAGGATAAACAGTGCTTTTTAATCAGTCCAGCACTATGACCTTGCAGTAAGTGCCCAGGCTTAGCCTAGAAACTTACAGAACAGGAAAAAAATGGACTGCAAAAATGTGAATTTAGCATCAGGAAGTTATAAAGGAAGACTGCAATATCTTCTACTGTCCGTAGAAGACAGCTCTTCCTGTGTGAGGTGTACTCTTATTTTAAGCCTGTTTACTTTTGCTGGTCTGTTGAGAGTGCCTTCAGGTGACTTAATAATAAATAGTAAATTAATCCCAAAGCTGTTTATCACAGCTCGTTTTTTCCAGGGTAGTGTTAAAAAAATCCAACAAAGCAACAAAAAAACAACCAAAACCCAAACCTCACTTCTGTTTTTGAAATGTCTATATTTGTTTACATAGTCTCTTGTGATTCTACTTTAGAATCAGTTGTTGGGAAATTAAATCTTAAAAGGAAATACTTTTTTGCAATTCTTTTCTTATTTTAAAAACAGAACACTCAGAGAAGCAGAACTTGTAACTAGGAACAGAATTGCTATTTATTTTGACATAATAATGCCAGAAATAATTTTTAGCCAGTAAAACCTTTAAAATGAGTCAGGTTATATACATAAGCAAATTTCAGGAAAAAAATGAAAATGCAAGATCACATGATCCACAAGACTACTGTAGTATCTAAAAAAAACCAACTGGTATAAAATCTGTGATTTATTTTTCAATGTCAGAAGTTGTTAGTGAAATGTATGATAGCCTGTCATCCTGGAACCAGAGCTATTACAGAGTACTTTGGGCTTCAGATAACCGAGCAATGGTTCATTTAAAGATTGATGCATAAGAGAAATATTTTCTGTTCATATGCTGGGAAGGTGCGAATTATATTAAAAACCCTTGCTGATTAGCATGGTATTGCCAAATATTATCAATGGTGTTTTGCTTTAGGAAGATAATGTCTAGGACTTGAACCAAATATGAAAGCTGGTCTTTCTTTTGCAATTAAATATATGTTGAGAGCTCTGTGACTTCAGTGGGATGATGTCAATGAAGTAGTTTACCTGTATGGATCTGATTGCAGGCTTGGGACATAACTGCAATGTTTTAGGACAGAAGGATTTGAAATACCAATAATGGGATTGGTTTTAAACATTAAGGAGTTTTTCAGTGCAGTGAAGCTCAGATGTAAATAGGCTTCGCAACACTAGTTGGGGAGCACTTTTTCTAGTCAAGTACCTAAAATGAGGGGGACACTGTGATGGTAATACTAAGGTCAGATAAAAAATAAGCAAACCATAATGGAATATTAATAGACTATGAAAAAATAACTATGAAAAATAGATAAATTACAAGAAAGTTGCAAAAAAGTTACGCTATTATGAAAAAGAGGTGTAAAGAAGAGACTCATCAGAAATGTTAAATTTAAACTGATCAATAATAATAATAAAGTCTGTTTATTTACCGTGTCCCAGTGGAGATCAAGAACACATGAGCAGCAAAATGCAGTAGAAGAGTCCTGGATATCTTGGGAATATCATTGTATCCATACTGGATGGAAGTTCTGCTAGGTGGTGGTCTTCCTGCTGAATTAGCACTATGTTGATATCCCCTCTGAGATTGAGCTCCGTGCCCAATTAGAGGAGCCATTGTTTCCTCTTTCTTGAGATAACCCACCAGATGTACTGTATCGGTATGTAATCTGAATAAACTAACCATGACCAGTTCATTATTAAAGAGCTTTGCCTCCTTAAGCCCTTGCCTCTTGCTTCTAGGCTGCTTGTGGTAAACTGCAGGTCCTGGGATGAGTTCTTAATCCATTTGCTGAAAATTATGTGTTGTAATTTGAGCTATGTAGATGCAGAGAAAGCAACACATCTATACATAACGCGAATACCTCCACCAGATAGAAAAACACAGCTATTTTGCCTGTGCAGTAAGTAGCAGGAGAGTTCAGTAGAGGCAGTGACACCTACCAGCTTCAGACGAAGCTTCAGGGAAGGTTTTGAAAGATCAAGTAAAATGTAAAGAACACTAGAACTTAATATCGACCCTGTAGTTCAGCTGTAAGCTCACTGCTGCATTTGGTCACTGTAACTTGTATCTCCTTGGTTTAAGTCTTAGAGCTCAGTATCTGTGAGGATATGGGTTCAGTACGAATTCAGAAGGAAATGCACCACCTGACACAACTTCCATCCAGTACAGTGCCTGCTATGCTTGGAAATGTCTTTTCTGTCTATATACTCCTTTGAAACATCTAAATTAAAACATACTATTTCTGTCTTTAGTAGCCCTTTCTATTGGTGACCCTGCGATTATTTAAAGGAACATATTATTTAAGGGTCGTTGGTATGTGGTCCGGTTCAGTTTTCACATCCACGTTACTCTGTTCCCCTGTAGAGTGGTGGTGGTGCCATGCCAAGCCTAGAATGCAACTGGACAAGACGGGCAGGAACACGTTCTGCAGTGGTGTGTTCCATACCACTGGGAAAACGCAGATTCAGGTTGCTTTAGTTTGAAAGGCTGGGTATTAAATGTCATTGAAGAATCAGTAGGGATTAGATTCAAACTTAAAACGCAGTCTTTACTGAAGGGGCAACAAACAGATTTACCTGTAAATCTCACGGTTGAAGAAGTAACTAGGACAACAATTCAGAGGAGGTACCTTTTAATTTAGTCATCTGTTCAAAATTTCAGTAGAACCTGGAGGGCCATATGTTTTGGTTTCTAAGTGCCAAACATTTACTTGGTAGTACAAAAGCCAAGATAATTACAAGTTTCTGAATGAGACCTATTCAACTTAGAAGAATTCAACTTCATTATGAATTTCCGTCTTCCTTTCACATTTGTTAAGTCTCAGGAAACAGGAAAAACAATCTAGCTGCTAGCCCTGGACATTGCACTCTTCATCTCTGCATCACCTGTGTGCCTATTTGCCCAAGAATACTGGGAGATCTTTACATAGGGCAGGACTGACAGGAGGTTGATCTGTGAGGTTTCTTGCATCAGCACGTAGCGGTTGGAGATCGTTGCATGACTTTGAGTTCATCCTTTTAGAAATCAACAGAAATTAGTCCTTACCTGGTGTAAAATCAGCAAGGAAGCAGCAGTGGTCAGAGAAAGGTGTGGGCAGGCATCATGTTGTCATCCCCCAGAAAGCACTTACCTGTTCCAAGATGAGTGGCTATGAGTGCACAAATTTTGCAAGGCGGGAGCAGGCTTGAGCAGTGGGTGTGGTTTGACCAGAGAAGCTGAGCCAACCTAATAGCTCATTGACCTCACCATAATTTAATCAACTTACTCAACTGCCGGAAAGCAAACCCCACAAAAGTACTGTTCCCTACGTTGCAAGCTAAATTGAGTCAAACTAGACACAGCGGGGGACCGGGCTCCATGGGTGGGAGCAGATGAGGAGAGGTGGGACTCCCTTCAGCAGCAGCAAGTAGATTAATTCAGGGTGTCAGGCTTGCTAGACTGCACAGGAACTTGCTCTTGGCTATGTTTGTGTAAAGTGCCTGGCAGTAGCCAGGGATTTCTAGCCTCTAAAACAGTACTCGAGAGCATCTGAAATATGAAGGCATTTGTATAGTCTGCTGCACAAATATGATGCTATCCAAGGGTAATGATATAAAAGGCAATATGTATAAAAAGTGAAACTGGGTTGTAGAAGAGCAGTTTTTCTGTTTTAAATGGAAAAGCAATTCTAAAAATACTAGTTTCTGCCTGAAACAGCTCCGATAAAGGAAGTCAAAGAGAAATCTGTGGTACCTGGATCCAGCTGTTAGCAGAGGGAGACATTTGATTCACTGAACTGGTCGTGTCCAGTGGAAGCTGTTGATGGGATAAAGAAAGGCCTAGCGAACTAATGGGCAGCACTGCAAGTCACAGCAGGAACATGCCAGCTCCAGACACTTTCTGCACTTGACTGGAGGTCTGAGGCATGCAACCTAGCCACAGTAAGAGGAAGAACGTGTAAGTAGGCTAACAACCCGGTCTGCGCACAAATCTAAAGGCTGTGACTCTTCACCAATACAGATGACAGATCTTCAAGGAATGGGGCCAACAGAAAGTCTGCCCAAGCTCTACACGTGCCAATACGTGAGGACAGTCCACTGGAACATTGTTTCTAGCCTAGTCATTGTATTTATGATTTTTTTTAAGCAATTGAGACAAAATAAGTCATGTTCCTTTTTAGTCAGGAATTCTTCCTCATTTGTTACAGCTGCAACTCTCCCTGGGTGATATATTTTTGTGTATTTTGCAAACTGTCAAATTCCGCGGGGACATCTTGATATTTAACTGGTAAACAGGCTCTGTCCTTAATAACATGTTAGAGAAAACTAATTCTGCTGGGTTTTCTTTCTCATGCTAGACTATGTGACTAAGATGGGAAGAATTTCAGTGTAATTGCACAAGGTTTTTTTCCCATTAATTGTATTGTTTTGTGTTCAGTTGTGTATACTAATAAATAAAGAGTATATTAGTTATATTTCTCTGTAAAATTTACGTGGGTTTTATTCAATTGGCAACTTACTCCATCTAAGTAAGAACTTTTTTCATTAAGAAAATTTGTTTCTTACAAAGAGAAAACAAATTCAGCCGATCTCTCCCATTTGGAGAGAGGTGACAAGAGAAAGCAGATACATACATAGCTGCAAACTTCCCCTTTAGCAGGTAAATCATTTCACATGGCTTAAATGAGAAATACCTGTATCTCTTTTTCAAACTTCCGAAAAGTTACTGCCTTTGGGCCCCTTCCGTATCCTCTTTGTTTATGCTGAATTCCTACCCTTCAAGGTCATCACAACAGATACAGTTTAATTATAGTAATAATTGACAAAAATCATAGATCTTTTAGGTAAGGTTAGAAAAATTGTTGAGAGGAAGAAGTGCATAACCATGGCATGCAGAATCAGTAATATGGCATCTAAGGATCCTTCTCCATAGCCCGTCACAAAATTAGAATGGAAATAATTAGATACATAGACAAGTTCATCTGCAAGAAAAAACAATGTGTCTTGTTACGTACTCTTGTGTATCGTTATTCTGTCTTTCTCCCAGTTTGGCACTTTTAATAGTACTGATAGAAAAAGTAGGGCATTGTGGAAATGAAAGAGACTGGCAAGTTATATACATGCATATGTGTTTACTCAAAAATTGAAAACGTAATAGCAGGAGTTACATATTCTGAAAGGAAATATTTTTAGAAGGGATGAAGTGACTTACTTTGAGGAATCTCAGAAGGAATTCCCATGACCCCAGAGCAAGAGCGAGCAGGACTCAGTGGCTCCCTGTAGGAGAAGGGAGGCTGGGGCTGCAGTCCAGACCACATCCCTCCTCCCCTGGAGCCTCCTGCCAGCAGCCGAAAGGCCACGGGGTTAAGGTGGTCTGAGCAGCAGGGGATCAAGTGCATGTCTATTTGAGGAGATTTGTAAACCTGGATGACACCTCTAAATTCGTACATATCTTTAGGCGAGGGAGGGGTTTTGTTTCTTAAAAAAAACCCAACACAACAACAAACCTTGACAGGCTCTTCTAAAGAGGAGCTGTGGGCAGCAACTTCCAGAAGAAGGCTGAGGGCCACGTGTGGCAGGAGAACCTTCCCAGGAGGTGTTTGCAGGAGCGACCTGACCTTGCAGCAGTTCTCAGCATTTTGTTTCAGCTGGCAGTAGGGAACTGCATGCAGCCCATGCCGTCTCTAGACTGGCTGGCTTGGATGCCCCCGAAGTGCCTGATCCACTCTCACTTCCCTCTGAGGAACCCCGATTGTTGGAACAGAGTTCTGGCATGTCCATGGTGGCACATAAAGCCTTTGTGGCTTTTCCTGCAAGCATAATTTCATTTAAGTAGGCAAAAGCATAAAGAGCAACAGAACGAATGAGGTGTATGCCGTTCTACTTATTAAGTTCAAAAGAGGAGATGGAAAGTTCTGGGGTTCATTTCAGGTTTTTCTGTGTATGTGTTGCAGAGAAGCTAAAATTTAAAATCTGGACAAGACAATGGTAAGATAAGTTCACCTTACCTTTCTGCGATACCACAGATAAGTGGAATTGCATCACAAATGCTAAGGAAAAGAAAACTGAGTGAGATATTAAATTCTTTGGTCACAGAAAAAACTTTTCGGTTGGGGGCGGGGGGAAGACAGTAATTAAAATTTATCTAAGAAATGCCTCAGTAAAAGAATCATCAGTCTATTTCAGCTTAAGTCTGAAAGAGGCACATTTGAGGCTTGAAAATGACAATAATTAACACAGTAATGGTGCTGACAAACAACAGCAGACATTTTTTAAACTGCTAATTAACCTCTGGCTTCCATAGACATTAGACATCTTTAAAAAAATTTACATCTTCACCACCTTTTTTGCAGCTTACTAGTAATCACAGTTCACACTACTTCTCAGACCATGCTGCAGATCACACTTGGTCCTTTTGACCTGTTTTCATTTCAGAATTACTGTACATGCTTTCTAATCTAACAATACTTGCAAACGTTTGCACTTGCTGCAGGTGTCCTTCCTATTTCTAAAAATTAATTAACTAAAGTTAATTATTTTTTAATGTATTGTTTCTCTCTCTTGTGCCAATTAATACCTGAATTATTGAAGTGGATCATTGCTATTAGTTTATTTTCACGAAGTTGGAAAACTCAGATCATCTTAATTACTTACAAATGAAGGGTAAAATGCCTTCCTTGCTGTGGCAAAACTCCAAAAGATGTAATGGAGGCCAGATCTCATGGCAAGCCTATGTCCCCTATACCTTGCAGCAGTCTCAGCGGGACCACTCAGGCACTGGAGGTGAAGCATGCATGCCCTGTGTAAGCAACAAGTATGCGGTTCAAGGATGAGGAGTCCACTATATCTTGTAATTTTACAATACTAGTGCCAGATTTTCAGCAACACATGTTATGTTTAAACAGAGTGGTAATTGAATATTCTATCTGCTGCACAGAAAAAAAAAATCAGTTCATCCTCCTTTTCCTCTCCCAAAGAAAAAGCATTACAATACTTCTTTTCCTAGCCTGGATTCCGACAGAAATTAAAAGGGTTTGGAGATCATTATCTCTTCATATGTATAATAAATCTCTGTGTGTGTGTGCGCGCATGTGTGCACACATACGTGCATGTATATACTTGCATGTTGTGCAAGAGAAAGAGAGGGAACAAGAACAAACAGTAGCCAATTTTAACCACATCTGACAGAGCAATAAAAGGCTAAAAATGTTACATTCCCATACATTTCATAAAAACAGGCTGCCAAGTAAAAGAAGGGAGACCCACTGCAGCTTGAGTTAAACCCTTATTAAACACCATGAAAGCTGCAGAGATGAAAGATGTTATGAATACCCACCCACAGGAAAAGCTGCAGTCAGGGGTTTCAGATATGTAGACCTAGGAGAATCCAAACAAGAGATTGCCCAAGGGAAACCAAGCCCTATCAGATTTGTAGCTCGTGAGACTACTGGTTTGTGCCAGATTTCTAATCCATCACTGTCTAGCCCTGAAGATGACAGACTCAATTTTTGCTCTTTGAGTTTGGGAAGAAAAGATTATATTTTTTTCCATACAGATTTCTCAAACCTGATGAGCTAAAACCCAAGATGAAAGGAAGGACCAGGATTTGTTCTTAAAGACCCTGTGGGATATTCTCACCAGTCTCCACATGCAGCACACCAGACAAAGAGAAAACAGCATCTTCGGGTTCTCAGACCCTGGAAACTGGAGAAAAACTCCATGCCCTGGCAGCCTGGACTTTGGTCTTGTGTAAGTTAGCAAGAGCCAATGCTGTTAAAAAAGCCTTTCATCCCACTTCCTAACCTGTCACATCACTGATGTCCAAGGATCTTGCCATTCTCAAAAGTTTGGTGAGGAACACACATCTTGGGTCTGTTGACTGTTCAGGAGTACAGGTGTGGTATCCATGCAGAATACACAGCTGGAGGAAGGAGTAAGTCAGCCTACTTAGCACTGTTGCCCCTTGATGGTGCATTGCAGGGTCCTCAGCTCTGCTGGTCTGCTGCAGACACACATGCCAGTGCCACGTGTCTTTGGCATCGCACTTGGATGCTAAAGGAAGAGTGAAAGAGAGAGAGTCCAAACCAGGTGCTGCATAATGTACCAATAAAGACACCATCTTCAAGACACTTACCCACTACAGTGCTTGTCTGGGTCACATTTCCCTCCCTGTTCATAGCTGGGGTGTGTTTGACAAGGATTGTTTGCTTCACCCTAGGGTTGCATGTTCATCACCTGTCTGTCACACATCCAGGGACAAACCGGTACTCCAACATTCACAGCCCCCCCCCGGGTGACTGCCTGCCTTTTTATGTCCTAGTCACAGTAACTCATCATTTATCTATGCTGTACACTTCAGACCCCCCTTTGCTAGGCACGTTCACATCTCTAAAAATATAATCCAGGAACTTTCTATTCATGTTGTGTAGCAAGGAAACTTGGCTGTCAAGCACAGCAATCTTGCTCGTAGGTGCTGAGGCAATCAATGCACCTAGGCTGCCTTGGATGCCTGTAGCCATATCTAGTCGTGCTCTGATTCACAGTCCTTCATACCCCACACAAAGGAACAAGAGATAATGAAAGAATTCAGCAGCCAAATCCTGCTATTCCCCTCTTCTTCCCAAAAAGGTTAACTCCAAGAAAAACAGAAATGCCCATTCTTGTCACAGGGTGACAAAAGGATGTGTGTGGCATTGTTATGTGTGGCTACATGTGAGGTTAGCCTGAGGTATTTTTAATAAACTTTATTTTTTTTTAATCTTTTGTTGCTAAGAGAATAATAATGACCAGACACAGTAATAAGAATCTCTCAAGTCTTGGAGCAATAAAATCAAGTTACAGTCTTCTAAACTAGCTACATTTTGCAATTTTATGGGAAAATAAATACCCATTCTCTTCAGTACATTATCCCCATGTTTCCTACACTCATCTAAAGTAAGTTAGAGAAGCAGCCTTCTTTTTATGCTCTGTCATTCATCACTGAAGGATATAGAGAAGTTAGAATAGCATGTTTGTCAAATAAGTAAATATGTAACAGTTTGACTTCCATTTTAACAGCCTAAGGGAACAGTATCATAAAACCTTATCAATTTGTCAGTACCCTTACCTGTTTTTATGTGACACTCAAGTTAGTCATTGGAGCCATTTTATTTCCTGGATGAATGATAATTCCTGTAGTAGGACAATTCAACATAAACATCTGCAATAAAACAGGTCAATTAAATCAGCGAGTTAATTCTAGGCCAGAGGAAAAAAGCTGTGTTATTCTTATTTACTGTTCCCTAGCAGTCAAGGCCCCGGGGCAGTGGGACTCTGCATGAACTAGAAGTTAACACACATGGCTCAGTTTCTGAATTCTGGGACCCAGGCCCTCACAGTTCTGTAATTTGTGATAATGCTCCTAGTTGGAAGTGTTGTAGTCAGAAAACATTTCCTTATTCCCATGATTTTCAGGCAATGAAGGAGGCAGGCTGGGAAGCAGGTTTCTAAAGGCCACAGAAAAAAGGGCACCCCACCAAAACACTTTTAGGGGGTTCCAAATGATCTGTGAAACTGTAATCTGCCTCTGGGCTTTCCAAAAGGAGAAGAAAGTTATTGGTCAAGATCAGCATCAAAAGCCCCAGTTTGGCTTCTGTAAAAAGCATGAGTTAGGTATTACTTTTGTGAAATAGAAATCAATAGGAACAAAAGGATGGTAATGGTTTCCTTCGGGGCAGGGAAGTGCATCAGAAGTGAGAGGCAGCTGACACAACAGCCAGCTGATCCTCCTTTCTCCCAGTTCCCCATCAGTCTGCTGTTTACCCACATCTGATATGTAGGGCATCAGTATGACGATTAAAAGGAGAGGGGTGACTTCACAGACAACATAACCTGCTGTATCCTGTGCAAAATGGCCTCGACCTGCCCAGTATCTCGTGTATTAATTCAACTCCCTCTGCCAATCTGTACCAGACCATTTGGGATGTATTAACAGCGTCTGGGAACCTCCAACTAGTGACTACACAAAGTATTTTCATTGCTGCAGCTAATCTACAAAGACAAATATTTTCATGTTTACACTGTGAGAAACAAAACATCCTTATCTCCCAATATAAAACATTTGGTCTTTGTTGGATACCAACACACTTCAACTCCAAAACCGTTTGAAATCCTGGCTTGTTGCTTATCTAATTCAGTGGTGCCTGTTACAGAAGGAAATCGGACAACTCCTCCAATACTGCTCTGTACCTCCCTGCCAGAGGAGTCGGTCTGTTGAGGATGTTCTTCTCATAAAATCTCTGTTGATCATGGAAGAGATTATCCCCATTTCAAAGACATGAATGAGATGTGCAGGAGCATCGAGATCCTTGCCAGAGGTCACACATGAAGTCTTAGGACAGAACCAAGAAATAAACTCCCATTTTTTTAATCCCAAACCATCCTCCCTTTCACCATCTTTCCACCTCAAAGAAGAATAGAGCAATATTCTTCCTTGTCCTCTGCTTTGAGTAAGAGCCTAATTATTTGACTACTGCTCCGTTCTGTTCTTTCAAAAACATTTTTCCTTCCTGTTGTAGGTTTCCCACATACTCATGCCTTCACAATTTGCAAAGTGCTGGCACACAGCATCAGCAAACATCCCTGGCAAGCAGCAGGCCATCTACAGATACAGCTCCCAGGCAGCACCAGCCCAGGTTCTGCCTGCTCCGTGCACCTGCAGTTATGCAGAAGGAAAACAAGTCATTAATGGTGGGAGCAGCTCTGAATCCATCAGGAGCTTGGTCCTCTTGGGTGCTTTAGTGTCCAAGCAGGGAATCCTGCAAAGCCACACAGATCCTGCCGCCACCTGGCCCAGGCTCTCTGCTTTGGACCATTTCACACATGCCTGTGCGTAGAAAGCGTATCATTACTGCCCCCGGGCATTATAGCCAACTTGTGCTTTTCAGCCTGGATGTTAATAGAAGCCATTACCAACATTTTGCCTGTTAGCACTACTGCCAAGATACTGGCTGGAGATTAGTTAGGTCTGGTTTTCCACTTTTTTTTTTTTTAATGTTGTGCTGTACTTAAAAACAAACAAACAAACAAAACAAAAAAACCCCAAAAAAACACAACCTAATTTTTCCAAGTCCACCTGTGCAGTATTAGTAACATTTGTTGAGGGACAGTGCTCCCCTCTCCGTCACCTCTGTATGGTTTTCAAGCCTTGCCACCTGCCCATCTAAGTTGTTAATTCTCTCTGACATTTCCCTGTATCTTTCTTCCAGAGAAGAAAGGGGCCATTGAAGAATATCGTGCAGAGTCTCAAGCAGTTCCCGAATTGATCCCTCAAGGCTCAGGCTGGTGAGAGGGCAGCCCGGCTCAGAGGCAGAGCCCGGCAGAATTTGTTGAGGAACCTTTGAGCCAGCAGCATGCTGCTTGAAAAGCCTTTCTCCTTCAGACACATTCGTGCCTCGAATCATTACCAAATATAGAATGTATTCTTTAAAAGATACTACTTTCCCCACATGAGGTATCTAAAACTGTTGGAAAAAGCAAAGCTGAAAAATACAACGATACCCCTTGTCATATATGAGACGTGATTAAATCAAAATACCTCCAACAGCCTGACCTGGTGGCCATACGAACCTTCACCTTACTCACCCAGGCAGCCAAACGAGATACAACCAAACTCCTCCAGGGCCAGGGGTATTCACACACGCACACAGACACACACATGGCCAGGGGCTGGCTCCTCGCACGCCACCAGCTATGTGACGGACCCCGCTGACACCGGCACGCCTGCGGTCAGGCAGCCTGTTTGCATGAGGAAGGTGCATTCCATAGGATCATTGTTCGTAACAGGAAGATATTAGCAGTAACCAAAACAAAGACATTAGCATTCCCTTCTCCAGATGCACTGTGGGTCTCACAGTTGCTGCTTCTCTCTGTCATCATATCTGATTGTCACAGAAATCGTCTGTCCTGAAATACCATTACCAGCACCTCCCCTCCCAGCAGGGCTCCAGACCCAGGCACCCAGTGTCCCTGCAGCCCCTTGCCTTTCTGCCCAGTTGCTCTCTGGCTGCTCTTGCAACGCCGAGCACTGCAGGGCAGCGGGTGAGGCAGCGGTACGTGCCTTAGGCACACACGCTTGCCCAAGAAGCCCAGAAGGAGCCCAGAGCAGCACATTTGTTTTTACATTTGAAGTGAAATCATGATACAAAAAAAAATACTTGCATGGTTTACATGATACAGCCTTCCATCGGGAAAAGTAGTTCCCAGGAAAAGGTTAAAGATGATCAGGAGAAGGATAAAGTCCTTCGTCCTGCTGCTCTTTAGCCGCCTTCTTGCCATATGTCTCCCTTTTTCCATTCCAGGAAGCAGGCTTACATTTTAGCAGCAGTTCTTGATCTAAAAAACATTCCAGTTTATTTCACACAAACAAGAAAAAAGTATTTCTGATGCAGTGCTTACACTGGACAGTTGTTTCAGTCCCAAAAACTGTGGCCAGCAGGACTAAGCAGTGATTGTCCCCCTGCATTCTGCACCGGTGAGGCCACACCTCGAATCCTGGGGTCAGTTTTGGGGCCCCTCACTGCAAGAGGGACATAGAGGTGCTGGAGTGTGTCTAGAGAAGGACAATGAAGCTGGTGAACGGTCTGGAGCACAAGTCTGATGAGGAGCAGCTGAGGGAACTTCTGGGGTGGTTTAGCTGGAGAGGAGACTCAGGGGAGTCCTTACCGCTCAATGCAGCTACCTGAAGGGAGGGTGTAGGCAGGTGGGGTCAGTCTCTTCTCCCTAGTAACAAGTGGTAGGACAAGAGGTAATGGCCTCAAGTTGCACCAGGGGAGGTTTAGATTAGATGTTAGGAAAAATTTCCCCACCAAAAGACTTGTCAAGCATTGGAACAGGCTGCCCAGGGAGGTGGTGGAGTCACCATCCCTGGAGGTATTTAATAGATGTATAGATGTGACACTTAAGGACACCATTTAGTGATGGACTTGGCAGTGCTAGGTTAATGGCTGGACTCAGTCTAAGATCTTTTCCAATCTAAATAGTTCTATGATACTAAAAAAAGAGGGATAGCTCTCCCTCCCTTTGTCTCTTTTCCAGTTCTACCCAGTTTCTGGTCTGCTTCCCCTGTGGCTGATCTCTTCATGTTTTTCTCACCTATCTTGTGAGATTACTGACTCCATCCACCACCTGTGCATTTGACACAGGTCTGTTTTCCACAGGCGTTTGTTTCCATGCTGAAGCCCTGAGCGAGCTCTGTTAGGCAGCACAAACCAGCTGTGTATCGGGAGCCCGAAGCTGCAGTCGCCTTGTGTGCCAGCCCTGCTTAGACTTCTGTCTTTTCGGATGTGTGTCCTTGACGTCCTTCCCTACTCTTCAAGTAGGGGTACAGTTTCTCCTTCTTCTAGTTCTTCTTCCAATTCTGCACAGTCTCCTCCAGGAGAGGAGTCGGGTGTTTTGAGCTGATGGAGGCTTTGCTGTGGGGGTCCAAACCCTTCAGAGCTGGTGGTCCCAGCTGGGCTTCTTTGCTCCTTCCCAACAATGCTGCCCAGAATCCTGTTAAGGCTCAACATTCCCAGGAAACAGCAACACTAGAGCAACACCAGGTGGGAAAAGCCCTGTATTTTGATGCACGTTTGCTTGAACATTCAGAGGTCCCAGCTCATCTCGACAGCTCTCTGACTCGCCGATAACATTGCTGTGCTGTTTCTTTCCCTCGTGTGTAAGGACTAACCATATTTAAGCCACTATTCAGGCCAAAACTGAAGGCTGGGCAAGTAAACGGACAGTTCATCTGTTGCGTAATGTTTAACCACAGTATGGACTGAGCCCTAAGAAAACAGCAGCCACTCACTGGGAGTAGCCCACTTCGGAATAGATTAGGAGTGTCATAATAACAAGATGCAACGTACACACCGGGAAAGCCTGTGCTCTGGGTTGTGTGCATCTGTGGCAAAATAGCAGTTAAATTCTGCAGCACTGGGTGGTTATTCTGCTTGGTTGAATGAAGGAAAAAAATAGAGGGGAGGAGGGAAAGCAAACACTCACCACTTCTCGGGTCAGCGCGCTGACAGTCTGCCCGCACTGCTGCTCTGCCTGAGCACCTGAACGTTATCACACTCACAGTTCTGAGACACGAATACAAATACATCCCTTAGACGCTGGCCAGCTGATCGCTTCTGCCTTGCAATGTTTAGCATATTCATTTTGGTAGGTATCCTTTTATTAAAAAGTTGATAAAATACAGTCTGGACATTGAGGAAGCGGGAAGACCCAGAATTCTTCCACATTGATACTGGGTTCCTAGAAGGTAAATCTAGTTAAGGCAAGACTGACCCCCCTGCAGGAACTGAAAAAGAACCCACAAACCAACCAAAATCCACATACTCCTAGTTTACATCTTTGATCCACTGGCTTTACACATGGAACACAGCATGTGTTCCATGGAATGTTGCTGAGGGCTATTTTCCCCTTGTGCTGCCAGTGAGACCCCAGGAGGTGCAGTGTGTCTGTTACAGCTGCGGGACAACAGCTGGGGGTCAAGAAAATCAGAGGCCAAAAGGGGCATCAAAACTATTTTCTGACTCATCGCAAAAAGCAACAGAGGGGAAAAAAAAATCTTTTAAATCCCCTCAGGATATTTTAATATTAAACATTAAAAGTTACACAGATGTGATACAAATTGCTCCCAAATACAGAAGAACTTTGCAAGCAGCTATTAGAATACTGCACAGTTTGTAGTAACACTGCTAAACCCCTGTATTTATAGTCTTCCCTTCTAACCCAGGGGTGTGCCAAAATGCAAAAAAATAATTCTGGTAACAAGAGCATTTACAGACAAAACGGTCTTGCAACATTTCCCAAGCTGTGAATAGTGGAGATGCATTGGGATCCCACTTGTTCACACACACCATTCGAGCAGCAAACATCAGGTTTAAATATGGGGTCTCACCATAGGAGAGACACTACACAGCACCTGCTGGCCAGCTGGCAGCTTGGTTCCAAAGAACTTGCAAGGAGTGAGTGAAGCAACATATCACACTACTTAGCTTCTTATTAATGAACTGTTTCTAGCTGATGACTGTTCCTAGCTGCTCTGAGTTGGAAGTCGCAGAGCATGAGTTGATTCTAGTCTTCTCAACTACAGCCACGCAAAGAAAACCAGTATCTGCACAAAGGTCAGAGAGGGTTTACTGCTAAACGCGGTGCTAACAGGTGAGCAGAAGGTAAAACCAATCCATTCACTGTTACAGCCAGCCCACGTTTGGGATTCTGGGGGCAGCCTACACAGGTCTCTCCTTTTCAACACAAGGCAAGGATCCAAGTATCTGCTAAGAGAACTGTGTCTCCAGGTGGTGTTTTCTTAACTGCTGCACTGGATTAGCCGCTAGGGACTGCAGAAGAAGGTGTCCTGTCGTGTTCAAGCCCAGTCGAGCACTGGCAGGACGACCAGAGCCATACCCAACTGGCCCTGCAGGGAAGGGCAGCTCAATGCGGTTGTGCCATAGCCAGCAGCTCAGTAAGCCAGACAAACAGTGGATCATCCTGTGATGCCGAATGGTTTCTCATACCCTGCCTCTGAAGTTCTTGCTTCACTTTCATGACCTACAATATCTTCTTTCTGTTCCTTCCATTCCTAGCTATGCTTCATCTTTATAGAAGTTTTATACTTCTCTTTTTTTCAGCTTTGTCTATTCTGTTTTCTTGTTCTCAGTATTTCCACCCAAAGCTACATATTTTGTTCTCTCCTTTCAACATGCACATTTGGAACGAGCAGCATAACTGTGAGCTCTGTACTTGTCCCAGCACAAGCAAGGAGAGGAGGGGCATCAAGAAGAAATGAGAAAAAGAAATAGAGAAAGAGGTTGACGTCCTTGCAGCCACCACGCTGCCCCTGAGCAAGGCTAGTCCTGCCAAGTAGCCTAGAGCCACCAGCCCGCTTCATACCGTAAGCAAGGGCTTTAGCAACCCAAATGTCACGAGGCTTTGCCTCCTCCTGCCTGACAGTCAGATACAGTGGAGGGCATAGTGGAACTCACCCATTAAAATGAGACCTTTGGTGGATCTCTCATGGACCTGCTGCAATGCCAAGCAGCTGCAGTGTTTCCAGCTGTCAGCACAGACAATACATGCTCCCTGGGAGAAGTCACCTTTGTTCCCAGCTCTTCTGTTTCTGAAGTCCGATGAGTCCCAGTGGCCTCAGCATTGCACCCAGCCCAAAGCACAGTTCCAGTCAGCGCTCTCCTACTGTGTTGTTGCACTGGGACCTGCTAGGAAAACTCCCATGTAAGGTCCCAGCTCCTCCATCATGCTGGTGTGGGGGAAGCAGGTTGCTGCCTTTGGCCGGTGGCCTCCATGTGCTCCTCAAAAGCCCCAGGGAGATGAACAGGCCATGTGAGCTCTTGCATACACCTACCTTGATATGATTATGGGGTTGCAGACTTCAGGGGAAAAGCAGACCAATTCCTCCTTTCTACCCCTTCAGTCAAAGTAGCCTTAGAAATTCCTTTTAATAACAGCAAGCAATTTTTAAGTGGCTGTCGTCTTTCAAATACTGAGTGATACCATGTATTCAGAGAGTCACAGCAAGGTTTTTGTCTTGAAAAAGCTTAATTTCCTGAAACGCATATCAAAATCCCACCCTGTGAATCCCTTCTGTGCAACAGAGCTTTCCTTGTTAAAATTCTGCACAAGCATATTTCCTCCCCACTCCCTCAGGTACCATTCTCTCTATGTACATTACAATAACAACTGCGCCTTTACTAAGATTGAACACAATAACCAGGTCTTTGTAGAGGATAATTAACAGCCAGCAGTGAATCTTAGCATTTATTCAATGGGGTATGAATGAGTTATGAAAATTCTTTTTTGCTGGAGAGGTAATGGGATATTGTTACACTTGCATATGCTTTGCCTCTTGCATGATAGCATATTTATGGTGTTCATAGTTTAAAGTCAGAAATATGTACACACAGTATTTTGCATTTGTATTCAGGCGGTTATGCCTCAACATGTTTGCCTCTTTCTGTCATTAACAAAATCCCCACTCCATCTGCATCTAATCCAAATTCCTCATGTCCATTTTGAGCAGGATGAGTAGACCTGAGCCTCTCCAGCTGTTCCTAGAGATGCAAAGGTTCATTTCTGGAATTGAATTTCCAGTCTTACGTAAACTATCTAGATTCGTGCCCTCACACAGGATACTTCACAGAGTACTTGGAGGTAAATACAATGACATTACACAGTTCTGAAATACATGGAGCCCCTAAATTTGTGTGTGCTTTTCATTTTGTGATAGAAAACTATCACGTTGTTCCTTACGATTGAATAGCTAAGTACATGTGAAAAACAGCAGCTCCCATTTGCAGTAGCGTATGTGTATCTGTAGGGTAAACTTGTGTATGTGTGTACATTAAATATAAAAAAATACAGGAAAAATCTCTCAACTCGAAGTCTAAAAACCAATTGCAGCATAATATAAATGAGAACATGGTCTTTTTAAAGTAGAAACACTAATGACCACTGCTCAAAAAGCAAAGGAAGATAAAATGTCCAGATCTGGGACTACTCCCAAAGCCCACAGATCCAGTTGTCATCCATGCTACCAGGAAATGACTAAGAGAAGAGGGGACTCGGGCTGAGGAGACACACACTTTCACTGCTGACTCACAAAACACCTTTTCCCCACTTTTTTGCAGCCCAAGAAATGCTGGTGTTCCAGAAGCTACTGCAGAAAGTGCCCAGCTCTCAGCTGGTGGCACCTGCACCACCAGGGCACACCGAGATGTGACAGCAGCTTAGGTGCAGTAGCCAGATGGGGATGTGGCAAGCTTTGTCGCTGCTGTTCACTTGGGTTTGCATTGCTAAGCACACACAAACACTTGGGAATGCTGCCAGAAAGGGAGCTTTTTGATCTGACCTTGGGCCTGTGAAATGGCTGGAAAGGCAATAACGTGATCGGTGGCGTGCCAATGAGCGTGCCAGGCAGCCTGGGCTGGTGTAGGAATCCCAGCTGTAAATGGGCCACGGCCGGGAGTTTCCCATTGCCGGTCAGGGTTTGCTGAAGCTGGAAACATGGCTGTACGTGGGCACTTCACTGCAGCGCTCCTGACAACAGGCTTCACACCATTTCTGTAATTGTAACTGAATAGGTGGTTTTTTTCTTCTCCCCTGCAACCTAAAAATCCCCTCTCAGCCCAGCGAGTTGTTCACACTGAAGGCATGTTTCCAAAGCAGCAATCTTAAGAGAGGATGGGGAATAAAAACATCGCAGCCCTCGGCGGCAGCGCAGCAGCCCTCAAAGGTGACCTCCAACAGCAGCCCACAAGCCTCTGACCTCCCCTGCCCTTTTATCATATTTTAAAGGAGTCTTGAAAATGTTTTTCTTTGAAAACTAGCAGGGATACATGAGAGGTTCTGCATGATGGTTTGTTTATTTGTTTGTTTTCCTTTCAAAATGTAGGTCCTGTCTCTCCTGAAGGGGGTCTGGCTAACCGAGCAACTAATGAAACAATAATATTGCCTGAGATGAGGGAGTGAAAGTCTAGAGGGGGAAGTGCATTTTTTATTTATTTTTTGTTTCTAATCTGACCGCTTAGCATTCCTTCTTCCTAGTTAACATCTACTGGAGTTCAGGCATCAACTGAAGTTTTGGAGAAACAAGCTTTTTTGCAAAATATCCAAGAGCTCCACTCCTAACAAAGCTTCTGTACTTAGCACACAGCCCCCCGCCCACAGAACGCTGTTTCAGGCGAGACCAACATTAGCACTGTGCACATTTTAGGAGTTAAACAAAGCAAAAAAAGAGGATTTGTCCAATATCTTTTTAACCACCATACAGTAAGAAAACACTAAAAAAGAAAATAAGAATTGCTCTGTCAGTCACCTGTGGACAGCAGACGTGATGACCTGGAGATACTTATTTCATTTGCAGGGATTTCTTCTATGCATCATAAAACATGTGCTCTGCAGTCCTCCGCTGACATATCCTGCACCGCGGTATAAAGGAACACGTAACATTTGAACTGCTGGCCAGAAGGCCACTTGGCAGTTCAGCCCTTGAAGTCATTCATTGCAAAGACGAGTCAGAAATGAGACTGCTTCTGCACAGGTGCAGAAAAGCCCCTCTTTGTAGGGGCGGGGGTTTTGACATTAAATTGGGTTCAGCAGACGATGATGGAGATGCACGTAATGAATTTGTAACTATGGGGAAGCAAAGCATCACTTTTGACCCAGATAAGACCTGCAGCACTGTGCCATGTCCCCTGGCTCGCAGGAGGAGCCCTCGCCACGGCCCCCACCAGCTGCACCGCTCCCTCCCTGGGGCTGACAGCACTCCAGCACCCTCCCCGGCTCTGCAGCCGCGTCACGGCGACAAACAGAAACATGGATTACTATACTAAACACGTCAGGCTAAGTCAATAGTTTAATAACCACTATTAAGGCTTTTCCAAATCCATTTAACAACTGTAAATTATTCCAAAATAAAATAGCCTCAGCCAATCAGCTGTGTAGTCACTGACCCACAACTACGTGCTTATTTCTCAATTAAGCAAATCTCCGCATCCTGGTTGGCTTTAGCTGCTTTTGTGGGTTTGTACGTCGCAAGATCCAGTATATAACCCCCTGTCCCCTCCCCGAGAGCCACAGCTGGCTGTTCCTGACACCAGGTACTGCAGCTTGGCCCTTGGTGGTGGAGATGCCGGTGCTGGGATAAACCTCTCCGCTCTTGTCCCCTGCCATCCCCCTCCCGTCACATCCCCCAGCTGAAGCCATGCTGCTCAGCTGCCCCTGCCAGGGTGGGGGACCACCCTGATGACCCGTTTGCGTGTACAAGGGGAAGGGTCACTCACCGGCTGGCATTGTCCCCGAGCTCCCCGGGACAGAGCAGGGGCAGCCACCCTCACCTCTTGGAGCAGCATCCGAACCCGTCGGGCTCCAGGGCTCGCTGGGTCCCGGGCGCTTTGCTGGCACCAGGGGGACAACCCGGCAGCGGGCACCCATGGGGAGGTGACGGGGTGGGGGAGCACGGCGAGGCAGAGCCCTTAACCAGCCCGTGGCACTGCTCGGTCATTTAAAGCCGGAGAGTCTATGGTAGCCAATCCGCCCGTCGAGGGGAGCAGGGAGAGCCTGTCAGGCACAGCAGGAATAATTGGAGGGAGCTCCTAATTAATTTGATAATAACCCTAACTACTAACGCACTCCACATGCAAAAATGGGTTAAAAGTGCCAATTAGTGGTGGAAGTGAAAGGAAACGCAGGGGGGGATTCAGGGAACGTCACATCACGCGTAGGCCTGGTGGCCCACAGGTGTGCCAGCCCCCCCAGCCGCACTGGCCTCCTCGGGCACTGGGGCCACCCGCTCGTGGCTGTCATAGCCTTGTATCTGAGCTGCCTGCTCTCCCAGGGGATCAGTTAGTTTTCTTCTCGGTACTTGCATCCCTCAACCAGCTGTAGGTGGGCTCATACACATGTCAGGGAGGCTCTAAATTGTTTTCCTGATCCGTTTTTCAAGACCCAAGATCCTCACCCTCCTCGGACACACAGGAGCCCGTGGGACCTGCGTGCCTGCAAGCCATGGAGGGAAGCACGGCTGGTGGAGCAGAGCCTCAGCTGCTCTGGAAGCAGTGCTGTAGCTGCATGGCCAAGCTGGGCATCAACAGACACCTTAATCCTTCCACAGCTGTGTCATCAGCTGTCATCAGCTTTCTTATTTTTCTCGCCACTTGTCCAACCCACTGGGAGGTTTGGGGTACAGAGGGCAGAGCAGCCCTCCCCCAGCTCCCTGGCCACCCCTGGGGCAGTGCCCGCGGAGCTGGCCCAAGGAGGGCACCTGCAAAGCCCCCAGAGAGCCAGGACCCTGCAGGGAACCTGCAGCTGCCCCTTGCCGTCTGCAGCACTCGTCACAAGCTGCTGCTAGCCCACAAATCAGATTTAGAATTTAATGTCTAAATACTGATGTTGGCCTGCCACCAGCATTTAAGTTAGCCTTTTTTATTTTTCTTCTATTAGTCTGCATGGAGCTGTTCTGTATTTTCCCTCCTGAATTTTCTCAAAACACTCAGCACTCCGTATTGCAGTCTAATCTCAGGGCCAAAACTGGCAACTAATGCAATATATTTTTCAGAAAATAGGCAACTCAGATCTAATTATATGTTGTTAAAAGTTTTACCAGGTATCTTGTACTTACCAGTTTTAAAGCTCCCATAAAGCATGCAGCTGTAATGAGCTCCAGCTTGCGTTCTGGGCAACTATGAAAGAGGGGTTTTATTAATATTTGTGAGCACGGACAAAAATCCATGCTCTGTGGGCGCTATTGTGATGGCTGGAACAGACAGGTGGAGTTTTACTTATTTTCTAATTTGTGCCTTGCAAAGCAGAGGGCACGTGCAGGAATTTGTGTGTTCCAGTAGCCACGTGGTTCGCCAAGCCAGGAGCTGCAGAGAGCAGAAAGGCAGCGGCTGCCGGCTCCTGGCAGGGCCGGAGCAGGGAACGGGGACATCGGTCCAACAGCCTGTCTTAGAGCAGGTCCGTGTTCCCAGAGCCACGGGTGACTTCCAGCCACTCGGTAACCAGCGCTTGCTTTCAGGCACAGGATAAAGACAGCTGGGATGCAATGGGTGCCCCAAACAAGGCAGTGCCCCCCACCCCAGAATCACCAGCCCTTGAGGATGTCAGCCAGGGGATACGGGGATGGGAGGGCAACTGTGGGACACTCTCACCTGGGTGGGGGGATGCCTGTGCCTGGTGTGCTGGTGGGGGCGAGCTGCTCCCCGGGACCCTTGGCACACACGTGCACCCTCAGCTGGGCTGAAACCAGGTTTAAGCAAGCCTCGGAGGAACCCCAGCCCCTGAGGAGCCCCCAAGCCCCCCCTCAGCTGAGGTTCAGCACAGGGAGTCCGAGGGCACCGTGTGGGCAGTGGTGGGAGATGGGGTTTGTACCTGTGCAGCAAAGCCAAGCAAGATTTCCCTCTTCACGCGGCAATGCCTTCAACACCGGGGCCAAATCTCGGATTTAAAACAAAGTCAAAAAGGAAAACCCTCCCCCAGCGTTCATAAACCTCTTTGGAAAGCTTCAGTTTAAAATGAGACACAAGCCTGGCACCTTGCCACAGGACTGCGAGCTTTTAACTGACGCCTTTAGGGTCTGTTAACTGACCTGTCAGCTTTTAACTGATACATGAAGTCAACCCGAGCAAGCTGTTAAACACTTTAATGCAGCCCCCCGCCCTGACGCGCTAACGCACCTTCCTCCTGTGAGCTCCGGAGCCAAACCCCTGCAGCAGCGAGCTTCACACGGGGACACAGACACCTTAGTGCCCTCCCAACTCATTAGGCAACGGAAGCACGCGGCACACAGCCAAGAACGGCAAACCCAAGGCCCCAGCCAGGGACAATCAGGCCGCGTGTCGCGCTGCCGCGTTCCTCGCAGGACCACTCTGAGCCCACTCGGCTGCGCTACCTGATGGCCCGGCTCGTCTCCAGTAAAACTGGGCCCAGCTCAGGCTCCCCACGAGGGACCCGCTCCTTCCTCCCGTAAAGCGCTCTCGCCTGCGAAGTGGTGTGGACTGTCGTGGTAGCACTTGGTCACGGCAGGGCCTGCCTTTTAATTAGACGACAGCACGAAGAGGCTCTCCTCCGTACCACGAGCGACAGAGGTGGCGTTTGTTGCAGAAAGCTTCCCTGCCCATCCCAGCGCGTTGCACGGGGGTGGGGGGGTGGGGGGTGTCTGCTTCTCCTTCCCCGGGAATCTGTTAATTTTAGACTGCATTGCAGTAGAGCAGATTCACCCTCCAGTAAAAACAAGAAATAAACCACACACTTTGAGCAAAGAGACCAAAACTGAAGCATGGGACATACTTAAAAAAACCCAGCACACACAACTTTGATGTATTTGATGCAGGAAATGAGATGGTTTCTCCAGCTACATTGCTATGAAAGCTTAAGTGAAAGATTGCTTCCAGCAGAGCACTGATTAAATCTGAACAGATTTAAGAAAAAAATAAAGATTTCAATGCCCAATTAATTTTCTGATTAAGAAGTCAAGAGTGGTAAGGAACTGGAAGCATCAGCTGAGATGCGAGTCTCTCTCATTGATTATGTTCCTTGTTTATTAATGAAGTTTTAAAAACCAAGGTACAGGAGAGCAAAAGGCTGACCTTTGATGTATGTGATATGCCATAAACTAGAACCAGTCCTCCAGATTTCTGCTTGTCAGCTTTGCATTTATGAAACAGAAGTTGCCTTTAAAGATAATTTAACATGATTACAGGTCTCTCTCTGTGACTGAAGTTCTCTCCTAAAGTAGCCTATGTGCATTGCCCCTTCTTCCTTTACAGTGGGTTTTGGTTTTCTATTTGTTTGTTTTAAAAAAAAAGCCTGAACGGTTTGAGAGCCCATGTTTCCTGCTTGCCTCTTTTTTCTTGGCATCCCAAAGGCATTCAAAATCTTGCCCTTCCTTTTTGTGCTAAGAAATTTGTAGACAATCTGGGCTTTTCCATGGGGAGGTGAGGGCTTCCTTGCTCCTGTGGAAAAGTAGGAGAAAGGCAGTTCTTCACAAGAAGAGCTTTTCTTACAAATGTATTAGTAATGATCATAAAAATGAAAACAGTCTAAATAAGAAACATTCTGGGTGCTAAACAAGGATATCAGGCGCTTGGCAGAAGTGAGCCCGTATCAGCCATTCTCCAACCAGCCCCAGAGCCTCACAGAACAGATGTGCCCTTTCAGTGTTTAAAAACATACAACTGAAAACCAAAGCCCTTTCCAAGATCTTCTTCACACACTAAAAATGAAGCAGCACGTTATTTTCAAGGAATAATGACTAGCATAATTTCTGCAGGACCATGTTCCTAACAAAATCTAAACCTCCAACTTAAAAGTGTTACTAAAAAGAGGGAAAACAGCCAAACTTTCCCATGTCAGGGAATTTGAGAGATTTCCTGGTGCCCAGATCATCCACATACAAATGCTAGAACAAGACCTTACCTAAAAAAGTGGGGTGGGGTTGGGGGGGGTGGGGGTGGAAAACACCCAGGAGTAAAGTCGACTATACTGAGATTCCAATGTACTGCAGGCAGTGAAAATTACCTAACCCCCTGAAGTTTGCAATCCTCGTCTCAAGTACTGTATACTCTGTAAGTAAAACCTCCTGCCCCAGAAATCCAAGGGAGGGTGAAAGAACTCACTTGAAGGTTTGCCTCTTTGAAAAAGACCTGAGGAAAGGAAAAAAAGGTCCATTTCAGGGCTCACAGAATAAGTGTATTTAGATACTCCTCCTTAAGAAAGGACCCAGATGCAAGCAAGGTTTGTGCCATAGTTTAAATCCAGGTTCCCAGGAAAACTTGCTTACAGAAAGATCAGAAGATCTGAGGATCATTACTGCAGAGGATTCAGAGAAATTATCTCCTAATACGCAGTTGAAGACAGAACTAGTCTTGGTCTCTCTTTGGCTTGAACCTCTACTGAAATTTAATGCTGACAAATCAAAAAGGGATATATCCAGAATCCGTAACCCTGATAAAAATGGGAAATCTGTATCATCTTAATCAAAGGATATGCCACCCTGAGCTGGATCTGTGTCTTGTCCCTTGGCCTCATATGACTCCTGTGTGCTAGAGGTTAAGGGTTTGTTAAAGAATATCGGTTTTGATTAAGTGTCACATACGGTGTAAAACATCCTCTTTATCACTGGAAGTGAAGGTTGGGGGCCAGACAGTGCCTTTTAGTGAGCTTCTAATATAAATTAGGTGTCTTAGGTAATGGGTGGTTTTCAGACAGGATTGATCTTTCTATGGTCCAGTGAAAGTAGGTGTGTTTGGCGAGATGTCACAAAAGCGAGCTTCCTGGCACCTATACTAATGGGCTGGTTACCCCTTTTGGAGTAGGACTTGAAAAATGTAGCACAGGAATCCCCCCTCCCCCTTCCTAACTTTTTCATTTTCTTGATGTAATGGGCAAAGGTCTATATATCCTTTACTCCTTTGGTATTTCAGTCCTTGTATTTGCAGTATCACTCAGTGAATCTTAAGCCACTCATCCTTTTAGTCATTTACAGCTCCCTAAACTTGCATGAACTTAAAGATGAAGCGGTTACGAGTAGACTAGGTTACTTACTATTTTTATCAGTGTACAACCTTCAAAGAAAAATGTATCAAGTACACCATCACCACCACAACCAAATGATTTCTATTCCCCATTAAGTACTCCTCGGAAACTTTGATTGCACAGAGACCTAGGAAGAACTGTAGAGATGTTAAACCCTAAGTTCCCCTGCCTTCAAAATAAGAGCAAACATGCATTTCTATAGACATCAAAACTGTCTGTATTTTCCTCTTT
Organism: Microhierax caerulescens; assembly: GCA_035590215.1. Lineage (NCBI taxonomy): Eukaryota > Metazoa > Chordata > Aves > Falconiformes > Falconidae > Microhierax > Microhierax caerulescens. The sequence continues at coordinate 19,580,193 of JAVJGJ010000061.1, read as the reverse complement.
ATGAAGCAGAAATTCTCTCAGCTTTGTGCAAAGAGTGGCATGATCAAAAGCACAAACTAAGCACATGAGAGCCAGAAGCTCTAATGCAGAGTCTAACCACAGACCTCAGGTAAAGAGGGTATATACAAACTAAACCTTTTCTTTTATAGTTCATTGACACGTTGTAGTTAAAACTTTTCTGAAAAGTTTCCATGGATTTACGAAGAAGAGAAAGCACAAATGCACAGTCGGTATTGCAGGCTTATAAACCCAGCCAATGAACAAAATCCATAAATCTTTAACTATGCAAGAACATGTCACAAACTTTTTAATATTTCACTGCATTTCCCACATACCCAGTCATCGTTTGAGTGCTGGTAAATAGCAAAGTTCTTAAAAATATTTAGATAATTAAGATACTGTTCTGATTCTGACCCAGAAAAGCTTCCTTGGTCTCTGATTTAACCAACCAGGATAACCAAGATGTAGAGCGTGAATGCCCTTAATTTGCTTATAAACAATGTATTTGTCTTTAGGCAAAGACTTAGCCACATCTATAACTCGAAGCACAGAACAGCTTCACTGCATACAGTGGGATTATTATGATTAAAGTTGCATTTGCCTGCAAACCGTAACAGAACCAGCCTGAGACATTGCCTGCCTTTTCAGTTTTTTTCAGAGACGAAGCATAAAAACTCCTGTTATCATGGAAGACCTAGACAACGTTCTCTCTCCCTCCTATCTTAGGACCTTTCATGCTTTTTTTTGCTTATTTGCTCACTGCTATAATGAGGTAACCTTACCAAGGTGTGTTTAAATGTCTTTCTTATCAGAGCCACTTGCAAAAACCGAGTAACCGGTTGAGGTTTGGGTTTTTTTCAGTAGCATTAAATGAAGGGCACCCATTCTCACAACCCACATTCCCAGACTGATTCCTGCATCCAAAGGGGACACGTGGAACCAGTAGTGTGACGGACAGGTATTTCTGCTCTGAAGACTGCGTATGGAAATGAGAAACGACCGGAGTGTTTCAGGCATGAGTGCTCATGTGGGGACAGCCAAGGGAACCACCAGGCTTGCCAGATGTGGGGGTCCTCAGCTGGGCCCCCAGCAAGGCTCGGGCACCAAATGCCCTTGGGCTTCTGGGCTGGTCTTTGGGCCCCAAAAAGCAATCAGCTCCCTTATTTTGAAGGTGCCCACCCTGACTATCAGGGATATGGTACATCTTCGTTTCTAATGCGTTTAAAGGTACTTCCTCCCAAGTAAAGGCATCAAATGGAATATAAATAACACATGTATTTTTACTGATTGCTAGAAATAGCACAGGAATACTTCTAAGAGGCGATTTGCCATAGTACTAAAATACAAGTCATGCAAATAGACCTCTGTTGCCTTTGAAAAGAGAATTGTTAATTTCAGAGTGAGCATACCCATCTCAGAGCTGCCACCATGGCAGTGCCCTTCCAAGCCACTCCAGAAGCTCACTTCAGAAATAAACATACATTTTATGAGGTTGTCTTATATGACACCTCACATTATTCCTCATGGAAGAACCGAAGAACTGCAGAGTTTGCCCAAGTAAGTCATTCAACCATCAGAAACGACCCTGATCCTGCAGGAACAGCGGCCCAGCAGCAGAGTGCACGCAAGGCTGAGGGTTGCTTAACTTTGCTCATTTGTTGCCACTAGCACCATGCCATCAGGAGCACAGGGGACGTTCCTGACCAGGTTTAGAAGAGCTGATGCCGGGTGCAGGGGAGGGAGGCGGAGCTGCCTCTGAGGCTCTGGGATTGCTTCCTCGACTCCCATCACCGTCCTGACTTATTTTTAATTTTTTTTTGACAGCTCAGACGTAATTTCAAGGTGCCTCTGTCTCCTAAACCTAACATTAAATGTTAACGCTGCCTGGTTTGTCACAGCTGTGCCCCCTCCTCACGGCAGAAGTACCGGGGGAGGTTGAAGGAGCAGTCGTGCCCTGCCCGCAGCTCCCCTCCCAGTCCTTGGGCTGGGGACCAGGGTGCAGCTGCAAGAGGTTGCTGGTCAACACGTTTCTCCATCCTTTGCCAAATGCTCTTTCTCACAGTCTGGGAGTTACTGGGAGAGCGTTTCCACCAAGGACACACTGGTCCATCCCCAGCTCACCCCGCGTGTCAGCAGGGCAGGCGTGAGCAGGCTGTTTGCAGGACCAGGAGCAGCCTGGCAACCGCAGCAGCGTGGACCTGCCTGCAGCCCCATTGATCCAGCAGAGAGGGAAGTTTGCCTAGGGCTTACCTTTCAGAGCCAGGGCAGCAGCAGCAGCACTTTCTGCCCTGCCCTGCCATCCTCTGTTTCCCACGGACACCGTCGGCAGCCCAGACCTCCTGCGTGGGGTCACAAGGAGCACCAGACAGTTTTCAGCAACCGGCAGTTCATTTTCTCTGTGCCACAGCAAAATTACTGCAAAGACAGAAAATGGAGACCTATCACCACTGCAAAGAAGCGTTACAGAAATATTTGTGACTCTCCACCTCATTCCACATACAGAGATTCTGTGGACCCCCTGTACGTTCCAATTTGGCAGAGATAAGAGGAGCTAGAAGGGTAACTTTGAACAGAAGTTGCCTGAAGGATCAGTTCTACTGTCTTTTCTTGTGCTGGTAGGAATACAAATTAATAAAAGCTGTGACAAAAAGGTGATTGGATTTCTGGGATTTGCCCTTTTATCCTGTGGCCAGCAAATGGTGGGCAGATCACCCAGCAAGCTGACCACCCTCTCCTGAGGTGCGAGGAAGGGGAGGTCTGTTCTGTCCGGATGAGGCGTGGACCGAGAGGAGGATTTAAGGCCCATTGCCCCAGGGAGCTGATGGAGCCTTGCTGGTGGTCCTGGTTAATGTACAACAGCCTGTGCTACTTGAAAGGTGGGTGATGGATGTGAGCAGACATTGCTGCAGGATACACACGAGGCAAACAAAGGCCTTTGGAGACACAGGTCTGCTATCAGAGCAATCTGCTTAAAGGTGTTACATTGAAATCAAGAGAAAGTGGTTTCTCTTCTTCCTTACTCTTTAATGCCAACACAGCCCAGAAAAGAATGCGTCTTAAAGGCAGTTTGATACCCCATCCCTTCGGCGTACCCCTCTGAAGGAGCTCTCCTGCAGACCTGACTGCAAAATTTCTCTGTACAGACGTGACCCTTCAAGGTTTTGGCAACGTTCCATCTATGGGTGGAGGAGAGGAAAAATAAGACCAAAACCCCTTGATCTTTGACGAACAGGCTCATCAAACTCAAGGAACAATTTTTATGAAATAGAGTATGAAATTGTTCGGTGCTTTCCCTAAGCACAAGGTCCCCAGTGACTACCCTGCACCTGCTTTGGTTTTATTAACTTCTACTACTTCATTAGCCAGGAGAAGAGGGCGTTTCGCGTGCTGCGGTGGAGACCCAGCTGTGCCACGGGGGCCAAAGGGAGGCCACCCCCGCGCCCGGGGGGCATGTCCACACACGGGGGGCCTTCCGAGCTGCGTGTGCAGCATCTCCGCTGCCTTCGGGACGCGCGGTGCTTTGTGCCACCCCGGGCCGTGCTGGGCTGTGCCCAAGGCACCCGCAGCGGCTGGTGACAGATGAGCTTGACAGCCTGCGCTGCAACCAGGTGACTGCACATTAGCTCGCCTGCGAGTGCAGGCACTAAGTAAATCTCATTCCTAATCCAAATCGCTTTTGATAAGAACAAAAGCCATGTGCAAATGAATATTTCCCTCTTATTTCAAATTCTAGGTTTCAACTGCAATATTAATGCTATTTTACAGTGTAATTTACTTGTAATAATATGTCATTATTGCCATTTTACAGTTTTCTCTTAAAGTAGTAAAGAAAATGTTTTAAAAGGCACAAATAACTGCAGCACAAATCTCCATTCAGCCTAAGAATCTGTGCTCTCCCGTCAGAATGGCACGTAATTGAAAACAATAACATTCCCAATGGGCTAAACACTCCAGTCATTAACGCATTTTTATTTTGGAATAAAAGAGCACACTTACAGCTTTTTTTCCTAAATAGTAAATATAAATCAAACATTTCTCTTCAGTTCCCAGAATGGCATCTGCCAGTGAAACCAGGACTGACCTCAAACACTTGCCACAAGTGCGTTTCAAACCATCACACTGGGTTTAGACATGAGCCTCCCCAGGGCAGACGGTTTCCTGCAACACTGCACATAAACAGCAGCCTGCAACAGGAGAAGCATCCTTACCTGGTGACAAGTTCTTGAGTGCCAGGTCACTGGGTTGGCAGAAATTGCAGAAAACTCCGGGAAGCCTTCACATTCCAGGCGGCATGCGAAGGGATGAAGATATCACAAGAAGGCGGCACTGCTTAATGGAGAAGTTGTAAGTCATACATCATACGTGTAATTTTCACCAGTTATGTTTCCATCTCTCCTGTATATCTTTGGTTGAAAACCGATGCACCATTAGTCCTCCTGATGAGTGAGGAAACCAACCTGTCCTGGGGAAGAGCTGACAGCTGAGGCCTTTGCTCTGCGAAAGGCTCCACAAATATTAAGGGCAGGATCCCGGTGCTATTTAAGAAAAATACCGTAACAGCAGCCGTCCCTTGTTAGGAACTTGAAAACCCTATTTATGCCTTGCACAGACTTCCAGCACCTTCCCACATAACAAGCACCCTCATGGCCCTGTCTCACCCCCTGCGTGTCCCAGTCTGCAGGAGGAGGGACGGGAGCTGTGGTTGGCAGGAAGGGAAATATGGACGTTCCTCCTCCAGGGACAAGTCCTTCCCCAGGACGTCCCTCTGCAGTGACATGCTACTCGGGCACGAGCCCACCCTCCAGGCAGCCCTGAACGCACCGGCCCAGCAACCCGCCGGGGGACCACGAGCTGGACACCGCCACTCTGGAGATTTGACTGAAGCCTGATGAGCAAAGGAGACACCAGGGTTTGGCTGGCAGTCAGGAATTAAAACCACCTTTGTTTAAACTTTTTCACCCTAACATGATGAGTGAAGAAGGATTCAAAAATAATGTTTAATTTTGATTGTCTTTATCCTTGCTTACCTCATGGTGCACCTGTTTGCATGGCCAGACACTTGTGGCCACCTGGTTCATCGGGGTGGAGGCCAGGGCCAAGGGATACGAGCTGGCTGTGTGCGAGTCTGAAGGCTGTCACGGGCTCCCCATCCTTCTCCAGAAGGGTTCCCACCGCTCGTCTGTGCGTGTCCCCACTTGGCTGACAGATGGGCTGAGGGCTGTTTGAGAGCCGAGTGGTCGGGTGGGCTGTGGCNNNNCATCGAAGTTGTCTCCTGGAGGCTGGGAGTTTATACCAGCAGCAACTGTTGCTGAGCAGCTGTGTGATTTATGCCACATTTCCAAAAAATACGATTTCTCAGTGTGATCCCTATCTGAATTTGGCAGAAAAATATTTAACGGCTGGCAAAACATTAGTAAATAAAAACGGATCAAGATGATGTTGTTACAATAACAGATTACATTACTATTCCCTGTCCTTAGGAAAACCCTGATTAGACCAAGATCCTCACGGGGTCTTATGAATAAGTCAGGAAGGGGCTCTAATGACCTCGCACGAGAGCGTAGGAGCTGCAGCGCAGCCAGCGAGGTGCCAGGTGCCTCTCAGAAACAGGCACCAGCCTGGATGACGAACAGCAGTTAGCACAGGGCATTTGCTGATTTTCTGTAATAATTTGGGCTAGATTTTCTGCTAGTATAAACTAGTACTGCTCTACTGAAGCCAAGAGAGTGCTGCTAATTTATATCAGGAAAAAACTGACCCTTAATCTATTTTTGATGCCTTTATTCTTCATTATCTTATCGAAGAATTGTACCTCAGTCAGAACATCCCCTGCTGCTTGTTAATCAACGTATGGGAAACTCCAGTAGCCGAAGTGCCCTTCCACCTTCGCAAGCGCACCTAGCATTGATCGCTGGTCTTAGATCTCGAATTGCATAATTACTGAACTAAGAGAAAATTACTTTTTTGCTCGCGAGTGTCAGGACAGCTCTGAATCCATGAATGACTCGCCCTCAGGCACTGGTGTTTAATTTATGAGCTATTTATCTCCTTGCACACACCCCAGCACAAACAATTATACTTCGTAATTTGTTGATCTTATCAAGACTATTTGATGTTACTGTTGCTACCTCCAATAATGCTGTGCTTTGAAACTTAAACAGGATTTATAACCAAATTTGGATACTTCACACACGATTCGGATTTCAGGGAAGTTTAACTCTTTGGCAACTGAAAGGTTTTGTGTGCAATTTTCAGAGGAGGGTAGATGTTGCATCTCTTGTGGACAAATTTGGCCAGGTGGCCCTTCAGCGGCATCAGAGCCCGTGGTGAGAGCTAGCTCTGTCCTTGCATGGCGCAGAGGTAAGAGAGGGGAGAGGGTCCCTGTGCTGGGCCAGAGCACCCCCACCACCTCCATCCCCTCCGCGCTCCAGGTGGGCAGCAGCGGCCAGGCGCAGTTGAACCCTTGTGCTGCTCACTCGCCGGAGTGTCCCCTTGGAGCCTGGCCCGCTGCCCTGGCATGCTCCTGGCAGCCTTTTTTTGTGGGCGACATCCTTCCTCATTACTGAGCAAGGACTTTATTAACTTTTAAATTATTACACGTTTGCCATAAATCAGACTTTACGAACCTCTTGGTGCAACCTAGCTCGCTCTCTTTGCTGTCAGGAGTCGGTACCAAACGCGGGGCCCCACATGCTTACCGCTGGCTGTGCGTCGGTGCAGGCAGCTCCTCTGCGTGTCCGTGGCTGTGGGGTGGCAAAGGTCCTCACAAACGGGTTTCCCAAGTCCCCCTCACAGAGTTTTCCTCCTCCTCGCACACTGCTACGATCGATCGTCAGGCTCACCGAAATCCAGCAAGTCAGCTCGGTGTGAGGTACGAGCCGGGATTTAACGCTGCACTTTCAAGTCCAGGCTTAGCTCAACCGTAACTTCAGAGCCGGAGGCGCTGCTGCGGGCGAGTGGGGGGACAGCTGCGGTGGCAGTGGGGGTCCTGGGCAGCAGCCAGCACACCCACCCCCACCCGAGCCCTGGGGTCTGCCTTACTGGGGGAAAAAACATAGTCACGGCAGAGCAGTACTCCCTCCACCCCCACCCTCGCCGAAACAGCCCTTGGCATGTGATTCACGGTGTGCGGACACACTCCCTGTACGTGACCTGGGCCGTTCCAGTCCCCCCCGTTGTGCAGAGCCCCTGCCCGTGGGGCCCAGCAGTGCCAAAGCCAGAAACATTCCCCTCCCATGACGGCAGGAACCCCCCGTGCTCCCGTTCAGCCAGCCCGGGTCTGCCGGCCCGCTTGCTTTCCAAGACTCGGGTGATGTATTTTGCAAACTTACACATCACATGTGCTCTTGCGACAGCCACAGACTTTGTTTTCTGTAGGGTTTATAAAGTTTTTCTGTGCTGAGCACATACATTTTGCATGTAGAAAATAAAATGCTACAGGCACTCTGTAACCGTGCAGAGCCGTAACGAGCTCCGATGAGCAGGCACCTACCAAATCATCGGTTTATGACAGCAAGCACACACGTGTAACTTATTTCACGATATGCAACACGCTACCATATGTGTCTGTTCCCATGGACTGCGAATGGGCACTACCTGTAGATAGAAGCCAAGAAATAACTGCTTCAAAGACAGCCTTAAAATGCAGAATTTACTTTGAAACTTTCAAAGCCCAGCCAGCACACCACTATTTAATCTGCTGGGATACTGTGATGAATACCACTACTTTGATTATTACTTTTTTTTTTTTTTTTCAAAGCCTCCAGTGGTTTTCCTGGTTTAATTGAAGTGAAATGGTGGATTAGCATAATCAAACATATGGAATTAGTATGGGGGGAGTAAAAGTCAAAACTAGCAATTATTAGTTTTAAACAATTACTAAGTTCTAATGATGCCCCCCCCCTTCATCCTCCATGAGCTGAGTGTTAATGAGAGAAATGTTAAAATTTAGCTAAAATTTTTTCACAATGAAAACCTTGCCACACACATTGCTCCTTCAAAGTGCAGTTCTACGGCCCTACCCTGCACCTGGTAGAAGAAACACTCGGTGTTTAAGCCACCCGACAGAACGGGGCATGTGGCATCACCGCCGACCGCCACGGTAAGGACCGACGGAGCTCAGCAAGGGCGCTTGGACCAAGCCTGGCAGCCACAGGAACACAAAAGGCTGCACCGAGAGAGCGTGTTCCCGATACACTACGAGGGTTATTCACCAGCTCGCTGCCGCAGAGGCCGGGAGCCCTGTGCCGGGGGATGCTGCGCTCGCTCAGCCCGGCTGCCCCTGCCCGGAGCAGCCACTCCGGCTGGAAGCTTGTTCTGTGGGAGAGAAAAAGGAGAGCACGGCTTACGACGCAGCGTTTCCAAAGCAGGCACGCTGGCACACCGACCCGGCGGCCAGCCAGGCCCCGTGCCACCTGGGAAGACCCTCTGCGGTCAGGCCGACATCAGGGGAGAAGGCAGATGGAAACTTGCAGCGGGTAAGGAAGGATCCTTCAGGGAAAGCAAATATTTTTAAAAAATTACGATAATGCTACCACCTCTACAGGGCCAAGCACAGTCAATGAAAGCAAATTAACATGAATTTTTTTTTCTTTTTTTTCCCCCAAATAAAGATTTTAATCAAAATGCAGAACTGGGAAGGCCATTAAAGAGATCAAGCTCTTTACTGGCGTTTGGGGATAGCCTTTGAAGAAAAGCTGCTTGGGAGAGGAGGCAGGAATGGTGGGATCAGGTCAGATGCTCAGACCGGGCCAGCTGCTTTGGGTCACAGGCCCATCCAGTCCAGCATCCTGGATTTTGACAGCAGCCAACAGATGCCTGACAGAGACAAGGTATACATAGCAGTTTTTCTCCAGCCTCCAGCAATTTGTGACTTAACTCCAAGTGCAGAGGCAGTGTCTTCATTTTTAACAGGGTTTCTTTTTCCCCAATCACCCCCCTTTTCCTTCCCCCGTGGCTTTCTCCAAGCATTTTTGAACCTTTGCCAACCTTCAGCGCCCACATCATCCTGTGGCCAGAAGTGCACAGCTGAAACAAAGTTAAGCGTTCGTTGTATATTTGTTTTAGCCTATCACCCACACTAGCCTGAGCACTGGATCGATGAAGATGTGAAAAACCTTCAGTTCCTCTGTGGAATGTTCTGACCCCAGGATGCTCAACGGCAGCCGAGATGGCCAGCTGCACCTTTGTGACTGCAATCCTACTCAAGTGTTTACTTGGATTTTCAAACAGCTGGATGAACACACCTGAGTTTCAGGCAGTTAGGCAGCCATTTCTAGTCCAGCGCTGACCACTGAGCACACCCACAGTCCGTTTTACTTTAGGTAACGTACTGTGGAAACAATATGCTGCTTTATCTGATACATTAATCCACACAGAAAGAAAGCCCAGGCCTGGCCCCCTTGTGCTGTTCTGGGAAACACCAATTAGGACAAAATATATCCTACATGAGAGGTATCTGTGGGTACAAACAGTGTTCAGAAGTTAAATTTCTGAGCTTCTCAATGGTCTGAAGTGCCAACCGCTTTGCTCTCCCGATCCACCCCTACAGAGCCACCCCAGTGCCAGTGCAGGCACCGCTGCTTTCACCGACACCTCCGCACCACCTTCAGGCCCTCTCTTGAGGTCAGTTTGGAGGCAGGTAGCAGCAATCTTCCCATTCCACTAGCATTTTGTTTAATCCCAGAAACATGCCATCAACGCCATGGCTATTAGGCACTCAGCAATGCAAGTTAAGAGGAAGGGTCAGTAGTTCTCCTCTGCAAAATTCCCTACTTCCCATATTTTGGAAGAGCGGTGCCTACAATGTTTTCTCACCCTTCTCCAGCTGGAGAGACAAAGTATGTCCCACTCACTGTCACCATCACTATCACCAGTGAGTACAGGTCACACAGTGAAGAGCATGCAGGCAGGCTTCACTTTTTTTTCTTAAAGTAGCAAACACGAGTAGATGCGTTGCATTTGGAGTCACCTGCACAGGTGGAAATGCATAAATAACATGTGCTTGGCTTAAGTTAAATCACAACTCTATTAAAAACAGGGTGCTTGAAACTTGCTACCTATCTGGAAGTTTTTAGGAGTTTTAAATCTTAAATGCACAGACCCACTGAGAAGAAACACAGGCTGCACAAATTTAATGTGGCCATTGCCACAAGTCACCAGCGATAGGAGTAACAGAGCTTATCAGTTTGTTCTTTCTTTAAAACTTGTTTTTATTCTGGAATAACTGATTAGCTTCAGTAGTTAAAAGAACACTAGTTAAAACAGCTGAAGAGATAAACTATTCAGGCAAGTTAGTAAGATGAAACAAAGCATTATAGAATATGTATTTTTAAAGACATGGCAAATATTTTAAGTTAATTTTCTACTTTCAGAATATTGTAACAACTGTAAAAAAACCCTTTCTATTATGAACAAATTTGTTCCATTTTTAATTATTTTTCTTTTTAAAACGGGGTTATTGTGAAGCACACACATTCAAATCTAAAGAAATGTGGCTTATTAAATGTAACTAAGAGATGCAAAAATACAAAGCAATCCATTAATTGTGCTGTCCTTTCTAAAAACTTCCTTGCTGACATGTAATGATTAGGGAGCATAGGAATATTTTGGAAACCATAACGAATTTCAGACAGGACACGTTTCAGCGGGTATTAGTGCAGTAAAGAGGTTACTTCTCTTTCACCAACACATACACTCCACTTCTCACTCACCTTTCATTGTGTCTAAAACCCAGCATGAGCTCTTCTCTGTTACTAGCACCTTGCTGACTTCCAAGAGAAACAGGCAGGCTCCGTTTTCTTTTGGATTTGACTTTTTAACACAAGATTTGGTGGTCCTAATCTTTTCTCAATTATGTAACATCAAAATAACGCCACGAACAAACACCAGCTGCACTGGGGAGATGATACAAAAGAGAATTTCAAGGGTTCCAAAACATCTGAAGCCCTAATTTCCCTGCTTTGCAATGTTGTCCCCCCTCCTGCCACCATGAAAAAAGTAGACACTCTTTAAAACAAAATCAACAACTACGTATTGAAGTCATCTGCCCTCCCTCTTTCTTCTCCGTGCAATTAAAGGCAAGATGCCAACTTTTCAACAATGAGCCTCGTGGCTCTGGCTGACCCACGTCTTACTCTTTCAGAAATGAGCAATGAAGCTCAAAGACAGCATCTCAAGGGAAGCCTTGGAGCAGGACCTGACCAGCGCTCCCAATATCTTAAGCACAGAGGGGAGGCTAGCCAGTGATGAGTTGCCTTTTCACAGTGTATAGCAAGCAAATATGTCACAGCGACACAAGAGGTCTGGCACACCAGCAAGGCACAGGTAACAGCATCTCACCCAGCCCTGACCCCACTGAACGTGTAGCTGAAACCACAGGCACTTCAGAGAAAGTCAGGCTGTTTGAAATATGTTACACATACTGCAAATAGGGGCAATTCTACAGCTTGCATTAAAAGTACAACTTGGTTTTATTTTTGCCAACAATTTGTTTTTCTGTGTTACTCAAAGAGAACAGCCCTCCCTCATGGTCAAAGGGGTAAAAAAGTACTCAAAGCTGCAACCTTATTTCAGCAAAACAACTCACCTATCCAGCACAGCGTGATCTCTTCCTTCACAACACTATCTGTTGTCACACTCCGCTGGCCTGAAAACCAGACCTGAGAGGACAACACACAACATCAGGCACCGCTGCTCAAGGCAAGAGTGAAATACTTTTTCAAAACGATTTGAACAAAAAAGCTTCAGTCTCAAAGATAACATGATTTTTCTACATAATTTTTTTCCCTCTGGTAAAAATAATTTACACTGCATCGTTCTTATTATCCTTACTATCATCTTTCAGTGAATGTCCATCTACAAATTCATTAACTTTTTTGAGACAAATCATTGGCATCCTAATCTTCTGATTCCCATGAAAGACTCACTTCCGAGATACAATTGCAGCTGCCCCACACTGCCAGTTACTGTATCATACACGTCTTAAAATTCTGTAATCAGCATCCACCAGGTGCCGTATCGCATTCAGCACACCACAGTCAGTCAATACAGACATCCCCAAACACACCAAGGCTGGTTTTGTCAAATGTTTTATTGAGTGTAGACATCTGGAGTACTGTAAAACATGCATTATCTGTAGATTCAAAAAGGAGCAAGCCACATTGTCCTCACTGTCAAACGTGTCAGGCTTGGCATACATGATGGAGATTAATGAAGTATCATGAGAGTAATATGGTTCCTGAAAAGCTTCTACAATTTGGAGTAGGGTCTTAATCGTTTGAAATGCAAAGCTGTTCACATTTAGTGAACTTGCATGTTCGCTGGAGGTGCCATATTTTAATTCAAAACAAACAAGAATAATTTCACTGGGGGGGGGGGTGGTGTCCCTAGGTAGAAACCGTATGCTTTTTGTTTCCAGATATTCCATCCTAAATGAAAAATCATATGCTTTTTGAAGCAGCACAGTTTATTTCTGAGCAATGAACATCTGATATTCATTTCTTCTTGGGTTGTTGAGGTGTATTAAATTTAAAGAAGATAATATCTCCATCCTCCACTATGTAATTTCTGCCTTGTTGTCTGTATTTTCCAGCAGCCTGTAAATAGAACAGACAGAAGGAAAATGGGTTATTTCATTAGACATTTTGTAGTATTTTCAAATTGTAATTATTTAACTACATTCTGCTAAAGAAAGGTACTACTTCAGCTTCAGAGTTTGACAGCCACAATACTAGTCAGTTTAACATAATTTGGTTTTAAATACATATAAAATATAACCAAAAATAATTTAACCTCCTCTGGACTGGTGGTGCTTAAATGCCACCTGAATTACACAGTGGTAAATCTGTAAACCCTCGCAAGTCTTAAGATAAAGGACACTACAACAATTCTCCCCCAAGCTTTCAGGCTTTCTTTTTCTTCAGCAAAAAAACCTGCAGACGGCAAACACTGGCAACAGGAATCCCAGACAGTATCACTGGAAAGGGCAGTCGGCAACAGTTTGCCTCGTGGCTGCGTGGCTATTAAAATGGTGTATGAACTAACTTCTGAGCGGCTGGACAAGTGACCACTGCCAAAACTAGAGACGGGAACACTACGCTAAAGTCACAACCGTACACGCCTCATGCTTCGAGTGGGGCTCTCTTGTCTGCTTGTGCCCCGATAACGAAGGACCGCAGAGCACAAAATACAGGCTCAAGCTTTTCTGTCAGAAATTTCCTTTAAAAGAAATTTCCTTCAGAAGGACGGATAGAAGAGCAGATAGGCTGTGAACCCACGATACAGAAGAAGGCATGTAGACCAAAGACATGAAAAGGAAATTTGTTATGAAAATGCTGGACTTGAGGAGAGCAGAAAATAGGCAAGGAACCTATTAAATATCAGTACTCTCTGCATTAAAATTTATATTTTTCTGTCTTTATGTCATCATAATTAAACCTAGTATTACAGAGGCTACGGAGAAGCTGTGGCATTAGGACTGACAGACTGGGCGGGAGGTGGTCTGCAGAAGCATTTATCTTGAAAAGTGATCTACAACATGGAAAAGTTGAGAGCTTCTGCTTTAGTTCAATAACCACTCCTGTTTTGAAGTTTCCTCTTGCAGGAGAAAGTGCTTCCATGCAAGACCTCACTGTGCCATTATTCTCAATGACACTATCACAGTGGTGGCATGCTAAGATCCCATTACAGGAAAGCTGTTAACTAATGACCTTAGTTGCAGTAGAACAGATCAGATTAATGGTACATAGTTAACTTGGACACCTTTCTTTCACAAAACCTGCTCTATAAAGCAACGTATTTCCCCATATTCCTGTCTAGAAATTTAGAGGCTCAATAACCGTGTTGCTGTCGTTCTTTATTTAAATATGGTCACCAGTGATGCTGGTGCCTGGAGACAGAAAACTGCAGAGAAAATAGCCTCGACAATAAATATATAGTGCAAAAGTCATTGACCTTATCCCATATGACACTATCAATAAATAATAAATAGTACTTTGGAAATGTTTTTATATTCACACACACCATCCCTGGAAATCTGTTTAGACTATAAAAGGTTTACTTTCAAGCAGACTTGGTAGTTCTTTCCTTTGAAGATTCTAATAATGCTCAAAGTCAAGAGTAATTAGACTAATTGATGGCATAAACACTAATAAAACAGTGCTGTAAAAATCATCAGCAAGCATAAGCTGCAGGCACAGGTACAGAGATATTTTACAGTCGAATACATTTATAACTCACAAATATTTGTTGAAAAAACTGACCTCCACAAAGTAACAATGCAGATTTTTTTTTAGCACACTACTGCACGCTGTCGAAGTGGCACAGGCTTCTTTTTAATTAAATACATTTTGACACACTAATGCAAGTTTATGTATTTTTGTTACCAGTTTATAGTTAATTAAAAGTGACAGTGTTCCTTTAAATTCTCTAGAGACCATTTAATCCATTTCCATCGCTATCAGAAACACTGGTTGAAAAAATCAATACCCATTTGTGAATCTTGAGTATGTATTAAACAAGACACGTCTAACCAGTTCATTTGCACTTGAAAGCAGCCATCTGTAGAAGCCAGCTTTGCCTAAGCAGATATGATTGCTAATAATGTGATATCCCTGTAGACTACAAAGCCCACACAGAGCTATTCAGTGTATAGTTCACAGCACTGGCATCAAATTAGTTATGCTGTACTGGTGTTAAACACACACAAAATCAAACTTAAAAATCGATCAACTTGATAACACACAAAGCAAGCAACTCCCATTGCCACTGTTATTTCAGTTGACTCCTAAAAGCTCCCAAAATTAATTTTGAAATTTACCAGCAATATAAAAGCAATTAGTATTGTGTATGGCACGAAACACTGTATTAAATGCAAATTAGAAAAATCTAGAGTAATATAACACATTTTTCTAAAAGCAAGGGGTTTTTTGTAACCTTGATTAAAAAACTGAGTAACAAATGTAAATATGCTTGCTTTGCAGATACTTCAAAACAATAAAGATGTAATCATTAAATACAATTTGAACATGGAAGCTTGACGTTTAGAATCTCACACTGTGAAAAGCAAATAAAAATACACAAGCAAAATACTCGTAGATTAATTTAATAGGTACTAACTGCTGCAGCTTCCCAGGGTAAACGCTCAGATTTGACCATCAAAAACTGTTGCTGGCAAAATTTGAATCTTGGTTACATAAAGTGGTTTCTGACTGCGCAATATTAGATTTATTTATAGCTGCGGTTTCGCTTTACAACTACAACTCTACTTCCCTTTTCATAAGGCAGTTCACATGCCGCAACGAACCAATTATACTGCGATTTTTTTTCCCTCACTTCCTGGGGTTCAAACAAACCTATTAAAGTCCCGCTGCTCAGTATGATCTTCCTTAGCGATACCACTGAGGATAAGCTGAATTTGAAATCATAGTTTTGCATACCTTTCAAGCTATCAAATGGCAAACAATAAAGCTGAACCTTTTAAATTCTTTAACACATTATAGTGTGTAGGAACCTTCAAATACTGAGATTAATTAAATCAAACTAATGTGCCTGTAATTGCAGTTTTATAACATACAAATCTTCATAAAACATCAAAAATGCCAAATGAGAAATCAATGTGTTTGAAATAAAGGGAAGTTTCTCTGCTTTATGAAGGTGGAAATAATGCAGTAGCAATGCAGAGAAGGAACACTTTTTCTTAGGACATTTATTTGCCATGTACAAGTTCATTTCATATTTAATAACTTCAAATCAGATACAATTTGTCAGCTGTAAGAAGGGCACAACTTTGGGCACCCAATCAGTCTCTGCCCTCTAGTGTTGAGAAAGCAGATAAAACTCTTTTTTTTCCAGAAGTAACACTACAAAGAAACGTGAGCTCAAGAAAAAAGTTTTTCATTAAATATCTTCACTGTCTATTCAGTAGACGGCAACTAGGAAAATTCACAATGTAATGTATTTTCGTGGACTACTGACAACCATTACTGGCACCCCGAACAATCAAAGTAAGGCATGGCATTTTTGAGTAAGACATCAAAAGGCAATTGAATTAAATACTGATATGGTAAATTTTAAGGTTCTAATTATGTCTATCAGAGCCTAGGATTGGAATCCACTAATCCGGGGGGTGGGGGGTGGGTAGGTTTTTGAAAGGTACATTTTCATAACATAATATTTTCTTAACCATTTTCATCTGACATTTGTAAGATCTTCACTGCAAAC
>JAVJGJ010000061.1:19540058-19563872 GCA_035590215.1 Microhierax caerulescens | reverse complement strand
GAAAGGGACATTTTCATAACATAATATTTTCTTAACCAGTTTCATCTGACATGTGTAAGATCTTCACTGCAAACTCAAAAAAAAAGATGACATTATTAGAAGAAAGATTTTCTGTGTTTCTTGCATTTCCTTTTAGAGGTGATTCAAAAACCTGCTATCTCATCTTAAAAATCTGATTTTTCAAAACCAAGTTCATTTTAAAGCTTATTAAATTCTGAACACTAACATACAGAGAAAAAAAAAATTAGCATAGCATTTGGTCTTAGTGTTGACATAAACTGTCATATCTTAGATACCGAAATAGTTGCATTCCTGTTCAGTAAGTTGGTGCATTTGAACTCTTTCTTAAATAAAAGATGAAAACAGATTTTGGTCTCTTGCTAGAGGTGACTTAAGAATCACTTAGCATCAAGAACTTCTTCCCATGGAAAGAAAGGAAAAATGGCACATATGGAGGAAGGGAGGAGAAAAAGATGGGGAGCTCACCTTGACAGCAGCTTCTGAACCTCCTTCTTTAAAATCCTCATATTTCATTACTTCAGCCATAATGAATCCCTTTTCAAAATCTGTGTGAATCTTCCCTGCTGCCTGAGGAGCCTTCGTCCCTTTCTGTCAAAGGGAAGACCGGAAGAAAATTAATTGCATTTAAGAAGACTGATTGCAGGAAAGAGGTTTCTCCTTTTTGATATCCTTTCAGGATGTGCTAAAACTTTGTTTCTAGCAGTTAAAATGTCACACATCCAAAATTCAATTCTCAATACTGGGACAGACAGGCACCTTCGTCACAGATAAACCAACTGATATTAAAGGGCAGCTTTGTTTTTCCTGATAGGTATCAACAGCAGTATTGATTTTAGGAGCTATGATTGTGTTTTGTTGTGAGATTCACTTCGATCCCTAGCTCCTGACACAGAAAAGTGAGGAAAATAAAGATTTTTAAATAACTTAAAAATCTGAATTATTACTTTTACTTACATCCAAATAATTCCAATTAAATGATAACATTCATTGGTGAACCATATTTGTAATAAAAAAATATTTATGGATCTCAAGCTCTACATATTTGCTTATTTTTATTTCAGTCTAATATAGAACAAAATGAGTATTAATGTCAACAACTGAATCACTAAAAATAATAAAAAAATCACAGGCAACTATTATAAGATAATTTAAGTTTATGCAATAGGGGAGAATGCATTATAACTGCATGCTTTAAATTACAAGGACATACATTCTGTGCACATACAACCATGGAGAGAAATTTGAGAAATAATGGTGACCTAAAGGCTGCTTAATAAAGCATGTTAAAGTGCTAAGGAGTCTGACACTGTAAAGCACAGTTTTTACAATAAAAGATGTATTGGGTTAATATGGCTACTCACTGATGCTTACCTGACACATATCTTTGCACATTAAATCAAAGATACTCACAATCAGTCTTAAGATAAACCAGCTTTCAAATTTTCTAATACAGAGCAAGCATTTCTCCTACTGAAAACAGTGGAGTTCAGAATGTGCTTTTAAAAACTATGGCAAGAATCAGAACAACTTCTGGGTTTATATTATTTTGGTAGCTATTTCAGGGACTTCTGCTAGCAGTTATCATATAAAAGGAAGTGAGATAAAAAGGCTAAAAAAATAAACGTGCTTTTAGGAAAATGAGTTTAACATCCTAAAATATACACAAACATCTCTGTAGCAGTATTAATACAAATACAAATTTACTGGAAGTTATGTTGATTAATGAAAACAAATGAATTCCATTGAATGAAAGTAAATACAGCACTGAAATTCACTGCACAGCACTAAATACACTGATGCAAAAAATAAAAGCTCAGTGACAGATTTGCACCTCCAGAAGCTGACATTTCTGAAATTTTTAAGATAAGAGTTTATAACTACATGCATTTCAAAATATTTTTCAATGCTAATCTTTCTATTATAACATATTTAAATTCAAAGGCAAACCACTACAGCTCAGCTCTTACTGTCCTCTGGGAATAAATTAGTAGATCTCTATGGCTATAATCATTCTGCATCAATATTTAAAATGCATAATATAATTTTAGGCATTACATAAGTTCCCAGATAAACATATAAAACTACCAAAATAAATGAGGTATAAATATTAAAGTCAGTAAAAGACCTGAATTACTGCACACTGATTTTAGGGTTTTGAGCCCAACTGTGTATCCATGAGGAATATAATGATGTTATATTGCTTTTATTGCTGAAAATGTAATCCGAGCAAAGCAAAGGAGGAATGAACCATCCGCAACCCAAACAAACTTTGTGAATACAAAATGAAAAGCAACATCAATTTCACTGCAGACAAACCCAGTCACACAGATTAAGCAAGCACAATACGGGTACGTCTTATCTCTGACCACAGGAGGAGGGTAGACAGATTCTACAGGATGAAGAAATTCAGACTATGTAATAGGCAGAATCAATTGTTACCTGCCTCAATCAATGCAGCTCCACTTTCACTGTTCAGCAGCTCACAAATAATTAAAGTTATCCTGGACAAAAACCTCATCTGTAATGACTAGCTAACCGCCACCATGACAAACTTCAAAGTCAGTGATATCAATCTGAATTCAATAGTGTGGAACTGGATATAGCTGATGAATAAGTATGAATCTTACCCTGATGGTCCATGCACGCACTTCATCTGGGCCTGCAGTGAAAAAGTATTCTAGTTGGAGTGCTGCATATCCAGCCTTAATGATCTTTGCTAAAGCACTGAAAAAAAAAATGAATCCAGTTCATTCAACATATACACATATAACAGCTAAATGCCCCAAGTAATCAGTTTACACGGAAAGACATCACGTATTTTGAAGACACCAGGTCTACTTTTAAACACAGCAATAATCGCAGTAGCCTTTTTCTTTGAACTCTCTTCAGAACTACTTTTTTACTGCAGAATCATAAAGGCAGTATTTTGATTTGTTTATTTGGCAAGCTACAGAAATATGGGATAAATTTAAATCACCCTATCAGGCAGCACTTTTGGTCTCATGTAATTTTCAGGAAATTTCCAGGTCACGAAAGCATAACTGTCTGACTGAAATTCGATATTGAAACAATTTATTACAGTTCTTCAGAAAAATTATGGCAAAATTTTCTCCACCGTCCCTATTCCCCATGGATGACGAAACAGTTTTGGTGATCATTCCTTCTCAAAAATATACATAACTAATACCTATGTTATAATTAAAACACTGTACAGAGATGACAGATGACAGTTAAAAACTTAATTTAAAATAAATCTTTTCACTCTGTCTCATGGTAAAGAAAGGAGAAGATTCTCTCTTTATAATGGTAATTACTCTGTCATTTATTATTCTATCAGCGCAAGCAATTAAATTACTGCAAGGAAATAGTTGATAATAAAGTGTAGGGAAAATGAATGCTAATTAACCTTTGTGTCATGTTCTCTTCTAGATACTTCTGTTTCTCCTCAGCACTCATATCTTGCAACTTGAGTTCCAAGGCCCCACTAAAAGGAATGACCAAAGCACCCGGGTCGTGCTTGTCCACCCACTCTTTAATTTTTATCAACCTGTAGACAACAAAGGGCACAACATTATCTTGTAGTGCATGCATGGCTGTACCACATTCATTATTATCAAGTAGCACATACATATTCATAAGAATTGCACGGATTTATGATGCCATCTTTTTGTGTATTGCTTTCCAAGGTCAAGGCATTAACAGGCAGCAATTGCTTCAGGTGTACTCCATTAACATTTCACTGTTTCTTGGTTTCTGTTTGGCATTTAATCTATCAGAAATAGGCATAATTTGAGACAATAACTAGGTTTTTGGTAGAGGTTAAATACTGGCAACCTAAAATACTAACTGAATAAAACTTTGTAGATCTGCGGATGTACATTTGACACTTCTAAAAGTGATATTTATCAAATGTGGTAAAATGGGGGGTCTTCAGTTTTAACTGTGACTTTTTTTTTTCTTTTTTTTTTTTTTTAAAAAAAAAGCATTTCAGTGGCTACGGCAGCTGATATGAGCAGACAGAAAAGAACACTACACTCTATAAACTCCCAGACAGCAAGCAGCACCTTGCTTTTTCGGGCTATTGATCTTGGAGCGTGCCATAGCTAATGAATACAGGGCTGTGTTACTACTAGTTTCTCCCACCTTTCTACTATGTCCCCAGGACAAAGCTTCTAGATACTATTCTACTATTATTTTAAAATAAATAACCAAATCAATAATCAAATCTCCTATTCCTCTTAATCTTCAGTAACTGGCAGCATCAATAATAGTTTGCTGTACATCTAGTATTTTTTTTTTGTTGAATGAAACTACAAATTTAGAGCTACAGAATTATGGTGTTAGTTTTTGAATGTTCAATATCCTATTGAAATTAAAAAAATCTTTGCAGCAACAGCTGACGTTTAAACAATCTCTAAACACAGGCATCACATTCACGACTGCAAGTACTATTTATTTTAAATTTAAGGGAGACGTTCATACATTACCTGTAACGAGCTGAATGTTATTTATAGGGCACTATTTCTGAACAGGTATGAATGGTAAGAACGACAACTCTGTACGCTCAGCGAGAAAACAAAAGGGGCATGGGAATACTTCCTGTATTAGTAAGTACAAAATACAGTACTTCGGGTGCTGGATGTTTCAGACCTGAAGCACCCACCATACAGCACAGGGTTTTATGCTTGCTGAGTTCTTTTTCTTAGTCCTGCTAATCTCCAAGATTTAGACTAAGGTTTTAACTGCTATTATACTAAAGTGCTTTGAAACTGTGGCCTGCAAACCTTTAAATAATCAATGCAAATGTCACTTCAGAAAAAAATGAACTGAACCACAAGTTCATCAACACACATTTGTCAAAGAAAATAGCAGGGGATCAGAGCTATTATGAGATTAAATGCATGGCCCACTGAGTAGGGTTTTAGATGGGACAAAGAATATAAAAGTTCACTCAACAGTTTTCACACGTTTGTTATATAAGGCTGGTCTTCTATCATTTACTTATGTAAATACCCCATCAGTGGTTTTCAGTCTTCATTATACTAATCTTTTTTTCCTTCAGTTATCCAATGAAAGTATAGTCTGATATCCAGGACTGATATTGAAACAGTATTGCCTTTAGAAACATCTGAACTGAAAATCACAATTAAGGTGAATTTCTGAATGTGACATGTGACATCCAACAGCACTTCTAAAACTGGCATTTGTAGTTAATTTCTTTTGGCTAACAAACTGGATATCAAAGTTCAGAGATTATAAACGCCAAACTTTTACAGAAAATGTACCTAGAAATGGAATTGCTATTCATAAGTGTACTTCCAACATCTGTGCATACATCCTTTTTATATTTTTTTAAAGAAAGTATTAACACTGGTCTCTAGACTAATTAAATAATGTACCCATGAAAGACAGAACGAAGCATGCAAACTTGAAAAAGTGAAACGAGCATGAAAGTACTGTCAAAAACTGGATTCACATTCTGTTTGGTAAATATGGTCATCATAACTAATAAACTAAGAACTATTGTGGAACAACAAGATAAGAAATAATTACTTTGGCTAAAACACCAATTCAGAATAATAATAGTCTTAGACTGTCATTTTAACAGCTTTTCTATTGAGTCCTTAGAGGGATTATTTGCATTCCTCAGGTATTCTATTGTACAATTCAGATGAATAAAGACTTACAAATCATTCCTCTACCGCCAGTGTGAGACTTTGATCCAGTGAATACACCATTGTACCTTAACTATAATTGGCAAAAAACCTGACAGTGTAGAGCATCACAAGCTTAATAACAAAGGAGAATATCTCAAAGTGTTGACAGATGATCTTCATAATGCAGGCGCAGAGCTGGTACATTTTAGCAATAAATGAGCACTGAGGTCTAAAGGTCTCTGAAGTGACTGACATCAGACCTGCTACAGCCTCACTAGAAGAATAAGGTACTGCATCCCACTCTGTACAGACAGTCGGGTTCTCTGCCCGAGTCTTTCACTTTTGTGACTTTCAATGTCACAGGAATTACTAAAAAGTACGAAGGAATTCCCCTAATGGTGATCAAAATAGGGAAAGCAAACAAAAAAAAAGTAAATACTCTAATATAAATACTGATATATTTCTAAATGAAATTTTCCCCAAAGGAAAAGTGCTTGACTAATAATAAAGCAATAGTGCAAGTCTGCTTTCCTGTTAGGGGTAACCAAGCATGCTAAACGGAACAAAATTCTCTTAACAAATGGTAACAATTAACACCAAAGTCTGGTTTATTTGAGCACATAATTTTTCCATGGAATTGTTGTACGTCTGTAGAAGGACAGCATTAGCACACTCATTTGGGCCTTTGTTAAGATAAGCAAATCCTGGAGTATGTCTCCATTATTTCATACTATACTTGGTAATGAATGATGAAGGGCATTGGGTGTTAGGCTGAGAGAAACAACTATTAATACTTAAGATTATCTCAATTAAAAAACCCCAACACACTAAAATGTAACAATATGAAAAGTGAAAAAATCCCCAATATTAGAACTGGAAGCACCAATGACCTAGACTAACAGCTGAAACTACGTTAAGAAACAAGAAAGTGCTCAAGATGAAAACCCTTCTCGACAACGTAAACTGAAAACTGTGTGAAAACAGTGTACACGCTAAAAGCAATTAAAAATATCCTCCTTCCTAATCAGGTTTCTAAAAGTGCCGTTACCAGTAGAATTAAAACTAAAAGCTGATTATAAAATGTAAAGCAGAAAGAAGAAAGTTTTATTCTAGTACTACTCAGTAGTAACAGCGAGGGATCTCTCGCAGCATTTCGGGACATCCAACAGCCTTTCCCTATTGAGGTGTCTTGATTCTTCCCCCTGGGGAGGGGGGTGTGCCGACAGCAACTACAGGGGGTTCCTGAACTAAAATTTGATTCTGTTCGCCACAAAAGGACAAAATATCCTTACTGGCAAAAAACGTAGACGCAAGGGACAGGAAGACAACTATTCATTCTGTGATGGCAAAAAGAGTATCTTAAGTAAAAACTGAATCAAAAACTCAATTAAAAAGACAACTATGTAAAAACCTGACACAAGCCCAAACCCAAGACAAGAACAAAACCAGATCTGAACAATTTGTAAGTGAAGGCAGCAGCCAAAAATCTGACCAGGGAAAATGGCCAAGAGGAATTAAGATGCTCACTTCCATCTAACACTTACTGTTGGCTTATAAGGAGATAATGAAGAACAAAAGCATGTCAGCATATCTGTTACTAACTCCAAAAAAATCAAGATGTTGCCTTGCCATTAGTAGATTCCAAAATTTGACAAAGGCATCATTTAAGGGCATTACAGTTTTTAACTCTCCATCAGCCTGGCAAGGAAAAAGTACATGAAAGAAGCCAGTGACTTCAAGTGCAGAGAGATCAGGACAACTACCAGAGTTAACTCCTGATACTAAATCAGGATGCAGAACAGACCTTGGAGAAAGGTTTTAAAATGATGGCACTCACTGAGAAGGCCAACAAGCAAAGTGCACCAGAAAGGGGAGTTGAGCAGAAGGTACTGCCTTCCCTTTGAAATGCTGATGTTTCCTGAAGCAGAAGAAACCAAACCCTGCAGACAACCAAATAAAGAGGTAGAAAAGTCGCAAAATGTACATTAACTACAAATCAACATTTGTCAGTGTTTTATATTACAGATCCGGATGGGAACAGAGACAGAATTCAGATGGAAATCACAAGTAGTGATGGAAGAGAGAAGTTGCAGAGAGAACTTAGGCTTAGTGGACAACTGCAAGACAAGGTGATCTGAAAAACTGACCCCTGAGAAGGAAAGGTGATTAGTGAAAATATGCTTTTGTACAAGCAATAAAAAAAAACCAAACCCAAACCATCTAACTCATGGAAAGGCAACAATTGTTTTTCTGTTCTACACCTGAAATATGAGTAGAAAGCAGCAGAAAAAGAACAGGATGGCAAAGCAGAAGAAAACACCAGGCAGCACCACAAGAAGTAACAAATGTAGATGATCAAGCTAAGTATATCAAAATATACAAAAGTCTGGAAAAAAAAAAATCTACAGAGAAGAGTGAGAACAAGAAGATCTAGCACTTCCAACAGGCTTTTCCTGCTGGCAGTTCTGAGCAATCCCAGGATTTTTAAAACCTTCCCTAAAACCAAACTTTGTTCCTGACTGTTGAAAAGTTTTCCATATGTGTAGCCTAAGCCACTTTTATTTCAATTTAAATGCATTAGTTTAACTGAGCCTACAGTTAACTACAGACTGGGAATACACACTCCCTATTTGTTCAAAGCAGCAATTCACACACCTAAAACCTGAGGTCTGTCTTTTTTATTTTGAGCTTTCCTTGTAAGCCACGTATTACTCATAACTTTGAACCTTCTTCTGGACTAAAACTGGTCCACAAGTTCCTGGACACAGCACCTAATGCACTCCATGAAGCTTTCAATAATAATGTCTTATAAGCATTAAAACCAACTAGAGGATTAACTTACATATTTTTCACGTGATCCCCCTGTTTATAAAACCCAGCGTAGCATTTGCTTTTTGTGACAGCACTGCAACATTATCTCATGCTCAGTTTAAAGCTTATTGTATGATCCTGCTTGACTAGCTATTCTTAATACTATATTTGCATAGTGGATTATTTCTGCATAAAATCCTTCTCAGAAGTTGCACCCTAGCTCTTTTTTTTCCTAATAATTTCTTCTATTTATTGAGATGCTCCTAAATTCTGATTTTGTTCTATATATACCTGGTCACTCCTAGTTTGGGGTCATCTAAAGATTTAACAAAAATTTTCATCATCCTGCTCATTAATGGAAATATTTAACAGTATTCAACCAGCAGCCGCTTCTGCAGCTCTCATAATGAGATATTCTTCCAATCAGAAAGTGAACCACTGATAACTATGCTCTGTGTATTATCTTCCAACCAGTCTTGCACACTCAACTTCCAGTAGTTTCCATCTAGCTAATATTTTCTATCTCGTTTATGAGAATGTCGAAAGGTACTGAAACCTTTAAAGGCTTAATAAAAGTCCCAATATGTAGTAAAGTTTATTTTTCTACTACATGCAAGACCATTCATCACAAAAAAATATTAATCTGACAACTTAGACAAGTAATAAATAGCTAACACGTGTTTATGAAGACAACTGGGTTGCTTCTAGGTGATTAAAAACAGTTGAATTGTTTCAACATTTTTCTTGAAATTAAAGGAAAATTCATTGACTTAAAAATGTCTTGTTTCTTCTTTATGGCTTTCTTTTGTCTTTTGAAGCATCACCCATTATCCACAAATTATTTAAAACACTGATGTTAGGCAACATTTTTTATTTTTTTTTTTTTCCCCCAGGTCCCAAAACATTCTACTAAGAGTACGGCTAGGTTTAGTTGATTTGATGGGATGGGAGAGGAAAAATCTAATTTACCTAAGCACCAGCACTATGTGACACAGTTCACAGGTGACATCCTTCCTTCCCAGCTGTTCTGTTAGCATGCACAGACTCCACAAAGATCAGGTATCACTGTTCTCAGTGTGGCACATATATATAGATGAATATGTATATGTAATCTTATATAAATAAGAAACATTCACAGCCTCAGTAAGCTATCAATCCAAAATTGTACAATTGACGAAGAATGGAATGGTGAAAAAGATAAAACCAATGTATATAATAATTTTCTATCACAAAATATGTCTGTGGCAGAAGTTAAAAATGGGAAGCAGAAAGCACAGGTACTCTGCTGTAATGGATTAACATGCTGTAACTCTTACTGCTACCTGCCTTTCTTAGGGTGCCTCTTTCTTCTTGTGCTACATAAAGAGAAAGGAAGACTAAATAGGAAAACATTAAAGAATAAAAAGGTACTTTCTTCCCACCGTGACAGTTTGCATTTTATAAAGACGATAAATCTACAGAAGGTTTGGAACTACCTGTTACTGACCTAGTCAATCCAGTTTCAAATCATCTGTGACGTTTATTAATTTATTTCTTTATTCCCTGGTCCTAGAAGGCCAGGAGTAACATAGCAATCCTTAGATTTCAGAAAGCCCTCTCCCACCCCCTACCCCTCACCTGCAAGCACTTTCTAGTAACACTTCAGAACAAAAGCACTCCCTCCACATGCTGGGCTGCTCCCTGGCCAGGAGCCTCCTCTCAGCCCTTCAGGAACTCAGAACTCCATTTATCCTGTGCATCCTGAATGATTTAAGTTCCTTGATAACCTTCCGATGTCCATATCACCTCCAGTATTTAGTCACTGCATCCAGATGAAACCTTACAAGAGACCAACATGAAGAACCTATCTCACATGTTAGATGTCACTCATCTCCCAACACAGATAGACTTGAGCCTTGAAACATGCAGTAGAATAATCCTTAACATTCTTTACCACAGTATTTTCAGGGGCTTGGAACATCCCATGATATCAGGAATCTTAAGACAAGATAAGTATATAAAGCATTTCACTCTACCAGATCTGATTTCACACTTTTTAACTTCATTGTAATTTCAACTAATACTGTACCAAGAAAAGAAGAATAGAAGTTCCCGATCAACACTGTCATTTGCCATTTATTACAGATGAGTTTATAACTTTCCTTAACATTGCCCTTTGAAATGTAAGTAATCCCAGGCTCTTGGCCTCATGTGTGTCAAAACAAATTTTTCCAGGGCCTTGATCTTTACCATGGCCATTATCTTACATCCCCTATAATTCTGCAAAATCATTTATTAGATGGGGTGACCAACATTGCACCTACTATTTTAGTTTATGTTGCCTCCCAGATTCTAAAGGAATATTTTCATAATCGGGACACGAGCTTCTCATGCTTTTCTGCTACCAGCTGCACGTGGAGCAGGGACCCTACCCACACCCCCTGCAGGCATTCTCAAGCTGTTCACCAACAAAAATAACCTGGCAAAAAGCAGTTTTCAGAAGGAGGAAGTATTTATTTCTTTCTTACCCTGCCTCCCCACCCCTTTTCTTTAAAGCTGGACCAATTCACTTTTCTATGTATCCTTAAAACCGCTTGTGCCACTATAACTGAAGGGTGGTGCAGGAACAGTTCAGACTGGTCAAGCCAGGAGTGCCTTAAGTTAGCCTCCCACCCGAAAAAGAGCAAAGCCATGAAGCCAAGTTCAATCAGGAATTTTGGTGTTTATTATTGGAGAATACTTGTATATGGCATGACTCCTGAGTAAAGATTATCCCATATGAGATCAGTTAAAAATAGATTCTTCAAGGTAGAAAACAATATTAGTTGACAGGATGGGAAAAGTCAAGGCAATATTCTGGAAATTCGTAAGACTGCACTTATTATGCCCTCAAGACATAATTCTGTTAACACATTACCTAGCATAATATGGTAGTAGTATACAGTTTATCTGGTCTAGAAAGCAAACTGCAGATATTTGTTGTTTAACGATATGTTAAAAATGCATAAGGACATAACACTTCAATTACAACTTTATACTACTGACAACTTTTTGAACGTATTTCAAATAAAGGTTTGTCTTAACTGACATGAAACTTGTTTAGCTGGTTTGGGTTTGCAAGATGTCAGAACTGTGAAAGAAATACTACCAGATAACATGATATTACCTGTAAATCAAGTACAGACAGTTAGTAGTTAATGGACAAAATACTTTCATAACTAGGAGAAATAAAGCATGCAAAATAGCAAAATTAAGTTGATGACCTACAACCAAGTCTGAATTAAAGAATATCAAGATGGCAGAAAGACAGAGAGAAAGAGGTAAAATAATCCAGAATTACATTTTCTGCTAATGTATACAGAGTTCCTAGTAAGAGGAGGCTTTTTCAGTACCTCATACAGCAAATTCCATCCAACAAAAGGTCAGTCAAGGTAACTCTATTTTAAACATTTGTAAGAAGTATCGTTCATGAAGAATAAAGATCTTAAAAATGGATTTCTACAACATTCATTTCTGATATAATTTTCAAGACTTCAGTAATACCTCTATCCAAATCATGGTCCCCCCATGAAAGTGGTCAAAACCAATTATGACTTAAAAGAATAATGAAAATGGTACTACACTGCTGCTTGTAGCACCTGCGGGAATGTGAAAGGCTTATAGTCTCTAGCTCTCCTTGGTCTGCCAATTCTAAAAATTAATTCTGTCTTAACTAACAAAAAACCAAAGAATCAACCCCCCCAAAAAAAAACAAACCAAAAAAGACATGGCTGTTGCTTCAGCAGTGATCAAGCATGGTCAAGACCAAAATACTGATGAAACTGCGTAACAATGCAGACTGCAACAAATCATGCACATTACATTTCACAGTTACAGGCGCAACAGGCTCCACTGGCAGCACATATACTTTGGACAAAAAAGATGCCTTTGGAAAGCCTATCTTTTTTGGTCTTTCTGCTATCATTTTTAAAATGTGGAGTTTTGAAAGGTTATCTTGAAAACTGTAATAAAATAATTTAACAAATACTGGCTCATAAATTATAGCAGAAGGAGAAAATCTCAGTCACAAGACTTAGGTACAAAATGATGATGACTGAGATACTACTACAGATCAGTGGAAAGAATTCCAATGCCATTGTCAGGTTTACATTACGGCACGATAATTTTAACTTTTGTCTCTTGACAGGGCTTCTTACGCCACATGGAAAACTTCTTAAGGGTCCTCTACAAAAAAAAAGTAGGACAATTCATATCAACACTACTTAGCAAAGTCTTAAAAACTCCTGTGCAATGAAGTAAACTACATACTAACAACACTTGAAATAAGACACTATAAAAAGTAACAGGGAATATACTCCACGAGTGCTAATTAAAAATCCTGCAATGAGTAACAGAAATACAGGCTACAACACGTGTTAGTTTTGGCTTCTGCTAATGTCATACTACTGAATGAAACCTGAACAAACTGGGTCAGAATATTCCACACACACCCAGTTCTCTTAATGACACGAAATATCCTCTCCTACTCACACGACAGAGGGAGATGCTTTCCTTGCTTCTCCAGAATTAGCCTGTGTGATCTTAATTGCAGAGCCTCTCTATACCACAGAACTCACATGAATGCTCTCTTCCTCCCTACATCAGTTGTTAAAAAAACTGTTAAGTATTAAAATAGCAAGAGTCAAATATTACCACAACAAGGGCAATAGATTTAAAATAATAAACCCTGTTTATTCCCCCCATCCCCTTGGACCATTATCAAGTGCAAAGTGTTATGTGATCACATGACACTATGAGCGACATTTTAAGAAACAATTTTAATGAGACTAGTAATAAGATTCATAGAAGCTGGTGACAATGCACTGTGTTGGGGGGTGGGGGTGGGTGATGAAGAAAAGATCAAACTTGATATTAGACTGGAATATGTTACTCAATAAATCAGAAATTAACTTTGCTGTTCATCCAGAGCAAGAACATCATCTAAGCTCTCAGTATAACAATGGAAGTGTTATTTAGCCAAATGATCAATATTCAAACTATAGCAACTCAAAGAATGCAAGGTTTAATTTCAGACACCTATTTAGATACCTAATCTCGCTCTGCTGCCTATATAGTTAATGAAGGAGGAGGCTTTTCTGAAGGCAATTCAGAGCACTTAAATTAGGGCTTCTGCTCTCACTTTCTTAAAACACCTTACCTCACCCCTTTTCATAGGCTGCTTTAGAAACTAACCCTGACCTTAAGTGCCCAAGATGCTTACATAAAATTATGTGGTGTGCCTCAGTCTTACCTCCTGCTGATACATTTCCCCAAAACAGTGTCTAATAAATACAACAGCATACACTGTACTGTCATGAATGTGTCCATGTCCAAGTAAAGCACTAAATGAGTCACGGATCTTCACAGTGTGCAGAGATGCCTTGCATGAAACACACTTCACTAATTTGAAAAGCTGTCACAAAAATGTTCAATTCTACAGACACAGTCTGTTTACCTGTCTAAACTATGGTGAAATGGAAAAAAAAATAATATCTGAATCACCTACTAAAACGTATTTGTCCTAGGGGAAAACTAACTTTGATTTTTTTTTTTTTTTTTTTTTCCCAGAAGCAGGAATAAGTATCTGGATCAGTGTCTGAAATTACACTCCATTTATCTGATGGACTGTAAAGGATCTGTTAGACGTGAAGATTTTGATGGTTGAAAATGGAATGACAGATGTAAATTTCTGTCAGAAATAAATACTTGTATTCTGTGGGTGGGTGTGTACAAAACATTTTTATTTAAAAACACAATACTAAAATTTGATTTATTATAAAACTACTAGTTTACCTATCTTCATATTCTTATGGATTATGGAATTAGGATGCATTCAATGCACCCAGCAATTTGAACAACAAAAAATTATTTGACTGAAAAGAAGTTCCACCTTGAAGTTAGTGCTCTGTGTTATGTTTTACCCTTACAAACACTAACAACAATAGGATAAAAAAGCCAAACCTGAAATGCAAGCTACTGTAATTTTTATGACTTGGCCCAGAAACCATTTTTCAATAAAGTCAGAACATAAGCCCAAAAATATACTAATTCTTTTTCAGCCTCTTCTGAGTAAAGAAAAGGCTCCATGTGTGGTGGCATACCTGATAGTTGTCAACATAAATGAAAATGTTCATGAATAAAAAGCAGGCTGTATAAAGAGCTAATTATAATATTACTATCAATTGCTAGCTTGCGCTTGCAAATCTTTCATATCATATAAATGCATTGTTTTTGACATTTCTCTGTGGCTAAACATCACATCATTTCACTTTTTTGAAGTAGTTCAAATATGCACAGGATATACTGTAAGGAACGTGGTCTGATCTACAGTTATGCTGAAAAAGAAAAAACCTATGTCATAAACACACATTGTTATTAAAAATTAATTTGAAACATTAATCAGCTCCCAAGTCAAAAAAAAACCAACCCAAAACTAGACCTCTAACGGCCTCTATAAAATTATTTCTACTTTCTCTATATTCATCCTTTCTATCCAAAGCCACAGTTGAACACGCTTCACCCAGTCAAGCAATCAAATACTAAAGCAACACATACACCCAAAGCAACAGTGAAGTTGTGAATTACTCAACTTGCATCCAGATGCTTTCTCACCATTAGAAACACTGTTTATTTGCTTAACGCAATCACACTCCTTTAGCACATGAGTTGTAAGAGACGCTTCAGTAACGAATGAAAAGCACCATTCCTATTTTAACGCTCAAAGGGATTCTTCACCCCCTTTAGATATGCCACAGAATTTAAGTTTGGAAAAGGTTGGCTCAACAGGCAAGAGTCCTAGTAAGTAATATATGGTTAAAAGTAGGCCTAACCAAAGGAAAAATACAAAAAAATCATGTTATTCTGGGACATAACAGCCTATCTATGATTCCACCAAAGAGTCTCTTAAACAACACCTACAATGCTACTTTAGACTTAAGTTAGTTTGAGCAATGACACCATCAAAGAAGAAATGATCACAGAAAATAACCTTGATAAACACAAACAATTTGGTTTAAAGGAAAACAATAAAGCATGCCCTGATAAATTTATTCTTTCATTGATACGACACAGGATTTTCTATGCAGGAGAAATACATCTATAAAGTATTTTATAGCATGCTGTGTTTAAGACTGCTCATTCAGCTGGAGAAGAGGGGGAAGTGGATTCATACAGACCACATACTAAGTAATGCACTAGATCTGTTAACAGGAGAATAAACTGATTTTTAAGGATATCGTTAATCAAGTTTCATAAGGATCAAACTTAGGACTTATCTTGTTTAAATACATTAATGACCTTGACACAAGCCTTGGTTGGACATATAGTTTACATTCGATACAAGAGCAGGAGACATTTTCCTCAAGGAAAGTCATCATCATCAATTGGACACAGAAGGGGGGACAACAATTAGTCTTCAAAGCAACCCTAAGCCACCAAGAAAATGCAACAGGGAAAAGGCAAACGCAGACCACAGATGCTACTGGAAATGCTTCCCTTCTTTTAACAGGATGCACTATGACTACATAATATGGTGTTCATGAAAGCATGTGCAGTATGTGCAGCTCTGGTCAGCTAAATTCAGAACAGGTCTAAGATTACCAGAGGAATGGGAGCCTCGTGTAAATGACCGAAACAGAGAGAAAACAGATAAAAGTCTGCTTTAAGTAAGTACTAGAGGTAAACACCAAGTAGATAAGATACTATTTAATCTACAGGACAAAGCTGCAAGAACCACCTGTGAAATAAATCAGCCATGGAAAAAATGTAGGCTGGAAAGTAGCAGAACATTTTCAACCCAAGGCAGCAGTGAGGGTCTGTGAACAGGCTCCCAATACCAAATATAAAACAATCAGCTATGTTAAAAAAAAAACACAACAGAATTAATTTATGAAAGTCATTATACTATGTAGTCCAATAACTGGTTCTGTACTGAATGCAGAGGAGGGATTAGAGTAATTTAGGGATTACCATATAGTTAACAAGGAAGCGCTACATTTTGTGAATTCAGAAGTACATAAAGGCTATGCAGAAATGCAAAAGCAGGGCAAAGAGGTCTCAGCCTCATACAAATTGAGTCCCTACGTGTTTTGTAAAAACCCCTGCTTCCACCGGGGAAAAGGCACTAAGTACTCAACCACCACATATTCGACTGGCTGGAGCTAGCCAGCTAACCAGCAGCAGTAGGCTGGCAGGCTGATCACCACGCAAAAATTCCTCTTGAGCCACAGAATATGATGCTGCCTGCTGTTCGGTGTATCACATCACTGCTTTTTAAAGAATGAGCATAAATTAGGAATTGCTGTTGAAAGAAAACAAGAGTCAAACTCTTGGAAAACTAGACTTCATGAGTTCTGTTCTTCCAAAATGAAACGTAATAAAGTCAAAAGTAGCCCATAAATACCACGCATAGTTACCAGCACCACTCATGAAGACAGCACAGGCAAGGCAGAAGAGGTGGCTGCAGTATTTGCATCACAGCTTGGCAGTAAGTAATTTCAAAATTTGGGAAAGGTACGTATTTTTAAAATAGCACTAATGAGAACCCTGGGCTTCATTATCCTAATGAAGATGTCAAATGAAGAAAATCAAGAACATGGTTATTCAAAAGCATGTGAAGATTTTAATGGGATTTTCTTACTTGGCCATACAAACAAAAATCAAAGAGAGACGTAAGATCCAGTCCTCCATCACCGAATCTCCAGGCATGTTAAATGCCTTTAAGAGAAAGCCATCCCTTGACATCCTCCAGTTCGATGTCAGTATCAAGTTTTGCTACAGAGGATGGGAATCCCACCATCAGAAGACTCCTGTCCTACCCAACCCTACCGCATCCTCAAGAGCACGCTGGTCCTTTGCATGGAGCAAGACAAGCCTGGCTGTAAAGGAAAGGGAGCCGTTTGGTACAGCCATGAGCAGACCACCCTTCAGGGCAGGACATGGATTCTGAAATGCATTGGCAAGCTTCATTCCAACATTTTATGACTTCAAAGTGCTTCCCATTACAACATTAAGACACTTAACATAGCTGTACATGATTTCCATTTCTAAAAAGGCAACCAATAAACATTTTAAATTCTAAACAATGTACCCATTACACAAACCAATCTTTGAGCTAATGGAGCTACAGTGAGTATTTGCCCCTCAACAGACTAAAAGCTGGGAAGCAGTAAGGCATTCTGCTATGAGATGTCACAGATACTTGCCAAGAGCAGAGAAACAAAACCACACAGTACCTCTGAATTTCATGCTGTGCTTTGTAAGGAGAAAAATCTAGCAAGTGCAGTCTCTACTGATCCTTCCTCCTAAAATATGGCCACTTTGCCATCCCATCTGACAGTTCTTTGCATGCTGTTGCTCAGTCTGGTTTCTTTTCCAAGTGACATTCTCCAGTCTTCAAAGCTTTCCATCCTGCTCCAACAGCTGTTCAGTAAGAAGCTTCCAAATGCGACTCCCTCTTACCTTAAGAGAATTTATCACCTCTTCATTCAACCTGCACCATCCTCTCACCCTGGCTTTTGGTCACTCCCACGCTCCTACTTCCTTTTATCTTATTTGTGGGTTTAACAGTTCTGGTCCTGGCCAGGGACCCACCTCCTACTTAGTCTTTGTTCCTCAACATACAGAGATACATTTGGATCAGAGGCACTCCCAAACTCCTGTTAGGTCTGCTCAATTCTTCAGTTTAGTAACAGCTATTTCAAATTAAAATCCTTAGCTGCTGTGTATCTCTCAGTATTTAGCATTACATTAGTATTTACCACTGTACTTTCTTACATTATGTTTAAAAAATAAATCATACAAATACTGAAATTTTAAAATTTGTTCTGCATAAATCCAATGCCTTTTTAATGATTTTTTCCACCAGAGGACAAAGTAATGACATAATAGGCTGAAATAAACTAGACTCGGGAACAAAATACTAATTTAAAAAAGAAAGAAACAACAAACCCTAATCCACTTTATAGTTACTTAAGTGTCAGAGACGCAAAACCAATTCAATAAAGGTATCATACCTTACCAGATACATACAGTAATATTTTTTTTAAAGAAATATTCAGTAAAAGTTCTTTGGTAAGAGTCTAGAAAAGCACAGAACATACAGTTGTACTTCTAGTGCCTCCACTTATCAGATGATATCTTCTCTTTACCCAGGCAAAGGACAAAAAATGGGAACTTAAACAGAGCAGACTGAAACATGGTAAAGCTAACAAACATTGCGTCTTTCCTAGAAAGAGAAATTTCTCTCAGAAAATGAGTTACTGTATGTATGCTGTACTTTTGGTATATATCTGTGGAGCATGCAGCAAGAAATGCCAAGAGCACAGAGGGCTTGATATGTCAATATTCTAGTCATAGGCACACATGTCCTCAATTTTGCTATTTACCACAAACAAACAACAACTATACATCACATATCAATCAGAAAAAGGATACCTTTTTTTAATGTTTTAATGAAAATAATCCAAAGTATGGAACTTGACAGTGATGAGATGCCTAAAACAGAAGTATTTCTTGAGCCCTGCAGCAGTTATAAAATACTATGTAATAGTCCTTCACAGAGAAAGCACTTACTGAATTTCTGCACAACTTATATGCTGCAATTTTCAGAAAAGCACCACACTACAAATGCATTCATTCATTCAGAAGCAACCCAGACTCAGTACTATAGAAGCTGAAGGTACTGCTCAATGCAATGATTCATAGTTTCCCTAATAGAAAGATTCAGCAGTTTTCAGTCGAGACCTTTATTCCCTCTCTGAATAAATGATGCCTGAAATTTTTATTCTTGTTCTAATGGAATTTCAATGGCCTTCACTGCAAATCTACTGGAAATTTTCGCATATTAAGTGGAAAAAATTAAATGATGTTAACCACATTTTAATGTGATTAAGGCTGACAGGGTCATTATTTCTGCTAATCACTCAGTTTAAAAAGCTCAAACAAAACTTTGTAACAGCCAGCGTTTTTTCTGTTTTTCCGTACATCTACTGTAGTTGAGAATTAAAGCCACTACAGACTAGGAAACACAGTATATATCATAAAAAGGATATATCAAATGTTTTCGGCAATTTGTACATGGATTTAACTATAATTAATCTCAAGATTAAAAAAAGAAGTGGGGGAAATCAATCTTAAATATGCATACCCCTTTACTTCTTTTGTCTTCCTCAATCAAAAGAAAAATAGAACTAGAGGACATATATCTCTTTCTTTGTAGCTCCTCTTTGCTAGAGAAAAAGAGAAAATATTTCTGGATGTCTCTACCATGAACCAAAAGGTATGTGTACTCACTGAAAATAATTTCTTAGGAAGTGTCTGTTGGGCTCTGCAATACGGAATTCTGCTTGTTACCATTTAGGTTGACATAAGCTGGAAAATGGGCACAAAAAAGTGGAACAGAAGCAAGAAGCAATGATGAAGAGCAAACAGTACATCATCTTCAGTGCCTTGTGGTTTCCTCTCATAGAGGATCAATGATAAAACAGAAAATCAAGGAGACTGCTGCTATGGTCATTGGCTCAGCTTGAGTGCCACAGCCTTACAGCCAGCTCTGCCCGCTCTTACTCAAAAGGTTTGCCACCAACAGCAGCACTGAATCCCAGTGGAGCAACTCCCCAAGATCAGTAACAGAACACAGAAGCCTTGATGATCAAAGAGGGTGGAAGGACTGAAATTTAAAAAATAGACCTACGTTTGTCTCATTTGCCTTACCAGAGGAAGGGAGATGTTTTTCTGGGATTTATTTTTTGTTTCTTTCTGCGTGGGAGGAGACTGCTCAGTTTTTATTTGGCTTTGATTTTAGGCTTTTTGCAGGATTAGCATTTTCTGTAAAGACCACCACTGTAATTATTGCCTGCTTAATAATTAATAACACTCTCTGTGGATCCTAATGTTGGGAGGACCTGTACCTCTCACACAACCTCCCTCCTCACAAACCCAAATCTTACATATGATTACAAACAAGAAAGGGGGGGAAAGTATTTTGGCATCCAAATTCATTTTTCTATGTAACTGTTTATACTTAAGTTACTTTAGAAGAGAATGAAAATGCAGACAGACTGATTCACATTGATCATTCCCATCTGGTTTAACAGATACATTTCAACCTTACTGAATCACTAAAAATAAAAACTGTATCACAGCAGCCACTTGAATTACAAAAAACATTTTAAAAAATAGTAAACAAGATCATGAACTTCTTAACCTTAAAGTACATGAAATTTATCCAAAAAATATTTTACTTCCTTCCCATTTTTTGGCAAAGTATCCAACCACATACATAGAGATTTTTATATCTGCTTTATGATTACAACAAAAAACGCTGAGAAAAAGATGATAATTAATCATACACAAGTCTTTTCATTTAAGACTTAACTTTGACCTTCACATCTAGCATGTGCTGCTAACTCCATACTTCTACAGCCAGCAGCTTTTTTCCTAAAGAGCATGTACTTCCTGCCTGAATACTTTCCTTAACAAGAAAAAAAAAGTTCAATGATATTACATCATTTACTATCAAGGAACAAAGTACGTTAACATCAATATCATATTACAGCTGCAGTTTGTGATGTCCTCAAAAAGAAATATTATTGGTATTGTTGGACTTTCTAGTTTTAGTGTGAAGCCATGCACTAGTGCATCAACTAACAACCACTGAATTCTTGTGCTCATCTAAGAAGGGACCCTGCTGAATGTCCTAATGCATCTTATTGTGAATCTTCAGCAAATAAAACTTCATGTATGAGCTCATGATGTGCTTTGCTGCTGGAAAGTCACAGGCTCTGTGGGAAGCTTTTTATCTTCCCAGCAGTCAGTTCTCTGAGAACATCAGTGCAGCTACTGTAGTTACCTGTAGATTACTTGTATTTTCTCACATCTGTGTCCAGCAATCTAAACCATGATGATAAAGGGTCATTAGGTTTTGAGTGAGGAAGGGGATGGACTAGACAATTTGCTCTGATAAGCTCCTTGTTGTGAGCGCCGGTTTAGAATGTGAAATGCGAGGTTATGCACATTCTCAACTGAAAAACCAGTGCTCTCAGAGCACCAATTAAAAATCATATTCAGTCTATCTTAAACTACATGAACACGTCTTACCTGAAAATTTTACAATTAATACTATTGCAATAAAATAATTCTGTCATGGTAAGAAGGACATCAACTGTCTATTAGCTACAAAAGAATTCAGCTACAATTACTAAGATAACTGCTGTTTGGAGCACAGCAAAGCAATTTCCCACAGTGGGACTTACAGTTCAATTTACCAGTTGGGCAAATATTTTGTGCTCTGCAGTGGTCTACAGAGTTAACAGTTACCTGTAACATTTGAGCAGTGTTATACTTGGGAGAAAACTTTCTTCAACCTAAACAGGTGTTTCAGCTTTATCTATTCCCATGAATACACATTTTTTCCAACCCTGTTCAAAGAACTATTTTAGGGCTTTCCAATTAACATTAAATGCAAATTTATGAAAGAGCCAATGGCTCTATTTTCCCATTCCAAGCCACTCACAATGAGGTCTCATAAGTTATAGCCTACTTGGAAGAAGGATGAGAACAAGCACAATGTCACCTATAAAATCGTGTTAGTCCTTAAGTAACTTGATGAGGTGGTAACAGGCTATTTTTCCTTACAGGGTATTCTTAATCTAGTAAAATAATAAAAAAAGATCACATGAGTTAGACAATACTGTCATAAATGGAGAGACACGTACCCACAATCAGAAGGCGGCTACATTTTCCTATGTAGCAAAACCAGATTATATCATGAATACAGTACAAACCAAGAATGTTCCACTGACAAGGTCAGTGATGGAGCTGTAAAAATCCTTCAAAACATTTATAGTGAAATTCTGTGTCAAACTCCAGAGAGTACCATGGTATTATGTTAGGCAACAGACAAATACATGGAAAGACAAAGGAGCCACTGAATATTTCTTGGTCAACATACAAATTGTCACAAGAAATTTAGAGACTTAAAGAGTACAAGGAATGTAACTACTACACTTCCCTCTTCTCAAAATAAAAGATTAGAATAATTACATTCAAACACTAACTCATCAACTTAAGGTAGTTGAAAATGGTTTTTCTCCATTGCCCTTGCAGAGATGATGATATCCTGCTATGTTGCTTTTGAGTCTTAATTTCAAGTCAGCGAAGAAAAACAGAAGACTGGTATTTTACACAAAAATTAGGTCTATTTCCAAAGTAGAAAAATAAGTTACAATGCATGCTCATTATGGCTTTTCCACCAAGATTTAAAGACAGCATTTGAAAAAGAGCTTTTCCATTTTGTCAGTTACATTTATTTTATACATACCCATCTCCTGGTTCTGACCTCTGCAAGAGGACTAGCTATATACACCACACTTGTATATTTTTTTTTTTTTTTATTACTACATAGCCTTTAATGAAAATGCAACCTTTTGAGAACTAACATTAACAGTCTGCATCATCAGAGAAAATGAATCCTTAATAATTATTCATACACCAAGGAACTGTAAACCCAAATCATTTCAGAAGACCTGAATGTGTCAAGAACTTTGACAATTATGACTGGAGCCAGGAAACTGTAGCACTGCAGAATTTCTTATGAATTTTTTTAGTTACTTTTTATAAATGCTGTCCTAGATGACAGCTTAATGTGTACCACATGCAATATTTATTCTTCTTCAGTGTCAGACTGTCTAGCCATCCAAGGGAATACAAAGAATGTCACTTATTAGGATAAAAGCACAAGGAAGGTAATCAAGGACATATGTAACATCAGCCAATCATGCCCTATTTCAACATCCTATTCCATTCATAACAGTTCAACAATTATTTGCTTACTGATCACTTGCTTTCAGGCTGTTTGTGTTCCCCATAATGGTGGTTTGCATTTATTTTGCTCTTTAGAATTGGACACTTGCTGTGCCATGCATGTTTGTCAAAACTTTGTATCTTCTGTCAGAAACAGCTTTAGCGTATCTGTTTGTCAGAAATCACTAATAGAACAATCTAGTTATCTTCTATGTCAATATGATACTAATATAACTAGAAATCAGAAACAAAAGGCTATCACACAACCACACAATACTGCAAGACAGGCAACTAAAACCATGTTTCTGTTTGGTGTTTCAAATTTGTAAAACGTCTGTAACATACGCACCGTAATCTTGGAGTCGTTCAAGTGATTTTCACTTCCTATTACACTGATCTAACGACTAACGTATTTGGTATAAATTGGGATTGTTTTGTAATAGAAAACATATAAATAAGCTTTGGAGGTTCAAGCGAAATTGAAGCAACAGGAAACTTTTCTTCC
>JAVJGJ010000061.1:19481002-19530814 GCA_035590215.1 Microhierax caerulescens | reverse complement strand
GATCTTTCTAAATACACGGGAATAAAATCAGTCAAGAGAGGTATCCTATCTCAGGAACATCCAACTTATTTTTGTTAACAGAATGTCTACTGTAACATTTTGAGAGACAGACCCTTGAAAATAACATTAACACACATTTGGATGCTCAACAAGTCTGGATTATATTAGAGAAAACAATGTTCAAATATCCATATCAAGTCTCAGATGACTTAGTTATGATGCTACAAGAGAACAGAATTGTCAGCAGCATAATTAACTCTTTAAATTACAATCTATGCATAGGACGAAAAAAAATCCTTGGTTTAGACCTGAGAAGTCAAGTCAAAAGATCAATCCGTGCAGCTTTGACACATGCAGTATTCCTGGTGCTCAAATCAAAGAGTAAGTCCAAAATACTGAACTGTACAGTATGCTAAACATGGTCCACTACATATGCTCATTAATTAGCTCAATGTATTTCATAATTGGAATCCATATTATGACCCGCTAAATGCATCCTCTTTAGCAAGACTAAAATGTAAACCTTTAATTAGGTGAAGGGCTGATAAATCTCACATCTTGGATTTACGTGACATCCTGTGACTCAGAAAGCAGTTTTAATGGAAAATTATTAGGCTTATTTAGAATACTTTCAAGATAAAACTTGAATACATGTATACCATGTTAAGGCACTAGAGCCATATAAAAACCATTAGGAATTATTAAAAGAAGGGCTTAAGTATTCATTTAGAGAACAGCAATATGTAAAGTAAGAATGGTTGCAGTGGATTCCCCCATACAACATCATGATTACTGTCATCTGATCATAACACAAGTGCAACTAGCACAGCTGCCATGTCAGCTTCTCTTCAGGGGCTAGGTCTTAATCATAAATCAGCTGAATGACTAATTCAACATTGTTAAAACCAGCAAGTAACTGCTTGGAGCCATTCCAGTTTTTACATCTTTCAAAAGGTCAACACACCTACTCAAACACACAATAGTCCTATCTTTCACAGTGTTTTCTTCTTTTCTTGGATTGAAAAATAACATGTTAGCACTTAAATGTAAGTATGTTTTAACCAACAATTAAAATGTTCATTAATTCTGAAAGAGTGACCCAGTAAAACAAAGACAATTTTAGTTTTCTTCTCTACCCACAATCAAAAAGCCTCTCCACTCCTTTGCTGTTTTAAACACTTTTATAGTTGAAAAGTCTTATGAAAACATTTTACTGCTGAGTGTTTCCTGCATTAACCTTACTTTTGTTACAGTATTACTATGAATTAAGCTCAGAAATAAACTTTTTCAAGTTGAACGACTAGTCTAAATGTGGCTTGCATTTCAAATATGAACCTCTACCCCTCAAAATAATAACAAAAAAATCACAAAGTGGCATCTAACAGTAAAATATATTCTAATCATTTACATCTGCTTACACTCCATAAATGACAAAAGCCTACCGTTAGCATCCTTCATAGAAAACATTTATTCTGTTCTTAAATATAAAAACTATGTCGAATAAACAGAGGATTTAAAGCTGTGGCAGAGTGTCTGAATGAAAGAAAATGGCAATCTTTCTGGTTCTAGTAGATGCCTTTCCCTATCACACAATGTTTCCCACTCATAAATACATGACAAATACTTCCTCAATCATTTTTTACGAGCAGGGATGCACAGGGGGTAGTCAATGGCTAGCTTGAGGGAAAATAGGAACAGCAGGAGGCAGAAACTGTACTGAAAATGGCTATGTGGTAAATTCTCTTCTGGAACATCACTCAGCTACCCAGGCTTTGATCTTTCAGCTACAATTACACTCACATCCATGAGATCTGGATATAGTTTTTAAAAACTAAATCATTAATTGTAATAGAAACAGTTAAACCATTTCATTATATGACTCCTCAACTCAAACATCTGATTTTTTACAAATTAAAAATTGCAATTTATACAAAGATTTGCTTTCATTTGGGTTTAACTATGTCATCATCACAACTAGTCTCACAAAAAACATGGGGTGACTGGCGACAGCTAAATCACAGACTGGCGTCTCCTAAATAGTCTGTCTACCATTAGGGTCTGGGAAATGGTATTTACTGTACAATTAGAGCCAGTGAACTCTACCTGTAATCATCCAAATACAGGTGCGAGGATTCTTTTTTGGACAGGGAACCAACTCATCCATTTTCACAAACTTCTATGCCTATACTATAAGGTTATAGCAAAACTCAGGAAACCTCAACATTTGTACTTAAAAAAAAAAAAATATCACCTGACAATAGCATGACAAATACTACTATCCTGATTTTAAAGACTTACTTGGGTAGAATCACTTTTAATATTTCAATTGTCATATCCAAAAGAACATTCAAAGAAGGAACAAATTAATTCACAATCATAAAATCTGGCCAAACATGAAAAGCTTACATTATTACACTGGTTATCAAGTTTATTCCAAAGTCTGTGGTTTTGGCCAAGAGAGTTTGCTATTAAACAGGTTAAATTTTATTCTTTAACATTAACACAAAATGTCTTGGACTATCAAAAGGACAGTTTTAGTTGCTGTAATTTCACAGAATTTATTCTAATGATTTATTGGAGTTAACCATCTGACATTAATTATTGTTTTGGCTTCCAGTCTATGAATGTTTATTTTTCAGTTTAAAGCCTTCTCACTCTTTGATATCATATGGAAATGAGAATTTTTAATGGAAAATTGAAACCATGTGCATCTAAGTACTTAATGAAGTACAGGGAGAAACAGAGGGTGTATTTTAGGAGAATTCAGATATTCCGCTTTAGATACTTCTGATTTGTTTGGTTGAGTTACACGCGTGTATCTGTTCACAAACATACATTTATACATTTTCAAAGTATCTCAAAAGTACAGTGTTTAAATATCTGAATACTAAGAAAAGGTTTGTTGTTTGGTGGTTGGGTTTTTTTTTTTAAACTAAATATACTGCTATAAACTTTTCTTCATCATACACTATTTAATCTGTTGCCTCCTCCTCAAACCAAGTATTTATCTCATCTAGACCTTCCAACGAATGCTAAAAGCTGTACTTCTCAACAGCAGATTCCCGCCATGTCTGCCATGTTAGGACTGGATCTTAATCCAGTTCATTGAATGCCTGATAGATTGATTTCATAACCATCATGTACTTCAAGTCATAATATTGATGTCAGGAATACTTGACTAAAACCTGTGCTGTTCATGGCATTAAAACCCATCAAAACAGGCCTGTAAATCATAAGCATAGGGCAAGCAGCAGTGAGGAAGCCAGGCACTTAACTGCAAACAGAAGAGTAGTGTTAAAATGTGCAATTTTGCCACAGTTTGAAAGATTTCTGTGCAACTCGCATAGCTTTAGCCCTCTGGCATTCAATTCATTCCTTCGGAATGAAAAAGATGTTGTTCAATCAGCATTATGTAACATAATAAAATATATGTTTATTTAAATCAATGCTTCTAAATCAAATCTATTTTGTTCACAGTTAATGGATTCATGTAAAAATGTAAGGAAGGAAAGCACAGTCTTTTCTATTCTGCACTTTCATTCAGGGTTTCACCATATGTATTGTACTCAAGCAGCATGTCAATGGGGGCATAACAAGTAACAAAGCGCAACATTAGTTTTTATTTCTATTTTAATTAATATCATTGGTGATCTTAATGCACAAGGAATTATTCATCACTGAAAAATGTGAAATAGAAACATAAATCTAGATATTCAACCTGAACACACTCACCACTTGTTTTTCTTTCTAATGTAGTCTTTTTCAGAGAGGTTAACCAAGTAGATCATCGGTTTTGAAGTAAAAAACAAATGTTTGTTCAAAACATCAATCTAGAAATGAAAACACAGGAGGAGAATTTTAAAAACAAGTTATACCAACT
Source organism: Microhierax caerulescens (assembly GCA_035590215.1). Classification (NCBI taxonomy): domain Eukaryota; kingdom Metazoa; phylum Chordata; class Aves; order Falconiformes; family Falconidae; genus Microhierax; species Microhierax caerulescens. The sequence goes on along the minus strand of JAVJGJ010000061.1, from coordinate 19,526,934 downwards.
TGAGTTAATTCTATGACCATTTTCCTGATGGCATGTCTGAGAAGGCAACAGATTTAAAGTGTAATATACAGATCACAGATAAAGACAGAGTTAGCTGATAAATTTAACATTCAATACACTATGAATATGAAATCTTAAAAAAAAACACTTAAAAAAAGACAGTAACAGGTAGAAAAATTAGAAGTCAATTCATGGGATAATATTTATAGCCTACCTCTTTGTCATTCCAATCATGATAGAAGCGGACAGCTTTCTTTTCATCTATTACCCATGTCTTGATTTTGCACATTACATCCTACACAAGATCAGGAAAAAACAAAGTAAAAAACTCAGCTGGGTATCAGATCATTCTCTTCCATAAACAAGGCATGTATATATTAAGATTCAAAACATACAAACAAAAATTATATAATGCCTTTTTTTAAAAAAAAAATTTACTCTCCCAGAAAAACAGAAATTGCTGCTTTAAAAGTCACTAAGGAACAATATTGATTATTAAAGCAATGCAAATCCTGTAATCAGGAAGTTAAACACGCAATACTCAAGTATCATCTCTGGCCACCACAAAAATTAGCAGAGCTCATAAATATATCTTAAAATCAGTACATTTTATTGCTTTTCAAACTCAGTAAGACACGACATTTCAGTATCCAGCAGGAGAGACCACGTACAACATAAACATGCCATTAAGAAAAGGGAATGGGTGGGAAAAAACACAGCAAATATCTTTTTTTAAAAAAAATTGTGAGCAAAAGAAATTGAGCCTATTATTGATGATCCACCCTTCAAGAAATTAATTCAAATGGCCAAAGCCCTTTTTATTCCACATTAATTTTTCGCCAACACCTTCTCCCTCCCCCCCAAAATGAAACCTGCCAAAGCCTCCATTACACAATGGCAAGAGCCTTGCACTGGTGACCTCCAACCAGCTGCATTCACTTTCAGAACATCTCTCTCGGCAGGAAATCTAAAGGCCTTTTAGTTAGCAAGCTAGTGTGCATTCAGAAGGAGTAACTGCAGGAAGAGCCCAATGTGCTTTGTTTCTCTGGCCTTTCTTCACAGAAAGATTAATCATCTGTGAAATGGAAACGGCAAACAGCAAGTGACACAAACTGAACCCTTCAAGCCTTTCCTCATCAGTTTTGTGGTCGTGAATCCGAAAGCTGCGTGTGGCACGGTTCTCCTTACAGGCAGGTGTTAATAAAAGGCTCTTGGGTCTGAAAGGTCAAACTCTGCTCTTCTAGGAGTAGTACATTTTAGAGTCGCCTATTTTTTGTTGTAGATAATTTATCATCATGCTTTAAATAATGCATTTTTTAGGTTATAATTGACACAACTGAGAATTAAGATCTTTAAAATACAAGGAAACATTCTGTAAACCGTCAAGCACACAACATTTTTTGCTCTTAATGCTATGCAGTTGAAGTACATTTATAAACAACCATAAATAACATCAGTATTTACTACAGTCTTTTCTAGTCTTGCAGTTGCTTTAGTGACAAAAAAAAAAAAAAAAAAAAAAAAAAGCACTTCTAAATCTTCAGATCCTGATTTGAAACCCTCCAGGAACAGGACTCCCCACAGATTTTAACAAGGAAGGGGCAAGCTAAAACTTTTAATGAAATCTAACATGTTCTGCCTAAGAATAATCACTTTTACTCTCCTATAACTGAATTTCACTCATAAATGTTTAAAAGTGGCTAATATAACACCATTTCCTACAAGGAGAAGATCAAAGTGCTATATTACAAATGCATTATGATTAAAAAAGCACTGTGCAGCTTTGCTATTAACTGTTCTTTAAACCCTAAAAGGCTTCCCATAGATCTCACTTGGCACTGCATATACAACCTTTGACAAGTAATGTAGACCATTTTTATTCATTGCCTAAAATTGTAGGCAATTATGTGCGTCACACTGGCCACCTGCAAATTCTGAATGCCTGCTCCAGTTGTCAGAGCAAAAAACTAATGTCGGAGGGGATTAATCTAGGGGGAGAGAGTCCTCTTTAATGGCTCCAGCAGGTGAAATGGCCCAGCTGGTTACTATGATGAGTGGCCAGAACAGCTTATGTAGAGACATGCAACAAGATTACACATAAAGAAGAAAACAGTGGTACCATCCTATCTTTAACCCCATGTGCTTTTTATTTTTTAATTAAACAGTATAAACAAGATAAGGGAAGCAATTCTACCAATAGGTACTTTTCATTTAAGATCTTTTTCCTCAGCTTTTGTTTAAATAGATATTTAAAAATCAACACAATCTCCCAAGATTCCTGTTCAGCAGTGAAGGAATTCAGATTACACACTATTTGGGGTTTTAAACTAATTCCGTAGGCACCTCCCACATGGCTTTTGACATGACAGTTCCCCCTAACAGCAATGTGTTATTGCATATAAATTGGAGTCAATAAAAAACTGACAGAGAAAACATTATAGCACAAGTTATCAAAGCCAATCTTTTAGGCTTAAGCAGCAATGAAATGTTCTTTTAATCACGCTGTACGGGTAGCTACGTAATGCAGACCCTCCAGAAAATTTCAAGTATCAACACAGCAAATAAATTCTGCTCTTTCTAAAGCCTATCTAAGCACATAGTTGCCACATTCATTTTCATTTTCCACGTTCACCTGCTACCTACAGTGACACACCTAAACTCATTTTGGCACAGACCTAATTTTTCAGAGTTTTCGTTTATGTACCTGATGATGCTGTTTGCAACTGTTTTTCTAAAGGAATAATTACATGGCTAACTTCTGCAGGGAAGGCTGACCAACAACTGACTATGCTGGTGAGAACTGACAGCTGTATACTTGCAATTTTTTTTTGGTTTTACAGAGAAGGTGGCAAAGTATTGGAAAACTTTCTTTAGAAAAAGGATGGAAACTTACAAGCAAATACAGCAATTCTATCTGAAGCTGGTGAGGCAGTAAGACAAAGGAATTCTCTGAAGGACTGTCTGGGCAGTCACACCACACAGAATTTAAGGCAGACAGTCCAGAAACAAAACAAACAAACAAACAAAGATGGATGAACTCTCACTCCACTGCATCAAGATGTTGTCCCATTTAAATGAGATTTAATATGACCCCCCCAAAAGAAATTATACTAATGACAATATGAAGAAAAACAACTATTTCTGCTTATTTCTTTTACACTCGGCTGCCCCAATACTCTAAGTACACATGCAAAAAGCATGTTTTCATGTTATATCTCATGTAGCACTGTTTTTAGTTTTATTAATCACTTCTGTTTAGGCCTGGTGAAAGAGTATGAACTGACCTTTTTATCTTCACTATCACTGTAACAGTCATTTAAACACATTTAATCACTCTTTGAGTTAACTAAGAGATGCTTAATAACAAAATACAGAGCAGTGATCCACTTTATTTCATTAGATCTGGCCTCCTCAGCTGCACACTTCCAGGTCAATCTGTCACCTGCAGAATGATCCACTTCTCCTTGTTTGATGAAAGGGGTATTCCTGTTCCATTTTTAAGCTAGCAACGTTACAGCAAGCACCATTTAAAAAGCTGCCCAAACGCCCTCCAAAATCCAATTTACTTACAGTTATCAAGGCATATGAAATACAGCAAACTTCATGAATATCAAATGCTGCTGTTTTAAACATCAGTTAATTTCTGACTATCCTTGGCAATGTATTTAGCACATGTGAATACTTAGTATATTTAGCCATATGCAATACCTTGATTTTAATTTATGTCCTGCTCTCATTTTCCAAAGGTGGCAAGTAGTGAACCCACAAATGCTAAGCAGGACTTTAACAGTAAGTCCCAACAGTATAAAATACTATAAAGGAATACATTTAAATCACATTTAGGAGATTTATCATGACATGCTCATGAGACACTACGGTGTAAAAAAATGTGCATAAATTAATAAACTCTCTGGATGGATGATAGTAGTAATGTGTGCCAATGCCAAATTCTTCTTAGAGCATGAGGGACTAAACTGAAGCTTGGAAAACTCACTTGCCTACTTGGCATCAGAGAATTGTGATTTTTTTGTTGTAAATTAGCAGGGCACGTAATTAACTTCCGCAAATTTAATAAAGAAGTAAGCAGTTGTAAGGATTATCACTTCACACTTCAAAGTGCAAGTGAATTCTCCGTGATCCTGTAGGCAGTGCAAAAGTCTCTGCTACTACAGGGAGTAACCGTGGTAGAGTAGGCTCCCTCCTCCCAAGGGAGAAGTTTCTGGGAAGTATAGAGTGTTTCTCTGCACCTCAATCGTTCCCTTCAAAACTTGCAAGATGTAATAATTGACAAGGCCCCACAAACACTTCAAAAGCAGCTAAATAATTTTCATTAAAATGTTCTGATTGTCCAAAATTCTATCATTTTTACTGCTTCTCAGAAAAGCTCTAAGAGGTACCTAAAACATTACCTGCAGCTCTTAGTTAGCTCCTCTCATGTCTTACAGAAGTCCAACAGCATAGCACATCAATAACGAAGGTAGTATTGTATAATCAATATAGTCAGAGTTCCCTAAGGAATCTGGTTCAGTGACACAAGGTATTTAATTAAAAAAACACTGCACACGCTAAATGGAGTCAACAACACCTAACCAGTAGGTCTCAGAATGTAACTGTAAATAGACAATCCAATGGCTGTGTTTCACTCACTCCAAACAAATTACTTGCATTTCACTAGTTATCATCTTTCATCAACAGACTAAAAAAAGAGGACATTAATGACACAGACTCTGAGAATAGTAAATTACTAACAACATAAATCATGTGTGTAGTGACCAGAACTTCTAGACAGATTTAGTGAAAGCAAACAATGTTTTTCAAAACAGTAAATTCAAATTCATACACTTGCTGGGTGGGGGATAATGGAGGGTGGATACAGTATTTACCATGTAGGGGACTTCCCCTCCTTGCAAGAGTGACTGAGAAGACTTGGAGGGTCACAAGCAAATGAACTGTACTGTAACTAAAAGACTAACACAATCTTTGTGTATATAAATAGACTAATGGCCAATGTGAATAATGCTACATTTATCTCTGTCGAAATACTGAAAATCTGAAGAAAAATATGGTTTTTAAAATGCTTAAATCTTATTCTTTTATTCTCATTGCATTTCACATATATATATTTAATAAAAAAACTCACATGGTACAGATTTTTCACAATAGCATACAGAATCAAATGGCTGAAAGTTGATGCTTGACAAATACAGACTAAAGCTGCATCTTAGTGCTAAACAGTAAAGATAATTAATCCCTGGCACAGCTTATGCAAGTTACAGTAATTTCTCTCTAGCTAGAAAATATTTAAATAAACATTAGGGTTTTTCCTCTGGGAGATATATTCCATTTTAACCACAAATTTGAGGATTAAACTGGGATATGCAAGAGATCAAACTAGCTAATAATTAGTATTCCACCTAGCCTTCAAAATAGCTATGATGGTTTTTCAGATACTGATAGAGAACTATGCTATTTGAGGTAAAGAGTACTCATAACTAGTTAAGCTGTGCTGCACCAAAAACAATTTACTGTGTGCGCACCAATTTCCTTGTTAATGCAAGGTGTACGGTGTGCACCATGCCCACAGTCCTTCCGTTCACAGCTCTCCTTGGAATTCTTTTTCAGTTCTATTTAGCATAGCCTCAGCACTCTGCTTTTCCTGGAAATTTTCTGGCAATTCAAAAGAGTGAGGCTGAAGTGACAAAGTAAGACTTTATGTGAAAACAATGTTTAGAAACAGTGGTATTTTTAAAGGACAATTAGGACAAATCTTGTGGTTTTGAGAAAAAAAAGTTATAGCATGTTTTTCAATTCTGTTAAGTGCTTAAATAAGCTGTAGCAGCTGGGTGCAAGAAAGAGAACAAGTCAGGTACTGCATCAACTGGAGTCATAATGAACTCCTCTGTGGTACAAAACAATGTCTAATCACTTACAATTCCCTTGCTCACTGACTTTAATAAAAATACAATGGGAGAAGTAATGGATTTAGGACAAGTGTATTATCTTTCCTTCTATTCAATACCTGCTAACAGAGCCAGTCCAAGCTACACAAGATACAAGATTCACTCGAGCTCGATGACAGTAATGTTTATGAACCACAGCAAGTACTTTCACCCAAAACATCCTACAAGCATCAATAATCTCCAGATTCTCCTGTGTGGGTCATCCTTGTGGGTTCTAAGGCATTACACATAAAATTTATAGCCACCTGTAGCTTCTCAAAGAAAAAAGCAGGCAAGAATATAAAAAACAACCTATCTACAAATTACTTCTGGCAGTTCAGAAACTCAGAACAGGGAAATTGCACTGAAAAGTAAAATGAAACATCTTCTGCAGAGTTCCTCTAAACTTTTCTTACTGCATTAGTCTACACACACATTTCCAAATATACCCATGTGTGAATGTATTTGTTTTAGATGTGAATAAAGCCAACTGAAAAAACAGTTCTAGTTCAGACTAGAACTATTCATATATAGAGTTATTTTGGTGTATGTATGTAGTATTTTAAAATTACACCATGGCTTGGATCTAGACATACCCAGACAGACGTTATTTACAAAAATAATCACTGTAAGCCACTGTTCTAATCTACACAGGAAAGATCAGCCTTGACAGAAAGTATTTAAGCATTGACTTCTCTTCGTCTACTGACAATACCAGAAGAAATCCAAATGTATATTTACACATTATGTACTTTTAAGTCAGGCTTTACTACTGATTAATTTACAAACATCTGCCATGAATATTTTCCTGTTACATTAAAAATGTTCTCCAGAATGAACTTTAATTTCCTCTAAATACCACATTAAACATAGTAAATGGTCCACTAAAGATTTTAGGCATAATTACATGCATTAAGAATATAAATATTTTCTCCATTCCCTATGATTTAACATTTAAGTTATTAATTATAACAGCCAAGGGCAGAAAGTATGTCAACAGCGTACATGTATGCTGCTCCTTTTCTTCTATCTCCAGTGGAACAAACTGGCTTCTCAAATTCTCCTCACAAAAGGAGACCAAAGAAACTGGGGGGAAGGGGGAGGACACAGACCCAAACAATTCATTGCTATATTTATCTTCAACTTGGAACAAAAGAAAGGTGAAAATTCCCAACTGACATCATCAGTTAGAGGAAATAAGAGTTCATCCATCCGTGAGAACTCCGGCAAGCGCTTGCAGCACGAGGTCAGCGCATTCTGCTCAGCACCATCCCATTCATCAGGATATTGCAGGAAGGAAAGATTTTTCACCCTGTTTTCACCTAGTATATATTGGTAATGAGAAGAAACTGAATACTAGCTCTCTGCTGTTTGCCAAGTATTTCCTACATCATATCAGTAATTTTAAATGAACAAAAAAACATCTTTCAAAGAGTTACTGTATCATTAGGACAGCACCAAGACATTAAATAGAAGAGAGGAAGATGGAAGGGATTAAAGTTACTTAAAACATCATTAGGAAGATTTTGCTTTTTTCCTCAGAGTGCATAAACGCCAACAGATACTTAGACTCTATGCCTATGGTCACTGTATCAATTTTTAGTACATTGCCCATCGCAGAAACAAAACACAAGCTTGATGCCTTTCATGTTAAGTTATAAATGCACTAGATGGTTCTGGTAACATTACATTAAAAAGGAGTCTAAATTTTCTTTTCATAAATGCAATTACTTTGCCCCTTACAAAATTTGTTTGAGCTGAAAAACTAGTCGTATTGTGAATTTGATGGATTTTAACAATGGAATTTAGGTATCTCACAGGACTTGTAAAAGCACCCCTTTCAGCTGAAAACTGGAAGTTCAAATGCAGTGAACATTGATCCATGAATCCTACTGCAAATGATGCCCTTCAATTGAAAACTGGAAGCTCAAACACTGCAGACATTGAAGCTGACCTAAAGATTTTGTCTTTATATCACTAACATCAATAATCTGTGTGAACTCAACTATAAATAATATTCTTGTGTTCAGATATATAAATCGCAATACCATTATCACTAAGATTTATTCTGTGCTGGAATTCAAGATTCGGTGCACTAACAAAGGGCTTAAGGAATAGCTATCTGCTGCAGAGGGTTAACCTCTAAGGACTAGAGCTGAATAACACAGGAAGGATACTAGAAGAGAATTCTGCAATAATATTCACTTAACTATATTATATTAACTTGAAGACTTCTGTCTCCAGGACTGAAAAACCCATAGATTAAGAAATACATATCTTTAAAACAAGTTTTAAAACAAGTACATTCTCATCTAAAAATTTATGCATGTTTGACTTCTACTTTGAAATCTATTGCTACCCAAAATGACAGATGAATAATAAGCTAATAATAAATTTTAACTCAGTATCTTTCTCATGTCTCTGCAGATACCAGCACCAGGCAGATTTAAAATATAAGATCAAAATTACTCTGATTACTTTCTGAAATTATATTTGCACTGAGTTAATACATGCAAATAACAGGGGTATTTTTATTCTATAATATCTCTTTAGAAGGTTATAGCCAAAATAATATTTAAAGGTATACTGAGTCTGAAAGAATAGTACCCTTAGGTAAAAGCAGAGTGTCATTTCTAGGAAGGCAGTGAGAACACTTGCAAAACAGACAAAATCACACATGTAAAGGAAGCTATTCCAAGCCTATGTCAACATTACATGTTGCTCATCTTGGACCATATTGTGCCATTGATTTTTAAGTAGAACTTGAAAATTATTTCATTGATGGCTTCTTAAGAGCAGTTGGCTATTTTATTTCTGCTGACAGCGGACTGAGAAATCAATTCTCTGAGAGACAGGACAAACAGTTAACACTGTATTCAACTGCAAAGCCAGGTCACTACACAAAGGTGAACTTACCAACTGAATGCAATGGGCTTATAGGACGGAAAAATTATAATTAACATGTTAGAACACAGGTGTGAGAAGGTGGACAATCAAATACAAATCTCAGATTTAAGAGCTGTTGACTGATGCAGACCAACCATTTTCTTCTCCTAAATGTTTTGGAGATTTCAGGCTATCAAGTTACAGTTTGGAGGCTTACTGATATAAAGAGAATCCTCTAAAGATGACAATTCCTAGTTATAAATAAGAATGACTTCTACTTTCAATTGTTCCATGAAATACACAGTGAAATCCCCTTTGATGACAAAAATAAGTTTACACAGGTCACATGGCGATTACAGCCCCTCTGAAATTAGTAACTTTTCCTTAGCTTTCGTATTAAGGCTATTCATTACATTCAGCCAATTACCAAAGGAAAAACATACTTGACTAAGATCAATATTATTTTCTTTCCTCACCTTCTTCTTTCCCTAACCTTACATAGTGTTCTTCCTCAACAGATCTCAAAGTGCTCTCAAAAAAAGTACAAAGAAACAAAAAAAAAAATGCAATTCAAGTGCTAGGTGTTTTTGTTCAGCCGGGGAAAGCAAGCCAGTGAAAGGTCTGAAAGCAATACAGGTAAGAAAGCCTGCAATATCTTTATCTGAACAAATGACAGAACTTTCATAACTCTCAACCAGCTAAAACTCTTAAGAAATTCTCAAATGCCTTTACCTTAAATTACTCCCAAAAGGATGGGAAAAGGAAAACAATGAAAGAGAGAAACACCAAGATTTTAACATTGTGTCTTAAAAACAAAACCCAAAACCCCCTACAAATACCAAGGTTTTTTCCCTTATAACCTCCTAGTTTTCCCAAAAGGGAAAGTGACTGGGAATGCTCAGAGCACAGACAAGAGATGTTTGTTGCACACCCCTGCTACAGCAAGAACAGAAGAATATTAGCATTATGATGACCCCCAGAAGTCCCTTCCAACCCCGACTATTCTGCGATTATGTATTATGCTGGTAAAGAGGCAAACCCTGAGAAGTTCTCTCCCAGCCTCTCCCTCCCTCCCTCCTCCCCTCACCCTTTTTTTTTTCCAAGACAACCTGTTTGGAAAAAAAGTATAAATTCCAGCCTATACTGTCTCTAAATGCCAAATGCAACAGATTCAGGAAGTACAGCCTGTCCCAGTTTCAGCTGGGACAAAGTTAATTTTCTCCTTAGTAGCTGGTGCAGGGCTGTGCTTTGGATTTGGTGTGAGAACAATGCTGGTAGCACGCTGATGTTTGTGGTTGTTGCTGGGTATAGTCAGCCAAGGACTTTTCAGTTTCTTGGGCCCTGCCAGCAAGAGAGCTATTGGGACATGGGAAATTGGGAGGGGACACAGCCAGGACAGCTGACCCAAACTAGCCAAAGGGACATTCCATACCATGGGATATCATGTTCAGTATATAAGCTGGGGGAAGAAGGAGGAAGTGGGGGATATCCAGTGTTACTGTTATGCGTGACAGAGCCCAGCTTTCCTGGGGATGGCTGAATGCCTGCCTGCCCATGGGAAGCAGTGAACAAATTCCTTGTTGCGTTTTACTTGCATGTGTGGCTTTTGCTTTACTTATTGAATTGCTCTTACCTCAACCCTCAAGTTTTATATTCCTTTCCGATTCTCCTTTCCGTCCCTCTGGGTAAGGAGGGAGTGAGCAAATGGCTGTGTGGTACTTAGTTACCAGCTGGGGTTAAACCACGACACAGCCAAAATACACTCCTAACATTTGGTTACTGCTTTGCGGAGGCCTAATCTTTAACTGGTTTTTTTTTTACCAGCGCCATATGGTTTCTCTTCTAGACCAATAAGTTGTTTACCACACAGTTAATCACAGAGTATATTATATAAACACAACCACAGGCCTTTTCTGCAACACAAAACGTTAAAGGAAAACAGGCAAAGCAAACCATACAGCAGTGCCTCACAACCCTCCAGCTGAACATCTAAATAAACCCATCCAGTGGCTAGAAAAGCCCAAGAATTCCTGTTACAATATTACAACTACACAAATTGCTCATAGAAACTGTGCAACTAAGCCTAAGGATTGATTTACCAGGAAAAGTAACCAGGCAAAGCCTCCTCAGGCTTTTACCATTTAAAAAGTCCATTTACTAAGGTCTGCTGTCTACGTTACAATTCAAGCATACAAGTCACAAAGGAAGACAACAAGCAAGAAGGTCCAGTATCAGCAGGACTCACAGACGTGCCCCACAGCACTTCCCTGAAGAGATTCCCTAGTGACTGTAGTTCCTTCATGCAGCCTTTGTCTCAAGGGGAACATTAATTTGTGCCTCTCCACTCTGTTCAGCCATCCCTTTCCATGAGACAAAGGAATTTAATGCCTTTGAAACCTCTATTGTTGCTGACAAACTCAGCTGAGACTGGTCAAGTGTAACAGCTGTTACTGAAAACAGAACTGGCAGAACAACACAACTTCAAGAACCTGGTGTTTTCTGTGCGTTCCTTCAAAAAGAATGGATAAAAAACCCCCAAGGAATCACAGTAAGTTACAAACACACTATGACAAAGTCATTTTGACAGGTGAACTACAGATGAAGTAACAGGAAACTGAAGGAAGAGACAAAGAGAAGGACGAGAAACTGAAGCTGGGTCAAGACATTAATAATGCAGATTTTAAAGTTTTCTTTAATTAATTTAAATTGCTTTTCTAGATTTGAGGTTTTTATTTACTGTCTCCCTTGATTTAAGAATAAACTGACATTTTCTGTTTTCAAATACATACCAACTTCCTGTAGTTAAAAAATAAGAGCAGCTCTGTCATACAACAGTAACTGTACCTACCACCCATTACAGTTACACGATGACTATTCAGAATTTTATTTAAAGCACACTTCAGTTATATCTCTTTGCAATCACAAAAGCGTTGACCTCTTCCTTAGCTCAGGAAGAACAGAGTATGATATGAAACCCTCAAAAGATTCATACCTTGTATGAAGGCACACTCTAAAAACTGGGTACACTCAAAAACCGGACAAGAACTCTCCATCTAGAGTAGTCAAGCAAAGCTGTTTCCACAGAGAGCCACACAAGAAAGTAAGCAAGAAGAGCAAACACTCTTCATTTTCATCAACTCATACCAATGTAAAATTTAGCCTCAGGCTGGTCTTTCGATTCACCATGGACAGGATTTTTCCTTGCCTCTTTCTTTAACGTGAATTAAAAGGTTAAAGATTGTGTGGATGTTATTTGAAACTGTAGGCATAAGCTGCACTGTTCTTCTAAGCGGGTGCAACCTTTTGTAAAAGATAAAAATCACTGCCCTCATGTACCCAGGGCTGGGTTGATCCATGTCAGGTAAGACCTTAAATGAAGTATAGCGCTCTCTCGCTCTCTCTCTCTCTCTCTCTCTCCCCCTCTCCCTCTGGGCTTACATGAAAGCCTTCAAATAATCCAGCAATAGCTATTTTTTCTGGCTTAGACCAATCACGGAATAAAATACTTTTCAAGCCAGACAAAGACTAATTCTTCACCAACAAGTGCTTTTTAACACTGCATCATGAACATTTTGGAGAGGGATGTCCACTTTCAGTTCCTATTTACTTCCAACAAAATTAATTGCACTTCAGTGCTGATAAACTAAAACACCAGCACTGACATAACAATGTTTTTCTTACTACTTGCTATCCAAAAAGCCATGGGAGAAAAGAGTATTTTTTATTACTTAATCACTAAGCATAAATAGTCTATTTCCACACTGATACACTGATGTAATAGAGAATCTACTTTGTATACCACCTGAAATATTTACAGAAGATTAACGAAAGAAAGAAAAATTAATAACTAGACTACTGGCAAAGTGTAGCAGACTCAAAAGTCAAGTGGCAGTAAAAAGATCATTTACAAAAATATACTTTGTTGTAATTATGACACATTTCTGATTTACAAAGGAAGACCACTACCACCCTGTGATAACTGGGCTCATTTAAGCAGTTTTCCACAATATTCTAAAACTATTTCAACTAGCAGCCTTTACTTAACATGCACTGTAAGACACAAACTCCAATGACACCGAGAGAATATATTCACTTGGTGGCTACAGGAATACTAGAATCAACATCAGACTAGAACTTAACAGCAAGAATAATTCAGAAGTGACTGCTGGACTTCAAACTACAACTAAACACTGATGTAAGTTTGATGAAGCACTGGCAATTAGATAAAGCTGTATCATAAAGAAAATAACAAGCTAAATTTAAAAAGTTACAGTTAGCTTTATCAATGAAATCTTGCACTGACAACACATGAAATAATTCATGCTAATAATTTTTCAACTCATAATAATAATTACTTTTAAATATACAGTAAAATAGTAGTAGTGTTTCATATTATACATGTGGGATATCAGTAACAAAACCTAACAATACAAGAACTTCAATTCAATACAGAGAGTAATTAATGACATACTGTTATAGATCATATACCTATACTTACATATTCAGGTTTTAATTTCTTGTCCCCTCCTCTTACAGCTACTTTTTCAAGCTTGTCTATACTCTGCAGGATCAGCTCCTCATCTTTAAGTCTAAGTTCCTCATGTATTATTTCAATGTCACGAACAGGATCTACACTTCCTTCAACATGAGTGATATCATCATCTTCAAATGCTCCTAAAACAGAAGAACATTTACATTACACATAAGATAAAAGGACAAGAAATATATATTTACAATATACCATTAAGCATCACAAGAGTTTGAAATGAAAAAGTAAAGTCTGTCATACTACCCATATACCAGTGTCACCTGCAATGTTTTATATCATACTGGTTTAGTCTGTTAATTTACCTATCAGTTCCAAAGTCTAGTCTAAAGCTTTACACAGATAAGTACAGAGCACAGCACCTTGCCATTTCAGAAGCACACTTCACTCATCATTAAGAGTTTCTTCTAAATAAGAAGGCTAGAGCACTTCCCTGAATATAGGTACCACTGTATCTAACCTAGAAGAAGCAAACATAGCTAAATTGAACTTTGCAGAATATTTTAATACATACAGTAATGACAAAAAGACTAATGGAAAGAAAACCTTACAAATCACCCTGGCAGCCCTCACTGGCTGACCAATTTTATGCATTAAGAAAAGAACAAGTACTAGACAAAGAATTCTGAAGTTCTGAACGACTCTTAGTGTTTCCAAGGGAAACAGGGCTTAGAAAAAAAGGCCTGAAATCATCGGCAGCCCTCGTCCCTGTTTCAATCTACTTTATCACTGTGGTTCTGACGGTGATTAGATAATGAACCACTCAGACACACAATTTACACAGCAGCTAATTTCATCGGCCTGATTTGAGGGTATGGTTTTTAGGGGGCCATCAAAGAAGCAGATGAAGGTGCATTTGTCATATATGAGTGACAACCATTCACACTATCTGAACAAAATGGTGCTGGCCCTTATTAGAAACACATGCTATTATCACATATTTAAAGTGCAGTTGAAGCCATAATTTCAAATTGCCAACTGGAAACATAAGGGTAAAACAACCAGATATTACTGAAGCATGTGTGCTGACTTCATGCCCTTCTGAAGACAATCTGGCAACATAATTCAGCTAGGATTTAAATTATCAGATAAGCAGCATCAGAAAAACAAAACACCATACTAAAAAAAAAACACCAAAAAAACCCATCTACACACCCTCACCAAATCAAGATATATATATTTAAAATATTAACAATTAAAAAGTTTATTACTAATTCCTGGACCAATTTTTAGAGTATTCATGCTTATCCTGTAACATTAAAGATTTGCCTAAGAAATCAACCATGAAAATAATTTTATTTTAGTATCATCAAAATAAAAATCAACTGATTTTTTACACAGAAGAAAAAAAAACCCAAGGCGTTTCTTGTACTAAATATAAAATAGGAAACATGGTAAACTACAAACAGTTCCTTAACTGACATACAGAAAACTGGGAGTTTTTTGTTGTCATGAATGTCTTGAACTTCATCTTTTCTTTTAACTTACTGAAAACTGTGATTTTAGCATTAAAGATTTTACATCAAAACACATGGTGCACAGGTTTAAAATGTTGTTGACAGTTAAGTGTCAAAATAATTTTCATAAAAACTTATTTAGTCTTTAAATTTTATTTAAGTCTTTAAAACAGTGGTTACCAGAAGTTCCCTCCTCTCCCATCAGCTGTCTCTCTCCCAAGATCACCCATGAGCTCCCCTGGTACAAGGAAAATCACCCCAGCAACAGCCCCGACTCTGACACTGGCTGTGCTGGGAGAATGGGCCGCTCTGTCAAACAGAAACTGACTACATTAAGCCATACCAATGCCAGGAAATTAAGGAAGAGATACCACAGCCTTTGCCTTCCAGAAATCCATATCTGCACACCTACGTCAATTGGGCATGGGCTGTTCAGAAGAACAAATACTAGAAATAATGTAACAGTTCTGTTCTGATTCACATGGAAAATACTAAATTAAAAGGAGAAAACAAAGTAGGAAGATGTCACCAGACAGACCAAATAAAAGTCTACCCATCCAGCATTCCCAACACATGATCAGTATTTATGCAATGAAAAAAGAAGTTTATCTTTCTTTCTTGTATGAAGAAAAAAGTGTATGTTACCATCCAAACAATGCATCTGAAGTTGGTTTACATCTGCCTCCTGCATTTGGCTTCCATGAGTTTAAAAACCAACAAAACCCACACACACAGTTAAAGCCATGGAGAAGTCATGGAGAAAAGCTCCACAGCGACAAATATCTCACATTTGCAACATACAAATAAAAAGTTCTAAGACCTTGTTTCGTAAGAATGAAGTTTTTCTGAAAAAGCAAGTGTAAGGTGAATTAATCAGTAATAACTAAACACAGCTCATACATATTTTGCCATTTGCTTCAACAACAGTAATACTTCTCCAGCAATTATCTTAATTTCTTCACATCTTCCCATTCCTTTTCACAAAAGTTCTTTATTCATCCAAAAATCAATTAACTCAGTGTAATTCCACCCCTATAAAACTGAACCTCAGCTCTCTTCTCAGTCCACTAAACACTTTAACCCACAGATGTGACATTTCAACATTCTGTCAGAGTCGTCTTCAAGCCTCCTCCTCCTCCCGTCAGCTACCCTCATGCCTGTGTCAGCAGCCATCCTGCAGCTCATTTAGGTAACACTGATGACAGGAGACCCATGTCTGGCAACAGGTGATTGCCTGGTCAAGTAAGGAGTCTCTCTGTTGAGCTGATGACTCCTCATTCCAGGCAACAACTCCCCTTCTCACTGGATTGCTTGACTCTTCTCATGGAAGACATGAGCACTAGTTGTGTATTCCATTAAACATTTGATTTTGAGCTTAAATTTTCAGTTCTACATTTAAAGGAAAACTACGTTTCCCTAACTTGAAAAGGAGAAAACCTATCGACGGGTGTGCTGACATAGGTCATATAGTTCCCTCCTAAATAGACAGGAACTCCATTAAATCATGGCAAATATTTTTCCCCCTTATCAGGAACACTTAGAGGAGAGAAATTTAATTCTCTTCCCACTGAGACAGCCACAGTTCATAAGGAAGCAGTAGGTATAAGATTTTGTATATGCAAAAGGCCAAACTGGCATTAATGTCTAGATTTGGGCATAAACTGAGAGACTCTTCTTGACAAATAACAGGCATTGATTCAGCTTTATTTGTGAATCTCTTGCTCAGGGTTTGTCAATGCCAACGTCAGACATCAACCTAAAACAGATCAGCCTCTGACTGACAGCCTAGCCAGAAGTGAGACAAGGGGATACTCAGAGAAGAAGGAAAGGAAAAGGGAGAGAGACACCTTCTATGATGAAAGAGCCTTAGTTGTAACTTCATCTCAATATCTGTGTGGGATGTATCTTGGGCAATCTGCTATACCAGCCTCAAGCCTACTTTGTAATGATGCTCTAGCACAAATTGCATTGTAGGGAATTCAGTTCTGGTCTCCAGAGCCAAATGCAAACCTAGCAAGCAAGAACTGCTTAGGCTCTGTGCAAGAGATGAAAAAGTGCAACTGTGAGAAATAAACAAAGTTAAACTATCAGAATAACATTTTACCCAGTCCCTGGTTTAAACACCAGTTCACATAAAAATGTAAAGTAGTAATAAAAAATAGAGTTGTAAAACTGATTCAAGAAATATAACATACTAGCAATTGCATATATTATTTGCAACTTACAAAGATTAAAACAATAACTATAATATTAATCTACAACTCCTACCTGATACAGATCGTTAACAGTATATTGCTATTTATTAATATGTCTCTCTGCCTTTGCTTTACTAGCAAAAGAAATTCCTGTCAAGCAAGGCTTTTAATTTTCTTTTGTTAGGAAGATATATTACTCCTTCTGTCCAGCATACACAGCAACAAAACAGAAAGTTTAAAGGCTCTATCTTAAAATACAATGAAGAGGTGACTAAGAATGATATCACTGTCCAAGTAAAGACAGTGTAACACCTGTATGATGGACAGGGTGGACACAGGCCATGAACCCTGAATAAGCATTAGTGTAAGTAGTTGATACCAAGCACTACGTAGAAACACAGTCTGCTGAAAATAAGGAACACTCACCAAAATATGCTGAATTTGAAGAAGCAGCATAAGACTTCAAGAAACTCCCCAAAGCTTCTTCTTGTCAATAAACTAAGCTAAGCATACAGCAATACAGGAAAATCAACTGGGAAACGCTAATCGGTAATTTCATTGTTTTTAAAAAATGATTAATCTCTGGTGTCTCACATATCCCACCAGTGGTAAAGTACCTTTTTATCAGAAGTTAGTCAAAAGAAAGTTGGATGGAATCCATTCAAAATATAAGTTTATATTTTAAGCATTCTAGCTATAAGCTTTTTTTCAAATAATCTCACAGAAAATGCCAATGCATTTGCACTCTAGCTTGAATGATACACCACTGCCACTCTCTTTAGTGTAAAAGAACAAAGAACTACAGATTTAGAAATATCAAGCTTGTTGTAAGCAGCAAATCTGCTGTGGTAAATTCCCATAATGTTTCAGTGGCATGCAGGTACCGTTACTAAAACTACAGGAAAACAGTAAAGTCTAACAGCATCAGAATTCATTTTTCCATCTAACAGCACCAAAAGTTTTAACCAAAAGATTTAACCTGAAGTTACTAGAAATGAGGAGTTTCAAAATGATCACTGCCACATCCAGCTCCCCCTTCTGCTGCCAGCAGGGCCAAACCTAAAGGGTTCCTCAGTTTCAGGGAAGAACTTGTCTTCAGCTGAGCACTTTATCTGGGCTGACTGGGTCCGAGTGCGGTGGGCCCAAAAACATTTTAAAAGCAGCATTAACGTAACATGTAACATGGCAATAGATGGTTCTGCACGCTGCTTTCAAGTGATGCTAGATAGAAAAGATCCAGAAAGCTGAATGACTTGGCTGGGAAGATGTGATACCCGACTCTGTTTTTTCCCTGAGGAAAAGCAGAGACCAACTGTCCATCTGTCAGGTCTTGATGGCAATCGGGACACACGGACTGCATCTTCTCTTCACAAGCAGAAGTAATAGCAGATAAATATGTATACAGCACAGCAATAACAAATGCTACGTTTTAAATGGTATCATCTAATGGCATGCACATTTCTTGCTATTTCTTTCAAGAATCAGCTTCAAAATTCTTTGACAAAATTTACCTCTCAGCCTCCAGAGATTTTTTGCATTGCTTATGTTATACCTGTCAAGATCTGATGACTGTATGTTATGTATTCATCTGAACAGAACCACTACACTTAGTTACAGGCTATCATCAACCAATTCATTCTCTTGCTAAAATCAAGTCATCCAATTACTCCTTGACTAATCAAGGCTGTTTTGGCTTTTTCTTTTTTCAAAAGGTACTCAACAGCATAAACAGTTCACTTACAAGAAATGGAAAGGGGCTAATCAGCAGAATTATTGTTTTGCTGCCACAATTTGCAGTATTTAAATGTAGTTGCTGATTGGGCTGAAAGTTTTATGATATAGCATATAAAACTAGTTTGACACAAGACCGAAGCTGCATATAGCCTAAACTTTATTGTTTCTTGCTGGTCCAAGCTCCCACCAAGATGATAAAAACCGAATCAAAATACTACTACTAGATTTATTTTATTCTGCTCATATTTGCAATTACGGAAATTAGCATCTTCAAGATTAATTTATATTTGATATATCAGTCACTTCATTTCTTTAATAATCTTTATCCTTGAAATAAAATGGAACAAAGTATTTGGCTAACATTAAGCTCCACATAACAGCATTTCAGCATCTTGTATTCATTTACAAAAGGTAAGCAACTGCATTGGTATATGTTATGCTGTAATTAAGAGGGATATTTACAATTTGATCAGAATCTGAACCGCAACACAAACTGAAACTCCCATTGGTATTTAGGGTAATGACCAGCCTTTTTTGTCAATAAGCTGTAAGAGAATGTTTAATAACACCACCAAAAACCAGACCTAGAGAATAATTGATGCTTGCACTTCCTCTCCAGCATACGTTCAATGACTATTATCAAAAAGAGCTGCCCGCCACAGACTGATATGGCACATCGCAATACACATACATACCCTGTTATAAGCCCTGAAATAAATGAGCAATAATATCTATCTGTCCACTTACTGGGGTGGGAATGGGGGAGAGAACAAAAATAAATAAAATAGGGTAACTTGGATAGGGGGGCTAGAAGCAGGGTATTTTTCTGAACTATCAAATGAAACAAGACCACAAGTGTCAAAAAAATATGAAATCGTAAGTAATATCTGTACTTAGACTGGCTTGACATGCTATCATCAGTATTATAAAGGTTTAAATGGTAAAAGATACTGCTATTTCTGACTGAAGTGCAAGTACATTTAACATTATACAGAATGTATTAAACTTTGATGATGGCACATTTTACTATGCAGAAAGGCAAAATCAGAAGGGCAAAAATACTGTCAGAGTCAACATTTTACAGCTTCTTGAATGTAGCACGTGTTAACAAAGAACCAACAAATAAAGTAGGTTTAGCATGTTTTCCCTTGCAAGCTAATTTCAAGTGAAATTAATCACCTGTAACACAAACCTAATATTCTTTAAGCAGAGTAATTTTCAGTTGAAGAAGATGCACCTGCCTACATCTTCAACATAAGCAAAATCAAGTACAAAAAACATTAAATAAAATGCTGTAGTAAACCTTGACTTCTGAAGAAAGAATTTTTTCAGACATCTTTTGTGGCTTTGTTTTGTGCTACAGCCCTTTA
The DNA here is from genome assembly GCA_035590215.1 of Microhierax caerulescens. Lineage (NCBI taxonomy): Eukaryota > Metazoa > Chordata > Aves > Falconiformes > Falconidae > Microhierax > Microhierax caerulescens. The sequence continues at coordinate 19,506,807 of JAVJGJ010000061.1, read as the reverse complement.
AGTTTTGTCTTCATAAAGCCCTAACTAGTTGTAATCACTTGCAGTCTAATTGTGGACATTTATCTGCTTTTCTTATGCATAGAACATAGCTATTAAAGCTGAATGGTGATGGTGTGAAGTATAGGTTAAATTGGGTGAAATTAAAGCAAATTACTCTGGGATGTGGAACTCTGAAAATAGAAACCTCCAATGATTTGCAACCCTCTTGATGATCAGCTTCACAGAACCCTAAATGACAAGAAAACTTACATATTTTAAAGTTAACTAGATTTTTTTTCTCAATAATATGTACAAATTTATTTAGAATGCAAGCAGTCACTGTGGCAATAATTATTTTTGTACCTGCATCATAGAAATATAAGAAAAGGTTTTAATTCCCATTAAACACACTTATTTTTATTCTCAAGTTTTGCTGATTTTTAGCAACAGAAAAACAGTTCAGAATATTAGTTGCAGCATTAATTACTTTGAACACAACGTTACAGTTTATGCGTACCATATGGCTGTACAGACGCAGGACGGTAATAGCAGCTGCTTCGGGCTCTCTTGACTGGTGCAGTGTTAGGACTCACATTCATTACTTACCTATATAAAAGATAAGCAGCTACATTTACTCCCTGAGCCCTAATACTGTACCAGTCAAGAGAGCACAAATCAAGCACCCTTCCCCAAAAGTCTGAACAAGCAGCTGAATGGCAGTCCTTTCAATATCAAATCTATTGGGAGTATTTGACAAAAAAGGGCAAATCTATTTCTGCACCAGCAGACACACAATGAGAGCATGGAGCAGCAATACAGGATTCTAAATGACTGTAGCATCAACTTCTTGAGCATACAAAGAATTTATATTTGCATAAAAGTACTCGTCAAGCAAATACCGCACAAGGTCAAAGATGAGAATTATAACCTCCCTAGGAAACACAGAGGCAAAGCAATTCACTTTAAGACGGTAAGTCAGCAGAAGAAACCGTGATTCTCTTCCTGGTGGAAGCAGGTTTAACAGAGAAAAGTTGTTACCAAGACAGTCACTCCAATGAGCTCATCTGTAAAATCCTGTTCCAGAGACCTTACCTTTGAGTCTGTCTGACAAATATTAGTGATTTATTTCAGATGTAAAATGTGTTTACTTGCTATTGCTCTTTCATCCTAGCACCACTGGGATGTAGTCAACACTCCGCAGGCAAAACCTTCTACCTGCTGAGATTTGCTATCAAGTTGGTCACACTGGGTAAAGGACATTATTTGACAGCTGAAAGAACAAATCTTTGAGCCCTTCATGCCTCCATTTGCAGACGGTTCACTCTGACTGCCCTTGATCATACATTTGAAATACTATCACAGCCCTGCCCACCAAATAGTGCTTGGGACAAACTCCTTGGTTACTCTTCTTGCAACACACCACCCAGGATCACATCACATGGTAATCTGCATGGACTCACTATTAGAAGACACTAGGAAGGATAGCACTTTATGTAATACTTTTTGAGATGGCTGACATAGCACAGAAATTGTTTAAAATACAAATTCCCTAGGAAAAACTAACCTCTCTGTTCAGATTTTTCCTAAATACAGCTGTGCTAATTGCAAGAAGGGGCATTTGGAACCTAGCCAGAACCACTGCAAAACGTCCAAAAGCCAAAAACACTGAAGAATGTGAACATTTGTCTCAGAGACAAGTGCCCTCGTCAACCTGAGCTCAGCCACACTCTGCTTTATATTACTTTCTGTTCTAGTGACTGAAAACCTTCCCTTGTGAGTTTCAGTCGTGAAAAGTGAAGCAAACAGGAACAAGGGAAAGTCTCCACAGTATCACCCTCCCTGGTGAGCAGCCCCAAGGCAGCACTGCCTGCATAAAGGATACTGCACTCAGGAAGGTCTGGGCACAGACATCAGCAGATAACTTCTAACAGGCCTCCACGTACCACATACCCAGACTGTTCACCAACGACAATGCTCCTACTCAAACATTGAGTGGAACACATGTATTTGCAATCTGATGGCATCTACATTGTACAGAAACATGGCTCCTAAGCAGAAGCCATTTGGAAAGTAGAAATATACCTATATGTACAATTGTGTATTCATATTACTTCCAACATCACCATGATGCATTTCACCCTTTCTTTCTGAATGTCAGTCATCAAGGTCTTGTCTTCAGGAATACTCAGTGCCAAGCTCTATGGTGTCAGTCTTAACTGGACTCTCCAAAATTCACCATAACAAAACGTAATAATTAACAATAACTGTGTTTTTAAGACAATACATTTACGCAGATCACAAATAGCAACTAGCGGCCATCAGCAGAAACCCAAAGGGCAATTCTACCTGGCCTTGACTGACCAGATATACAGGAAACATTTTAATTATTCATGAACCATTTATCTGGGTCACAGACTGACTACACCAAACATGCAGAAATATAAAAAAAAACCCAACATTTGAACCCTGAAGTTTTTGTCAGGTCTGGCTTAGCACTGCACAGCAGTTACCACAAATGTACTCCTACTGAACCACTTTGGATACCTAATGCTGCGACAAAGTTCAAGCCATTAAACTCTGCTGAGCCCAACTTGGCTCCTGCACAGAGCCAGCTCAACCCTCCGTTTCTGCATTCTTCAACACTTTGGAGGGTTACTAGTCTTTATAAAATAACAATCAAAGAATGAACAGTTCAGTATCGAATGTAAAACCACAGCCCTCCTAGAACCCACAGTGAAGGGTGTAAAATTGTTTCAGTAAGGCAACTTCCTTCAAAAACATTTAAAGCAATGTCTTAAACTATATAAATACCTAGACAAAACTTAGTAATAAGTTTTCAGCTACAAGAGGTTAGTAGGTATCTAAGCAGCTCCCAAATATTCTGAAACTCAAAATAACATTGTTGTTCCAATAAAACAAGAGTGCTACAAGACTGTCAAACTTCTTGCAGTGCCTGACAAAAATGTTACAAAAAAGGATTATGGAATTTCATGGGGGGCAAGAGGGGGAAGATATATTTACTGATCAGTGACTGCTTACAAAAAGAGTAACCAAGTTTTTAGAAGAAAGTTATGTATAAGGACTTGTAAACTCAGCTCATCACATGTTAACAAGAACTTTATTCTCTGTATCTGAATGTTTCTCCCTTGAGGATCTCTTTTACTGCACAATGGAGGTGAGGAGGAGTAAACATACTTGTAATGTTACTCAAGTAACATACTTGAGGAAAGGCCAACCAACATGTAACAAAAGAGAGTTGATAAAGACTTAAATAAGCAACAATTGTTTGATCTGTGCCATTACGTATGCATATGCTCTACGTAAGTTTGTAATGAATCGCTCTGTTGCTAAGTGAATAAAGTATATTTGAAAACGAAGGCAAAAAGCCTCCCAGTAAATATACCTTACAAAAAATATGCCTTATCATACAACCTTCCTTTTGGACATTCTGGCCCACATTCATGACATAATACATGAAGTTAATGCAAAAGCAACAATACAGTTCATCCAGATACATCATTTGCAAGTCAATTCAAAATTTGTAAGTGCTGCCTATTGGTTACTATAAATAGAAATCCTGGTAAGAATATTAATAATAAAAAATCATTAGCTGATTAAGACACAGTTTGCTCTTCATACGTGATTTTTCACATGCAAAGATTACTTTTCACCAAATTAAAGGTGATGTCACAGTTCTTCAGACTTCACATAATGGTACAGGCTTGGAATCACAGGAAGTATCAAATGATCTTTTTAGAACAACACCTTAAATACTGAAAACAAAAGGTAATACATAATTTGCATCTTATTTGAGATGCTAGACATGATTATAAAGGTTTGCAATATTTCCTGTGCAAATCTTAATGTAACAGTTAATCAGATAAAACTCAATACTAATATTTCACTTTGCATGTTAGTCCCTTCCTCTTCCTTATAAATCTCAGAACAGCATTACAGCATCCCAAAAGAAAACTAAGTATATTACTTGATATAGACTGCCTGATCTTCACATGGGAAGTAAAGAACTCACTGTTTTGTACATTACTTCAGTAAAGTAATCCCTAACACTCACAGATTTGCTTCCCTTCTAGTAACGTTTTACTTCAATGGCAACTACATCATGGAACATGATGTTCTGTAACTATCATGTTCAGTTGTGTTCTGCAACTATCTGGCACCATCTAGTAGCCATTGCTGTCTTCTTTACTAAATCCCATTAACAGATTATGATGAGGGATTGTGACAAAGGTGATAACAAGAAATGCAAGAAATAATAATAAAAACTTCTTTATCTGAATCTCATATGGTCAACAAAATGTTTTATGTTGAATTAGGCACAAACAGTTATAGTCTGTAACTACTTGTACGCTTAGCAAGTGCCTTCTGCCTTCCTTGAAAAAGTAAATAATATAAATTTTCATTAAATACTTGTGTCTATGTTGAAGTTTCCAAGTAATTTAAGAATCTGCAGGCAAAATTTAGCAATAATTGACAAAATACATTGCTTTATGCATGTATGCAAACATTTCCCATTTATTCCCTTTCCCTATCCTGAAAACATGCAAGTAAGTTAGAAACTAAGAAAGAAAACATCTGCTTTGATTAACTTGAGTCCTGAATATAGAGAGTGGGGTTTTTCCATCACTGTCAAAGCAGAGTGTCCGGTAGGCCCTAAAACTGGGGAAGGGGGGTGGGGGCAGCAATATGAACATATCGAGGCTACTTCATTAAGTTCCCGAGGTGTGACTAGGTAGAAATCTTCATTTCCAAAAGTATTGTTCCTTTAGCCTGCGAGCTAATACAAACACAGAGCCCCGCCATTCTGTTCCTTGCAAAATAAATATATAAATGTGATACTTTTGCAACATCTAACCACAGCTTTTTAAGCTGAAACAGTTCTTCTCCTTTTACTTTAGATGTCAAATCCATCACAGAAAAGAATTTTGTTTTTAAAAGACTTCCTCAATGAAGCAGTTCATTTCTCTGCCATTTAGCTCACTGTATTTTTACAAGCACCAGGCTGAGCAAACTATGATTGAGAGAAGCCATCTTATGCACATTGCTGTTGTCCCACATCATTCAGAACAAACCTTTTTAGATCGTTAACTACCACAGGAGTGCTGATTACACAGGCACCAGCAATTTCCTAACCAATGACCACCTGAACAATGATGTGTTCAGCTTCTCAGACCCTGAAGCCTTTCAGAGGTGAATCATTTCACAGTTTGGAACTAGATCTCCATAGCAACTTCCCTTTGAGGGTTTTAGAATCACCATCCCGTAATTCTATGATCATCAAGCTCAACCATTCCCAATGGTTCTTTTCACAGCAGATGGAAAAGGAAGCCTTGAAATTTTACAGTCTATTTCAAGCAATTCATCTGGCAGCCTATTAGAATTCAAAATATTTCAACCTTCAATCACAAAGCATGTTATCTGAAGCTGTGGTGATCTCAAGTCAAGACAAGCAGACGTTTTAGTCTAATCATCCATGATGAGAAGAGACTGACAAAAACTCTTAATTCAACCACCATCAAAATGCTTATTTTAACTGCATGAAAGTCTTTCAACAGGCAATGAAAACACACCATGTACCATTTTATCACAACCTTCCATTCAAGGGAAATATGAATTCTGAATATTGGCATGGATCTTTGCACTCCCCGACTGCTTTTGAACAAATATCTGCTTCCTAAAAGTCAGTATAAATCCAATTCTACCACATTATTTTCAACAGCTGTCAAGAAAAATGATGTAAGCAAACTGCAATTAAACTTCTCACAACTGAGTACAATAATGCTGTAAATGAGTTACTTATTGATGGATCCAGTTTGTTATAGGCATCTTCTAAGAAATCCAAATCAGTAATGTCTGAGAAAATAAACACTAATTAAACTATAAAAACATATCATTGGTTAAAATCTTGAAGGAAAACTCTGTTTCATGACAATCATAATCAGAGGGGGCTTAAAGTTGGGTTTTTTTCCCTTCTGTTCCCAATCCCCAACTCAACCTCCTCTGTTTAAAGAAACATTTTTCTTCTCTTAAATGTTTCAGTCAATCACTGAAATAATCCCATCAGGGGCACAAAAAGCTTTACATTTGAAAATCTTTTCACCTAAAGCATAGGTTGATTCATTAATATTTATCAACCTTAAATACAAGTTAAATTCAAATGTTTTTAGTCTCAGTTATACACAGCCTACACTTAAGATACTAATAACTAACAGTGCTTCACCAAATTCCCACCCCTTAAAAAAAAAAGAGATACTCTTCCCCACCCCAAACAACTCTGTATGGTTAACTCTACAAATACTTTATTCTTGTCACTACATTTTCATCAAAGTACAAAGCATCAAAATGCAGTAGTGACTAATCACAAACTACAAAAACACAAGTTAAGTGGTGATTAAAGAATCCAGAAGACTTGTAGCTTTTGATATAAAATGCCACCAATATTATTTAACAGAATCAGCAGTAAGTTCAGTAAAAAAATAAATAAATTACCATTTAGTGACACAACAGTAAGACTTTGCTACTTAAAACAACAAATGCTGTACAATGTATCAAGCTTAAAAGACACAACAGAAGGACCCACCTGAATCAAAGACCCAGTATCTGCTAGGAATATGAAACAAGGGAAAATAACCAGTATGTTACATTTTATAACATTTGTAGAGGCAGGAACACTTAATTGTTTTGTTTTCTTTGAATGAAAAAATGCATCTTCAGTGTCCCTAAGCAGTTATTTAACTGCAGGAGCGGCCACAATTGAGACCCTCTCTAAGCACTTAAAATGCCACATTTTATTAGGCCACAGGAAAAAAACAGCCAACCAACCCCCTCAGCTGACCTTATCTTTCTAGCTGTCAACAGTGTTGAGACATACTTCTACTCTACTTCAAAGAAAAACTCTTTAAAAAGAGAAATTATTTTTAAAAACCTATAAAAGATCATGAATACACTGATTTATTGACTGGTGGTTTATTAAGAGTTAATATTGTTGGCGAAGTGATTTTGAAAACATTTCCGCAAAAGAAATTACAATGGAAATCTTGCAGGTACAGGATTTATCTTTATATATTTTGCACCATTTGCAAAGTTAGGTAATGATCAGAGCCATACAGCTGCTTACATTGACTTTCTCAAGGTTTTTGAGGGGAAGTATGTGAACATAACCACAAAATTTAACTAGAGATGAAGGTAGAATTTAAGACATAGTAAAGCAAATGAAAAAGTTATGCATCAACTGAAAATGTAAACTGTTTATTTCTATGTACAATCGACTGAAACAAATACAGACTTCATACAAGCAATCTGAGAAAGAAACACCATGGAAAAAACCTCCTGAGTATTTAAAGCACCATCTCCTGCAAAGACCAGAGATTAAAGCAATTATATATGAACAATATTAAAATTCTTAGTGGTTTCCAGTGTTAGATCAGTTACGTCAATAGCCAACAGAAAAACTACTGCAAATATCTTCCTAAATGAGACAAAGAAGTTGCAGGATACATTTTAAAACACTTAAAAATTTTGCTCACATTTTTTTTTCAACTTTTTTATTAGAATATGGAAGGTCATGAAATTATTCGTTATCAGAAGTTTTAAGTCACCTGTAAACCTTAGCTTTTTTTTTGTATGTTGACCAAACATAACCATTAAGTACAATCTTTTATTTAACACTGTTCTGTCTGAAACTGAATATAAAAGTGCCCATAAGCACCAAGTTTTTTAAACATCTTGCTAATCAAAAAATACAATTGTCACTGCAGCAATACTTACTTACATGTGTAGACAGAACTACATACACGCAATTTATCTACTAGTAATACATTACTAGTAATAGCTATTACTAAATGTAATTAGAACAGGAACATTTTTTTTAAATTCTTAAGTGATAGTAAATTATAAGTATCTTACATTGTACAATTAGAATGTCAGCAAAGGATGCCTATTAGTAACACATACACAAATCATCCAAGAGTTACACCTTTACAATCTGTTTTATGATTATGCAGTTATGATTCAAAGTATTTTCGTGGTATTTTATCACATATTACTCATAAATAATAATTTTAAAATCTAGGAGGCCATTCTTAAATTTGTCTTCACATACTAAGAATGAGACTGCATTTTTAGCTTCTCCTTCTCCCAATAGTCCCACCACCGTATCTGAAAAACCTCATCTTAAGCACAGTAGTTATATATTAGCTCACCGTTTAACAATCTAAAATAACCTTAAGTTTATTTCATAACATATAATCAAGCAACATACAGTAATTAAAGCACACTGAAAACAGCAGTTACTAGCTAATTAACATTACAGAAACACTGTTCTTAATGATAGAAAAAGACAAAGATGTTATACAGTACCATACCACGAAGAACAGTTTGTTATAAACTTTTTTGTTTAAAACATAAAGAACCTCAACTTCAGAATTTGAAATTACAGTACTTTATGAATTAAAAATCTCAATGTAAGTTATGCATACTTAGGTAAACTGTTTAGGGACTACCCCTTCACCATGTAGTTCATGTAGGGCAAGCACCATTAGTACAAATTGTTGCACCCCTCAGGATGGCTCAGCGTTTGCAAACACACCCAACCTCTGTATTATCCTCACTCGTGCAGACTTAAAGAAACAATACAGTTTCACTATTTTCATGGCAGTAAGCTGCATTGTGGCATCAACACAAGCACCTGAACTGCAGCTAGGGACAAGAAGCAAAGAACGACTTGAGCTGTGACAATGGCACCCTGGGCTGGAGTTAGGGGACGGCTGCCAAGACAGCCGCTGTGCTCTTTTAAGCGCACTGGTTTGCAAGATCAGTTCAGCAAAGCACTTTGTTAGATAATTGTTTTATGTTTTGCAGTTAAACTACCACTTTTAAACAGTGGCAATATTTTACCTTGACATGCTATTTTTAAACTCACCTTCTACTTACTACATCATATTTTGTATTTCACATTTGTCAGTATTAACAGTAACACCTAAAAATGCTTGCTAGGTAAAACTGTGTGCACACACAGAGTCCTAGCAAACAGTCTCTTTGGAGACCAACACTTTCATATAGAAGTATTCTGATATTTTTCCCCCACTATTTGTATCCCATCATTATTCACCAGCTTCTATATATGTTTATGTCTTATTACATTTTTCATTACTTAACATGATTTTTCAACATCAATAATTATTTTGTGTCACACATCTTCCAAACACAGTTCATGTGAAGGTGAATTAGCTTTCCTCACAGTTTCTTGGTTACTACATGGGCAAACCCAAGGATTACAGCTGCAAATTAGTTGTTGGTTAGTAATAAACAAGATCAGGCTTTTCACAGTTTGGCACACAACCACAATTAATTTTGTGCTCATATATAGCACAGGAAAGTGCAGAAGTAAAAACACGCAGCCAACACCACGTGAATGGCAGACTGACCATCTCAGTGGTATTGCCTTAGTTTCCTAGGGACTGTAAACTGGTAACCCTTTGCGGGGTTTTTTTAACTTCAAAATCCAAAAGAAGCGCTTACATAAAGGTATGCTCAAATTCTCAGAGTAAATATCCATACTTCTCTACACATTAATGTTGGTATGAACATTCGTGTCATGCAGCAAAAAAGTCAAGCAGGCCACCAGAAACTGCCTTCTTGCACAAGGAAACATGTATCTTAAAACATTCCCTCTCTGATTAAAACCAACAAAAAAAAAAAAAAAACCCTTTGAAATCCCAATATTTCAGAATGAAAAATAATCAAAACTAATGTTATCATCCTTAATTTGACCACTACCATTTTAAATGCTAACACAACTTTTTTAATAGGTTGTGATATAAACTGTCAAACTCACAAGTAGTCAGAAAGGACTCTGAAAAAGACAATGTCATTTGCTAATTCCAGCATGCAATATCTTATGTTCAAGGTCTCATTTGACATCAGTCTTATTTTCCTGATAAAATAAGACTAAAATAAAAAAAATTAAAACTCATTCTTAGACAGAATGAAGATCCTCTCAATCTCAAAACACTTTGCTTTCAAGGAAACTCTCCAAAAGAAAAATGGACAAAACCACACTGGAACATCATGCTTCTGGCAATTTTAGATGTCCCTGAAGAAAGTCCTTGTTCATCAGCACTTAAGTTTACTAAAAACAAAATAAATAAAAAAATCTTCATCCAATTACTGTAGAAAGGTTCCTTCCAATTTTATCCCTAAAAGCTATCATGTAGCATTTGTCTTGGACCTTGTCTATCCTGAAGAGGCTATCAGTTTTACAAAAATATATGGAATTATTTCAGGGTTTCCAAAACCAGTAAATTCTCAGTAGATGTTGAACCACAATACTTTTTTACATTATATGAAAGACAGACAACAAAAAAACCCACCCAAATTTTGAAAGACATGAAAAAAGTATATACAATATTTAAGCATTTACATAGACACCTCTAACACTACTGCTATAGATGGCTCTCCAGAACATCAAGTCAAGCACCACCATCACTTCATGAAGTTTCACTTAAATTGCACCCTGTTCACCATTTGCCCGCAGGAAAGAGGGCTGGAGGAAGCAAGCCAGAGGCCAGAACTGTCCTAGCAGACTTCACATCATCTGTTAGTTGAAAGACGAGAATCTAACAGAAAAGATCTCTTAATAACTTTTCAGTAACCTTATGATTTCAAACCAGTTCAACTTTTACGAAGTTATGAAGACGCAGTTCACCATTCAACTTTTCCCTTTTTGTAACAACTCTGACAAAGAATACCTTTTTGCATAATCAAACATTCTAAATTAAATTGGATCAAGGATAAATAAAATTCTGTTATCACATAACACAGAAAGAAAATGTTACCCATTTAAGATTCTTCCCCTTTCATTTGTGAGGAAAACCTGGATGTTCAGAGCTTATGAAAACATCATGCAGAAATTTCAAAAAGGTTAGAAACACACCACAAATCAACAAAAGACTCTTCTGCTACAAAAAAAAAAAAAAATATTAAAGAAAGCATAACTGATGCAATAGTATGAAAACGGGCCACATTTCACTATCAGCAAGCCAGTGTTTACACAAGGGTGATTTTTCAAACAATTTGCTTCTATGAAATAATTTTCTGAAGTTTTCTGAGATGTTATTGCAGAAGAAAGGAACTTCCAAAAAGCTATAAAGCTGTTAAGTTTCTGTTCTGTCATTTATTTAACCATACATAGACACATAAAATCTTTTTCTTTAAGTAAATGGGTAGGCAGTATAGCTAAGAAAAAACATGTTAAGTGAACAGAAGATGGATTACCTTTGACTAGGCTCTTGATTTCGGTGAAAAATCAGACCTCTGATCACAAGATAATTTTCTTTGAGGTTTGCTGATTACTAACCTTAAAAATGTTCTCCAAGTCATTAAAATCATCTGGGTTTTTTACAATGTGCTTTCAGTTACGGGTTTTCAATTTTCAACACAACATTGCTGATAATATTACAACACCCCCTCCTCCTAAAAGAGGCCTTTGGAGCCTATTTGCATTCCACTGGAAGAAGCTGCTTTGCTCTCAGATGCAGCTCCATCTGCCTCCCTCCCACATGCCGCCATCCACAAGCCCAGCTTGCCCACCTCGTACCTCCATCAAGATATTAAAACTGGTGGCACACCATACATATGAGACTGATTTATGCATTCAAACTGCATCGCACAAGTAATCTTTTCCCTTACCAAAGATTTCCAAAAGGCTCTTTATTCTTAAATATGCTGAATATTTCATTCTAGTTATGTGGAAATGTTTCTACGCAGTGCTTGTAATAATACAAAGATAATGCACTTCTGCATAATTATGCTTGTTCTGAAACAAAGAACAGCTATTTGCTCACCAAGGCAAAATCTAAAACATGGGGTGGGGTTGGGGTGGGGGGTGGCAGGGGAGAAGTAACTTCACAGTGGGTTTATGGGTGAAATTTGAAATTTCTTTCTATTAACCTGGGGCTTAACCTACCAAATTCCACCAAACTAAACGTTTCAATTTAAAACAATTTTTCTATAGCTGCAGTGGTCCCAAAGACATCTTTCTAGTCACGAAGCTTTTAGCTCTCTGAGACTGCAAACAAATTATTGTTTCTCATATTTTCCCTGCTCTAGTTCAGTAAATTAATAACGTTCTAGTAAATAGCACTACTGATGTACAAAATCCTGTTAACCAATATCACCCTGCTGTTACATAGCAAGAAAACAAAAAGCAGGAAGGCTAAAAAACCCCAACCCAGCAACTACTAACTACCACGTGCAGAGGAATTCTGAAAAAAAAAAATAAAAAATTCCATAAACAGAAAGAGATGACAGAAAGGCTGACAAAGGCAGGGTTTCTCTCCAGCAGGGAGGGAATCTGGATGTCGCTTATAAGAACCAGATGAAGGGACATGAAGAAGTAAGGAATCCTTGTGTGACTACAACACACAAGCTGAAAACTATGGCGGTCTGCAACAAGCTGTCGGTATGCAGGCGGCTCGAGTAACCTGAAAGCACTTTCCAGGCAGATAGCGCCTGCCACCCCTGTGGGCTCCTGGCACCCACCTTCCTGGGAATCCCACACTCCCTCTCCGAAATACAGCCTGGCATGCTCCTGACATGCAACAACAAAGCAGAAACCAAGTAAGCCATCCAGCCTGCAGTAGCGAGGACCAAGCACAAGGCAGACAAGAACAGACTGTACCCCATAATCTAATCATCCTTACTAAAGGGGAAACGGACACATCTGCACAGCACAAGTATGAGGGCCACAATTTACATATCCAGACCCCACTAGTATACACTGTGCTCCTGGACTTAATTGGTTCCCTTAGTTTATTTAACAGCAAGACTAGGAAAAGCTGTGAAATACTTGTATGAAAAAGCAGCTGATTAGGAAGATCAGAAGTATGATGTATATACATTTTGAAGTGTCTAGTCCGCCCTATTATTCAAGAACAACATCCAAATGAGGTAGTCAAAGTATCTCAATATGACAACATTACACTGACCGCACCAGAGGAAAAAGAAAACATAATATCTGACACCTAAAAAAAAAAAAAGTATAGGGTTTCATTAAAAAGAAATTATTAAATAATTCTGACTGTTTCTTTCTTCCGTTAATAACTGAAACCCTGTTGAGGTTTAGTGAGCAAGACATCTGAAAAGTTGAGTAGCCGATTCAGCTGGCAGGTACCTTTGCTCTGCTAGGCTTACTCACGCTGCACTCTCCAGTTCTAACAATGGCTCAGGCAAGTCCTGCAGTGACACTGTAACGCTTCTGCATAAAGGAAAATACATGCGTGTAACGAAACTCCCCTATTATTTACTCTGTGCAACTGTATCCATTAACACTCAAAACCATTCACAGTGAAAGCACACAGAGAAGAGGGGAAAATGAATTTAAACAAGTATGGGACAAATCAACCACAAGGAAATAGTCTCTATCTTTCCACACAAGAATGTTTATTCATAAATGATCAATCAAGTCATACACTAAATCATTCGTTCTATGTGGCACAGACACATTAACGTCCGTCTGCAAATGTAATCAATACAGACAGGGGAGGGTGCTGATTTTTGGTTTTTATAAATATATACTGATTAGTTTAGGTTCAGCCCAAGCCATCTTTATTCACACTGAGTGGAACTTGACTGCAATTCATGGAATTTAAATCACAAACACAGTATGACTAAATAAAAGAACTGCGCCCTTGGAAAGGATATAGAAGTATTTTTAAAGGTCACTTTTGTTCTCTCTTCCTATTTGCTTACATACACATTCCAAGAAAAACAACAGAAATACATGTGAAAAGATGAAAGCAACAATCAGTAATTTACCAGTTAGCAGCTTAGAATGGTGTTAGAATAATAAAAATAAAAAAATATCATCTTTGTAAAGTGACTGTTGTTAATGGTTTATCGGTTTAAACATTACTCTGAAATGCAAGCATTAAGATAATCACGTTCTTAGCAAAGCAACTGCATGATAAACTAAACTATATGGATACAGCTTCATTTTTTAATACTGTTCTGCATGGTCTTTAGCTTATTTTTATATACTTTTCATATCCCATCACTACAGGATTATTGTTGGAGCAGTGCTCTGATCATTATTTGACTGTAAGACACTTTTAACTTCATTTTTATTTGTGGATGGGGAGTTACCTTTAAATACTCCTGCATATTTTCCCCCCTTCCCTTGTAAAAGCTTTAACTAGTAAAACAAGAAACCTGTCAACATCGTGATACCTGGTTTTAAGAAATTCAGTATCCAGTTTCAGTAATTTCTGTCTCAGTTGTAACCAGTACAATAACCATTGTAACAGTACCAGTAACCAGGGCCATACAAAGTGGCTGGAACACATGAGCAAAGCGAGTGGATTTTGCTTCACTATCAGCACAAGGGAGAGGAAGTTTGAGGGGGAAAAAAAAAAATAGTATCATGCTGCTAGGGCAAGCGGTCCCTAATTTGCAGTATTCCTCAGAAGGCTAAAGTACTAGATCAACTTAATGTGAAAGAATAGGAAAGTTGAGCTTATATGCTCCTGTCTCCGTTCTTCTGGCCCAGGCAGGAGAGGTGATTGCTAAAGGCAGCCTTTAATGCTCCAGGACTAATACATAGTGACAAAGGTTCCATCACAGATTTTATCCCAGATTCAGCAGAGCCAGTAACTCCTGCATGCAAATTCCTATAGAATTACACAGTTGTCATGTATTCCCTACAAAAATAAAGCAATTTAGTATAAAAATTAGTAGTGAAGTAGCTTTCTTACAGCCTAATTTCTTCAAATGAGAACTACACCTCAGATAATTTAAAGTATATGGAAATTTTGAAGAGATGTTATTTCTTTCCTAAGCTAAAAGACAAGCTTATTGCATACTTAACACAAACAAGATACAAAAAACCCTACACTAATTTTACTTGCTTTATTGAAGTTTCCACAAATATCACCCCTTACTCAAGACTACAGAATTTGAGGAAGACAGCAGTATTTTCCATGAGTTTCTGTAGCAGAGTCTGTTTTAACACAAGGAAAACAATAGTAAGAAATCATAATCCAGTCACATGCCAATTCTTCTCTTTCACTTTGAAGTGGAAAGACATGTAAATAAAAGAAAAATATAGCAATAACAGAGGAAGAGAACACCACAGATTAGGTATTTCCAACAGAGAAAGCCATTCAGTAGGTATCCGTACAGTCACTATTAGTTTAGTAGGGCCATAATCAGAAAACCTCTGTGTGCTATCAAAACCAGGGTTTGCCTTTAGGTTTTATTTTAAACCATCCAAACTAAAACTATTCTGTTCACGTCAAAGTGTTCACATGGAACAAAACATCTCCTGCAGTCCAGCTCCCTTTACTGCAAGGCCTTTTTCTCTGTTGCGATATCATCATGTGCCATTAATTTGCTAGTTGAAAAAAAAAAAAAAAAAAACCTGAAGTCTAACATTTATTTATATCTACTTGTTAAAAAAAGTACGACAAAAGCCTTCCATAATGGAGAAGGGAGGAGGAATGGAGGGGGTGGAAGACAAGAACAGGACACAAAAAAACACCTTTTCCAAAGACTGTTCAAGGCAAAAGGGACATGTCATGTTAAACAGTAGTCAATAGATGTATACAACCAGTAAACAAATTCAGCTCTATGAAAAAAGAACATCACCATTTAGTGGTTGCAATTTAGATTATTCTAGCGTGTAATACTTTAATTGTATAAAACAAAGCTGATGTCACAAACACAAAAGAACTTCTTGCAAAGCAAGCACCACAAGTAATTTTTATGCTGCCACTGATGTCTGACAAGTGATGAGCACTTTGTTCAAATTTATATACTTACGCATCTAAGGCAACAGGTGGCTTATAAAAAGAAAACACTGAGAGCTTTTTAACTCTTCATTATCAAAATTTGTATAATATGTTTTCTCATAATGACTAAACAATCTCTACAAATAAAAGCTCAACACAGTAACTACAAAGATGAACTATGGCTCAGGGAAAAATTACCTATTATTTTGATAAAAGCAGAAACTGAGGTATGGTTCTGGATCCCATTGACTTGAGCTCTGTCTACATTTACAATGTTTTATAATCACACAAAGCACTCAATATTTTAACAATACCTTCTGATATATGAATTAAATCAACTGAAGACAAATTATATTTTCTTGCTGTCTTTTCTATATGCATATTAAACAACAGCTGAATATTGTACCACAGTCGGAAGGAAATTTTTACTTTCAGGTCTTTAAACCAACTGAAAACTATGTGTTTCAGTTGTTGCTTGATGTAGTTTTGGGCCAAGAGTGGCATTATGAAACTTATTATGAAAATTATGAAAATGCACTGGATTTTTTTCTAAATACTGTAGAGTCCAATGAACAGTTCCATACTCTTTAAGCACATGCAGTTATAAAAAAAATAATTAAAATGTCTATACTGCACAGAATACAGGATAATACTTCATACTTGCATTTAAGTGCAAAAGACTTCCAGGCAAAATAAAAGACACCATAAACACACAGATAATTCAGATTAAAAAAAAATTTTAAAGGAATTTAGAGTGGTATTGACTGATATGGTTACATTTAAAAAAAAACCTGGAAAAGAAGTTAAGAAGGCAAAAATGCAATAAGCATACCAAAACAATCTTTATATTCTGCCTTGTAATTAAACTATGAAATAACCATCTGCTTACAATTAAAATATTTTAGTGTTTACTGTTATGGATAGATTAATCACATATATCAGTATTAGACTTTTCCCTTTGCATGGCAATTCTACAATACCACCTCTAACAATTAAAAAACATGACACATCAATATTTTTGTCTTGTATGCTACACACATATATATATACATACACACACAATTTTTATGGTTATGTTCACTGCATTAATCTTTCTGCTTTATGACACATCAGAGCAGTGCAGAGCAGCTCAGCCCTGAGTCTTGGGCTGCCTATCTTTCCGATTCCCTCTGCTTCTTTCCATATTTTCTCTGAAAGCAAGCAATCCCTCCCAGGTAGCCTACATTCTTGTAGCTATACATTTCCTCCCTTCTGCAACTCTTTCACACACTTGACTTCCCATTCCTACTGCTATTTAGTTTTGAGACATCAATTTTCACATCAAATTACCAAAGCTTGGTGCACAAAAATATTCAATAAGCCTCAAGAAACTTATCTCAGTAACAGCTATCTCAGTAAGTACTGAAATGCAAACCTATGCTCAGACGTTTTAAAAGTTTAACTAGTAAAGTGAGCTCAAGGTATGGAAGTTTATCTGCCATCATCATTATTGGGAGAAAAACCTGTATGACTGGGTGGAGGAGGGGGACAGAAGGAAGAAGGGTAGAAAGGAGGAAGGAAGGAGGTGTGTTGTTTGATTTTATAAAGAAAGCCTTTTAAACTAACTTTAACAGAAAAGAAATTAATCATGTAATACTTGAATACTCAGAAAATTAATTTGGTATCTAAGTATAAACACTGAGGTTCTGAAGAATCTTCTTGCTGTTGTATCCAACAACAGATGAAGCCACGCTTTAACAGCAAAACTCAAAACAAGAACTGAAAGTAGCATTTCTGAGGTATTCCACAAGAACAAATAGTTAGGTTGGAAATTAATGCATTTTGTTAATTGCCTCCAGGCACTGAGCCTTCAAGATGTCACTTGAGGCTAGAGACCTCTTGGCATCAATATTAAAACAACAGCTTTCAAAGCATCTCTAGTAACTACTGCTGACATAAACATCCAGCACTTAAATCCAGCCCAATGCTAATTCTTCCACACAAGATTTCAGGACGAAAATACATCCTGAAATACACTAAAAAATAGCTGGGAGAAAACTGAGAATAGCAAATGCAAGACTGACAACCTCCAAACATAAAAAAAAACTCAAGACCATCAGAATTTCTGCTGAGATGCTGTTGATAACCTGTAAATCCAAGCAGAAAAGTAAAACTTCATCCTTTATGTGAAGCTGGGCTTGACCTGGATGGGAGAGAAGTTTTAGAAAGTATATTGGAAAAATACCATCTGTCTTTGTTGAAGGCTCACCAAAAGAAATCAGCAGACTTCCACATCAATTCCTTATCATTACAACAGCAGCGTAATGGCACATCTGCAACCAAACCCTGGATCTCACTTACATGTCCAGCATATGTAACAGCCACCAAAAAGTCAGTTTTACTCAGAATCCAGTGGACAACAAGCAAGATTTGAAAGAAAACATCTCTTAAGCCTTGCAAACTTGGAAGACAAAAAGCAAATTAAAACAAAGGATGCAATCTGCATTACGTATTTCCTACAGCTGCCTTTTTACCATATTTTTTTTTTACATTTTACATTTTTCAGCTTAACACTCCCTCAGCTACAACAGCACAACTTTTTGCTGGATTATATCTTAAATCTGATTAAAGAAATTACCTATTTTTAAAATAACCCAGCAAGAAGAATATGGTTATTTTTAAAAACCAAAAGCCCTTTTACTACATGGTTCTACAATCAGTTCCAACAGCACAGGAGAAAGTGGCAGCATACAGATGACAAAAGGCGTTGGAGTACAAGGCTGCTTCAGCTACCAAAAGGCATACTTACCCAGTGTACAAGTTAGGCACCAAGTATGACTTGGGAAGGAACAGGTGCCTATAGTTCCAGAAGTAGCATTTTTGTCACTGTGGAAACCAAGACTGCTCCAATAAATAGCAATTCTGAAAGAAAACTAAACCAAAGGTTTTTCTGTCAGTTTACTAAACAGTCTAGACTGAAAAAGGTTGCATCTGGAGTGGATTACTGAACAGAGCTTTTGCTTGGGTGTGACTCCTAAAGCAGTTCCTTTGGTACAGGTAGATACACTCCTCAGCTTTTTAACGTGCAGTAACTACCATCAGCAAGCACCTGTGGGACTACAGGCAAAAAAAAAGGAAGCACTCTAACTGACAACCCAAGGATCTCAGACAGATTTCCCTGACAAAAAACATGGAATTATATTTTATTTAAGTCTTACAATTACATACCTCACATGAGCTAGGAGCCTTGTTTAGTTTGTCTAGGATAAGTAACTTATAGCCAAAATAAGAAACACAAAGCCAGCTTCCTCCTAGTCTTCATTTGCATTATTTACTCCACTGATCAGTACATAGCTGTATCACATACTTACATCATGGGAATATCAATACAAGAAACCCAGATTAATAGGGTGAATTTAATTCATACATTTTGAGAGCCTGAAGACTAGCAGAGCATAAGGTATATTCAAAATAACTTGCAAGCATAAAGTTTATATTAAACATAAATGCAATGAACATATGCCAAATTATGTGCACCCATTGTATGAATTGAACACAAGCCCATGACATGGCAAAGTTATTTTTAATAAAGTAAGCCAGCACAAAAGGGCACTCACAGTGCTCACCACTGCTGCTTTTCATGAGTGCTTCAAATATATTTAATCCTTTCTTCAACTAGATTACTGTCATTCCAGATTTTTTATTTAAAGTTCTTAGACTTTAGTACCCATTTAAAGAGAGGAAGAGAAATAGCCTCAGTGTAACTTGGTCTCTTGCCTCAAGGCACTAGAAGTTATACCGCTTGTACCTCTAGCAGGAACCAAAGTGTTGGTTCCACTCATCTGGTGACCACCACTCCCACAGATGACACATCACAATCACTTATGCAGCTGCTCTTTGTCTATTTTAATATGAAGTCACTTAATTTCACATCAACCTCAGATATAATTACATCAGCTCATGTGATATTGACACACTTGCATGCTAGTCTGCCATACTTAGCTCTGGAGCAATGAGGGACAGTGATCAAGAGTCCCTGAGAGACAACAGTTAACTCCTACTGCTGTTTCCAAACCCAACACAGGTCTATGCCCTTAGCTGTTTTAGGTAGCATAGCAATTTATGCATAAATTGGGAAACAAGTGCTTCTAAGTGCCTATTTCAAAGTTTTAATGAAAACTCTGCATTAAAAGAAAAAAAAAAAAAAAAAAAAAAAACCCAAAAAACCTAACTACCAATCCCTTTTTAGGAAGAAAGTTTCTAAAAGGGAAGCTATAATAGTCTCAGTTTACAGATCACTCACCTTTCTGATGCAAATCATACAGCTAATTAAAGTGATGCTGACAAAGTCAGCCACTTATTTTCTTCTGTTCCCAAACTGTTGATTTTACCTTTTCAGCTGCAGCCTTCCTCCAACCAAAGTGAAACATGCTTTCACGTTTCATGTTACCACCAAGAGGAAAAAAAAAAACCCAAAACAAGACAAACAAGCAACCCAAACTGCAGTATATTTCCCTTCAAGCTTTCAAGAAAGTCCATGGCACACAAAGAAGAAATTATTTAGCATTACAATTTAGCATTAAAATTACAAAGCATTAAACTACCCCTGCCTTAAAGCCAGGATACTCTACACCATCAGTAAAGACACTCACTCAAACAGGTAAACAAGTTTCAAAAACAGTCACCCAAACACCCTCTAACACTATCGCATACTGAAAATTTCTTTGAAGTATCACAGAGAAAAACTTTAAGTCTCATCTGTATTGCCTAAATAGCAATTATACACTGCCATATGACACACAGAACTATAATAAAAGTAGTTGTAGGTCAAATAATAGCAACGACTCAGTGAAGATAACCTGCCTGGTCTTTATTCTCAGGGGAGGGGGGTTTACTGGTCAACTACTTTATGACTCACAGTACAGTATATTAGAAATTTTCTATGTATTCTTTAGAATTGAGAGATTGCCCTTGTAGCTCAGTAGGTAGCTCTCCTGTTTCTGGCCTACGAGGTCATAGCTTTAAGTCCCTGCTGAGGAAACTTAACAAGTTCCATCTATAAATAGAATGGCATTAGATGCTGCTACTCTAGCAAGGGCGGTGGCCTTTAGACAAGACATTTTTATGTTTTCATGCCTTCTGATAAGAAAAAGAAATTGAACATAGAGAGGCACAGGATATTAGGCTAAAGATGAATGACAAAGTGGGCTCCAAAATCCATCGTAACTTCAATTAACATAAAGACAATTCTAGCATTATCAAACTGCAATAAAGGCTAGAGTAGAATGCAAGAACAATAATCTTCCTTCTCAATGAGCCTAAGTAACTAACTAAATAAAATTACAGGCTTTACAATATTTGAGACTGAAAAGAAACCTCCTAGGTAACTGCAGTCAAAATTTGACTTGTGACATCAAGAGGCAACCTCAATGTAAAAAATACTTCAGAGTTTCTGATGAGTTACAAAAACTTTTGAACATCACAACTCTCATCTACTCTTTCTGAAGAAGTATATCCTTGAGAGACATATATTTAATTATCAGGGATTAAAACAATACCAGTCCACAATGTATGAATTTTTGCTCCTCATACCCATATATTTGGGAAGATTTATTCAGCTCTCAGAATAACAATTACTTGAGACAAGCTGAAGAACAAAGCCTATTTAAACCCTTATCTGAGTTTATTTGTACTTTAAACTGTAGTTACCTGGCCTCAGAGTAATATGGATTAAAGCTCAGGTATCACTTTCACTCAGCCTGGCAATGTAATTTACTGTTCAATAAAGACAAAGGCTAACTCACTAGAGTGCTGACAATTTTGCAACACCTTTGCACAATCTGCACCCACATGCCCAGGAAAACAAATTTGCTCCCCTGTGGGAGGGAGACAAAGCTGCAAGCAGCTTACTGCAAACAGTTTTGAGGTACAAACCTGCAAATTTTGTTCATATATGCACACCAAAAGGAAAGAAACACCAGCAATAAGACAGGAGATGAGGGTGATTTTACAACGAGACTTCCTGATCTCAGAGACACTAATATTATGCTTAAGTAAGAACAATAACAGGTCTTGCAAAATTCTTCTGCAATAGTTTAGGAGGTCATTGTCCTTCCTGTATTCATCTTATCTACCTAAGTGAAAAATCTGAGTAGTTAAGTTTTCCACAGCTGGCCAAATTAAGCTAACTGATCCTGCACTGGGGCTGACCTATTGAACAGGACGTCTGCGTACAAAACGTCTCCCTTTCAGGTTTAGGTTTAGTGGTAGCACTAGTTGAAGCTGCATGTCAGAAGATTCACAAGAATCTCACCCTGGTCTTTTAAGTCCACTGTCAACATTTTGGTCAATAATGTACTACTATCCACAACACACAAGGTTCTCTTCTGCTCCTGAGATACTTCTACAAAGTGGACTACATCAACAGACAACTGCTTTGCAGCATCAGCCTTCATCCTAGAGCCTCTTGCTGTATCATTGTATTGAACAGTACACACATGACTAAGGTAACAGCCATTGTACCAGACAACGGGATGCTGGTCTCACCCCTAATTTACTCCTGATTTCACTTACATCCACTGTCTCCACTGCTGGATGTTGCACAAACACCTATACCAATCCTACATGGTTATTTCGCAGGAAACTTCTTTGAGCAGAAGTCTGTATGAAAAGGGTCTTCTCTTTACCAGCACTCTTTCTGAGCAAAAAGACTGCTGTGCTTCCATCCTTGGATTCATAGTGAAAAATTCAACAGCAATAGACAGCACTAGCTCTCCAAGATGGCTTCAGGCCAGTATACGACACTGACAACTGCATGTGTTTCCCTGCAACAAATCTTTTGTCAAGGCAGTAAGTACTTCCTGAAAAACCCATCTTCCATGAGTCATTGCTTCTTCCTGTCCTTTTTTTGGCATTTTGTGTTATTCTGGATTTATGGTTGTTTCTTGGTTTTGGTTGGGGTTTTTGTTGTTTTGGGTTTTTTTTTTGGTTTTGGGGTGGACGGAGAGAGTACGACTCGGCAGCCTGGCAGTCGCACATCTCACCTGAGCACTGGGAGCGTGGGCTCCCCTGACGTCCTGTATCTGTCCACCTTTGTGAGACAGATCCCTGTGCGGTCGGGGCCCCAGGGCTGCTGCGCCGGGCACGGTGCTGCTGAGAGCTGTGTGGGGTCAGCCCCAAACCCTGCGGTCCATCGCCTGCTTCCCGGCCTCAGGCGCATCACCGGGAAGGCAGCGGTTAGCCATGGGCTGGGGGCACGGCAATTTTCAAAAGATTTACTGTTGTGTGCCTGAGAGGATAAGCAGCAGCTCATCGGCTCTGTGCAGAGCGGGATGGAGCGTCCCAACACCGCTGGTTTTGCATTGACAGATTTTCTGTTCATAATTCAGGCCCTGCTGTCAGCTCTGCAGCGGTGGGCACTCAGGCAGCCTGGACGGGACCCACTGCTCAGCCCAGACACGCAGTCCCACCTCTGCCTCACGCGTCTGCCTCTTTAGCCCGGGATGCTGGTGCACTCACAGGGCTGCCCAAGAGCACAGGAGCCTCCTCCAGCTGCCACATCAGCACGAGCAACGAGCTTTGTGAGCTGCTGGCGCCCATCACTGCCAAGCTCCCTGGGTCAGTATTTCATTACAGGGCTGTTAATTGCACTGTAGCACATGTGGTACTCGGCCTTTGGAGGATTTCTCATGAGGAGTAGGGATGCAAGTTTTAGAAGAGCCGAAGAGTGTTTGGGGGCATGTGTGGGGGAAATGATTACACGAATATTTTCAAGCCCTTCAAATCACAGGGGAAAATAAAGAATTGGACAAGTCTAGATCACACCTGCCTTTAAAGCAGCATTCTTTGAAATGAACAGGCTGCCTCGGTGCTCAGAGACAGCTAAGAAGATTATAAGCAGAAGAGATCTATGCCAGAGGAGGGAAGAAGAAATAATAAAGGCATTCAAAGCTATGACAAGCAAATGAAGAAAAAAAAAAAAAAAAAAAAAAGAATAAAGCAGAGCTTTTAGATATTCCAGAAGGGGTACAAACAAGATCCGTACACCGACAATGCAGCCAAAGCTGGACAAGGCACAGGTTCAGAGCATCACCCACCCAACCCAGAAGACGGCACAAGCACTTTCACGGGTCTCAGCGGCCACTGACCAAGCACTCCAGTGAATGCTTGCAAGGCGGGTAGGACAAGAAGTAATGGATAATTAACAACATCAGAGAAGGCAAAATGGGCTCCCTTATGTCTCTCCCTGCCTTAACAAACCTCTCTGGCTTCTCTTTGAACCAGACTACAGAGAGCAAAGTGATAGTTCGTTGTAGCCTACACATAACAGGAAGCAGGTAAGGTCTCAGGGAAGCTGTCACATAAACAGAGGAGGAAAAGGGTGTATTTCCACCCCTTCTTAACATACCAGAGCAAAGACACACAGGGCATTAGGACTCAGTCTGACCAACCCCCGGTCTGGGTTCAGCACCGTGCGGAGCTGGGCACCGCAGGGCTCCGGTCACCGGCAGCCGGTGCTGGCACCGCAGCCCAGCGCCGCTGCCACGACCCCACTCCGCGGCTCACCAGAACACTACCTGTCCTTATTTTGTGTGCACTTCTTACAATTAATGAACTCGGTCTCCGCAGACGCTGGAGTCGTTTCCCACCTCTTGTAGCACTCCTGCTAGTTTTGCTAGTGAGATTCAGTGGGAATTTTGGTGCGCAGCAAAACCACGAGCTGCCGTGTTCTTCCAGATGAAGGCACAAGCAAGTGACCGAGAGCCCCTGGGTTACCGCGAGGTGACGGTTCACCCCTCACCAAGGCGTCAGTTACAGCCCACCAGTTGGCAACCAGCTTCCCAGTGGTTTCAACTAACAGCGGGGAGCGCACAGGTGGAGCGGTGGGTGCCGGCGCACGGTCAGGCTGTGCAGCTTACCCGGGCAGGCTGCTGGGGACAGACTCTTCCACCTGCATGCCTGGACGCTGTCACCGACGTTTGCCCTGGACCTGTATTACACAAAGCTGCGTGTCCCCAAAGTCACGGGGCAGGCAGAACTGCTGAGCAGGATGACGTTCCTTTCCCAAGTTATTTTTTCCCCGAATATAACCACGTTTGAAGCTTTTGCTCTTTAAAACACTAATTCCTATAATTACTAACCCTCCTCACTACAAAGAGCCATTGTTCAAAGGCAGGGTGTTAACAACACCCGCAGCTCGCCCAGCTTCAGAGCGCCCTGAGACTGCCCTGCACACAGCCCCTTCAAAGCAGAAATCCGTTATTCAAGAGGATTCAGTCAGAAGCTTTGCAATTTCCTGGCTTTATGTGTGCTGGAAGAAACTGAAGTATAATGCACACATCCACCTCGTGGCCAGGCACGCCGAGGTGGGCTCTGCAGAGCCCACCACCACCTCTCCAGGCTGAGCTTGCAGACACCGCTGCTCCAAGCCATTAAGCCGCTGCTGGGGGAACCCCAGAGACACCCCAGGTTCTGTTTGGTGCTCGATGCAACCCAGGCACGTGTTCAACCTGCAACCGCAGCCGGCAGGCGAGATGGGGCACGAGAACCCACGGGAGGCGAGCCGGGCACAGGTGCCACATGCTCCTTCCCAGACAGCACGGCAAAACCAGGCGTTTAGGGAAAGATGCAGAGGAATGAAAATAGGTTTGATTATGGAGCTTTCCCCCAGCATACAGGAGAGAACGGGCAAGAGACCAAGCTGCCAGGGTCCCTGCTTGTCCCTCCTGTGAAGGGGGTAAGAAGAGCCCATGACCAAGAGCTTGCCTACCATGGGAAAGCTGGGGACCCAGATCAGTCCTCCAAGGTTACCCAACACATCCCAAGGTCACCCTTACTGATCCACAGACCCTGGGTTTTTCGGTTGAACCTCCACTCTCAGGAAGAAAACGAGAGGATTTTAGTACACAAAAACCCCTGCACAAAACCTACCTCACCTCATAAACACAGGGTGCACGGTATCATCCTGCATCCTCTGGATGTCACAGCACACGGGGAAAGGAATCCACAGCCTAACGTCTCCAGGCAGCACATGGTCCCTTACAT